>OY744606.1:17792678-18522260 GCA_963556255.1 Allolobophora icterica
GTGACTTGCAGATGCCATCCTAAAACTATCGAAAGGTGAACGAAATGCGTCCATAGTTGGTGTGAGGCCGCTAACCTGTCCACCACCGTTCGTCGTGTGTGTTTTCAGGTAAAAGGGGGCTAAGCGGTCAAAATCCTTTGTTACTGTGGCCGGCTGTTGAACGTACTCTACCCCTCGCTCGCTCGCTCGTTCATAGAGGTCGCCCGTATAAAGCAGACCGTTCGTTGTGACTATGCGCTCAGCTACACGTGGTCCACTCGTCGAGGCCTTGGGTCCGCCCTCGCCGCACTGACGGACGCAGACGGAGGGGACGACGCGGTCTTCTGCATTGTTCAAACCGTCATTAGCCGTTGGGGCCTTGATGGCCAACGGACGCAGCCAGGGTCACGTACTTGGACGCCTACACGGACTCTCTCCAAACCGAACCGGCTCTTAGCAGTTGGGTACTTTCTGTGTCCACTTCTGAGCGTCTCCGCTTGTTGTCTCGTTTCTTCGGGGTGGATTAAAAGCACAAACGACGAACAAGCAAAGATTACTTCTTCTGCACCAATAAATTCGGGTCGCCCAGAAACGGAGATATGTCGCCGTCGGCCCTTGGTTTCTTCGTGGCGAGGTAGGTGGACACGGTCTGTTTGATAACCAGCCACAAAATGATCGAGACATAAAACCCCTGCGGGGACAGACTTCGTTCTAAGAATTCCCAGTTTGTTTATTTAGGTAGGCTACTTAACGGCTACGCTATTAACGCTCAGTTGTAGCGCTATTCACCCACCTAACAATCGGATAGTATGTTTTATAACTTTCTTGCCTACATTTAGCACATTAATGCAGTGTTTTCAATATGTTCACAGCAGGACTGTTGCCTTTCTTTATCCTGCAACACCCGTATTTCATTGATGTAGTACAGTGGCTCACCAAGTGAGTCATATTTTTATTGCATGGTTAACCAGGATTGCTGCTAAAGCGTGTGATAATTATGTGAGTATTTATAACATAATAATTAACCAAAGTCTGCCTCACCATGACCTCCCATCATCCTTTCTCTTTGTCATATTTACAATTAACTGATAACAATTTGGGTAGCTGTTACATGTATTGGTTCAAATTTCTGTCACTGAATTGTCTGGTATCCTGTTGCATGACAGCCATAACCTTAATCTGATACTTGTTGAACAATCATTTGATTTTTATATTTGAAAACTTTTGACCAGCTCTTTAAAGTGCTGAAGAGAAATCTGGTTACTCAAGACATTTCAGTTCCGATGAAAGTGATTTGCGTTACAATACAGTACAATATTACAACACCATAGGCACTTACTTTTGCTTTTGTCTCTGGGTACCTGGGTCCTCCCTCCCCTTCTTCCCCCTACCACTTTTCCCTCCTCTCTCCCTTCCCCTCCCCACCCCTTAGGTAGGGAGTTTTAGCTGATTTTTGGAGAAAGAAAATTGTTTTCTTGTCAAGGGTTATGAGGTTAGAAAAAGTATTGGAAATCGGTGAAGTTTGGATGCTCCAGTGTTATTATTTTTTTTTAATTTTAAATAATAAATAATTAAATAAATAATTTATGTACTGGCTGTAACTGTGAGATCATGCACTGTGGGTATTTGTGTTGCAGTTGTACTTCTCAAGTTGTGAGATTAGTTCGGTGTAAAAAAACTTGAATTTAAGGTCCGAATTCTTCTGGGTGCCACGCACCCACTGAACTTTCTCTCTGGCACCCAAAGCTCCCAAAGAGTCGGCGCCTATGTACAACACCACAGTTCTGTTGTGCCCAGGGATCGGTTGGGACCGGAACGCACCGGAACGGTGTTCCGGTTCTTTTTTGACGACCGGTAGTTTTTAGACAGGATTCACAGGAACATTCCTAGATTAACATGGCGTCTGACGCCAGCGTTCCGGTTCTTTTTTGCTTAGGACGAGATCCCTGGTTGCGCCACTTACACCAACACTGACCACTGGCACATTACCTAGTAATCAAGTCCTAGCAACTGTGTCTTAAACCTGTGCCTGAACTCTCTGGCATCAGTCGTTTCGTGAGGGTCTACAGATTCAGGCAATGAGATTCATGTGGGAGAAGCCATGTTCACCAAACCACTTCAGTCTAGTCATGGTAATCAGGTAGAATAGCTAATTGGAATTGACTGCAAGATGGAAGACTCTATCTGACGAGAACTGATGGATTTGGTGGGCTCTGCCTCGCACATACAGCATGCATATGAACACGAAGCATGCATGCCATTCCGTTTAGCACTGGCAGTCAATGAAGAGACTGCAGGATGGGATTAGCATGGTCATAACATTGGCCTATCCTAGTAACAAGTCTGGCTGCAGCATGCTGAACCCGTTGTAACGGTTCAGTGGTGTTATTTGGATGCATGGCTAGGACTGAATTTGCAACTGATGACAAATGCTGAGACGAGGTTGGTGGCCACCTTTCAGAGTCTTTGAACTTGCTTCAAGCAACATAGTTGGTAAAATCAAGTGCAGGCTACCTGGTTGAAAGATGACTCAACTTACGAGCTACCTGTTGCCCGGTGCTGAGAAACTAATGGCTGTTCCTATATGAAAACTGGCATTGATGTTTGCTGCTGGTCTTCTTGAAATTTGTTGTTAAATAGCCAAACCAAATCAGTTCAGTATAGGGCATAACCGAAATCCGGAATTATCCAGATCCGGAATGTCTAACCTGCCGATTAATAAGTTGTTTTTCTTAATAAGTTGTTTTTAGATGGTTTCCCTGTGGACTAAGCAATTTATAGATCACTCACATATAATTATAATCTTGATTGTTACTACTTACTAGGCCCCAAAATAATTGGATCCGTTCTAAGGGTTGCACCTGGGCCCTTAAATCTATGGCCTGTAGCTGACACCAAGCAAGCCAATGATGACTAACTTGGAATTAGGGCTTAGTGCATAGATTTATTACTAATCGGAATGGACAAATAATGGCCTGTAGCATCCGGTATCTGGAGTCAGTATAAAAACCAAAATCGGTTATGCCCTAATTCAGTGTTTGTAGGATTCAGATGGAGTCTTCAACAGGTGCACCAGGTGTGGAAGTCCTTGGCACAGGACTGGAGTCAAGCGATTGGATCTGGCAAATCATCTTATAACATGTAAAGCCAGTGCAAGTAATCAACCCAGAGATGGTGATTAATGTGCGCAATACGTGTATGATGTGCATTGTACAATGTGCACATGTAGCAAGAAATGCTCTGCTATGTGGTTATATGTTCAGTCCTCATGTAAGAGATCTGTAAATCTTTATTGAGGTTTAACTTGGAAATGCATTTGCCTCTCATCTAGAGCCCAAGGTTGAAAGGAAGGTGATGCACAATGCGTTTTTGCCATAAAACCCACAAGACGCTCTAAGGTTCCATGCCACCCATACTGGAATGTAGTCGTGTTTTAATCACTTTTTATGTAATTTAGGCTAGCATGGAGTACTCCTTTGATTAGGTTTTCTTGAAGTGGCACTATTTTAACCCTTTGACACACAAGCGCAGAAAGCAGTGACCTAGAAAATGTTGACTGTGATAACGATATAGATCCATAGATCTGCACAAGAGTGGGCAACTACATTCCAGTCAACAAGTCTACCAAAGCAGTTCACTGCAGATGAAGGACCCTAGTTGTGCTTCCACTTGATTCCACAGCTTCACAGCACTTTGACCAGCTTTTCCGTGCTACGGAAGTGCTACCCTTTGGAGACAATTGGTTACAGAAACAAATGGATAAGCAGAGGAGAAAGGCAAGTCTAATGATGAAACATGTGATGCTGAAATGAAAGCATTCATTTGTATGTGTTTAGCCAGGAGTGTTCACAAACGACCACTAATCAGAGACTACTGGAGCAGCAACTGGTTTCTAGGAGTTCCCAGTTCACATACGTCTTTACAAGGAACAGATTCTGGTCTCTCTGGTTACACCTTAATCGTGTAAAAAAACGACTGTCTTCCAAGAAATTATCCAATGCTGTTCAGGTCTTCAGGATCCGCCCGTTTCTTCAGAAACTGAACGATGCATTTACTGAGAGCTACACATCACATGAAACATTTCTGTTGATGAAAGCATGATTTGTTTCAAACGTAGATCTACTATGAAGCAATATTTACCAGTGAAGCCTATCAAGAGGGGTGTCAAGATTTGCTGTGCATCATTTACCATTTTCTTTAAATAATGCTGGAAGTCGAAGGGTTAAATGTATAATTACAATTACATGTAACTCCATAGAAAAGCTACCATGTGACCTATAAAAATTGACTACAGCTGTTTGATTGGCTGTTTTCGGGTTGGTACTTGACTTTAACCCTTGAACTGTGCCTTGGGGTTAATATTGATTCAGGATTGTATGCAGACTTGTTGTGCATGAAGTTCAATGACACAACTTAAACTGTCTTGGTGAATTTAGGTCGATTTGAACTATTTAATCACTCCACAGTCCTTTGATTTTCTTACAACACTTGCACAAGCAATGTACTTTTTTATAGTCAACTGTTCCATCGTATAGTGACAGTGCTATTTTATTTTGCTCTTCCAGCTAGGATATGAACTTGTGACCGTTTATGAATCTCTGATAGATGTTACTTATTCCTGGAGGTATTAGTATGTAATATTTTGGACGAGTTCGACCTTGAATTCAAGATGGTAACAAATGTTATGTGAACATGATATTACGTTTATACACCGTGCTGCACTTTAACAGTGTATGAGCACACATGTTTGTGTTATGAAAGCATTTAGCCAATATTAGTGGTTTGCATTTAACCTTTGCATATCACAGGTGCAAAATTGTGACATTGCATGACTTGATATGTAGGCAACAAAGCAGTTGACCTTCAAGCATAAAAACGATGGTTTTGAAGTTAGGGAACCAGAGCTCATCCTACACAAATGAGTTAACCATCAACTTGAGCTATAAATAAGCAAAAGTTTTCCGTCCCATTGGTTATGTTACATGTGTGTGGTAGTTGTGGACCGAGGAGACATTTGACCTGAAAGTCCGCAAACTGTTTTGTATGACGATTGCGCTTATGGGTTACAGGACCAGCATTACTGTAAGTAGTATTCATACTATTGATTATAAAACTTTTAAAATGGAAACGATGGGGATACCAAGGAAATTTTGGGCAACACTTTGGTGACAAGACCAGGTGTTTTGTCACCTACGATAAACGCTGGATGAAAAATTTTACAAAAAGTGTTGGCCTGATTTATCAATGTCAGATGTATTTAAAGTTTTGAACGAGAATCTTGGCTCAGATTGTTGCTGAACCCCATCATCGTGCTGTTTCAAATGGTGCTCAAAGTGCTAATGTAAGAAGAGCAGCATTGCATGAATTTATTACTGAACATTGTTCTGCTCTGGAGAATCCTAAAAATTCTGTCTGGATGACATCGTTTTACCTGGAGATGCCTGGCTTGAGATATGTCATCCCATGCAAAATGTTAGAGATAATTTTGAAGTCTCTTCACCAAAATGAAAATGCTGCATATTTTCCGTCTGCCAATCTGAAACATAACTGTATGTAAAGTTCAACTGCTCCTACCTAATCAATGACTAGGAGATTTGCTCACCATGCAGATCATGAAGTGAGCGTTGAAGGAAGCGATGGTTCATTCAAAGACAATGGTTCGCATGCGCAGCCAGCAGCGATAGACAGTTGCTTTACTGTATATTTTTAACTGTGACCTAATAAGAATTGAAGAAACACTGTTAGTAGCTTATATTTATTTATATTTTATTGATTACTACCATTTCTTTTGAAGCAGTGGCAGAATGTAGAAAGACAATGTGATGAGAAACATTTGCCATAGCATCACATTTTGTCTTACAAATTGCATCTAAAAAATACAAAGACAGTTACTGGTAAATCACAAAGGCTTGTTCAAACTTTGTTTCTAAACAAGTTTCAGCTTTACATTTTAACTAGTCTTGTCTCCAGGGTGTGATGAGATAACATTTTACCATTAAGGGGTGAAATGGACCCAACCCTCAAAATACTATGACCAGGGCCAGCATAAGGGCTAAAAATCCCGCTTGCAAAGAGTCACGCCATGACATAAATGATAACAATTACACAATGTAGTTGCTCAGAAATTGGGTACTGATGCACACCCACGCACACCCACCCACACACACACACACACACACACACATAATATATACACACACGCACACAACACACACGCACATATATACACATGCTATATATAGAAAGGGAAATGGCATGAAATTTCAAATATGTTACAGCAGGAAGCAATGCAAGGATAATTTGTCTGCATGTAGGCATTATGCGTTGGCTTTGTGCATGTGCCTACATTGTGCCTTTTGGCTTTTGAAATGTATATGAATAGATTTAGGGAGGAGGTTATCTCTTTTGTGTTAAAGCATGTCAATAACAGTAATTTATTATCAGTTATTGTTATGATCATATGACAGGCTTTCTGCATTTGCTTAATATTATAGGGATGCTCAATAGTGTAGTGGTTAATGTGCTGGACTGCCAACCGAGAGTTCAGAGGTTCAGTCCCCGCCAGGGCAGAAATTTGTTTTGAGATTCCTGCTTCGCCTGCACCCCCTAGCCAACTCAGCTATAATGCGTACACTGACCGTACAGTGTCGGTAGGAAGATGAGATGGTGAAGGAGAGGACTGGCTACCTGCCCTCGTATGCCGAGGCTAAGAAAATGAAGTCGCTAAACATATGGAAATGAAATTTGGCACTCGTAAGGATGTGTTATGTCTCTGTAACATGTTTCAAAAGATATTGAGTTAACAGGTAGGTGGCACCACATAATAAAGGTTTAAATTTAGCTGTGTGTGGCAATTTCTTATGACAACTAATATTTTCGCCATGCATAGATAGCATTCTACAATTATCCTTGAATAATTGCAAAGTTGTGCTGCTATTAAACTAAAAAAATATTAAAAGTAAAAGTAAAAATTTTCTGCCTTGCTTTTATGCAGTTCGTGATTCATGGAAGAAACACTGAAGTCCTAGGACTCTATAGTTGCTTTACATGAACGCTTTATGTGGTTAATATTGTAACTCTGGACTGATGTTGGATTTCTGAAAAACACACGTGGAAATACGTGCTTTATAATAAATAATAATAATAATAATCTTTTCTTTATTAATTCAAGCCGACAAACGCAGTAAGATTACAGTGAGACATGACAGTACAATTATCCATATCTTAACTAAACACACGTTATGGCAGCCATGCAAGGCGACCACCCAAGGGGAGGTTGCGGGAATCGAACTGCGTACTGCTGCTCTCCTGGCCATGAGTGTTACCATTACTCTATCCCCCTCCCCAGTTCAATCTTATGGCATTCAGTATAACAGGACATAGTTCACTCTAAATATCAAAAATGGACTCTAGTGGTTATTCCAATAGGGCTTAACCGAAATCCGGATCAGTAAAACAATTTTTGCAATCCTTAGGCTTGTCAATCGTGGTATAGGGAGGGGTTACTGACTGGCTGTTGTTCCATCTTGCCGCCTGTAGCTTACCCAAGCCATTAGCCAATGATGACTAAATTATAATTAGGCCTTGGTGCATATAGATTTATTACTAATCGGAATGGGCAAATCATGGCTTATACTATCGGGTAACCGGAATGTAAAAAAAACCATAATCAGTTATGCCCTATTTTCCAATGAAGACTTCATAAGTTCATATGTTTAGTCTGGTTGGATTTGTCTCGTTGACTGTAGCTGATCTAACCATTTTAAATTCTCTACCTGTTCATGTTTACAACTTTCTTACGGAGAATGAAATTTGTCAATGAAGAACAAGTGACTATAGCTGACCTTGCGAATTCTGCTGATTGCTGATTATTTGCATCTATTAAGAACAATGAAGATCACATCCTTTGGCTTCTTTTACCACCAGTCCATGAAACTGTATATTCATTGTGTCCCCAGAATCACCAGCATGTGTTTATTTTATAAACATAAACAAATGTCATCATCATCATCACTAAACCTATCTTTTTTCTTTGTTTCTGTGAAGTCTTGCTTTTTCTTTGTGTATGTATGGTTCATAACATTTCTTGTTAACGAGCTTCAAAAGCGCCTTTTGCACAATTTAAGAGAAGCATACCCATTAGTTCTCCTAGTGTATGCGGGTCGGGCCCTGCCAGTTGCGAAGGGTATCATCAGTAAGATGAAGAGCCAAGAAGTCTGCCTCCGAAACAAGAGGTTGCGGATGGATGTCGACAAGGTTGGAAGTCAAATACTGTATAGTATATACGCATAAAATGCACCTATGGGTTTACCATGTGCATTTCTGTGCTAATGTGTTTCTTACTCATCTTATTGTTTTCCTCATTGCTTCAATTATACAGACAAAAATCCACTACCTTAGCGATCTTTGTTCCCTTTGTGCTTGCCTGATCTATGAATTTTGACTGAGAATGTAGTTGTGCTGCTTGCTGATTTTTTGGCAGTGCACCTGTGAATAACGTGTTCCCACTACTTGGGATCTTTTGACTCAAGTGTAGACTTGGCTTTCCACTTGAGGCAAAACATTCTAACGCTCTGAGATGAATGCATTCATGTGATGTCATGAATGAAAGGCTTTTGATGAATGGGTGATTTGCTATGTGGCCTTGCATTTGTCTGTGATCAGTGCAGTTCAGAACTTTTTGGTGGGCCATTGTTGTTATTGTGGCATTTTGAGCACAATAAACGAAGGGCAGCTGAGAGAATTTCGTCTTGTCTAAAGTGATGTGAACATAATTGTGTGGTGTTATTCATACAAAGCATTAGCCATGTCCTACAGTTATGGCAAATAACAATGTTGCCGACAGTCATTGACTTAAGCTTTGTCACGAACTCTTAAAGTGCCAGTGAAGATACAGACGTTGCATTTGGTAAATAATGTTGTACAGGGAATCATTTAAAAGCAATGGAGCCAAGGCCTTTTCACGGATTTGTTTGCAGAGCAACTGTTGCTTCAGCAGGCAGCTGAAAACTCTTGTTTCCAAAGGTGATCCAGGCTTCGACTCCGGCAATAATACTATTGTCTGCTTTAGTGTCTGCAAAATATTGAAATATGACTGAAAGGCTTGCTAAAGGTAATAGATAAATAGATCAATAATAAATGGCTTGTACTTGCATACCTTTTATGTATCTGGACGTCATAAAACTGATGTGTATTTTTACACAGGTGAGCAAATTTATCAAATAAAGCAGCAGAACTGAGCAGTTTCTTGTTTGCATTTCAGGCTTCCAACATGACAGATCAGTCTGCAAATGTTTTGGCTACAGAGGAATCTGATGATGAACTTTCACGTAGCCCGAGCTCATCGTCCTATGAATCGAGCAGTTTAAACTCGAGAGACGGCAGAGATCGAGAATCAGAGGACGGCAGTCGAATGAGTACTCCGAAGCCATCTGGAAGGATCAAGCTCACCATTAGGAAAGCAGAAATCGCTCGGGTATGAAGTGTAATCAGAAAGCTTTGAAAATGCTTATACACCAGAGAATTTGTTTTAGAATGAGGAGTGTTGGTGAGGAGAGTCGAGTTTCACTGAGGGTTTATGTCGCTTAGGTATTTAGAGTGTTTAGCAGACCTTAGTGTCCATGACCTTGGTGTCCGCATTATTTTTGAATTTTTTAAAAACCTGACCATTGTGACCAATGTGGGTGACGACAACCATATTGATAGTGTTAACGATCTTGTTGAAGATATCAATATGTTCTTTACCTCTTATTGCTTGTAGTATGCTGTAATCAGAGAACACAATGTTTAATCATATCTGTTATAAATTTAGTAATAATGCTGAACATGTTAGTGGAATGCAGAGCCATTCTACAATATGGAGCTGGATGTTCGTGGACATCGACACAGTCCCTTTAGTAAACCTTTGAGATGATGTGATGGCAGTTGCCCCTAGACAACTAAAAGCTAGGAGTTGACGACCTTTTCGTCCTGTGGCTAAGTAGATTGATGACCGGAACTTTGGTTCAGTTTATTCATTGCTGTCGACTATATGGTTCAGTTTATGGTGTCAATGCGTGAAACTGAGTCAAGAGTTTATCGTCATAACCGCACTTTGGCCATGTTCACTTGCTACAAGTAGCATTCAATTCAAGTGGCATTCAATAAGGATGCATGTCGACCATTGTTCGTGAGTGACCAATGACTCATAAATGCAGCGATAGTAATTCACGAGTGGGATTCATGTTGCATACACTTTCTCAAGATATATATCCCTTTAGAATGACCAACCATATCATTGTGGGACATCAGCTAATATTTTGGCATTGTAGGACTTAGTTTCATTCCGTGAATTGTTTTATGGGACTTTCTTTGTCTTAAAGATATTGTGTCTACAGTAAATTCGCAGACGAACATGAACTCGACATGGTGCAATTCCGATATAATAGTTACAAGGTTTAATTTGCAGATGTTTCCAATAAGATCCTGTTCTTCAAAGTGATGCAGTAAAATAATAATTTATGTGATGTCATAGTGATCCTTCAATCCTTAAGCTGCCTACCAATAATCGGAAATGCTTGTAGCCCAACCCTGACAGTTGCAAATGTCATGTCTGACTGTTTTTTGTGTTTAGGTTTTGTTTCTTATTTACATTGATATTAAATCTGATATTCTGGAACTGCATTGCTGATAGACAATGCTTTGTTGTCTTTTTAGGACAATTATACGTACTACATTGCAGATGTAGTTAAGGTAACATTTAAGACCATCTATATTTTGAATACATGTGATCATTATTTTTATTATCATCTTTATAAGATGCTAGCGTAACTGCCAAAGGTTTGTTGATTAAACTGAAGTTGGTTACTGTAATCGATGAAAGCAAGATAAATTTATTGGGACTTCAATTGTCAATGACTGTTCATGGTAATACTTAACACAGATTACATTGATGTTATTCATTCATTCATTACAGAGATTTATATAGCACCCCTTAAAGGCAACTACTCGGAAGTGCTCCCGACTCCGGCGCTGCTGAAGAGAGCAGTCTTAAGATAAGAATAGAGCATGTCAGAATGGACCATGGTTATATATTCAAATCGACTTTTTCCATTTGACTGATAAAATGAATAGCAGGCTAAAGGTTCTGCATAAATTTTAATTACACTATGCAGTGAATGCAGTAATTGAGTAAAAAATATACAGTTCAACCTTGATCTTAGTTGTAATCAGCGATGGGTAATTTAGGTTTTGTAACTAATTAATTAGAATTAGCAGTAGTTAAAATTTCATAATTAGGATTTTCAGAAGACCTAATTAAGTAGAATTAGAACTCAACTAATTAATTAGATTAATTGTTGACATCAGAATACAATATGACACAAAAATATAGTTTACTAATTTGCCATACAATCTGTTAGACAAATATTTGAAATAATGACTCAAATTAAAGTGCTCTTCATTCATTATAATATTTACGAATTTCTAATCAAAGTTCAATGACCCATATCTTGTGCAGGGATGGACCCAAATATTTAAAATAGTGGTTTTGAAAGTTTCTCGTCAAGATGAATAATGCTGTCAATTTTCATCCAAATCATAGATGGTTGCAGTGTTGTTTTGACATGGAATGACTCTTAAAACTATTTCTTGATTGTGCTTTGTCTAATTTCCTCAGAGAGTAGTGGAAGAAACTGGGAAACGTTTCCCTTTGTCATCTGATTCAGATGAAGATTACGCCAATGTTTCATTCCAGCAGCAACAGCAGCAGCAGCCTTCGGTGCCTTACTTTCCAGAATGCACCGATTTTCCCGAAAAGAAAGACAAGAATGTGGTTTGCGAACAGTTGAACGTTGCGTTAGAAGATATGCTGACATCTGTGGTAACGCCATCGCTTGACAAAATTGGCTCAAATTATGAAAGTTTTAATAAAATAACACCATTCTATGAAAAGTCGCAAACCTTTCTTCCAGATTTGACTGTAGCATATCTTGACAAAGTACTCAAAGACAATTACAAAACGGGTGGTTTAGCATCATTAGGGGCTGACAGTGCAGTTAGTCAGTCCTTGTCATTCAATCTGCCCTCTCCAGTTGATAGTGACATTCTTGCTCAATCTGATGCCTCCAATTCCTCCTCGTATTCATCCTTGACATCAAAAGACTCGTCTCCTGTCAGCTCTCTGCTGCAGGACCAGCTAAGTGATGAGGACATAGAACAGGATGCTTTTTTGCTGAGTAGAAGTGAAGTGTCACCTGTGGACTCCAAAGATTTGAATACTGATGTAAACTGGACTTGTGCTTGCACCTGCAGCCTGCAAAATTTTGCCAGAAAATGCAAGTACTGCCTTAAAAAAGCCGCATGTGATACAATTGCAAGCAGTGAATTTTCTGGTGAAACGGTAACTTCTACAATGGAAATGGATGAAGAAGTTGCAGCGAACACGAGAAGACGCTCAAAGAGAGATTTGGGATTGAAAAGGAACTCTGTCCGTATGACGTCTTGTGAGTTGGGTGTTCGAGAGTTTGACCCATCTCCTAAGAAGTCCTCTAAAGTCACTCGTGTAAATCAGAAAGATGGAGACCAAAATGTTTCCTCATCGGTTGAAAATAATTCAAAAATTGAGGATTTTGGATGTAGCTGTGATCCTTATGGGGAGTCGAAGTGTAAAAACTGTCTGCAGAATGGTCCTATTTCAGAGCCACAAAAGCCAGAAGCCATTGATGCAGAGATGCAGTTTAAGCATCATAGTTTAGAGACTTTAGGTTTGGAAGAGAGCCCATCAGGCGGCCAACTTGCCTCCGATGGTGACTTGGGAAAGAGAAATCTGCGTTCAAGAAAACCAAAACACGAATCTCCGTTTTGTACGACACGAAGAAAGAAACCAAAACGTTTACAGAAGCGTGAGTTTTCAATTTGGTTTTCTTTTTCTTAGTAATAAATTCTTCCTGCAACAGATTCGTATTAAGTCCGATCTTGTTATTATGATCCAAGGTTTTTAATTGCTTTTCTAATATCAACTAGAGGTGTTGAAATTTTGTGAAATATGGATCTGGGTATTCGTTTACTCTTTGCACGACTTCCTGTTGCTTCATCATTTTATAATAAAACAATTGTCCTGTGGATCACAGTTTAAATAAACATATGCTCTTGAGTCTAATTCAGTTAGTTAATTATTAATTAGTAACTTCTATCGCATCATTGTCTAAATGTCTAATGCACAAGGCATCAAGCGATGGCACACCAAAACCAAGCTGCAGTATGATTACTGTCCTGAAGATCTGTCCAAGGTCATGTTGAAGGAGTATGTCAAACATGCTTTTACTACCTGTGCAGAGTTGTATGCTGTTTGCTTACAACTCGAGCGACCACGACTCTCGTGGATGCATTCGATGCACAAGGGTTGACTATGGCAATAATATGTGTGCTTTCCTGCATTAACTGACTGCAGTGTATCTTGAACGTTGCAGCCCATCTGATTGGGGGTATACCTAGGTTTAGGCATATATCTAATTGCACTGGTTGCCAGCAATGCCGATGCACAAATGCACCGAGTTTAAGATCTTAATGCTCATGCGTAATTGCCTTATGGGATGTGCTCCATTTAATCTCCGGGATTTGTATGTCTCAGGTCATCCATTCCTGGCCAGTAGATCTCTTTGCTCTGCTGCACAGGGTGACCTGCTTGTTCCCGCAGCCCAGAAGCTTTACTGTGGTTGGTCAAATAGGTTGTCTCTTGCCCTATGACATGAACTCCTTTGTCTTTATCTACTTCTGTTCCATAAGTAACACTTGAAGATGATTTCGTTTGATCTTCATTATCTGTCGTTATAGGTTGTTGCGCCCTTATCGAGGCTATATTGAAGAGGCACTATATATAGATCTGTAATTACAATTAAGGATCTCAGATGTTGGATCAGTTTTTCTAATTACTGAAATCTAATATGATTTACGATGGCAGTTAGAGGTGCCATATGTGTCCCAAGCACATACTTGAATACTGGTAAAATAGTAACTGTTTCTGTTTGAACCTGCAGATTCAGTTCCATGTAAAGACCCGTTGCAAGGTGTTTGAATATATGTGCCACTGTCACCAAGTAGTGAATTTTAGTACCAGCATCAGCTGCGAAGTAAATTATAAGTCCTGTAATACACTGACCCAATGTCCAGGACCTTTGGGTTAATCCATTTCCTGCTCAAGAGCCTAAGATTAGAAAGCGAGCGCCTATCCTAAGTTCTAGTACAGTATTTGGGGCTTTACTGCGCATATTTCAAACTCTGGCCAACTGCTGTTGGCAAACCAAAAGGTACATTGTAATAGTAAAGTTTTTATTATAAAAGAATTTAAACATTTGAAATTGAAAGTACTTATGTAATTGTTGGGTGCCAATAATGGTGCTCTAATGGTTCCAGGTTTCTTTGTTTTCAGCAAAAGAAGACGAGATCAGCACCAGTATCTGGCCAGACGATGGATTTGAGCCTAAGCCACCTCCTTTGTCAAAACAGCCACTTAAGGACAAGGAGCTTATTTTGAAAACACCGATTGTGAGAGTATGTAGTCTCTAGATTTTACAAAATAGAAGTGCAAACTAAGTGTCTTTTGAATTATCATAATGTGTTTCACAAGTATTTTAATTTATTCTTTCATGTATAAATATGCAATGCATAAAGTCTAGAAGCAGTTCTGGTCAAACTAGAAGGTGAATCCTTTCGCAAAGCTACCCGTTTATTCAAACATCTAAGCACTTCTACAACACCTTTCGAGGACTGGTTGCAGGTGGATTATTGCACAGGCTGTTTCAGTTTTGGCCACAGTTAATAACTAAAATTCTTGACTTTTGATTATATTACATTCTGAGTTTTAGTTATGTTTTTGTTACAGAACTTTTCCAATTTTTTTTATAGGATGCTTTTAAATAATTTGAATTCAGTATAAGAGTGTTTCTATTGGGGTCTTCAACTGGACTGTGTGCTGAAGTTTAGGCCAAAAGTCCAACAGACTGAAATTTTGTGGCTGTTTAAACACAGTTTGCTACTATTGCCAGTGGCACATTGCATCATCCTTTAACACATTCTTTTATTTTTTAAAGCATTTAAGGTTTTGTCAGATTGTACCCACACACAGATCAAGGTTTCTCAAGCTGAAAAATGACTTATGGCAGTGGTTCTTAACCTTTTTTGGCACACGACACACCAAAACAGGCTCCCAAATTTGGCGACACACCATGCAATCGTCGTACGTCAATATTGTGAAAATGTTAAAGTTAAACTAGTTATTTATTTAAAATGCTAAATTGTTAACATTTTTAATAATGAAAATGTTCAAATTGGATCCTTTCTAGTTTCTACGTTAACTTAGGAATAGTTAATGGGATTTTTGCTCCTGGAGTTTTCTCTGGATCATAAAACGAGGATCCACAATATTTCAAGTAGTCATCGTTCCACTTGCGCACAACAGATTTCTTCTTTTTCGTGTTTTTCTTGGTTGGTTTACTAAAACTAGCAGTGGCAGCAGCATCGTTTTCGTATTCACTACTGTTGGTGCGAGAATCCGTCTCATTGCTACCAAAATCTGATTCCGCATCAACAGTTGTAGATTCGCAAAATTTTTGTTTGTTTTTGATAAATTTATCCATTTCGATTGTACGGTAATGGGTAAAAGTTTACATCGGGGCGGTCGCAAATGTGGACACTGTACAAGCATATTATCTTACATTATGGGTATAAGGTAAACATCATGGTCGACTCTGATTGCGATATAACAGAATGGATAAATAGGGTACCACGAATTCTCACAGCCTATGTCCGCTACAGTAAATGTAATGCAAGAATGACGGACGTAGGCTGTGAGAATTCGCGACACACCAATTTTTCGCGACACACCAACGACACACCATGTTCACGCGACACACCGCCCGTCGATTCGCGACACACTAGTGTGTCGCGACACACCGGTTAAGAACCACTGACTTATGGAATCTCAAACATATATTTGCTTACATTTATCTTGATTTAGTTGGGCAAAGCAAGTGAAAATAATCAACACCTAAGAATGTTTGTTTTCTTATGGTTTTTGTTCTGTATTTTTGCTTTTATTAGCAGAGCAAGTTTACATATTGGTTAAAGTTTTACCACTTGACTTTTAGTTTTCATTTTGTTATCATTATTACTCGAGTTTAGTACAGCTATAATAATTGTTAATAAAAACTTCAGGTTTCATAGCTAATGAAAACCTTGAGTTTTCATGATTCATGTTATGTTATCGTTAATGAACTCGACTAGTGACAAATGGTCTTTTGCACTTGTAGGTTGCCGATAAGAAGGAGGCGTATTCAGACGATTTTGCTCAGAGGTGTATGAACCAGCCAGTATGCGTAATAAAAGACCTGTGTCGTACAATTGGACTGGGTAGGTTATTCAGATGATAGAATATAAAGGCTTTCTGGTTTTGAGAACACTTTTAATTGTCGTTTTTGGTTCATATGGCCTTGGGCAGGTCAAGGAATAAAAAAATTTTGTTCTCTTGTTTATGCTTTGTGATTGCTTCTTTGTAATGTAGTCCAGCTTTACTGTCCTCTGTCCAATCCAGCAACATATTTCTCTGCATGACCATAGACTAAATTCTCTGTAATAGATGGTTGTTGAATTGCAAAAGATGCATGTATAGCAACTGTTGAAACACAAAAGCTTTTCATTTCTACATTTACAGCGCATTATGTAGTTTGGCAACGCAAGTGCTAAACATCTAATTGGAGTCAAAACATGCAAGTCAACCCACAAAATCAGTACCTTCAGCAAGCTTAAATGCTGCACCTTCTTTATAAATCATGTCTTGTTTACTGTTTCGCTCAATGATTGTCTCTTTTGTCTTGTACTATATATGCTTAAATAAATACTATTAATATGATGAACCTTCACAAACGAATGATGAAACTTGATTGACATGTACTTGTAGCAGTTTTGATTCTGCAGTTTTGTCTTGAATTTGCAGATCTGAAACCCTTTTCAAGCAAAGTGTTGAAAACAGACCATGGCAACCACACGATGGATATTCGAATCCAGAACAAAGTGAAACAAGAGAAATCTGGCGTAGATGGTCCGAGGCAGAAGTGGAACTGGAAAAGCTGTCCATCGCAGTTAACAATCGCAGAATATGCTAAATACCAGGCAGCGTCTTTTGTATGTGCCTAGTTTAGATCTGTAGAATTTTCTTAGTATCCACAATATATGACCAGTGTCCTCTCAGAAAAACCCAATAGCTATTTCACAGTAGTTCTAAAGGAAAGACTATAAATTATATAGTCGAAATAATTTTAATGATGTATTATTATTTATTAACATTGAACAGCAGAGCTCGAGAGTTTTATCCTCAAGTCTGCCAATATTGCAATCACTTGCAATATTTTTGGAGGACGTATGCCATGCAAAAATTGAAACAGTTATGAAGTCCTAGAGGTTTCCCTTGAATATTTAGCTTAGAAGATTGTTAAGCTAAGTTAGCAATGTCTGATGTAATGATGATCTCCCTTATCCTTGAAATTACTCGTGTTTTATGTTTGTTGAGCAGCTCTCATGAGCAACTAGAGGTCAATGGTCAGTTGTTGAGCGATTGTATTGTATTGTATTGTATTGTACTTACGAATTTATAAAGATTGGCCGTGCATTACAGATTATGTTAAGCCATTTTCAGTTTCGAAACAATTTGTATAAACCATGTGCCAGGCCAAGGGTACATTTCATGGTTATAATTTCTATAAAATTAATAATATTATTTTCTTAAAGCGTGCTTTGAATTTTAGATGAAATACAAATACAGAAAACTAGCCACAAAGAAGCTCTCGAAAGATGTAAAATTGAAATCTGCAAAGACAAGTTCAGAATTGGAGAAGAGAACTTGTCCAGAGAAGTAAGCTCAGTTTTAGTGTAAATTCTGGAAGATGAAAAAGTTTAATTTAACTCTGCCAGAAACTCCTAAGCATGCTCTCTTTGGGAGCAAGATCAAGATCTGTTTTATAGAAAGATTTGCATGAAGTAGATGTACTGACTTTCAACGACTACATTTGCTCATGACTTCCTTCTTTTGACTCAAATCTCTTGTCATCTCCAATCTACTTTAATGGAATTACTTGATAAGTACATTGTTCTTAAATCTGATAAAGTTGTCATGTATAACCCAAAACCTTAGTTTTATACTTTAACGAGGAGCTGCTTGGTTTCCCAGTCACTTTTAGTATGCTGTTGTAGTTAAAGTGTTTATTCTGAAATTGCTGATGCTACATTATTTTGTCCTTCATCACAGGATTACTACACAAAATCAGCAGCTAACCAAAATTATTCAAAGAGTACAAAAATTTGCATTTCCTAAAATTAGACTATGTTTCACTTGTCTGTTACTGCTTATTATTATATAGAGAACACCAGATTTGGTTTGGCACAAATGTGGATTTATCGGATAAAGAAAAATGGGGGATACAGATCAAAGAACTGGAGAAATTACCAAAATTTCTGCAAGTTAGTATTGGCAAGTTGAATTTTTACTTTGAAGGTTTTTGTTTGGTTTCGGTTTTAACAGATTCTAACTATAGTTTTTCTACAGCTTAAAATGGAAGTTGTTGACCGTGTTGCTTATTATTTTCCTATGGAAAAAGTTCACAGATGGCTTTGGTGATTGCTTTCCAGTTTCTAGAAAACTGATTGGCTTTTGTTTTGTTGATACTGATAGCATAGATTACATTACTTTGATTTGTCAAGAATAAATGTCAGATTTCCATTCGATGAAATTTACATGTATTCTTGACAATTAAAGTACTAGAATAACTTGACTGCTAGGCGCATATGTTGTGACTGATTTTCTGATCATTACTAAATCCAACTTTTGGTTCCTAGTTACACTGACTACAAATTTTTCTCTGATTAGTATTGCTAAAACATATGAAAATATAACATACCAGTGATACCATGAAAATGATAACATAACTGCTTAAAAATATATATTCACACAAATCAAAAACACTACAAACAAATTGCTACTAAGCATAACTATATAAAATTATGATGTTTACTGTATTGAAATAACAATGGTGTAACTAATTAAAGTATGACATTAGGTGGTGCTGACTGAGAACCAATTGTAAATGCCACAAACTGTTGCTTTTTAGGTGACCTGTCCCGAGTGCAATATACTGAACCACATCGGCCATGATGTCTTTGGCGTAAACACAGTTCAGTTGTATATGAAAGTACCAGGATGTCGCACTCCCGGTAATTTCTTTTATCCCTAATTAATGTAAAATGAAGTGAGATTTAAACAGTGGCCATCATATTTAAAATCTAATGCTATTGTATTTGGAGGCTAATTACTGATTACTTTGTCTAAGAAACTTGTTTGCTGCTATCTCTCTCTCTCTCTCTCTTTAACCGTCCTCGATACAAGGGTTGGTCGCATTGTAGACGATTCTTCTCCACCCTTTCCTGTCTTCGGCTACTCGCAGCAACCTCTCTGTTGATAATCCCAACCATTCGCCAATGTTGTCCATCCACTTCTTCCTTGGTCTTCCTCTTGCTCTTGTTCCCGGTACCGTTCCCTGCATAATTTCTTTCTCTAGGCAATCCCCCTGTTTCCTCATTATGTGCCCAAAGTATGACATCTTTCTTCTTTTGATTGATTCCAATAGGTTCCTTTCCACCCCGCCGTCTCCAGTACCCATTCATTTGTTTTCTTCTCCGTCCATGATATTCCAAGGATTTTTCGTATGCATTTCATTTCAAATGCCTTTATTCTATCCTCCTTCCTCTTTTTTATTGTCCAACTCTCACAGCCATACATCATCCCTGGCCATATAAGTGTCTTCATTAACTTTAACTTTGTGGTAATTTTTATGTTATGGTTTTTCCAGTTTATACAGTGTAACTTAAGTATATTGAACATCAGTATTTGAGGTCCCAGTTATAAAGGACAGATGTGCCAGAAGCAATTAAATGTTGGGAAGCTAGCAAACCATGGATCTGTTTGCATGTTCCTTGGTTTTTAAACTTTCACCAACTGTATGGGAGTTCTGTGTAGTAGAACCACCACTTCGGAATAGGTTTCTACCAAGAAAGAAACTTAATGCAATTATTATTATGCATTTATTAAACTCACCACTATCTAATGACCAGTCGATGGTGCTGAGCAATTGTCACTGAAGGACTTGCTTAAGGACCTTACTGCATAACTGTCTCAGAGAAGGCTTGGACCCATACTCTTTGTGTTATGAGGTGAGCGCTCTAACCATTGGGCTACTGTGTCCCAAAGGAATTCTTGAATACCTTTCGTTGCATCAAAACCTGAAAATCCTCGATAACATTACAAACATCTTGTCTGATAACAAGACGTCTTGTTAGATAACTCACATTACTACGTTATATTATGTATTGTATTGTATTTCAAAACTTATAAAGCGCCTCTACCCAATGGCTACCAATCAGAGGTGCTCCCAGTGCAAAAGTCCTTGGGAATAAAGGCAAGTTTTAAGACAACAAAAGGCTGTGGCAGGACCACAAGATAGTAGCACAGCCCGGACCGAAGGAGGAAGCTGATTCCACAATGAAGGGCCAATACTAACAAAGGAACAAGACTAGGCCATTGCCGTTCTCACTCAGGGAACCAATAAGTCAGGTCGATCAGAGGAACGAAGAGGGCATGTAGTGATCGAATTTACTGATGCTTGCTAAGTTGAGCTGTTGCAGAGTTTTTGAACAGTAATTATATTACGTCGTTCCAATTTGAGAGAGATTACATTTGAAAATAAACCAGAAATATATTCTTTATATCTTACCTTACTGCTCCCTTTCACCTTGTTTTGTTTGCCACTTTCTTTCCCATGGTTACCACTTTGTGCTCTGGTGTCTGGCAGCCTGACCTTTAAATTTTAGTTGGAACTAACCTGACCACACCCACTTGTTGCTTTTGTTTTGACTGAACATATGTGAAAAACCAAATCCTGTGACTTTTTACCAAAAACTTGCTGAATATTATAATTAGTTTTATGATGATCCAGTCAGAACTTTTACCTATGTCACTTTAGTAATCGCATATTAGATTTTGAACTAGGAAATTATTTGAGTAATGTTTTGGCTGAACAGGTCACCAAGAGAATAATAACTTCTGCTCTGTGAACATTAATGTGGGTCCTGGAAGGTGCGAATGGTTCTGTGTTTCATCAAAACACTGGAGTCAGATGGCACAAATGTGCCAAAAGTAAGTGCAAAAATTTGTTCAGTAGTCAAAGGTAACTTTATTTCTCATTGAAATAAGCAGACTAATCTACTAATCTACAGATTAAACCTGCAAAATATCTTAGATCGAATAAAGCTGTGAGGTTTATAGAGACTATTATTTTGATAAGGTGTTACTTTACAATTTCGAATGGAGATGAAGTGGGTAAAAAGGAAAGTTCCATAGTCCTGTTGGACATTAAGATAAGATATTCAGTTGCCTATATCTGATCATCTGTTGTTTATCATTTCAGACGTGGTCTTGATTATCTGAAGGGGTCCTGGTGGCCTGATATTCGGGATTTGGCAGATCGCAATGTTCCAGTGTATTACTGTGAACAGCGTCCAGGTGATATGATCTGGATTGGACCTGGCACTGTTCATTGGGTTCAGTCCACGGTATGTACACTTGTACAGTTCTTCTTATGAATGATTTAATTTAACATTATTCTCTTGATTCTAAGTGTGCTGATATTTACATGTCTGTGCTGCAGTCCATTACATGAGATATTTTATCATGGTTGAGCAGATTGTAACAACAAAGGTGGAACAGATTGTAGCAACAGAGGGTGAACAGATTGTAACAACAGAAGTTGAACCTTAGTAACATTTTCATTACCTTCATTTGAAATGAGTTTCAAAGTCTGCATCTAGAACAGGATGTGAAGCGTATTGCAGTTGAATGAAACACTAGTTATCATGTGTTTAGATTTCCTGGAATTATTACTGTTTACACTTGCTTTTTTCTGCTAAAGTAGTTTCTGTTCTATCTTGTTTGAACAGGGTTGGTGCAATAATGTAGCATGGAATGTTGGTCCACTGATTAACAACCAATATGTTCAAGCCCTCCAACGATACGAATATAACAAACGTGTAGCCTTCAAGTCCATTGTTCCAATGACGCAAGTCTCTTGGAACCTGGCAGCAGCCTCCGTATCAATCGCAGACAGACAGTTGCGCGAGTCCTTGAAACGAACCCTTAGGCTGAGTCTGAAACAGTGCAGGCAGATGAAAGAATATGTCATCAAAAAAGGCAAAGATGTCCGCTTCCAAGAACGCTTGCCTGATGAACTGACCCGCTACTGCAGCCATTGTGAGGTAGGTCTGCTGTTAGTTGTACTCTGGTTATATGATGGCTTTGTATGAAGAACTTGTATGATGCTGTAGCTTATATCATAGTTTAAGTAATTTATACAACGTACATTCAGTATGTTGAACTTTGGTATTTTGTGCTCACTGTTCTATCAAAAAACAGTTGATGGCCTGGTCACAATCAACGCAAACACATACAAACGTAACTCTTTTATTAATATGAATATATTGAAGTTTTCAATATTGCAAAGGCAATTGATTGTCTGTTCTTGTCATATATTGAAGTTGGGACCAGTATAGATTCGACTGGATACTCTACCTGCATAGTCACAGCTGATTAATGAATAATTAAAGTTGTTTTGTTTCCTAACTGTCTCCAGGCATGATACAAAGAATAATGCAAACATTATTTTGTTTGGGTCACTGGGAATGGGTCAGTCAGTTGATGCTAGTTCTACTCTAATTCCAACTTGTGTAATTTAGCCTCGTTTTGGTGACTTAAAATCCCAGCTTAACCAAGACCAGCTGTGATAATGGCTGATTGGTAGATTAACTAAACAAATTTTAAAGTCAACTGAAGTGTGTCTTAGATAAACTTAGATTAGCTGAAAAGTTTTCTTTCTAAAATGTTTTTAGGTGAACAACTTAATGTTTTGGTTGAACTAAGATCATTCTAGATCAACAGGTCAGATGAAAGTTTTGTTTCTAAATATGTTGTTCATTCAACTTGCAATGTTTTGATTTCAGCAAGGTCAATTGAAAAGATATTTTTTTGTTCAGGTGGAAGTGTACAACATTGTATTTGCGGCTCAGAACCAAGTGTACTGCTTTAGATGTGCAACTAAAAGTGGCCCGGAACTTAAAGGTTTTCATGTTCTTGAAGAATACGACTTCGACGTCCTCACAAATATCTATGAGAGTTTTGTGGTTGACCAAACAACTTCAGTAAGCATCAAGTTTGACAAGTTTAATAAGGACTTTTTTAATTAATGCATTCTTTCAATAAGTTCAAAAGCATTTTGGCAGACATCAGGTTTGAGGTTTCATATTTGTTGAGACCAATCTTTTATTGTTCATTTTCTTTAACACTTTAACGCCGACCTGCATTGGTTTCACAGTCGCTTTTAGTACACTCTCATCATTACAGTGTTAATGCTGGTTTTGATTTGCTGAAACGGTTCTGAATTGGTTTAATTACTTTTCTTGGCACACACTTTTCTTGTATCATACATACTCGATTGTGCTGCCCCAGATTTCTAGAATTATCTAGTTCATCATCCTGTTTACTAATGTATCATTTCAGTTTTCTTCATTCATTCAGATTTAGTGGTATATTAATATACATACAGCTCTGGTGTTTTGCTGTTGTTGAAAGTGTGTGATAAGTAAATATTTGGATGGCAGAGTTAATTGGTTTAATGGCAGACAGTCCATCAAGGAAACTCGGGACTGTGCAATAGATCAGTTTTGACTTCCTGATGAAAAAGTGACATTTTTTTTCCCTGTAGAATGACTCTGAGGCTTCAGAACAAGAGGAAGCCTAATTGCTCAGGTCTTCTTGTGATATATACAACTACTATGGAAAAACAAGAATCAGACCCACCCAGTGGTGTCAAATTTGTTCATCGACGTTGTCTATGTTCATCCACATTGCCAGCATTCATCTGCACCATTGTTAGTTATACTGTGGTATCTGGCCATGTCCTGAGTTTGTCTAATGCGCCTACGTTCGTGCCTCTCTCTCGTCAACGTTGTTTCAGTTTTTCTGATGTTGAGTGTGACCCTTCCTTCTGACTGTCAAGTTAGTTTGTCATGTGCATATTATGTATATTTAGGTCATCCAAAGCATATTTTCTAGTTATTTTATGATGTTGATTGTTGTTTAGTGTTTGCATTTTCTGATTTTAACTCGTTCAACAAGCGGCCTTTGCAGCGTTATTTATTACGTGATGGTCTCTGTTGTGTTTGAGACGCAGGTCTTCTCTCGAGTGCCATCTCTAAGGTACGTCCATCATTTGTGTTTGTATGTGTGTTTGGTTGTGTTAATTTATTCTTACTTGATTTCCTCACTTACGATGTTCACTCATTTGTTGTGACAGAAGACATGTGTGCTGTTTTTGCACTGCTATTGTGTTGAAGGAGCTGGAAATTCAGCCAAGGCTTCTTCTATCTATCTATAAAGAACTTGTATAGCGCCCCTTCAAGAAATCTACTCAGTGGCGCTCCTGTCTCAGGCCCGGTCAGAAAGAAAGGTCTTAAGAAGGCCATAGAAAGACACCTGAGAGGTCCCTAGGGAGGGAGCGAAGCGAGAGAGGGAGGTCGTTCCAGACGGTAGGACCCACCGCAGAGAATGCCCTACGCTGCACCATAGTAGTATGAGCATAGGGGACAACAAAATCGCCTCGAGAGGTTCTTCTGTGGTAGAAATTCTGGATAAATATCCAAGTCTTTATCTATTCTCATAAAATTTGCTCAAGTTGTACAAGTCCTAACAATTAATTTCAAGTTTTGATAAAGTCGTTATCAGAAGTTGTGACGAATGTTCTCGATAACAACTGACTTAATAGAATTTAATTGCTCTATAAACGAAGGTGTTGACTTTTTATTGGAACATCTTCTGGATTATTGCAGCCGTGGTCATTATAAGCTGTTATGTGGCTATTAGCAGGAACGTAATGGCTGTTCGTGGTGCTCTATTTACTCAGGAGCGTTGCTTGTGTGCACATTTTTGATTGTTAAGTGCTTTTATGATTTTTCATTACCAAAACATTTCTGTGAAGTGATATATTTTTGTATCGCGTTTCTGTGTCTCGTTTCGAGGCAAAATGCATATCACTTATGATGTTTGGAATATATTTCTGTATAAGATGATCTCATTTATTCTGTCTTATGTCGTGAGCTGTTTATAGTTGGTGTTCAGCACAATGGAATGTATTTTTATGCATTGTCTGGTTTATAATTAAGTTCAATGTCACTAACTTTTAATTATTTAAAAATAAAAATATTGTTTTTGAGAGATATATATAATATGCATATATATTATTGCGAATGATATAGCAGATGTGTATTGATATTGGTACGGCATATATTGATTTTGATGGCATGTTGATAACTTTTAATTATTTAAAAATAAAAATATTGTTTTTGAGAGATATATATAATATGCATATATATTATTGCGAATGATATAGCAGATGTGTATTGATATTGGTACGGCATATATTGATTTTGATGGCATGTTGATAATTAACGATATGATGAAAGATATTGCTCAAGAAATTAGCAGCGCACAATAAGTTGTTTAATTAGTTTTGTCATTAACCTATATTCAGTGGATTTTCAGGTAACATGGCTTCACTCATCTCAGGTTATTTCTTATATTTGTACTTATTTAAATTTGTGTTTTATACTGTTGTGTAACACAGACACATTTTTACTCAGATTTCCCATTCCATGAGCATAATCGGTTATGTGGCCTTAATCATAATTTACATTTATAGCGTTTGTCATGAATGTTATGTCCTGCATCAGTAAACTTCCTAGTATGAAGAAAATAATTTTATCATAGAACTTAGGGTTCATGCTTCTAATGTCTATGCATCTAATACCATGCTTAGACACTTGTGATCTGATTGTGGTACTGTTTGGCAAATGATGAAATCTTGTTTGGCAATTGCTTTCATGATTAGTAGCTAAAAGAAACACGTAGGAGATTTCGTACATGTTAGAAAGCGAAAAAGACGTGTACTGCAAGACAGAGGCGAGGAGAAAGGATGGAGAGGGAGAAATGGGGAGGGGGCAACAGGGATATCCCGCAATTGGGACATTTACTGAACTAGTGCTTCACAGGAGAGGCTAGTACATACATGTATATATAGCGTAGCCTACAAGCTTTCTGCTTGGGTGTTGACCAACTGTTGTGAACCTGGATAACTCGATTGACAACCACTGGCAGTTCTAAAAAATACTTTCAGCTTCAATTTCCAAATGTTGCCTTATTTTCTTCTGTGCTTGACTTGGTATGACACTAGACCAAGAATTGACCTCTGAGCATGTTAAGATTGTAGGTCAAACTTATATTTATGATCTCCGTGACATTCATGCTATATACTATGTGCCATCTGGTTCTACCCTGATGCATGTATTCATTGCACTGGGGTAGAGCCGTCATTAATGCCATTTATGCGGGCTTGTGGTGGTGGTGGTTCGGAGCACGTGTGAAGAGTTGTCTCGACTATGGAAATGTAAGCTTAAATTACAGTTGCTTGACCAATGACCATAAAGATACCAGTAGCAAAATATTTGTCAAAATAAGTTATAACATATTTATAGTCAATTCGAAGATGATGACTTGTGTATGTGTGTATTTATATTGCTATGCAAACCGTATGTCGTCGTTTACTTGCAAACTGCTCTGTTTATAAAGTCAAGAAAGTGATTTTATTCAATCAGAGCTTTAAGTTTCGCTTTTGTTTAACATTTTTCATTCAACGCTGAATAAAGTTGCAAGCAATAATAATAATTCCAGCAATTGATTACTGTTGTGCTCTTGTTTGAAAGGTTTTTAGTTGTAGTCCATTCCAGAACTTCCTGCCATCTTTCATGTTATAGGTGTGCTTTCAATTTGTAAGCCCATGGATTGGTGCGTAGTAGCCCGTTTTTGTAGCACAAGTAATTTTCAACAATTAATTTTAAATGTAACTCTGTTGAAAACAAATGGCACATGAGGCATAGCATCAAAATCACGTGTTGAAGTTTTATAATGCTGTCCAACATCGTTTCAGTTACTTGGCTGAGGGGGTTAGAAGAAGAGCTAGGGGGTTGAACTCCCAACAACTGAAACACTGCCTTGCATGAAACTCTGATCAAGCAAGTTTCATTTCAACTAGGCCTATTTAGTTGTTACTTGATTAAATGTATAATTTCATATTGCAGTTCCTTTTCATCATTCCAAAACCTAGGCATTGGTGTAGGCGTAGCGAATTATGCACGATCTGATGAACTAATCGTGGTTATTATTAAATGACTGCCGCTACTGCCACAAAACTTGTCCTTCTGCAATTTAACTGTACTTTAAGGCCGACTGTAATGTGTGACAGTGTAGATCGGGGCTTTGGTGTGCAGGACTCTAGTTGGGTGTAGGCCTAGATCTGGGGTTCAAATCCTGGTCACCAGGTCAGAAAGACATTCCAGATTTCTGTTCCACAAGTGCCCATTGCGAATTCGACTATAAAATGAGCACGATGCGACTGCGCACTGGTGGGAAGATGAGGAGTAGAGAATCTCGTTCCACAAATGCCCATTCGCAGGGGCGTCTACACCATAGAAACTTTGGAGCAAATGCTCCATCCAAGAAATAGGGGGAAAGATTTGTCAGTGTGTGTGCCACCATTTTAGGGGGGGAAGGAACGGGGAGGGGCAGGGACGTCATTTCAGCTTTTTTCAGGGGGCAAAGACGTCAAAAAAGTGGTTAAAAAAATTGTCCGCGCGAAGAAATTTCACAGTTTTTGGGTGTTTCTTCCAAATTTTCGCTGGGAAAATCCATAATGTGCCCCTCCACCACTGTCAAAGAGGTGTGCTCTTATGAAAAAGCCTTTGCAGACTCTAGTTCTGTTAATAGTATATTATAATACCATGAATTTGAGTATCATTTTTTTCTTTTTTACCCCTTCTTCTTCCTCCTTTCTTGTTCCAGCTTTTTCATTTTTTTTTCAAAAATCAGGGGGGGGGCAAATGCCTCCTTGCCCCCCAAATGACGTCCCTGGGAGTTGGGAAGAAGAGGGGGAAAAGGGACGTTGCTCCAACGACTTAGGGGGGGATAGACGCCCCTGCCCATTCGACTATTAAATGAGCACGATGCGACTGCACACTAGTGGGAAGATGAGGTGTAGAGAGAGTTGGTCAACAGCACAGAGGCGGCGCTATACCAGAGCGCGCCAGGTCAAATGCCCTGGTAAAAAAGCCTTTGCCCTGGTTGATGCCCTGCCAGAATTTTTGCCATGTCCAGAATTTGTTCGGGGATATTTGTTAAATCCTGAGATATAAATTCACTTAATTCACTGAAATGTTAAAATTCTCTTTACAAATGTCAAAAAAGCGTTCAGCTTATGTATGTATTTATGTATGTATGTATGTATGTATGTATGTATGTATGTATGTATGAGGGCTGTAGTCGAGGGTATATGCGGGTATACAGCGTATACTCGCCTCCAGAGACCGTATACTCGCCTCACAAATATTTATATTTATTTATATTAAACTACTGTAGCGTATACTCGCAAAATACTGTAGCGTATACTCGCCTGTAATTTGTTTAGGAAAACTAACCGGTAGCGTATACTCGCCTCTAATTTTACCACTACAGCCCTGGTATGTATACCAGGGCTTCGCCCATCTGACTTTCTGACTATAGACAAATATAATAGTGCTGGGGGCGATTTATGGCAAGTGCGGTAGCGTGATCTTGTATGGTCACCATTTAAGCTCGTGCCACCGCGCTATCCATAAATCGCCCTCTGCACTGGTTACTTGTACGACTGCCCTGGCTATGCTCTGGTTACAAAAAATGTCTTGCGCCGCCACTGCAACAGCAGTGGTTAACTTCACCTGAATCTCCGATCCAGCAACTCTGATTTGAGATCCGCCATCTGAATGAGGAGATCCACCACCTAGCAGATGAAACCCGCCACTTAAATTTATGTTTGGTTGAAAAAATTGATTATACGCATCATGTTTCACACGTTTTTAGTTACATGTATATCCGAATAGCGAATATCAGTTATAGATTATCCAGAAAGACAACTTTGCAAAAACTTTGGAGATCCGCCATCACTGGCTGTAGGATAGCGCGGTGGCACGAGCTTAAATGGCATTTTAGCGGCTGGTCAAAAGGCCTTGTAGGCCTAACATGCTGCGATCAAGAAAGTGAAATTGCGAACACCACCAATGGCTGCCGCTCGGGGCTAACGTTAAGGATTGCTCTTCCGAAGCGGATTTTCTGGCGGGTAGACTCGGACTAACGGGACTTTGCTGACGGGCTGACTGACTGCCCGACTGACTTGATTAAAGGGCAAAAGGTCATTGCGAACAGACGACCAGTGTGTAATCTAGTCCCCCTGTTCTGGGGGGGGGAAACAAGGTTTCTCGGGGGGGAATTTCCCCCCAAAAAGGTCTCTGCCTTACAAAATTGCTGAGTTCTGGGGGGAAACTTCAATCCTGGGGGGGAAATTTCCCCCCAAAAGACGTCTAGATTAAACACTGACAGACGACGGAAACCTCTATAGAGTCCGAGACAAAGAAACGCCACGCGTAGACCGAGAGCTAGACTAGGCCTAATGTTTGCCCTCGGATATGGTCAATCCCAGTCTTCGGACTAGGTGACTTAACATGGAAGTACGCTAACAGCTGCTAGCGATGAGGCTCTCCAGAGGTGATTAGGACCTTTTAGGAGGTCCCATAAAATGCCAATTGCGTAAATTACATTACAGTCAAAGTCAAACAAACGAAAAATGAAAAGCCTATCGTAGTCTGAGTCGGCTAGCATTATGGTCCGAAAACTGGCAGTGGTAATGAAAGACCTCATCCAATTATTTCGTTTGAAAAACGATCGATTATGGTCGAGATCATGCGACGCTATCGAAACAATCAATTTTCGTTTCTTACTAATACAAGCTGTAAGAATGCAACTTGAACGCGTAGGCCTACAGAGATAGCAATGCAATACAACCATATGCCAACATATGTTTCGACATAACAACGGTCGTGATTTTGTGTAATTGTCACAATGGCGTACAAACTGGGCTGTTACTTGTCAGAAACTACTTACATACTTACTTGTTTTGGTAACGTTGCATCCTTGGATCAAAGCGATATTTTATGATGGACGCGCTAAACAAATTAAAGGTATGCTTTTAACGTTGTATTTGCTTATTTTTACCAATTGTAGCTTTTACTCATATCAGATTAACTATAATTTTTTATTAATCGCGTTTTCATAGGTTTGTATTTATATATTATAGTTGTGGAGACACTTTTGGCAGATACAACCTGTGTTATCGACCGCGGTAGTGTATCGCAGAAAAAGCTGAAAAAGCGTTTTCGGTCGACTTTTTGTTTCTTTGTTTTGTCGGTTATGTAGGGAGTGGAGCACCAACTCAGTTGTATAGTGAATACTAATAGCAATTAATTTGACACCGATTATTACGTGATTTTCTGTTTATATTTATGTACCGGGAAAATTGTAAATAAGTAAGTAACATTTCTGCGCGACGCAAACGTCCACACTGTACAATAGCAATGCATGCAAACAATGAATAATTGGTAATCTTGGCTTTTAGCGTCTGACATTATTTACAATGCATGAGTGATGAAAATATTTCATAGTAAAAATCAAACAAGAAGTTGGACGATTGATGAAAATGTTACTGAAACTAGAAGCTGGATCATTGGTGAATATATTACATATGAAACTCAAACTAGAAGTTGGATGAGCAATGAAAATATATCGTTTCAGTGCCAATAGTATTGCTGTTGATGAGCGACGAAAACATTTCATAGTAAAATCTAACTAGAAGTTGGAAGGTTGATGAAAATATAGCTCAAACTAGAAGCTGGATGATCGATTAAAATATAACTGAAACTAGAAGTTGCATGAACGATGATTATTTATTGTATAATTATTTATTGTATTATAACGTTTAACTGTAAATAATTTCAGATGCTAAAATCCAAGATTACCGAAAAATTAACACAGTGACAGTAAAAAACAGTACAAAACACGATGCATCTTTCACAATAATGAAACTGCAACTCACTAATCGTTCAGTGGTAAAACCGTAGTTTACGTTGCTAAATTGATGAAATCCGTATTTTATGTTGCTAAATTCTTCTTCTGATTATTTACATTGGATGAGGGATGAAAACAATTCATAATAAAACTCAAACTAGAAGCTGGATTATCGATGAAAATATTACTTAAACTAAAAGTTGGATGATTGATGAATATATTACATAATAAAACTCGAACTAGAAGCTGGAATTGTGATGAAAATATATCGTTTTAGTGCCAAAATTATTGCCGTGGATGAGCGATGGAAACATTTCATACTAAAACTGAAACTTTAAGCTGGACTATCGATGAAAATATACCTCAGACTAGAAGCTGGATTATCGATGAATATACTACTGAAACTAGAAGGTGGATGAGCGATGAAATATTTCATATTAAAAGTCTAACTAGAAGTTGGATGATCAGCAACTTAAACTACGGGACTGAAAACACAGCATTAATTTAGCAACGTAAACTACAGGCCTGAAAACATGTTGAACTTAGCAACATAAACTACGGTTTTACCTGCAGGTTCAATTACAAAACTGCAGTATATGGATAACCTAAATCTATTCTTATGTGATATGCGATCCCAGACTTAAAATATTTTTTACCTGTTTGATAGACTCGTTATAAAATGCTGATTTAAAGTCAGGAATCTGCAATTCTGCATGCATGTGATATTTAGCATAAATATCAAATATACCTCTTAGGAATTTGCTATGCATCCATTGTAAATGCAGAACTTTTAAGCTGATAGGCTTTAGTCATTTAAGCTGATAGGCTTTAGTCATTTAAGCTGATAGTCGTTTAATGTGCTCTATTGTTAAACTAAACTATTTAAGATTTGATGCAGCCACATTTTAGTTAACTCGATTTTTAATGGCTATAACCCGATTTGTATGATATAGCTATGTTACTTAGTTGTTGCTTAAATTTGGATGATAACTTTAGAAATTACAATTTTCTTTTAGAACTGCTTAACATGTAAAATTTACACTTACCACTGGTCAATTAAGTACACTGGACCAGTACACCACCTTTTTGTTTTGTTCTGTTTATCTAATTACTAGATGAAGCATTAGGCTTTGTTTATTCAAAATTTTGATAATTTTTCAGCATGCTCCTCTTTGTAGGTTGTTGAATTGAAGAAGATGTTAAAAGGTAAAGGACTGAGTACTGAAGGCAGCAAAGCAAACCTTGTAAAAAGGCTATACGAGTCTGGCGATAAAAGTATGTCTCTCTTCAAAATGTCTTGGAATAAAAGCTTAACAGTTGCAGCAAGTTTGCCTGCAATATATTCCAAAACATTGCACTTTCAATTTCTGTGTAATTTGTGTTATCTGAAAATGTGTACTATTTTTACACATAAATTGAGACTCTGTGGGATTCTGTAAAATATGTGGTATGGTGTTGATGTCATGTTTTTGTGCGTATTAGAAACTGATGCTAGTGAATGATTAGAAACTAATGTGCGTGAATGTGATTGAAAGCCTTGTATTCTGTTCTGGCCCTTAGCCAGAAATACAGAGTTGCCTGTTCAAAAGCATTTGAAGTCAAGACCGCCCGACGCCATGAGCCTACGAAGTCAAGACCGCCCGAAGTTCCTCCGCCATACGAGTCTGACTGCAGTGCCCCTATGCTGTTTACAGAGCCTAATATCAACCCCTGTTTCTTACAGAACTGTCATCTGAATGCTCGCAGTGGCTCTAGAAGAGAAGCTGGATGGTGGTGGAGGAGAATCATGCCCAATTTATGCCCGTCCAAAATAATTTTCACCTGTCTAAAGGACGGGTGGATGGGTGGCTGGCTAAGGGCCTGATTCTGTTGTGTAGATTCTCATAGTAATGGACTTGTATATAATTATAGTTTTCTTTTTTCGCTTCAGTTTCCATTCATTTACAGTTTGTCTAAGGCTTATTTTCTTATGCATACCGGTAATATGTTTTCATTGTGCATTTACAGCTCTCACCTTTATAGTTTTTTCCATTTTTATTTTATGTATGGTTGTACAGTTTGTTTCAGTTTACTTGTTCTCCATATGTATATACAATAGTGTCCTATTTTAATCATTGATCGCCATCCAAATTTAACCTGTGTTAATATATGCGACCCTATTTAAGCTGGACGCTAGTCCTTTCTGGGTCTGACTGTTGAATTCCAGTTAGTTGTATACAACCTGTAAAATGTGATATGTTAAATTTTCTGGGATCAGTATAAAATTATTGATTGACTGAAGCTTAGAAATAGGTAGGTGCTTGATCACAGTGTTCAAGGTACTAGTGAGCTACAGTTAAGCAGCCATATATGTCAGTTTGGCATTTAATATAAAAAAAAGGAAAACTCAAAAGGTTATATAAAATTAATGATTTAACTGATGGGTTGTTTTGTTATGTGTTACGATGTAATCAGACATTTGGATGGCATTCATCTTATAGTTTCAGTTTGACATTTACTTGGTGTTGAGTGTGGAGATAATTATAATCTGTTGTTATAAATATGTGTTTAGATCTAAGCGACAATGAAATGAGTCATGAAAATGTTGATGTAAGTAAAGATGAGGTATTTTTTAATATTCTTCTGTTTGAATTATACAGTCATCAGTTATCATGACACAAATAAAATGTAAAGCAGTAGCTGTAGTTAACAATTTCACTTCTAAGTGACTATTATTTTACAGTAATGGCACACCAAAAATCTTTTGATTAGATTAGCAACAGGTATTTTGAGATGTAGGAGTCAAGTTTGCTGGAGTCAAGTTCGCTGTTCTAGGTAAGTACTTCCTGAACTTTTCAGTGTGATGGACCGGCAAGAATTTACTTTTCAATGTGATAGGAAGTTTCCTGTTGCAGCAGGACCATTGCCCAATTTATTAATTATTTTTCTTTTTCGATCACCTTAAGTATGCTATTTGACCTGTCAGCAATTCCTCAAATAACTATTCTTGGGCAGTTTTCGTTTACAATAGCTGAAATATATTTACTCCTAGAACAAATCTTTAATTTTTATGAAAAATATGGTTTTGATTGAGAGACAGTCATGTTTTTTCAAGATAGTTTGAAGCGAGACCCAATTGAGAAAACGTCTACCTTCACTTTTGTCAAGTTTTTTGCCTCTCTTTGCGGACTGGCAGCGGAGGGCCTGTGGACCGGCACTGGTCCACAGACCACTACTTTGGGAAGCACTGTTCTAGGTCATTAGGATCATTCATGCTATTGAATTCCATGATCGTGTTCTTCCCAATCAGGAATAGTTTGGATAGATTAAGGAACACAGTTTTGAGACTGATATTTTGTATTAATTGCATTTTTCATATGCCAACTCCAACTTATTTCATTGTTGAATCAGAGCAAAAATTCCAAAATAGACTATTCTTAATGATCAGTGAAACCTCACAGCTGTTGGAATTTGTTTAGTTGCTAGACTTAACTAGACTTTTTAGTTCTTGTATATCTGTTGCCAGGGCTGTAGTGGTAAAATTAGAGGTGAGTACACGCTACCGGTTAGTTTTCCGAAACAAATTAGAGGTGAGTATACGCTGCAGTATTTTGTGAATTTAAGCTATAGTATTTTAATGTAAATAAATATAAATATTTTGTGAGGTGAGTATACTGTCTCTAGAGGTGAGTACACGCTGTATACCCGCGTATACCCTCGACTGCAGCCCTGTCTGTTGCATATATGTTTATATATATATATATAATGTGTATAGATATGTGTGTGACTTGAGGTCAAGGTTAATTATTTTGACATTTCTTGATACTATTTATAAATAACGGAAAGTTAATTGCAAACTCAACTTATTGTTTGATTCCCATCAGACTAGTCTACAGGCATTTAGTGAAGACTGTAGATGATCAGCATAGTTGCTGATGTGTGCTGTTCATTATTCTTTAGACTGATGAAGACCTTATTCTAGGACACGATGATAACAGTGATACAGTTGAAACAAGGAAGTCTGGAACAGCATCTGAAACAAAGGCAGCAGCAGCGTCATCAGTATTGACAACAGCGTATGCATTTGATAGCATTTTCAATTGCATTTACTGTAGAGGCTCATTAATTATGACTTGTGTAACATCATTGTGTAGTAATCCAGTTTATCAGTTTTCACTTGTGATGTTACGATGACTTTGTTACATGACATGTGTGACATCATTATGTAATAATCCAGTTTAACAGTTTTGCATGAATGGTTTTCACCAATTCATTTTAGATGGTTCCATGCATAAGCAATATGGAGCTTAATTTCTTTAGCGTCCACATCTGCTTAACTGCACCAGAGCCATTCTGTGTGCAATAAGTTCATGTTAAATTGTTTTCCTAGAAACATAACGAAGAATCTCTTAAATCCTCTTGTTAGTGACTGAATGTGGGAGAAACAGTATAGTAAAGTTTGAAGATGCTCTATGTTCATTGGAACATTTGTTGTGTAGGGAATCAAATATCACGGCAGCAAAATCTCCGACCAATCTAACAAAGATTTCATTTCCAGCTGAACCTCAGAAAGGGACTGAGACAAATGGAGTAAGTCAATCCTGAGAAAAAATATTCCTTCAAATAATATTAATATTTGAAACATTTATGTAAAACTTAACCTTGTACACGTCCAGTATATCCTAAATGAGTGACACACAGTGAATAGAAAATGGTCACAGCCAGCAGTGAAAATTTACAGCTGTGTATATTTGGGTAGAGAAAAGCTATGTAGTCATAGTTTATGCCATATTTTTTGTTTGACTGAAAGTCCACATAAACCAGCATTCTCAGAATGTTGATGACAATGCTTGATGAGGCTAATGGTATGTGCAGAAGAACTGAAATGAAGAAGCAGAGCAGCAGAACTTCTCTCTAGGGGTCGTCCATAAAGGACGTCCGCAAAATATGACCCACTTTGGACCCCTCCCTCCCCCCTTGTCCACATTTGACCTTACCCTCCCTCCCTCCCCCCTTGTGGACGTCTGCACCCCTAAGCCAATTTTTAATATCGTCATCATTATTTTTACAATTATTTCACAGTTCCTGTGCACGTTTAAGTGACAGTTCATATCGCAGGATGTGCAGTAATAAAAGTCTCTTTAAAGTCGCAGTAAAGGTTATACCATGCATGAGGTTTTAGACAATCACTTCGCTGACCTTTTCATCTTTCAGTGAAGGTTGAAACAAGGTGCTGTTTTAAAAACTATCAAATTTAAAATTTTAGATGCGGACGTCCGCACAGGTCATAACCCTCCCTCCCCCTTGTCCGCATTTGTCCGCATTTCGATGACCCCTCCCTCCCCCCTCATTGCGGATGTCCTTTATGGATGACCCCCTACTCGGTGAACAGGGGACACTGAAGTGCTTTTATTGCATCACTAAAGAGGGAAGCATGGAGAGAGCACAGAAAGAGAGAGAGGGCATAGAAAAAGAGCATAGAAAGAGAGAGAGAGATGAGATGAGAACAAAGTGGAAATAGAGCAAGGCAAGACAGAGCATGATGAAATGGGCCTAACAGATAAAAGAAACTTACTACTTTGTGGTTTTTTCGTTCAAATTCTAGTTATGTCTTCATTCTTCATTATTAGGCTATATGCTTACTAGGTTCTTTGATGGCTTGATGTTTTGAGATGAAACTTTTGCAGAAAATGGGCGAAAGAATTAAAAGATTTGGGGTGGTTTCTGAAGATGTTAAGAAAAAGTCACGAGCTGAAAGGCAAGCAAATAATGTCCTACTGTTTATTGAATAATTACAGCATTAATTCAATAAAGAATTAATTACAATATTTATGTAGACATAATTCTTTATTTTAAAGTTTTTCATGCAGTTTAGTCATATGCTCGATTGGAACGCTTTTATGAGTTTGTTTCTAGCAAATTATTTTTTCATGTGTTTTGAAATGCTTTATTTTAAACCTGTAGTAAAATTATATGGATTTGGTTGTGTTTGTTAATAATTAATTGAACGATGCTGTTGATAAATTGTTCTGTCATCTGTACAGAATTGTATGGTTTGTTGATCTAAGTTGGAGATGTTGTTTGTAATTTTATAGGTTCCAAATAACTTCACCAGCTTCAAATGAAGTCTCAGCGAACAACAACACTACAAAGTCTTCTGTGACAGCTGCTGACTCCGTGCCAGTAAGAAGAAGCTTTACTTAGCTTCCATGAAATCCCAGTATTTGTACATGGGCGGCGATCCTAGAGGGTCGAAGGGAACAAGACCCCACCTTTAACAGTGGGGGGACACACTATACAGTTGCCCTCCAAATTTTGAAGAAGAACCAAAATCGTCCCAAAAAAATTTCGTGCCTGAACACGAACACATTTTTTTCACCTCTTTTTTTGACCAGATCAGTTCAAAGGTGTCCCATGTCCCCCCGCCACCTGTCAAACAAGATTGCCGCCAGTGTACTTGTATATGTTGTGCTGAAAGTTTATCCTGAGTTTCTCCTTCAACTCAGGTATAACACATGCAAGGGTGGTGAGCACAAAGTGGTTGTGACCAATCCTTTTCTCCCCTTCCTTTCTCCCTCACTCTGTCTCCTCTCTCCATAACATGAAGGCATCTATGAACATTGCAGTAGTTAAGTATGCAAGAATACACTGCCATTTATTGTCATTGCCTGAACTTTGTTTCAAACTGAAAATATTTCAGCGCAGGGCCAAAAAGAAAAGTGTTGACCAGTATTATTAACCTCGTAGCAGTCTCCCAACCATAAAGAATCATCAAGTGACAAATAGTAGATCAATAACTCCCAAGCCCCTGATAACCAGAAATTCTGTGCGAGAAAAGTGTAAAAAAACATTAATTTATTACTCTAAATACATGCTTAGGTCATTCCAACCTGAAAGAATGTCTTGTTATGTTTTGTTTATAGTTTAGATATAGCAATTCAGTTTTTGAGAAATCATATTTAACAGTTTTAATGACGAACAGCATTGTTTTCCCTGTCTCTTTTAGCACACTCTTGTCATTAAAGGATTAAAGTATAATGGCATTATGGCTAAGCAATGCATTGCTTATGCATATGAATAATGAAAACAAAACTACATTATAACGTTTTATTTACATTTTCAGAAGCCAACAGAAGCGACGCTGAAGAAGAGAGCTGAAAGATTTGGTATAACAGAATCCTCTACCCCTGTAAAGGTCAGTTTGCTGATTTAGGTAGAACAGGACTGATTCTGTTGGTCATTATTGTTGATAGAGAACTCTAACAACTATCTGTACTGCTTGAACTTGAAATAAAAATGAAGTAAAATAAAGATAATTTACTGAGGTAACAAATTTAATATCACAGACTTTCCATGTTTCCTCTGCCAAACACAGGCAGTGGAAAGATATGCAAAAGCTGTCACTGAGGCATTTCAGTTGGTATTTGGACAAGAAGCCTGAACTTTAAGAAATACGTCAAAACTCCCTATTTTTTATTGGCTTTCAAATATGTGGATATCTAACTGCCTTTCATTTGGCAACTGACTAACCACGCCTCAGACTCGCATTTCTGTGTGATTTTGCACGTGGTTGTAGTAATAGTAATGACTTGATTAGAGCAAGAAATGCCACCAGAACGATTATGCCCACATTCAATACAGAGAGTGAATACTACACACAATGACATTACAGCATTACTGTCAATTTCTACACAATCAGTATTATTTGATATTTTTATGTTAACCATTTGGTGAATCATGACAAGTTCATGGCATTTAATATTTGAATCATCATCATCATCATTAACCATGGGTTCATCGCCCGTAGGTGCTTGATGCGCTCTTTATTACTTCCTTCCATGTGTCTCTTTCTCTTGCTATGTGGCTCAGGTGCTGTAAAGAATCGTTTCTGCACCATGTCATGATATCGTCTGTCCATTCTCTGTTAGGGCGTCCTCTTTTGTTCTTCCCCTCCATCATGCCAAAAACTAGCGTCTTGAGTTTCCTGGAGTCATTCATTCTACATATATGTCCAAACAGTTGTAATTTCCTGCAAATTATTTTTTGTAACAGAGTTTCTCTTGGGCCAATTTGACTGTACAGTTCTTCATTTGTCATCTTTCGTCTCCATCCGACTCTCAGCAGTTTTCGATAGCTCGTTCGTTCAAAAGCCATTATTCGTCTTTCAATTTCCTTGGTTATCACCCACGTCTCACAGGCGTACAAAGCTCCACTGAACACGCAAGTATCCAGGACTGCCAGCTTGGTCTTCAGTGCTATCTCTTTACTTTTCCAGATCTTGTCTAAAGCAGCGAGAGCAGCTTTGGCCTTGGCAAATCTCAGAGTTACTTCTCTCTTGCAACTTAGATCATGTGTAAACGTGCTTCCCAGGTACACGAACTCTTTAATGTTTTCTAGTACTTCTCCATCTAAGGTTATTTGCCGTTCAATTGATTTGCTGCCGAATACCATCGTTTTTGTCTTCGTCGTGAATGCTTGTTAAATTTTGATAAATGTACAAGCACACATTTTGTATATGAAATTTAATTAACAAAATTTATCATAATTTAAAACTTGCTAATGTTTTTGTTTTAAAAGCATTTCACAAGTGCAGTGAAGCAGCTTGTTTGAATCTAACACTTCATACCCATGGCTGCCTCGTAGCCTTGTAAGAGTCTTCTTCTTGATCCAGGAGATGTATGTCGTGCTCTGTACTAAATATTTTGCATATAGCATTATGTCATCACTTCAGTTTTTAGATAATCTGTTTTTAGCGTGATACTTTCTTATTCATATTTCAGTCAGGGCAAAATGACTTACTGAAGAAACGAGCTGAACGATTTGGTGCAAGTGCTTCTGAAACAGCTTTGCCTGCAAAGGTGAGCATACACAATGCTGCCAATATTTTGAGTTGCCAGCAAAAATTACTGACAAAACTATTTTTTGCAGTCTGCCTGCTATAACAAATGCTTAAGCTGGTACAGTTCACGACAAGTTCTGTTAACATTAAAATATAAAAAGAAATGGCCTTTAATTCATCCAAGGCCGACTTTCAGTGTCTTTGAATTAAACAGTTAAATGAATTTAAAGGCTATAATTCAGTGTGTGTAGCTGTTGGGCTACAATCGGGGGTTTTACTTGACTATGGCTTATGTTTCAATGAGGACATCGACTCTGTAATTCTCCTGAACTATACAACTCCCTTACCAGTGTTATCGTGAAGTCTAGCTTGAATGAGTTAAAAGCTGGGCAGAGCTAAATTGCAATAACTCCAACGAACAAACATGCATGTCAGTAAGCGGCACTATCTTCATTCCTGGCTTGCAATACGACAACGATGATCTCTGATCGTGTCATCATACCAAAGACAAGGACAGTTCTTTATGGACTTGCTTTTTCTACTGTGGGCCCCGAATGGTACATGCCTGCCACAATTTGTTTGATCTGCTAAGTTTGTCAGACACAATTAGGATCCATCTGTTAGTGAATTCGTTTCACCCATAGGCTGTTTCAGTGTCTTACCGGATTGTTTTTCTGGCTTTTGATGTAAGTAACCTTGTACTCTGGCATGCACATGATTGTGATTAGCACTGATGATTGATTGTTGTCTTGAGCATTGTTTACAGTGATACTATATAGAAGTTTCAGATTTGATTAGGTTGGAATATTCAATACAGCTATCATTTTCAGATGCTTGGATTCTGTGAACCATTTTGTTTCTATGTAACAATTTCACAGAGTGAAGAAAAAGATGTCATGCTGAAGCGTAAAGCAAGATTTTCCACATCGTCTGATGAAGGTAGCACTGAGGTAAACATTAACTTGTTGATTGGAATTTTTAAATTTCCACAGATTTCGTTTCCCTTTTATAGAACTTTTAATCAACACGAATATACAGTGTGATGATTTAAGTTTCCACTATTATTCCATTTAGAATAGCCAATAATAAATATATGGAAGAAGACACCGTGGTTTATGTAATGTTCTGCTTTCTATATCAACAGAATGAAATCTTGTACATGTATTTAATGGTTCAAAGTACAATGACTTTTCTTTGAGGTGAGCTGTGTAACCTAAAGCTCTTGCTTTTACGTGACTTACTAAGATTTGAACTTGAACCGGAGTGTCACTTTATACTGCACCACTGGCACAGATTATCTTTCAATTCAATTTCAATTCAACTTTATTGATCCGAATTCAGTGCAAAAGTACAGAAGGCACCAATCGGAATGTAACACTTTCCGGATACAATAGGGAAAGCCCAAAAAGGACATAGGTCCCGCTTAATTAGGGCTGCCTATTTGTTACAAAGTAATAAGATGGCACCATCTTAATTAACCCGTCTGAAATCTATGATTTTCTTATGTTTGTGGCTGAGGCATCTTCTGCTTTTATCCAACAATTGGTTAAATTCAACAGGCACTTTGGTAGGTTTCTTTGAGGTTTTCTTGATTGGCCTATAAAGAGAAAATTGAAACTTATGAGATACTTTGTGTGAAGTTGGCTGATATTTAAAATTGCTTGTATTTCATATTACTTCAAAGTTTCTGTTTCTGTGATTGTGTTTTTGAAGGCAAAGAAGCAGAAGCGTGCTGCAAGATTTGGCACTGCAAATTCTTAAGATGGTCATATCTGGCTGAAGCTACATAACCCGACTGGTGTGAAACACTGACTGAAATGGTAGCACTGTTAACTGGAATTCAGAACTTTGTACACATTCACAAAAGAAGTTTTATGTTATATAAAGTTCTGTGTTTTCTTGACATCTGGAATCTATCTTTATGTCCTTTATTGGAAGAAAATAAGTCTTAGCTGTCTTAAACCTAAAAATATGTATCCGTAAGTTTATTTTTATGCTTGGCAGATGTCTTTGGACAGAGAACTTGTCAATTATTGTCCTCTATGTGCGCTGATAGTCGGGTCTTACTCAGTGATTACTTTGTGCATATGTTTCTGTAGAGCAAACCTATTTTCTTCTGCGGTAAGATTAGAGCTACTCTTTTCTTAATTTAACAAGACTTGTCAATAGCTGTACTAGGGCATAACCGGGTAGACATTTTCCACCGAGTACCGAATCCGAGTATTTGGATGTACTATTTGCCGGATCCGGGTACGAACCGAGTACCATTTGTTCCAAATCGAAGCTTCACATTTTCATGTAATAAAAAATTATCGAACAAATTTTTTTACTTGTAATAGCTGACTAATACAATTTGAATTTTCGAAATAAATAATCAATGAAATGGACTTAACATCTGTTGTGGACTTCATGTGTTGGTGTTTTTTGTACTTTTCTTCTTCAAAATGAAATGCCAAATGAAGTTCAAAGCTAATATTATGAGCCTACAAATTCCGGCATGTGAGGCAGACAAGCAACTATTTGCGTGTACAGTATTTGCCGAAGCAAATAGTGCCGAAAAACGGGATATTCGGCCGAGGCAAATATCCGAGGCGATTTCCGGTTATGCCCTAAGCTGTACTGTTATTTGACACAGAACCATAACACTTGTATAAACAGCCTTGCTCACACTTTGCTGTACAGAACAATTGCATGGAACTCCCAGTCTCACAATCATAAACCGAAGTTGCTCAACACAAATGGAGAGCTGGCACTCAATCAGGGCAAAATGTCAGGTTGAGATCCATCAAGTTTTTCAGACTAACCAATTTTTATGGAGCTGGATAGTAAGCTGAATGCAGCCAAACCAACAAAGTCCCATTCTGGCTTTGCAGTTGATGCCATGTGTATATACATGTGGACATTTTAAACAATGTCATTGGGGTCATCTCAAAGGTACTTCTGAACCATGTGAAAAGCACCAGGTCGTTTTGCAAGGCAAGTACCTTGTTTAGTTTGTGTTGGCCCATTAACTCTAAAGTTTGTTTTCTTTTGAATGGTCACTGTTGCTGGTTGACTCGCAGTGCGACTGCCATTCTGGGTTTTTCATTGGGTACAGATTTTGAGCACCAGCCAAAAGCTGGTAACGGCAATGTTTACAGAGCCATTCTGAGAAGATGAAAACTTCCCAGGTTTCGCTTAGTTTGCCTTGAAAATGCCATATATTTCCAGCATCTTGGACATTCTACCCATGCACACGTTTAGGCTACGTCATTGATCATCATGTGATGTCAGTTTTATTCCAATCCAGTTGATGATAATTTTGTCAATGTCAGCTGGGATTATAATATTTCTAATGATATGGATACGATGCCCCAGTGGATTTTCCCATAACTGTTATTTAGGATGCACGGGTATACAAGAGACTAGAGGAGTCGACTTTGGTCCAGTGTGTTGTGGGTTGTAACATAAACTCTCACTGGTTTAACTTTTTGTCTACTGGAGTTTGTTGTAATTAACTGACAACATTGTGTTTATGAATTTGGCATTTTTAAAATTATCCAAAATGCCATTTGGACAGTCTTTCTATAAACAGTCGAAAGTTGTTGACATTGGCCGTACTTGGTGTCATTGTGGTCTAAAATAAATTGGTGGACTTGAGAATCATTGCAGCCAAACGTCGACAGGGCATCAGATGTTAACCCTTGCATACCAGATATTCCAACTTTAGGGATGGGGGTCTTTTGTGGCCAATTGATTAAACCATCGTTATATTGTTAGAAGTTTAAATCCTTGTAAGTAACAAAAGTTGCATTATTTAGCATAACTTGAGATTTAAAACTCCCTAGTAGTTTTGTGAAAGGGGCTTATCTGATCATGCTCTTGGTAGGTTGTTTATGTTGGTTGCAGACTCCCACAATTGTGGGGACAGAGTGATCCTCTGTTGCAAACCAACTGAGAGGCTTTTAAAAGGCACTATACAAATGCATACAAATGTTTCAGTACAATTATATTACATTACAATTAAGTTGTTCTGAAAGCCTGTGTATCACCTGTTAAGAATTCTGTTTATAACAGAATGTTTTTGGGTGCTAAAAACTGTGAAGTGAATTGCAATCAACTTGGACTTGCTTTGTTGGTGTTGATGTCTGTGACTACAAGGCCATGCTCTTAATAAGGCAAATATATGAAACAGATTAGCAAATGCCATAAACATAGGAATATTTATGTTATGCTCAAGTTTTAAATTTGAAACGTTATCTGTGTGATAATGGTGATAATTTTGCCTAGTCTTGCTCATGTTTGTCATGAACGCTGGCTATTTAGGGGAACAATATGAGAACAAGAAAGGTGTCTGTGTGATGATGAACACTATAAACAATATATGAACCCAGATGGCATACATGTGATGAGGCTGGGAGTGACACATGGTTTGTGATGAGGCAAGTCTTTAAGGGTGAAAGAGTGAAAGATATAAGCATTTTAGGAGTGCACTGGTTTTAAACAAATGTGTGATCAATTTTTTACATGAAATTCTCAGATTAGCATGAACAATTTCTTGTACATTTGGCCTGCTGAGGTTCCTGTGTGTGCATGACCTCCAGAGGCAATCAGTGGCTTCAGCATCACTAGCGGGAGAAGGCTCGGACTGAATCGTAATCTCCAAACCTCCAAAACGCCACTCAAAAAGCCAAATGCAGGGCTCCAGCTTATTCACGAGTGCTGCTTCAAGTCGGAGGGGTTTCCAAAGAGTAGGCCAAAGGAGGCCTGAGTCCGGTTCCAGTGGTCCAGATCAAGAGGAGGCAGAGCAGCTGTTAAGGCAGGTATTGTTTAGGGTGAGAAAAAGTGGAAGGCGAAGGATCAGATGAGTCAGGGTAGGAGTTCTTTAAAGGTGAGACTTCAGTTTTGAGTGGAAAGCCAAGGGGTGATAATTAGAGAAGCTTAATTGTGGATGATCACGTGGTCTGGCAAGTGATGTTGAATACAACAAGAGCGGTTAAGGTTCCTCAGAAAAGCATTGTGCTAGAGTTAAATTCTCAAAATTGGGAAAGCATTTGGCAATTGCTTTAAAGCAATTTGTCGTGCACAAAAAAAGAGGTCTGTGTTGGCCCAGTTCAAAGTGTTCCCCCCCCTCCTGTCAAACAACTAAGATCGCCGTCGGATCCAATATACTATTCGGTAAACGCATCTAGTCCACGTTCTATTCACTTTCGGGGATTTGGGTCCGCACTAGTTCTCGGATATCGAACGGTTTGTAGAAAACTACTTTCGGGGATTCGGTTTATTTTGCAGTTTAATCGCTTTCGGGGATTCGGGTAGACCCGCTAGCTCATGTGCCTAAGAAACGAAATGTGTGCTTCGTGTACGGGCCAGTGGAACCTGCATAACAAAAGACGTTTCACTCGATATAGAATTAATAAAATGACGTCCGACGAGGTTAATGTCAATTAAGAGATTTAGACAGTCTTGTTAAGACCTTAAACCTCAAGACCAAGACCTTGAACCTCGAGACCAAGACTTTGAACCTCAAGACCAAGACTTTGAACCTCGAGACCAAGACCTTGAACCTCAAGACCAAGACCCAAAAAATCACAATCAGGTCAAGACTTCTAAAAATTGTCAAGTCGGAATATTCGCTATTTTAATGAAAACACGAGTCTTATTTTATTCAAGCAAATTAACTTTAAATGCAAACTGCAGAGAATTCCGAATTTGTATTCAAAAGTCCTTCATGCAAAATATTATTCCAAATGCCTTTTGTATTTTATAAAAACCAATTCGCTCAGAATTTTCTGACCAAAACATGCCTGGTTGGCCTCATAAAAATTCCGCCATGTGAAAAACATACGTTGTACAGGTGCTGAAGTCGCTGACACACACACGGTAGCTGTTCAAGCACTGGATACAAATGTACAGATAGTGAGTCCTTTTGAAATCTTCCCATGGTTTATCATACCGTCTGATACAGAATAACTGTTGCTGCTGCCAATGGGTTTTCCTGACCAACAAGTCTTGTATCTGTCCATAGATATTGGTTGTATGATGCAAGCAGGCTTGATACAGAATTCTTGAGTTTTGTTAAGTGACTGTTCATTGTGAGACCAAGACCAAGACTTTGAACCTCAAGACCAAGACTTTGAACCTCAAGACCAAGACCAAGACTTTTAAAAATGAACTCGAGTGCACTCGAGACCAAGACCTTGGTCTCGAGGACAACAAGACTGGATTTAGATGCCATTTAGCAGTCTTGTTGTCCTCGAGACCAAGGTCTTGGTCTCGAGTGCACTCGAGTTCGTTTTTAAAAGTCTTGGTCTTGGTTTTGGTCTTGAGGTTCAAGGTCTTGGTCTTGAGGTTCAAGGTCTTGGTCTTGGTCTTGGTCTTGGTCTTGAGGTTCAAAGTCTTGGTCTTGGTCTCGCAAGACCAAGACCAAGACCGGCTGTTAATATGAACAGTCATTTAACAGAACTCAAGAATTCTGTATCAAGCCTGCTTGCATCATACGACCAATATCTATGGATGGATACAAGTCATGTTGGTCAGGAAAACCCATTGGCAGCAGCAACAGTTATTCTGTATCAGACGGTATGATAAACCATAGGAAGATTTCAAAAGGACTCACCATCTGTACATTTACATCGAGTGCTTGAAAAGCTACTCTGTGTGTGTCAGCGACTTCAGCATCTGTAGAACGTATTTTTTCACATGGCGGAATTTTATGTGGCCCACCAGGCATGTCTTGGTCAGAAAATTCTGAGCGAATTGGTTTTTATAAAATACAAAAGGCATTTGGTATAAGAGTTTGCATGAAGGACTTTTGAATAAAAATTCGGATTTCTCTGCAGTTTGCATTTAAAGTTAATTTGCTTGAATAAAATAAAAGACTCATGTTTTCATTAAAATAGCGAATATTCCGACTTGACAATTTTTAGAAGTCTTGACCTGATTTCGACTTTTTGGGTCTTGGTCTTGGTCTTGGTCTTGAGGTTCAAGGTCTTGGTCTTGGTCTTGGTCTCGAGGTTCAAAGTCTTGGTCTTGGTCTCGAGGTTCAAGGTCTTGGTCTTGGTCTTGAGGTTCAAGGTCTTGGTCTTGGTCTTGGTCTTGAGGTTCAAGGTCTTGACAACAAGACTGCCATTTAGATACGTACCGTGTTAGATGCCATTTAGAATGTTTATAATTTAGGTTAATAAATAATGTGCATTGTACAAGTATTCCTTACAACGGGCCTAACTGAGATGACACGGTTAACTGAGATGACACGGCCGACGGTTAATGCGTTGGATTTTCACCACTGCGAGCCAGGTTCGAGTCCCGGGTCCGTCATGTAAAATCGACAGAATGATCTCACTGCCGAACTGCACATAAGTTCGGATGCTATAATCTTCGATATCAGTGCCTCCTGAAATCTGATGCAAACCAAACAAGTGTATGGCTGGAAAACATATTGTCTCAAAACACCACTATTTAAAATGCGGCTCAGTGGTTTAAGCCAAAGGCGCGCGCACTACATAACAGCACTTGTTTTGGCATTTAATTTGGCTGTCCACGGCAATGAGCAAACAAACAAGCAAGGCTACCCGGAATAAAGGTTATTCCAATTTTTCGGGAGAATTATTTAATCGTGTCCTATTTTTGTCCACTAGTAGGCGTTAATAAGATAGCTTGACCCAATTTTGACCAATGGTTATAGGATGAGAATAGTTTACAGATTAATATGTCCGCCATTTTAAAGAAAATATTTGTAAATCTTTAGTTTTGTTTTTGGATTATTTTCTACTGGTAAGTGACTTAATAAACAGATGACTGAAAAGTGTTAATTTTTTGGTAACTGGGTGTTCGTAAGGATTTCATCCTAATATGTCGGTATGTATTTAACTGCTTGCCAGCGATGACACTACAGTAGTCGGTGAGGGATTGACTTACGGACAAAATAGATGTTTTAATTTCTGTTCGTGCTTCACCGTGAAACCGGAACACTTTGTATTGTGCATTATGGTAGCTTTAGTCGAAATGATGAATATTTACAGGCTTGTTCGATGAACTGAGACAAGTTCATAGGCTAACGCGATATATTTGACTGTCAATAGGTCTATCTATACCTCTGGATCTGTGTGATAGAGCAGCTCTTCCCAAACTTTTCAGTGTGACGGACCGGCAGGAATTTACTTTTCAGTGTGACGGACCTGCAGGAATTTTCCCATTGCAGTAGGACCAGTGCCCAATTTATTAATTATTTTCTTTTTCGATCACCTTAAATATGCTATTTGACCTGTCAGCAATTTGTTGAATAACTATTTCTTGGGCAGTTTTCGTTTACAATAGCTGAAATATATTTACATCCAGAACAGATCTTTGGTAAAACCCCATTTTAGCGTCGGAAATTATTTTCGAGACACGCACTTCATTTAAAATAACTAATAAATAATACAATAATCATCGTTCATCCAACTTCTAGTTTCAGTTATATTTTCGGCGTAATTGCAGTAAAAGGGTCGATTGGTATCGGATAAATGCAAGCGCGCTGTCATTGGTCAGCGTAAAATATACACTGACTATAGATGCCAATAGATGCCAGGAGATAACTGTCGTATGACGTAGTTAATTCCTTTGGGTAAAAGTGTATATTAGCGTATTTTATTATTTACCGTAGGCTATATTAGAAGCGGGATCAATGACTAAAATGTAACTAAAACTGGAAGCGGGATGAACGAATAAAATATAAAATAAATGTGAAGCGGGATCAACGATTAAAAGTTAACTTAAACTAGAAGCGGCATGAACGATTAAAATATAAAATAAATTAGAAGTGGGATCAATGATTAAAATAATTTAATTTAGAAGCGGGATCAGCGATTAAAATATAACACAAAAACGATATATTTTCATGGCAATTGCAACTTCTAGTTTGCGTTTTATTATGTAGTATTTTCATCGATCATCCAGCTCTTAGTTTCTGTAATATCTTCATCAATCTTCCAACTTCTACTTAGAGTTTTACTATTAAATATTTTAATCGATTATGCAGTGTAGCATAAGAGATAACGGTTGAGAAATTGACTCCGACTTATACTCTATGCCGTCTTTAAAGCGGCCATTTTCCTGCAACCAATGACAGCACTGCCAAAGATCTATATAAATAAAGAGAAGAATCTGTCTGTCACACCGACTGACCGGGATGCATTTCTACAGTTTTGGAGCTTTTCACTCGAAACCTTCACTACTGTGTCGGGGTGGGCATGACACACCCAGTGTGAGGCTTCGCGTCCCCCGTTTTCACCGCTACCATGGTGTCCCCGGCCAAAACCTACCCGGGCAATGCATTTTTAGCTGGTAAAAAAACTTACACTCAACCTATTTTCACTCGCCAGATGACGCCGCCGGGTTAAGCAGCTACAGTACGGATTCGCTAGAGGGATTGAAACTTTCACTGAACTAAACCCGGGCAACGCCGGGTTAAGCAGTGTTTTCTTGCTTATTCGCTAGAGGGATTGAAACATCCAAAACGCCGGGTTAAGCAGTTTCGCGTCCCCCGTTTTGACCGCTACCATGGTGTCCCGGCCCAAAACCTCCGAAACCCGGGCAACGCCGGGTTCACCAGCTAGTACTAAATATTACCCGATACCAATCGACCCTTTTACTGCAATTATGCCATATTTTCATTGATCATCCAGTTTCTAGTTTGAGCTATATTTTCATCTCTCATCCAACTTCTAGTTTCAGTTTTAGTATGAAATGTTTTCGTCACTCATCCACGGCAATAATATCGGCACTAAAACGATATATTTTCATTGCTCATCCAACTTCTAGTTTGAGTTTTATTATTTAATATGTTCATCGGTCATCCAGCTTCTAGTGTCAGTAATATTTTCTTCAGTCCTCCAACTTCTAGTTTGAGTTTCACTATGAAATGTTGTCATCGCTTATGCAATGTAAATAATTCCCAACGCTAAGATGGGGCTTATCAAATCTTTTTAATTTATATAAAAATATATGGTTTTGATTGCAAGACAGTCATGTTTTTTGAAGATAGTTCAAAGCGAGACCCAATCAAGAAAACATCTGCTGTCATATTTATCAAGTTTCATGACTCGCATTGCTGACCGGCAACAGAGGGCCCGTGGACCGGCACTGGTCTGCGGACCACTACTTTAGGAAGCACTGTGATGGAGCATAAAATTATGTATCAACACTGACAAAATCAAGTACATCTGTTGGGAGAGTTTAACGAGATATACATGGTAATTTTGAGGATTTTCTAAAATACGTCACTATTCTTACTGGAAGAGTAAGAATAAAATATCAGCGTCATAAAGAAATGATATATGCCAATACAGAACAGTTTTCATGTCAATTTATGAAACCAAGACTCTCGTATCAGTGATAGTTATGTCGAATTTATGTCTTTTCTTGCAATGTTGGAACATTAAGTAAAATATTTCTACCTTGTAACTGGCTAATTCTGTGTATGAATTGTACTTTATGTTAAAGATTGTTTTTTTTAACTTGTAGATGACATGGTTATGTTTTGAGCTAAGATGACTGTGACAGTTATTATGACCTAATCAGATTTCCGTGGAATCATGTACGAGGGAAAGAACATTCACTTTTCACCGCTCGATAACAAGCCACTCTGCTCTTACAGTGCCAAGGTGTGCAAACAGCGGCGCCTGAATGGATATTCACTCTGCCTGCGCCATGTACTGGAGGATCCAGGTGCACCCTTTAGGCAGTGCCTGTATCAAGCAAGGAACAAGCAGCAGTGCACCAATCCCATTCACAAAAACAATGATGCACAGTAAGTTGTGACTTTGTGTCACACACCTCATTTCAATTCAATTCATTTGCTTTAGTGATCATCAAATTCAAGTTCATGTTACAATTTCTTGCAGTAGTTCATTGGTGTCAACGGGTAATCCCATAAGGAACGACATTGTTCCCAGGCCTGGCCCTAGGGTGTTAGGGGCCCAAGGCAGCAAGCGATGAGCGGGGCCCAAAGCAAAAACATGGCATTGTGGAGTTGATTTCCTGCCAATGCAGTATGCCCTATTGACAATGCCATATGCAAAAATCGAAATTAAATGTGTTAATGAACACAAAATGCAAATCAGGCTCATAAAACTAGTATTTTACTACAAAAGCAAAAATTATGTTTTATTTAATTATTTGAATATCTGACAAATGAAAAAGGATGTTAATAATTAAAATATTTTAGCATCCTTCTAACTGAAATTTTTTAGTCACTCTAGACAATGGCGTGTGTTCTATCTTCAAACATGTTTTTATTCACAAGGAAATCTTTCGAGCTTCGAATCCCCTTTGATAGATGCAAAATTCGCAATGATTTCGTTTTAGTCCAGATCGTTAGCAACATAATTTTCAATTGACAAAATAGCTAAGTTGGTGAGCCGTTCTTGAAGCATCGCTGATCGCATGTAGGTTTTGCCATTGGCAGTCAGAGTGAATGCATTCTAACACAGCATATAATGTAATAGGACATTTATATAGCCCAACTTCTGGGAAACTTCGTAGCAGCAATTTCTTCCTACTCAGCAACTCCAGCCATCTATGAAACTAGGTCTTTTCAGCCTTTGAGGTATCTTCGTAAACATCTTTGTTGTCTTATTTGATCTGTAAGACAACAATGATTTTCAAGAACAAGATATTTTGTAAGGGAAGGTATCTTATGTGCTGTGCTTAATGAGACATCTATTCAAGGAGCATAGCAAATTTGTTGTGCATGGAAAAGTTGGATATGGGTAATGATAAATAATACTAGTAATTAACAACTTCTGTGGCATTAGTATTTTATGGCACAGATAGAGATCAAGTTCTAAACAAAAGCAAGCAAGGAAAAGTTTAGGCAGTCTGGAAACAAAAGGAAGCAAAACACATTCAGACTTCTGTGAACAACAGGTAGATACCAAGAGAAAAGTGTTTTTGTATGGAGAGTCAGGGAAGTTAGCACTGATTTTTAAAATGATGCTCAGAAAGGACTTTAAGAGAGAATAAAACAAAAATGTAGTGAAAAGAGTAGTGACATTTAGAGAGAATAAAACAGAAATGTTAGTGAAAAGAGTAGTGACATTTAGAGAGAATAAAACAGAAATGTTAGTGAAAAGAGTAGTGACATTTAGAGAGAATAAAACAGAAATGTTAGTGAAAAGAGTAGTGACATTTAGAGAGAATAAAACAGAAATGTTAGTGAAAAGAGTAGTGACATTTAGAGAGAATAAAACAGAAATGTTAGTGAAAAGAGTAGTGACATTTAGAGAGAATAAAACAGAAATGGTAGTGACATTTGGTATATTAAGGAAATATTGCTGTTCAGTTCTGGTTGAAGCACTTAGCTACTTTTTAAAGTATTTTTATAAATCTTATATTTTAACTTGTTTCTGTTTTGTGGTTAGGTTTTGTACAAGTCATCTTCAGTTGTTGGGTTTAATTCCGGTTGGTGCTAAATCTTGCTCAAAAGCCAATCGTGAGGGAAAGCTAATAAAAAATGGTCTGCACAGCAGTAGCAGTCCCTGTCAGAAGGACCAACTGCGAAATAAGACCAAGACCTGTGACAATATTATCAGCACAACTGAAACGCAGTCTGCCGGAAACGATCCATATACGTTTTCGGATGTCGACCCACCAAAGACTTCTAAATCTAGTCCACCTTTACTGAGCATGGTTGCTGATGTTAGTGGAATGCGTAGCTGTTTAACTACCATTTGCTCGAGTGGCACAAAGCCAGCTGTGCCACAGGAACCAAACAGATCCATTCCAATTTCCAGACTTTACCCTGAACTCGTGGAGAAGCTGGAGAGCGACCGGAATAAGTCTCATCCAAGGCCTAAGGCTGCGCGAAGTTTGCGAACCGCAAGCACTCCGGCAAGTCGTAATTCACAGAATCGAATAAAATTAAAAAAGTGTAGCAGTCCTTCAGGTGTTATGTCTACCGTTGATTCGGTTGAATCACCGGTTCCAGCTTCTTGTTTGTCAACTCTGATGAATCAGCCAGTAGTCTTGTCAGTGCCGTCATCGTCATCAACAGCAACTTCAACGGGTTTGTCGACTCCTGTATATAACTCACTTGGCGCGAAACTAGACTTAACTGATGAAAAAATGGCTGTTAGTACTAACAGTTCAGAGATGAAAAATGCTACAGTACTTTCGCGCAGCCCATGGATGCTTCCTGTGTTTGAGCATCCACTGGGGCCACAACAAACCATGCCCGTCATGCAGACATTTTCAAAAGCTCTTCACGGTCTACTGAATCCAGTGCCGCTACTTAAGTCATCAGTACAGTCACCTCTGACACCCAGTGGCATACCGCAATCGACCGTGACCCATCCGCTGTTTCGATCACAGTCTGAGCCTCAACGGCCTCCTGAAAAAAACTTGTTGCTGCATCAGACACCAACCATAACATCATCAACAGTTAGTCAAAGGCTGGCATCTCTCGATCTGAAATTGGCCAGTAGTTTAGTTTCAGCACCTTCTCTGGGATTGCTACAGGCGAACCAGGGAGGTTCAGTGGTGCCAGAGACAACATCTGCTTCAAACTCACAGCCATCTGCAACTACGGCTGCTGAAATGGTATCTAATTTCATAAAAACTCAATCGACTACAAATTCTGATGACGCACAGTCAGGCAGTGGTTCGAGGACAGTTCACTTTGTGCGACCAAGATCTAAAGCACATCGTTTTTCTTACAAAGAAGCTAAAAGTAGAATACGCACGAAATGTGCTTTGAAAATTTATTCAGATCACACAGCCCGAGTTATGGAAAACTCAAATCTCCTGCCTACTGGTAAGAAATTGTTTCCAAGTAATCTTTCAGTATAGGCAACATCTTGCTTAGTTTTCCAATGATAGCTACCATGGGTTACCGTATATACTCGCCTATAAGTCAATTCACGTGTAAGTCGAAGTGTACTTTTTTGTGAAAAATAGTGTCCAAAATCGACGACCCGCGTATAAGTCGAACTCATAAAAGTAAAGGTAAAAGTGTAGTTTAGCGTATTCAATTCCGTTGAAAATAAATGACGCATTTAATAATCGATGTGTTACCCACATGTTCATTCGTCATCCCGCTTCTTATTTCACATTCGACATTTTCGTCCTTCATCTGACTTCTATTAATATGGATGAAGGCAAAATATTATAGCGCTATTACAATAATTAACAAACTAAACCGCCAGTACCATTTGCGGTTTCGAACATCAAAGTCTCCTATTAATTTTAAGTCATCCCGGTAAATGTAAGTTTCGCCGTCATCGTCGTCGATTTCCGAGTCCTCTGGCGTCGTTTTGCAAACCGTCTATGTAGGTACATGTAATATATTTATATGATGCCTAACCTTTAAAACAACTCCTGTACCATATCTAATGGCAAATAATTTCGGAAGAGCTTCGCCCATTCACAAGGTCAAGCAGGTTTCGTCATTGTTGTCAAGCCGATACCTTCATCACCTGATCTAACTGGACCAGTCAGATACGCGCAGATCATGTCCTAATACTGGCATTCCTCTTTTCTAATGACATGACCTCGCGTTCCTCATGCATTACAACCAATCCTTTATTCATTCTTCGTAAAACCAACCTTTGGAATGAGCCTTTACAATGAAGCCTCTTAAAATCCTCGTTTTGGGGCATCTTTTACTATTGCTTATAAATAAACATTGGCATCAGTTTCATCCCATCTGCTAGACAACTAATTATCACACGAAATGCGTTCGTTATGGACGTATATTGGGATATACGTCGATGGTTATGGCCAATAGTTTTGACCTGAATGGTCTTATATCGTTTACAATACAATTCCCAAGCAGGTCAAATTTGGTTTTATCAATATTTTTTACTGTACACGAATTTAAGGTCGTATACGAAATGCGCTATAAAATCAAATGATGCACAAAATGGAACCTGCACCCAGTCAAAAGAATAATAAACAAGAACTGGCGTTGACGTTATTAGCCCGCATCGTTTAAAATTAAAAGAAAATTATTTTATTCTACCAGATATTTTGTCAGTATTGTGCTAAAAATTTATTCTTTATAGTATTTGTTTATAACATTATATTATTTCTTTCACGGTCATGCGATCGCTCATTGTTGCGTCATGCGATATCGGATGGGGTATGTTGTTGACCTCCGTTGCATGTTCATGCGATCTCCGATGGATAAATCTTGCGATCTTGGCTTGCCCCTCGTATAAGTCGACCCCCAACTTTGGATTTTCAAAATTGTCCAAAAAAACTCGATTTGTACGCGAGTATATATGGTAGTTTGAACACATAATTTTATGCCACTGACAGGAAGCATGTATATTATGTATGTATGTATATATCAAGGCACTTGATACATTGCTTTCAAGGCATTACTACACACGCTGCTAAGTGTTCCAAACAAATTTAAGGTAGGTTGAAAAGATTGCTGAATGAGATCGTTTTAAATAGTGTATATATGGAAAGGGAGACTGTTCCAAGGAGAAACTGTAATACTGAACTTTGTGTACCGGCAAAAGCTGCGCAGTAAATGGCAAGTCCTGTGTGTACTTGCTCACATGCAGGACCTTGCAATTTGCTGAGTCCACACTTCTTGCTGTTCATAATGACCATGTGCTCTGTGGGTAGGTAAGGTGACAGCTCATGTTCTTTTTGATTTGTCTGAGCACTACTCTTGATACCGTGGATATTTATAGTTTTTTGCATTGTTTCTAACTGGCTTTGGGTCCAAGCCAGTGCTGGGATCACAAACCCCCAAGCCTTGTTGGAGTTTATGATTCTGCACTGATTTGGTTTGCTACCTATCTCAGTCCAGGCACTCAATCAGTATATGTAAATGATAATTTTTATCCAGTACATATTTGACATGTGGTGTTCCACAAGTTTCTATGAGTGATAATCTTTTGTTTACATTATACACCGGGTGACTCATTTGTTGAGTTGGCTCATGCTGCTCTTAACTTGGGCGTTACTTTTGTGATTCTACCATATCTCTCACCAATTATATAAATGGTATTTGTAAGTTGTCATATATGTACATGTACATTCGTGACACATGCAGAATTAGGCAAATTCCCCCATGTTTGATATCTCTGGCAATGCATTTGTTTTGTGGCAAGTCTCCTTGATTACTATAACTCACTTCTTATTGGTATTACAAAGTTGAGAACTCTTCCATAGCTGTCAAAATATGAACATATGACCATATGCTTAAATCTTTGGCTTCCTATTCAGGAAAGGATTTGTTTTGAATTATGGCTGATAGTTTATAAAACACATCCATAATACGTAAAATCAGTCCTTATTCCTCAGACTTCTCATTATTAAACCAGGTTGTCTCTGGTCATACCTAACAACAGAACTGTTCTTGGTGCACGTGCGTTTTTGGTTGCTGGACCTAGATTTTGGAACTCTCTGCAAGTATCTGTTGATTCTGCTCTGTTGCTTATGGTATTTCATTCTGACTTTGCAATTTAAACAGGCTTCTGCACCATAGGCTGCCAGAGAGGCAGTCTTAGGAGACTGATCTTCTGGATATTAACCCAATTATGTTACTGGCTTTGGTGTGTCATTGGCTGATTTTTGTGTGCATTTTACACCAGTGAGATTTTAGTTACTTATGAATAGTGATAAAAGTGAGGTATGTTGAGGTAATTGTCACATATTACAATTCTCTTTCAATTATTGTCTTCATGCCTAGTCTGGAGTGGAAGAATCTCTTGGCTAAAACAGAGAAATGAAAATACTTGACAGCCATTCCTTGATATTTTTGTTCATTCATTCATTCATTCAGAACATTTATATAGTGCCTCTCAAAGATGCTTTCTCAGAGGTGCTGCCAGCCCTAAAGGGAACAATGTGTGTTTGTGTGTGTGTTTGTGTGTGTGGATAAAAGAAAACTGACGAGCCAAGTAGGGCCAGTATACGTGCCCAACGCACGGCTGGAATGCCTTATGGCTTGACAACAAATTGCATTTGTCATCAGGACTGGAACCTGCATGGAGGTTATTCAGTAGCAATCATTGCTGGTTAGCACTTGCCGAGTGGAATCCATGTAATGACTCTGGATAATTTGCACACACATATGTCTTGCGCCTTCAGATTTACTGACTTTGCGTATATAACTAGTGCAACATATAAATTTTACATAGTAATGAGGTTTGGAATAGATTTATGCTATTTGAAGGATGCTCAGTCTTGTTGGATGATGCCAAATTAAACTAAACCCTTTATTCAGTAGAAAGCCAGTGCAGGAAATTTCTGGGTTTATTCTTGCGTCTGTATTTATATTTTTATATCAATCTGTAGATTTTCATGCTGTGGCATATGCTTTGACATCTTTGAAAATATGCATATTTGCAGGAGTTGATAGCTCTGATGATGACGATGACCTTGATCACGAACTGCCATGGCAACGGCTATGGAATGATCTTTCATCTGATGAAGGCGAAGGAGACTTTGAGTAAGCCTGCCTCTTCAATGTGTAACATGTCAGAGGAAGGAGGTCAGAGGTCCCTGTTTCAGAATGATGTGATAATTTCTGTACTTATTATACCTTGAGCAGTGATCAGTGCCAGGTGTTCCGGGGCTGCATATTTAAGGACTTAAGTAGTCAAACACATTGTTCTTTGTTTCTGTTCCTTCAAATGAGCAACTGTATAAATTAATTTCTTTCTTGAGGAGCAGGAAACTTCTCCTGACTGAATTCCTCCCCTAGGCACAGTCAACAGCTTAACAAATCTGATTGGCTAAATGTCTCTTCAGTTAGGTGACTTGATCATTCCAAATGTACCAGTATATGCCATACGGGTATAACTGTTGACACCACCAGTCCTTTTGTGACCTTGTTCAAACTGTATGCAAATCAGCTTACTTTCACATTTGGGATATTTTGTAGAATCAGATCTTGTATGCGTCAAGGGTGTCTGAGTCTCACTAGCAATTGCTCTGGTTTCTTGTCATCGTGACTGCTGTAATTCATTTCTCAATGAGGTTGTTCAAAGAGATTTGCACAGACTACAAATATTTAAACATCTGCAGAAAGAGCCATAACAAGAACGAAGTATCAACATATTGCACACATTACGCTGTCTGTTTTATAGTTCACAAACATTGGAGTCAAATCTGCTGACTTATCTCTGATTCTTGCTGACCCCTAATGCCAGCAGTCAATCAGTGGATATCCTGAATTTTGCTGTGCCTTGCATCAGAACAGTGATGGGCTCTGGGGCATTCTGTATTTGCTATTTTTTTTACATTCTGTCATTTCTCTAACTAAACTGAAAACTCATCAGTTTCAGCTTGGTTAACCGTCATAGCTTGATTTCTGGTTCTCTGACTTATAGGATTTTGACCTGGCTTCTCTATTCGATATATTTTAACTGTGGTTTCAAATGAAGCGACCATTGATTGAGGCCTGGTGTTGTGATAACGGCACTATGGAAGTCATAGGATTAGATTAGATTGCAATAATAAAAAAAGACGATCTTCTGCTATGGGTTACGTATTTACTATTTTTATAAAATACTATTTTATGTATACTATATTTTTAAATTACATCAACAAATTGTTGATGTCACAAATGCTGAGAAATTTCAGCTTGGATGTGCATCATATAAACTAGCTGGGTAAGTCTGAAAACTTAGTTGCTCAGCCAAGTTCTGATCGAATGTCTAATGATTTATGCACCTTTGTACACTCATCCATCTCTGTGGACTTCTCTGCACACCAGTTGTATATTACCATTTCCTTTCTCTGGTTTCATATTGCAAGCAAATTGAAGACTCGTCCATTTCTGGCTAGCCATGCTTTGAGGTGAATTGATTAGTTAGCACAATGTTATGACAATAACAATGAGGATGATAATAATAATGATACATACTGGTACTAATTATAATAATAAATAATAGTGATAATACTGGTACTGTATTGTATCATATTTAAAGATTTCTAAAACGCCTCTCTCAGTATGACCTAACCAGAGGTGCTTCCAGTGTGATGATCCCCGAGGGAAAAGAAAAGATTTACGACAGCAGATAGAAGCAGCAAGACTGGTAGCAATAATATAAACATGCCATCTTTTCTAGCACCTGTCAGTTGTGATTTATAACTTCCATGCTGTTACCTTTTGCAGCACTTTCTCTCGGTCAGAACATTACAAAGTTTAGCCAATCGCTTCAACAATTTCTCAGGAACATTTTCTTCAGTCGTACAAGGTCCTATCTACCTTGGTAAAAATAGTAAATAATTTTGTAATAATATGTTAGCATTGTGAAACATTGTATAGTATCTCTTGATTGGTTTTCAGTCTCTCTGAGGATATCACGTCAAATATTCGACGGACAAAGCTTCAGCTCTTGAAATCGAAGATGCGACGACAGTTCACTCAGTTGCAGCGTTGCCATGAAGGCAACACGTCTGTGCGAACCCACCATCGGACGTCAATAGATTACCTCATAGCTTCATGCAGGCAGGATACTCAGTCAACAGTTGAGGCTCTGAGGTCTATCAAGAATATCAAACTGAGCAATTCGTCTATGGACCGGTAAGCTACATTTCAGTATGCCTTCAGGTTAACTGAAGAATGTCAGCAAATAATTTCGTTTATTTATGTAAATAGGTGAAGATTAAGAATCATTAATTTTTTAACTTGCAGGTCTGTTAGGTTTTCACCTTTGCTGTATACCAAAATGCTACATTTCAATTGTCACATTTAGTTAGTTATAATCTTTGCTCTTTGCTGATAAAACTGAAAATCTTTATAGTTTGAGCCATTGAAATCTAAAAATGAGATCTCTATGTCTGAGCGAAAAGAGTTAAAGGCCAGGTTTGTACTGGTGCAGGCATCATTTATACTTTGAAATTATAGGATTGTTTCAAATTGATGTGTCAGATATCTCACCTATGTTCAGTTCTTTGTGTAATTCAGTTTGTTTATAGTTAATGTAAATTCTGAATCAAGTCCTTGCTAAACTTGATGTCATCAATTAACGGCAGAGGCATTATCCTTGAGCAATAGCTAAACTTTTACTGCATAGTTTTCATGATAATGGTAACTAAACACATGTGTTTTACTGTTTGATATTAGTTGTGGCAATAGTTTCATATTTTTGTGATAGAATTAAAGGCTCCAGTGAATGAAGAGACAGCTATTTTAATCATTTTAAAACTAGTTGGCTAATGTTGGAGTAGGAGATTAATTCAAATGTTGTTGTAACTCTCAAACATTTGACAATCAACATACCGGTATGCAGCTCGTAAGCTGTGTTAAATTTGGCCACCTCTGATCTGGATCATTGTGCAAACTTTTACATAATTTTAAACGACTTAAATTCATAACATTGAATTTTAACATTTAAAATTTTATAAATGTGTGGTTAAGTTCATATGACCAGATTATTACTGAATATCCATTTAAAGTAAATGTTCTGGTATGTTCACAGTTTCCTATAAATGTTAATGACAGAAATATAATTTGTTTATATTTTGTCAACTTGTGCATGATATTTCCTCAGACATTTAATGTTGATCTAACTTTGCTGCCTCAGATTTGTTGGGCAAATCAGTATTCTGCTTGAAGCTCTTTTGGGGGGCCAAGACTCTTAGTCTGTTATTTTAAGCAAAGTTCTTCTCATCATGTGTGTTAAATGTTAGATATAACTCCTTTGTGAATGACTAAACCTATTCATATAATATTCATGTAGTGCTGGTCTTAGGGGCGCAGGCCCTGCAACTTGGGGGGAGGGGCGAAAATGTCACAGAAAATTAACTTGCACAAGACACCCTATAATAATAACAATGAAAAACAGTTTGACTTGTGTCATGGGGGTCTGTACAGTATGCTCTGCACAGGGCCTGAAATATCCTAAGGCTGACAATGATTCATGTAACATCCTTTACCCAGCAAGTCCTTTATAGATCTTTGCTTGCATGAAAAAGCACTACTGCTTCAGCAAAATGCTCTCATGAGTTCTATATTCTGTGGACTGCTTGTTTTACTTGGTGCCAACAGATCTTTACAAATTTTGCAAGAATTTAAGCAGTAAACTTGTGGTTTGCCTATTCGCGGTGTCTTTAGTCGATACCATTTGTCTGTTTTTAGTTTTAATGGGTGTTCAGTATTTAGACAGAGTCAGACTGACCAGTGTTCTCATGTCCATGAGTCATTGTAACAGCTCAGTAATTATATGGTCTCCTATTTCTGCCAGAAGCTACTGAGGCCTCACTGCTGCCTTCGGGTTCTCTTTCACTTGTAGTTAATATTTATGTATTTGAAATTAAAGTGCATCCCTTCAAAAATACCATTCAGGACTTTTGATTTTAGAAGAGAATCATGTTACAAGACAGGCATGTTCAGTCGTGTGACATGGTGGTCTCCTCAGTTAGCGTGCCAATTCTGTAATCCAACAGTTGTTAGTTCGAGCTGATGAGCGGACTGTGTAAGGACACTGGGCAAGTTTGTGCACACGTGTCCCTATTACGAAGCAGTAGAATGTGGTACTGACACAAACTTGGAAGTAAATGGTAGGTCATGTGATGCACTGGTTACATGTTCAGGACCATGGGATTACTTAATTGCTGGCTCAAGAGCCTAAAAATAAGTGCCTCAGGACTCTGAGTTGTGTTATGGGACATGGGACCTAGACTTCAGTGTTCCTTCCTTTTCGAAGATAGCAGATATTCTAGCGAGCATAGAATAGCAAAGTTCTGACCAATATTCAATGTTGGTATTGTAGGTCAAGTGATGTGCATCGTTTACACAAGCGACCATGTCTACATCGGAATGACTGTGATGTTGTTTGCAACTCTGTGGCTCTACCGTACACAAACCATTGCTTGAAGCGTATCCTTTGTGGCTACGTTGCAGAGGTATAGGGGTGAAGTGCATACGTTTTGAAAGAGAAAATAGTGTAAACTATTGTGTTCTTCACCAGTCACCATTTATAACTGAGCTACCCTGGTGATATATTTGAGGGTGGAGCTGATCCCTCTGTTTCTGTCATTTTGTGGACGTCATAGGTTTTCTTTTGGTCATGTAGCACAGATAAAAGAATGGATTCTGTGTTTTGCACTAGGGGCTCAGAAGCGTTGAGATGTCATTCCAGAGCCACCTGTTGATCTTTGAGTGACCAGTGATCATGCTTTCTGAGTAGCACCTTGTCCTGCAAGAAGGAGTGCTTTTTCCTCATATGCCAAATCTAATCACTGTGTTCCTTGTCCATCCCTAGTCTTTGTCACGGTGCTCAGCTTGCCCCACGGTCCTGAACATCACTTGGCCCTTTTGAGGTGGTTGCATCTGATGCAAGTAGTTGACGATAGAGCAGAGCGTAGATTTGTTCAGATCAAACAGTTCTGCACAAGAGAGATTGGGATCTTGTAATTGTAATTAGTGACATTTGTTGGGCCGGTGTCCAATGCACAAGTAGGTCAGCAGGTTTTATGTACATGAAACCAAATTCCTTGGTGTTTTAATTACTGAGCAGCTTAAATGGAACAGACATGTGGATATGGTTGCCAATTAGGTGTCAAAGGTCGTGGGCATGTTACTTAAGGTTGGGCATTTACTACATACTGATTGAAGCCATAATATCATGCCCTACTTGAACCTTATATTAATTACTGCTGTGTTATCTGGGTTTCTCCTTATAAAACCTGCAATTTGGATTGCATATTGAAGCTTAGGAAGGCTACAGTTCGAATTATTTCCCATTCACCTTATTTGGCTCACTCCAACCCCTGTTCAAGAAACAATACGGTACCTAAGATATATGACCTGTTCTACATGTATATTATCATTCTTGTGTTCAGGTTTAGAAACACCTTACTCTCCATATTTAAAAACTATTTTATATCAGTAGCTCAAATTCATTACTGCATTTGCTTAACTGTCCTTGGTCTTTTTTTTCTGCTCATTATCCTAACTGTCCTACTCATTACTATATTGCAACCATTGCTGATACTACTTCACCTTCTGCACTCTACATGTTATCATTGTTTACCTTATTATTATTATTCTTACTATTATTATTATGATTGTTATTACTATTACTATCATTTAAGTACTGATTAAGTAACAAACACATGTACTGAGTAATGATCAAGAAAGAGGGGCCAAGGTTAGTATAAGATGTTAGCTTTTCTTGGCTGCTGTTGCACAGTACTTGTTGATACATGACTGTAACTTTAATACTTGTTTTGTGCAATAAACAATTACCAGATATATTATAATTTTATATTATCATTATAATAATTATAACTATAGTAGTTATAAAATGATGTTACATCTGTTGTGATTTGTTTTCTTAACTAAAATGTTCAGACATAATGTATAATGTTGATCAGTTGCTGTTTGGTTACTGTACGGCCAAATTTGCCGATAAGACTCAGTGCTGTGTTCCTGTGTTCGACATAAAACACGAGCTACCTCTTTGTTCTGACCATATGACCAAGGTAAGTTTGTTTTGTTGTCTCGTGGTTGCTTCTTTTGGTTTGGAAACATAGTGTATGTTAATAGCAGCTTGGTGTTGTGTATGCATTACTGACAAGCAAGTTGTGACATGTCCAGTTAGTACTTGGATGAGATGGGTGAACAACTGAACATGCATGGCATTCAGGCCATCTGGGTCAACTTGGCTTTCTATCCTTCAGATTATTAAAGTGAGCAGTTGGGATGTGCCAAACAAAGGAATCTTGCTGTTGGTTTGCTCTGATTGTGCTTGCACCTTTGGCCTCAGAATCACACGTTTGATAGTTTCTACAGAGGCCTGTGAGGAGGGGAATAGATGAATGGTAAGACTCAACTTGAAGAACATAAGATGCGGTTTGATACCCGTAAGCTCCATATAGGTCGAATCGTACTTCCACTCCCTAGGGGCAGCTGTAAAATAAGCGGATGCCTAACAGGCTGCCAAGATGTTTGTTCTGTAAGTTCTTGATAATTGTACTGTCATATGTTTCAATGTTACTTAATGCGGTTTGTCAGTGAGCTTGTCAATAAACACGAATATATCATATAAAATGTGTTACCTGTTCCTTTAACCATTATGACATTAACAGTTCTTAAATTTGTAACATTAATGAGATGAATTGCAAACCTGCTGACCAGGATATTGACACTAGCAGGCCTGCATAACTTGGATTTCATTCCTTCCCAAAAATCTTCTAAGGACTGCAGTGTTGCTTCCATATGTATGTGCAGTGCTTTTTTCTGGAAAAAAGGTTCCGGAACAGAACAATAGGTTCCGGAACGGAATAATTATGCGGACTAAAATCCAGAATGGGGAGTTGGGAGAGGCTCAATAAACACTGAAAACAGTTCAAAACACTGAAATTAAATTTTTTTAAACTAAATTTTTTTTTAAATAAATAAATTATTTTTAGTACCTGAAAAAAGGTGCCGGAACACCGTTCCGGCGCATTCCGACTGAAAAAAGCACTGTGTATATGTGTATATCTTTGTATATATATGTTGGTATTTATGTACGTTTGCATGCATGCATCTGAACAGATTTAATTGTTTGTATGGTTTGTTACTGTTTTTTTACCTTGCACTGCACTATTTAGATTTTTCGCATATGATTTGAAATGTTGTTTGAAATTATCATGAAGTTGTGTGTTGAACAGGCCGCCTGTAAAATGTTTATGTGAGAGGATAATCCAGGCTGTAGCGGGACTTTTGACCCTTTTGGATTACCCTTTTGACGCCAGCACTTGTAATGCTATAGGCGAAACTGTCATAATTTGATTTGTCTGTTGTTTGGTGCTTCAATAAAAAAATTCAAATTCAAAATTCAAAAGAACAGTTTTGTTAAGTACTTTTTATTTTACCTAAGATTTGGAAAGTTGATAATTTTAAATGAATCTTGCAGATATGTTTAGTATCTGATAGATTCAGAAATGTTTCGTGGAGTCTTGTGATTGACGACTGTTTGCTTCTTAGGATATGATTCAGGAAAGTCAGGAGATAAAACCCAAGAAGCAACGAAAGAAGACAAAGCCTTCTGCTCTGACGAGACCACCAAAGAAAGGCAAGAAGAAGAAATGCCAACGTAAAACAGTTCAGAAGCCTCAAAAACCTCTTCTCACGCTGGACAACTGTCCTACAAGTTCAGGTGTGAAGCCATTTGAGCCAAAGTTACCTTTAGAAATTTGTTGTGGAGAAAAGTTTTTTCCTATAATGTTTTAATCATGCTTATTCTGCATCAGGTACTGCTTAAAACCCTTCTATATGTCTGTATTTATTATTATTGCTATTATTAGTCAATTGTTATTGCTATTGTTATTATTATTATTGTGTCAGTATTTATATAGTTGATGTGGGCTCAATTAAATGGCCCACCACTGGGGGAGATCTTGAATTTCATTCTCCCTCGATGGGGATTTAGTGGAGCATATCCGTTGATATGTGAGAGCTTTAGCAGATTGGGCAGCAGTTGGGCAGTGCAGTTGAGGATGGAGTGAAGCTTATGCAATCTGAACTTCAGCAGGGCTGCAAGGATGAAATTACAATAGTTGAATTATCCAAACAAAGGAATCTTGCAGCTCGAAAATTTTAGTTGGTTTACATGAAGTTGTGCCTTGACTTGTTTGGATTCATTTCTTGAAATTTGTTAAAGATGTTTGTTTTTGAATATTATAATGTATATTGCAGTGGAAGTGTCAACATGTGATGGTATGAGGCCGACTGTTGATCCGGCTACCCTGTCCTCTGTGTCGTCATCTTCATCATTATCAATGAGTGTTCAGGTGTCACGCTTAGATTCGTCTGCTGCCACAGCGACAGGTGCCTGTACGCTGCTTTCATCCGAGTCAAAAGACTCCATTGATGATGACGCACTTGGGTCTGACCTCGATGTTACATTCTCTCCAAGTAGGATTTGGGTTTTTTGTGTCATTTTCTTTTGAGTTCTAAACAAGAAGGTTCACGTTTTTGGTGCTCTAGCCAGCGGTGGCGATCTTGTTTGACAGGTGGGGGGGGGGGGAACATGGGACACTTTTGAACTGATCTTGTCAAAAAAAAGGTGACAAAATTTTGTCATGCTCATGCATGCAAAAATTTATTGACCTTTTTTGGTGTTTCTTCAAAATTTGGGGTGGACAACTCTATGCTGTGTCCCCCACTGTTAAAGGTGGAGGTCTTGTCCCTCTCGACTCCCGGGTTCGCCGCCCCTGGCTTTAGCAAAGCGAATAAAATGTATCTGAAGTTGTTTCGGGTTTTGAATAGTTGTTATCTGGTCTAATATAATCGTATCTGGAACTTCTGTAGAGAGGTAATGCTCCAGGCATGAGTCAGTGGTTGCTTCTAAGTTGAACTGCATTCAAAAACCACAATCCTTTGGACATATAGATAGTCAAAATGTTTTTTAGAAACTGGAAGACAAGATAAGGAGGATAATTTATCAAAGAAACATTTGAGATTTTTAGCCCCAGACCTCAACAGCCAAGGACATCTTGCAGAGTGGACAGAAACAGTTTTACTGATGATGTTGCAGAGATGCATTTGGTAGCTGAACTGCCTGCAGCTGCCGCAAATCAGTGTGTTTCCCACATATTGTAGCATTTCAGTGATTGCCCTAATGATTGTAATAATTTTGATTGGTTTTGTGTATATTTCAGCGGGACTTCCACTGGACAACGACCAGGGAACAAATTTCCTTGATGAACATGAACTGCACGAGATGTTGAACAAGATGGCTGATGAAGCATTCGAGTTGTCAGCAGGTAGGATTATGAAACAAGCGGCTACATATAAGACAAAGGACTTTCAGTGCTTGTCTGGTAATCTATTGTAGATAGGTACAGTCTGGTCTCGTTAACACGCCCCCCTTTAACACGCCATTCCGCTTAACACGAAGTCATTTTATGTCTCCCAAAGCAATTAACTTAACACGCCATGCCGGTTAACGCGTGCGGCATATGGACAGCGCTATAATATCGAGTTTTAGAGCCGGATGTAATTCTAATACAATCATGGCACATGCTCTGAACAGCGCATTTATTTGTCCTTTTTGCTTAGATGGCCGCTTTGGTTCATCTAGGCCAAGATAATATAATACAGCAAAGAAATAAGTGGAAGATATTTGTAGAATGAGAACATAAACGCGTATTTCAACCAATGAAAACTTAGATCTAAACCTATCGCGTGTGTAAATAATCCAAGATGGCGGACACTCGCGGACATTCTAAATCGATGTTTACTCAAGGAATTAAATTCGAAATTCGAATGATGACAATTTTGATGAATCTGACAATGAAAAACCCTCTGACATATCAAGTGACGAAAATAAAGTGGCTTTGGGCAAAGGAATTCCGACTTTGACGCCAGTTTGCACGTGGCATGCGGAGTATGTTGTCCGAGCGGGAAAATGGGATGCAAACATCGGGTGACTTCGGCGAGTTTTTATTAAATTTGATTTATTAGGTTTATTGGGTTACAGTATTTCAGCATTAAACTTTAAAATTAGATCAAAAACTACACGTAGCATGCGTTTATTTTTGTAATATTTTTAACTGAAACAAAGTAACTTCAACTCGCGTCTGGCTAGGAGAACCGCACAGTGGCATGATTGGAGAACATTTCAGGTCATTAGACATTGTTACTATTTAACTGAAATGTTATCCCGTTTAACGCGCGGTCCGGTTTACGTGCTGTATCATAAGGCATGTCCCCCGAGGGGGGCGTGTTAACGAGACCAGACTGTATTTATTGTGAGCCTTTTTGTTACCTTTTGTGTAATGCAAATGTGCTAATTGAAACTGGGTGACTCTCGTGTTGATTTGTCTGTTGCTGCTGATAACTTGGGCATTGTTTTTGATTCTACTATGTCTCTTACTGTCTGTACAAATGGTATTTGTTAGTCGTCATATAATGTACATTCATGACATATGCCAAATTAGTTGCTCTGTCCCCATTTCTTTAAGGATATCTCTGGCAAACACATTGGTTTTGAATCTTGATTATTGTAACTCATTTCTTGTTGGTATTACTAAGTCCAACATGGCGAAACTTCAAAGAGGTCAGAACTCTTTGCTAGTGCTATAACTAATACGTCCAATTATGAACATATAAGCTCTGTGCTTAATCTTTGACTTAGCTGCAAGAAAGGATTTGTTTTAAATTGGAGCTCATAGAGACTTTTTCTGAACACTGAATGCTGGCCAACCACAGTATTTAAAGTCAGTATTGATTACTATGTAAACCGTGTCATTATTCAATGAGGTCATCTTATAGTTTTTCTGTAGTCATACATAGGACTAGAACTGCTCTTGGTAAACAAACTTCTTCTGGTGCTAGATTTTGAAACTCTCTCCCTTTATCTGTTCATTCTGCTCAGCTGCTTATTAATGTCAGTTTGTTCTCACCTTAAAACAACCTTTTTCAAAATGCTTATCCTCCAGGCTACCTAAGCAGACCTGTCTTCTGGATATTGACCTGATTACAGCTTGGTTTTGGTGCACCATCAGATGCCTTATGCCTTGTGCATTAGACACTAGTGCAATAGAAGTTACTAAATTAAGTTTAACTTAATTTAATGTATGTGAGATAATATTACAGAGCAATACTTTTTTGAAAGCCATTATCCACATAAGATTGCGTTGGCTTCGATGAGATGAGTGCTAGAGCAGTCTCGTAGTTTTATTGCATCTGGTCCTCTGTTTCTTTGATCTGACATCAGAGATGCAGATTTTTTAAGTCTTCTCATAAGATCGTAATTCCATTAGCTTCTTCATCAATGAAGATTATTACTTGATTATTACTCCTATCTAATACTTGTGTACGTAACATGGTTCACTTGACTATTTTCATGCATGTTGTGTTGGATTATTAGAAAATATGCTAGGAACAATTTGACGTTTATGTTCTTCAGAATAAGGCTGTGTGGTCGGGGTACGTAATGGGGTTTACTCATTAATGGATTTTCATTTAATGGCTGCCTCTGTCTTAGCAGACCTGTCTTCTGGATATTGCCCTGATTACAGCTTGGTTTTGGTGCACCATCAGTTGCCTTGTGCATTAGACACTAACGCAGTAGAAGTTACTAAATGCTGTTCTTGGTTTGGTTGGGCAACCGTGGGCAACCAAGTTGACCATTACATTGCAACAATATAATAATTACAGCATTGCAACTAAAATTACAACTAAAATTACAATTAAAATTACAACAATACATTAATACAAAGCATGTGGAACCTAGTTCCAACCATGGGCAACCAGCCACAAAGGCTGTTAAAATTGCATCAGCTTCGTTACCTAGGTAAGTGCTAGAGCAGTCTCTTAGTTTTATTGCATCTGATCCACTGTTTCTTTCATCTGACATCAGAGATGCAGATTGTTTATGTCTTCTCATAAGATCTTAATTCCCTTTTAGCTTTTTCTTTGATGCTTTTTTGTTGTGAAGAAAACAAGTTTGTTACAAGCAGTTTTTTAGAGGCCTTGAAGTGCAGGAGAAAACTATTCTCTAGAACAGTAGAAATAACCGAATAGACATCAGAAATCAAATGTTATAGAAATTGTTTTTATATACATTGTGAAAAGCAATTTATGACTTTCTTGGTTTCCAGGAAAAAATGGTTGCTATCCGTCATCAAAAGAAGTGGAAGAAGAATTTGTTCGAGTCCTCGTAGAAGCAACCAAAAACTTGAGCGAGTCTAAAGATCGCTTGGGGCAGCTGTCACACGAGGATCACAGTCTTGCAACGTTGCTGCCCGACGGCCCAAATGAAGACGAGCTGACAAAGCAGATTGCCGACTCTTTGCTTAATCGAACCACGCTCAGTCCAAGCGGCTCAGTCAGTGATGACCAGGATAACCTAAACGACCTTGCGAGCAGCCTCACAGTACATGATCTGAGGAGCATTTCTCAGGTGATGGAGTCATCAATCATAAGCCAGGCACTGGACTTATGTCCCACGGGTGTCACGGGGCAACCCACCTTGCACCATAGCGATGGTACGGCAAACAATTGCATCAACTACTTAAATGGCTCGGGACTGTTGCAGCAGTATTCTGCTCGAGAACATCCGCTGGGAACCGTCAGTGGCTCTTTCCCTCCGATTGTAGACCAGTCGCATCTGGGGCCAGTAGATACGCATGTGCGTTTTCCTGGTCTCGTCAGCTTTCCTTTAACTAGTAACGGAATACTGGACAATAGCTTAGCAACCTCGCATCTGAATCCCACAACGGCGTCTGCTGCACCTGCTGTGCCTGCCCCTCGATTTCCTTCGGTCTTATCATCTATGCTTCCACTGGCAGCCCTTGGCATGTCCAGTTCACGTGTTGTTGTTAGTCTGAGTCATGGAATCGCTTCTTCACAGACAATGCGGCCACCAGTGGCATCTTATTCAGGTGATGACTCTTTCGGTCAAGTGACGACATTTCATAGTTTGCCAGACATCCAAACATTAATAAAACAGCCGTGGCGGATACCTGCTGGAGATAGTTTAATGAACCCGGAATTCCGGCCAAACTCTGCGACTTTTTCGACTACTTCTGTACCGGTTAATTTTCCGAACAGCCAGTTCTCTTACATACCAAATTTTCATCCGCCACAATTCTTAGTTTCCGAATCAAAAACCAGTTCTGCGTTACCTAAGACTGAGCCAGAGAGCATACAGACGACACGGACAGCGCTGTCTGAAACAAATGCAGCCGACCTGCTTTGTTCAGCTAATAGTGCTCTGTCTTCTCTGCACAAGGTGTTGAATCCTCAGATGCCATCAACTCCCTAGAAGAAGACGCTCAAGAAAGTCAACCAATACTTGAGTTGCCAGAAGCAATGCGTTTGTTAGAAGCAAAGTCTGCATTCGAAGGAGCAGTTTGGGCCACTGTGCACTTGCAAAGGTATTTGGATCGGGCTAGCGTGCGCAAGTACCAAGAGGTGAACATGAGTGAACAAGGTTTGCATGTTGTAATGGCAGAGCGGAGAAGCTCAATTGGGAGAGGGAGATAATGGGATCAAAGAAGACCCTCATGCTATTCTTTTTATCTGACCATTAAAACTCCAACTTGGTGTGAATGGATTTTTGCCGAGAATTGAACAGAACAGTAGCAGTCATATCATTGGCTGCTTTGAGGATCTAAAAACTGTACTGGCATTTGGTCGATTTAAGCTGACGAAGCAAACTGAACTGAAGCTTAATATGTATCTGATGTTGATGATAATGATGATGGCAACTATCAGGCTGTTTTTAAAGTTCTAACTGGTTTAGCTAATTTATTATCTTTTATTGTTTTCACTGCGATCATTATGAATGCCATTGTTGTCGTTGTCATCATTGATGTCTTTATCATCACCATTGTCATTGTCGTCATCAGTACGAGTCTGTTGTTAGTGTATCATCATCATCATTGTTAATGGTTGTTGTTATTACTGATGGTAGTGTTTGTTTCACTGTCTGCAATTATGACTGGATCGATTGATGACCGTCACATACGTTGAGATTTGGAAGATGACTCTGATATAAACAATGAAATTTTGCATTGTGTTGTTTTCCTGGCTGTTGTTGTTGTATGAAATTCTTATGTCGAGATCGTGAATCCTTTGACATCCAATTGTAGTGGACTGTAATTCGAAACAGAATCTGTGGTTCAAATATGCTCTCAAGCCAAGTGTTCGCAGCATTTCTTAAGATGCTCATGTCCAGGTGTTCACTGTTATTGATATTTGACACTCAAGCCAAGGGATCCTTTCAGGCTCTGCAGCCAGTGATGGTTGCAGATGTTGTAAATATTGTTCACCTTACTTTTCCATACCTTATCCTCTTTAATCCTTTAATGTCAAGAGTGTCTAAAGTGACTGGGAAAACAATGCACTTCGTCATTAACACTGTAACGAGCTGCATTGGTTTCCCAGTCACTTTTAGTACATGCTCGTCATTAACAGTGTCAACTTGACATGCCTTGCCTTTCCTTGCAGTACTGCACCTTTCATTTAATTTAATTTTAATGTACTGTATCCTTTCCTTTTGCTTACCTCCACATGCTGTATCTTTCTTTTTCTTTCATTTAGCATTATCATTACATTACCATACCTTTTCTTTCCTTATCTTGTCTGTTGTTTCCTTACCTTTTGCTTTCTTATCATTCCCTTATTTTCTTGCTTTGCCATATACTGCTCATGAACTTCTGTGAAGCAATTTTCAACACGCCAGCTTAACAAGAAAGCCAGCCAAGGTTAAGTCGGGTCAAGTTAATGTTGCAAGGAAAACACAAGCTTAATACATGGAGATGGATGTCACTATGTTTTGCAGATTTATTGGCTGCACTGTTTAATATGATGTGCTGTAGTCTGGTAAATGTCAGGTTCAAATTGCACGGAAACCGGTTATTATTATTATTATGGTTACTGTTATTTTTATTAGAGCAATAAGACAATTAGCTTATTGTTTCCAATGGGTACCACTGTCTTTATTAGACAATTAGCTAACTGCTTCCAATGGTTACCATTGTCTTTATTAAAGCAAGTAGACAATTACCTAACTCTTTCCAATGGTTACCATTATCTTTATTAGAGCAATTAGACAATTAGCTTATTGTTTCCAATGGTTACCATTATCTTTATCATAACAATTAGACAATTAGCTAACTGTGTCCAATGGTTACCATTATTTTTATCATAACAATTAGACAATTACCTAACTCTTTCCAATGGTTACCATTATCTTTATTGAAGCAATTAGACAATTAGCTTATTGTTTCCAACGGTTAAAATTATATTTATTATAACAATTAGACAATTAGCTTATTGTTTCCAACAAATACCATTATCTTTACTGAAACAATTAGAGAATTAGTTTACTGTTTCCAGTGGATACCATTATCTTTATTAATTAGACAGTTATTTATTATTATTATTATTTTCTAGTCCCGAGGTACATGTAATCCCTCAGGAGTCTAAAAAGTTATCCTAGGAGCTGTTGTTGAATGTCCGAAAAATCAGGCGTCGTCCTCCGTAAATTTAGTGAAAGTGCCACGAAATGCGATGGCGTTGTAGCGCTGGATGCAGATGGAAAAGCGTTGAAAGAGAAAAATGACCTCCCGCGGCTCTCCAGAAACGGAATAGAGACGCTGGCCAAGCTCACGGATGAAGCTAACTCCGGCAGAGTTGATGGGACCCAGTGTTTCGAGGGCAGTAGGCAAAAAGAGGGGTGATGATGGCAACCCCGAGTACTTCTCGATTTTACGTACGGCGGCTTATTCAGCAGCCATAGGCGTAATCTGTGGGGCGTACGAGGGGTACCCGTACCCCCACTTTTTGGACTGGGGTACTGTACCCCCCACTTTTTAAACAATGCCAATCAATATTTTATTATTGTGCCTTCCCAGAGAACGCAATCTCCGCCAAAAGTATGAAAGTGCTTAGATACACAGGTAAATCGAGAGCCAAAATTAATGAGAATACTGGCAGAGAATATGTTCAAAATGGTCATCATGCGAAAAACGAAAGTGGAGAAGAAATTGAAACCCCCCCCCCCCACTTGTTAGACCAAGGTATTGGTACCCCCCACTTGTTAGGCTAAAGTTACGCCTCTGTCAGCAGCGGCCCCCGCTGCGTGGGCGATATAGGATGCCGCACAGTGTGTGTAACACCGTGGCGTCCCAGGCCAGATGTTTGCCTGCTGCCTGGGGGATCAGCTATAGCCCCGTCTGGTTTAGAACAAACCAGAGGGTTCTTTCGTGCTTGGAACATCGGCTTTAGTATTAATAGCCAGCGACCACCAGTCCTCATTCGGTCTACCGCGCTCCCGATTGCCGCGTGCGGAAGGGCCCTTGGACGCTCTGTACTTCATCACGCCATCAATGACATCATTTGGCGCGCCCTGCTCAGAGCGGCTATTCACAGTATTAAAGAACCAGCCAGCCTGTTTAGATCGGACGGCAATAGACCCGATGGAACCACCCTAATACCCCGGTCGGTCCAGCATCAGTGCAGGCGGCCAACAGAAAACTACAGAAATACCGGGGCCTTCCCGCTTCGTACATGTTCCAACCGGTGGCCATCGAAACCCTGGGCCTGCTCAGCCTTTCGGCCTCAGATTTCATCAAGAAAGTAGGGCCTAGGCAGTTGCATCACATCCATCAGTGGCGACAGACGCGAATCAACCTTTCTGTTCCAGCTTTTGTCTACTAGCATTCAGCGCTACAATCTGGTCTCTTTTAAAGGTAGGCCTACCATTCCTTCAAACCCTGAAGACGAGGCCTGACTGCTCCTAGACAGTTTTTCCCAAATGCTGAGGGATCATTGATACCTCGGGTAAAATAATAATAATAATAATAATAATAATAATAATAATAATAATAATAATAATAATAATAATAATAATAATAATAATAATAATAATAATAATAATAATGATAATAATAATAATAACAATAATAATAATTACAACAACAACAACAGCAATGATAATGACAATAACAACCAGTGGCGGCGATCTTGTCTGAGAGGTGGGGGGGGACAAAGTCGGCCACGATCTCGTCGACGACCGGTTTTGGAAAGTCTAAATCTTGTCCCCAAAATTTTTCCAAAACTTCATCTCCGAAAAATTTCGCTTTCATCTCCCAAAAAAGTTTTTTACTTTTTTCCCCACTTTCATTTTCGCCAATTCATCTCCGCAAAAATATCGATTTCATCTCGAAAAAAAGGTGATGACCTTTTTCCAGTCTCCCGGCAATAACCCTTTTTTCTTATGATTTCTTCGTCTAAAAAATTTGGACATTTTTGACGAATTCCTTCTTCTTTCTCATAATTTTTTTGGGGGGCACTTCTGCTCAAAAAATTTAATTTTACCTCGTCTGGTCAAAAACGATGCCAAAACCCTCACGCGCAATTACATTTCTCCGCCTTTTTTGGTGTTTCTTCAAAATGTGGGGGGGAACAAATGATGGAGCGTCCCCCACTCTCAAAGGTGGGGGACATGTCCCCCCGTTCCCCCTAGATCGCCGCCCATGATAACAACAGCAGCAACAACACCTATATATATACACACCATGGGCGCCCGCAGGAATTTTTGCAGGGGGGGCACAACCATGTAGTAAAAAAAATTTTTGAAGGGAGCAAAAAGCTTGTTGGCATGCCCATATTTCCATGTGGGACCCACGAGGCCATATGGAACTATGGACGAACGTTAATGGGCATACTTTGTAAGAAGTCTTAATGGCACTTATAGGCCTATCTCATTTTAACAACCCGCCATCTCGCGAATGACAGGCTGAGTGGACCTTTGGGAGGGTTGCGGGAGGCGATCCCGCTACCTACTGCTCTTCACGCCAGTGATGTTACCACTACTCTATGGACCCCCCCCCCGAATGTATAGATGAGCACTTACAATGACAATTACGTGTACTTGTCACACACAACTTAGGTCCCACATAGTCCGTACTTGGTTCTATATATATAACTGCAACCATGAAGAGGTTAGAACTGTAAACGTGAGTGTAGGCTCGTTTCAAAAATCAATTCATTTAGATAGGCCCCTGTCTTACTCAACATTTGCGCAGACAGTAGATTTATCCATTTCCAATTAGGCTGTATTTTGATCTCGGCCATTGCAATTAAGTTCTTGACATTCTACCGATATTAATTTAAGCAATTGTCTGGAAATTTGAATTCTTTCTTTGAATTTCTGACACAAATTCGTCAAACAAACAAAGAGCTATGAAACATAAGAATAGGAGGGTTCATAGACATAAATCTAAGCAAAATTTACTCGAGTTTTTAAAAACTAAATTTCAGTGGTGAAAAGAGGATGTGCATTATTCAAAATTGTAACTCACCATTAAAAACGTTGCTGTTGCCGGTAGCCTAAATGTAGGCCAACTGGTAATATCACAAAGCATGGTGCCCACAAATTATGTCTATGAACCCTCCGGTGTTCGGGTGTTGAGACTTCCAGCAAAGATTAATGACTTTCGCTGTTACAGAATACTTTTACAATAAATGTAACAAGTCAATGGTATGGTGAATATAGTATATCGCTTACATTCAACTGTCCTTCCAATAGCACGTCACTACAGGCAGGCTAAGTGCCATGGTTCTGTGTTCACGTTGTAATTGGCCCAGTGTAGTCACTTGGAAAGAACGGAGAACAAAGAAAGGAGCCACCACACTGTCTCCCTCCCCACTTGTCCTATCTTATCAGCATATTAATGCCAAGTCTGTTGAAGTGTCAAAATATCCAACTGGATTTCAACCCCAAATGTGTATGTCATTGATGTACCATATATACATATATACACATGTGCAAATATTCTCCTTCCCAACAGCTTAAACAGCGTATACCCTTATGCTCTCAGTCACTCCCCGTAACCTATGGACCCCTGATATTAGGACCAGATGTCGAGTTGGCTTTCCCCGCTATATGGTCAGCTTTTATGCCCCGGTTTCTCGGGTCAGCAGTGTCAAACCCCGGCCTTCTAAATAGAGCCATAGATCTAGAAAACCGTGGTAAACCGGCCGTCACTACTCGCTGTAATTAATCAATGTCATGTTGTTTAACTTATGATCCGATGTCTTTACTTCAATGTACAAGAGCACCTTTGTATAAGTCACCAAGCAAGCAAACAAAATGTCAGAATAACTATATTTATTTATTTAAAATTAATAATATTCTTAATTTTACATATTTTGATTCAAAATCCAGGGGGGGGGCAAGTGCCCCCCCTTGCCCCAACGTGCGGGCGCCCATGATACACACCCCTATAAGCTGCCATTTGACCAGTGGCGTCTACCCCCACCCCCCATCTGGAATGGGAAAACAAGCCCTCACTGTGGCCGACTTATATAGGGCCTATTAGAGGATCAGAAGTCACTCAACTGTAAATTGTATGCATCAGCATCATGCATGGTAAACTCCCCCACTTCTGGCCATTGTGCTTGATAAACTCCCATTTCTGGCAACCGTGGGAGATCGCTCTCCCAACCCCCCAACTTGGTAGACGCCACTGCACTAGACTTAGGCATTATGTTCGTGTATTTCGAATAGGCCCTACATGTATAAACCTACATGTAATGAGCGCTGAGCTCAAATTTTAACGAAATCCTCTTGATGACGTCATACTATTGTAGACGTCATCAAATAATCGCCGACCTATTGTCTTTAGCGTTCGAAATCCTCATTCGTGCTCTTCTTTGCGCCTGGATAGCTGTAATTTTGAAAAGCTGATTATTTGATATTTCTTAAACTTAATTGTCGAAATGCTTCGGTCTTTGCTCTCGTGTCTTGGGACCCGTTCGCAGCCGGACCCGCTCCGCGCTGTGGACAATCAGGTGAGCTGAAATACTCGTCAGTTAACTAGATTTTTATATCGAAATAACCAACCTCCATCGTCCTCGCTTGCAAATAACGAACGTCGCCTTGTAAGTGATCAGCGCAAAGTTCAATTCGAAACGTGATAAAGTCGACTTTATTCAAATGAACTACGGTATTTAAAAGTGAACTTTCCTGCTTGTGTATTTCATGCGTTTGGTTAATGACAGCTGCAGAGATAGGCTAAAAGGCTAATTAATCTGTGTGGCTGCATTTGTGTAGGGAGAGCGCCGAGGTCGTTTCGGTCGGAGACGAAAGACGGTTGGAAGAGTGGATGAAGGAGACGCTGGTTCTGTTTCGAAGTCGACCTGCGGCTGCTGTTTCAGGAAGCGCCGGGAGAAGGTCGCGAGGTCCGCTCAACTGGACGAGGACCTTTGCGATGGAAAGTAAGTGGTCAACTGGTCATTCACTTTGTGTTCTTAATTTAGTTTAGCAAACTGACTGAAATAAGAAGTGGAGAGATGATTTCACATAATGACGAGGACCATCAAGAGGATCACGCAGTATTCGCACGATGGCGCTCTGTTCATGTTCACTCTTAAGAAAACTTGTATATAGGTCTTTGGTTTACTGTGTAGTACATTAGAATCGTGGAACATGTGGCTAAATACGTAGTCTATGTTTTCAAAAGTTGTGTTTATTTTGTACAGGTTAAGAATAAAAAGGGAATTTGTGCAAACCATTTTGGTATAAGGTTCTATATTAATCGAAAACAGTCGTAATTGCGATTGTTCTTATTTTAATTGCTGATAAACTTCATTTGTACAGCTCTTGCGCGCCAAAGACATGAAGACGCCAATCATTTTCGTTCTACTGTTGATTGTTTCAGAAGTCTTTAGGGGGATTAACTAACGGGTATTTGGAAGAGAAAAATTGTAGATCGGGCAGAATCGTTTGAGTGATGATGGGAACATATATACAGTCATTCGTTATTGAATGGAGTCAAGTGCACACTTTTTTTGAGAGAATACAGTATGCTGTAGGTAGGGTGATTCTTAGGAAATGAATTTACCGACAGTCTACTTACTTACAATCTGTTAATGAAGGTGAGGGAGGGTAGACGTTAACGACCCTGGTAACCATAGGAAGACGTTAAACACTTGAACTACTACTCATTGGAAATGAGGAATGGGAGGGCAAGCGAGAAGACAATCCCAGTTGCCTAACCTATGGTCAACAGGCCCATATATATAAAGTTTTCATAAATATTCTTCACACTGTCACACATATACATAACTGAAACAAAACATTTGTTAAGTCATCGTACCCAGTGATCTCGGTGCTTGAAATCCGAACACAAAGTGGGCTTTTGACTTAACGAAGTATGATCCCCATCCAGCAAACCCATGTCCCTTTAAAGTAGTTGGATCAATGGAGTAGGAAGAGTGGACATTCTGAAATTGAGAATCTGATTTAATGACTTCTAAAGCACCATTGTTATGCACAATTCATCAGTCGTTGGTTGCTTCAAGTTAAACCGTTGTCAAAGTCAGAGTCCGTCCATGAGAGAAGCCAGATCAAAGTCCGATAAGTCCGAGGAACCAGAGGTCAAGCTGCAGAGAGCACAAGCTGAAAGAAATGAGTTTTAAGTTTAGCTCTGAATCAGATTAAGGTAACCATAAGACAGATTTTAATCTGAAATATATAATTAATGGGCTGCCAATGTTGTGAATGCTATGTTGATACAAAGTTGAGTTTTTGTTATGGCTAATGCCAGAGAATTTTTAACCATATGCAATTTATGCAAATCTCTTTTAGCATACCAGAAGTCTTGTTATCCTCAAGACCAAGGTCTTGGTCTCGAGTGCACTTGAGTTCGTTTTTTAAAGTCTTGGTTTTGGGACCAAAAGTCTTGGTCTTGGTCTTGGTCTTGAGGTTCAAAGTCTTGGTCTTGGTCTTCAGGTTCAAAGTCTTGGTCTTGGTCTTCAGGTTCGAGGTCTTGGTCTTGGTCTTCCAAGACCAAGACCAAGACTTTTGTCAATATGAACAGTCATTTAACGAAATGCAAGAATTTTTAAAATTCGTCCAGTAATTACTAATACAATTGCTTTAGTATTTACACAATATGAATGAGGCTTTACTGTTGTTTTGGACAATTATTTTGACTTCCGGTTATTTACCATGGAATGATTTCAAAACAGACTGAATTTGTACATAATTTACATCCAGTGCTTGCAAAGCTGTTGTGTATGCCAGCGATTTCTGCTACTGTAGAACGTATTTTTTCACATGGCTGAATTTTTATGTGGCCCACAGGTCACGTCTTGGTCAGAAATTTCTGAGCGAATTGGATTTTATGAAATGCAACAGGCATTTGGAATAACATTTCACATGAAGAACTTTTGTAAATACTAATTCAGAATTCTCTACAATCTGCATTTAGAGTTGTTTTGATGAATAAAATAAAAGACTCATGTTTTCATTAAAATAGCGAGTAGTCCGACTTGGTCTGGTCTTGAGGTTCAAAGTCTTGGTCTTGGTCTTGAGGTTCAAAGTCTTGGTCTTGGTCTTGAGGTTTAAAGTCTTGACAACAAGACTGCATACCAGTGAGCAGAGGAATAACAAGACGAGTGCAGGGGGACATGTGTCCCCAGGGGTTAAATGAAGCGGGATTTAAAATGAGGGTTCATATTAATAATTTTACTCCTAATTTTGATGCAGTTTTAACTAATTTGTCACAAATAAATTTATAAGATTGAATTTTGGTGCCCAAAATATTCCTCATTACTTACAAACCAGTTGTCTGGTATGATTTTGGCACCCCATTGAGCACTAAGGGGCACCATATACTATCTGTGTTTTTCATATTTTATTTCATTAAAATTTTAATTACCATTCGATGTATTTGGAAAAAATCTGAAGTAAATAAAACAAGGGGGCGCCAATTTCATTGTTCATCCCCGGACACAAAATATCCCAGCAACGCCTCTGCCAGTGAGAAGTGAGTTGCAGTAGTTGAGTTGGCAAGAAAACAGATCAGTTGCAAGTGAGACTAAGACAGGATGAGGCATCGAAGATCTGATTCTAAAAATATCCTGAATGTGAAAGTGGGCTGATTTGCATATGGTTTCAACATGGTCAGAGAAAGATATGGTGGAGTCAAAGATATGCTCAAAGCATATACTTTTGGAACGATCAACACTCAATCCTCCTAACTCAACAGATGTTGGCCAATCAAATTTTGAAGTTGTTGACTTGTGCCTGAAAGGAGGAATTCAGACTTAGAAGGATCCAGGAGAAGCTTGTTACTGAACGCCATGACTGAACATCATCAAAGAGAGAAGCAAGTACTTAGAAGCAAGTAATCAGAGAGCTGCATTAGATGAAGAGCCATCAAATGAAAGAAAGAACTGTGCATCGTCAGCATAGAAATGATAGTCTAGACTGTAGAGAACTTTCTGTGAGAAGTTAGCCGAGTGGAGTGGTATGTAATGTAAATTGGAGCAGTCCCAGCACAGAACCTTGTGGAACCCAACAGTTCAAGACAGTCGGCATCAAAGTGAATTGGCTGATATGGACTGATTGAGTTTGAGGTCGGAGGTAAGATGCAACCAGCTGAGAGCAGGACTAGAAAGGCCAAACCAGTGATTGAGTTTGAGGTCGGTGGTAAGATGCAACCAGCTGAGAGCAGGACTAGAAAGGCCAAACCAGTGATTGAGTTTGAGGTCGGAGGTAAGATGCAAACCAGCTGAGAGCAGGACTAGAAAGGCCAAACCAGTGATTGAGTTTGAGGTCGGAGGTAAGGTGATTGAGTTTGAGGTCGGAGGTAAGGTGCAAACCAGCTGAGAGCAGGACTAGAAAGGCCAAACCAGTGATTGAGTTTAAGGTCAGAGGTAAGGTGATTGAGTTTGAGGTCGGAGGTAAGATGCAAACCAGCTGAGAGCAGGACTAAAAAGGCCAAACCAGTTATTGAGTTTGAGGTCGGAGGTAAGGTGATTGAGTTTGAGGTCGGAGGTAAGGTGCAAACCAGCTGAGAGCAGGACTAGAAAGGCCAAACCAGTGATTGAGTTTGAGGTCAGAGGTAAGGTGATTGAGTTTGAGGTCGGAGGTAAGATGCAAACCAGCTGAGAGCAGGACTAGAAAGGCCAAACCAGTGATTGAGTTTGAGGTCGGAGGTAAGATGCAAACCAGCTGAGAGCAGGACTAGAAAGGCCAAACCAGTGATTGAGTTTGAGGTCGGAGGTATGGTGATTGAGTTTGAGGTCGGAGGTAAGATGCAAACCAGCTGAGAGCAGGACTAGAAAGGCCAAACCAGTGATTGAGTTTAAGGTCAGAGGTAAGGTGATTGAGTTTGAGGTCGGAGGTAAGATGCAAACCAGCTGAGAGCAGGACTAGAAAGGCCAAACCAGTTATTGAGTTTGAGGTCGGAGGTAAGGTTGATTGAGTTTGAGGTCGGAGGTAAGGTGCAAACCAGCTGAGAGCAGGACTAGAAAGGCCAAACCAGTTATTGAGTTTGAGGTCGGAGGTAAGGTTGATTGAGTTTGAGGTCGGAGGTAAGGTGCAAACCAGCTGAGAGCAGGACTAAAAAGGCCAAACCAGTTATTGAGTTTGAGGTCGGAGGTAAGGTGATTGAGTTTGAGGTCGGAGGTAAGATGCAAACCAGCTGAGAGCAGGACTAGAAAGGCCAAACCAGTGATTGAGTTTAAGGTCAGAGGTAAGGTGATTGAGTTTGAGGTCGGAGGTAAGATGCAAACCAGCTGAGAGCAGGACTAGAAAGGCCAAACCAGTGATTGAGTTTGAGGTCAGAGGTAAGGTGATTGAGTTTGAGGTCGGAGGTAAGATGCAAACCAGCTGAGAGCAGGACTAGAAAGGCCAAACCAGTGATTGAGTTTGAGGTCGGAGGTATGGTGATTGAGTTTGAGGTCGGAGGTAAGGTGCAAACCAGCTGAGAGCAGGACTAGAAAGGCCAAACCAGTGATTGAGTTTGAGGTCGGAGGTATGGTGATTGAGTTTGAGGTCGGAGGTAAGGTGCAAACCAGCTGAGAGCAGGACTAGAAAGGCCAAACCAGTGATTGAGTTTAAGGTCAGAGGTAAGGTGATTGAGTTTGAGGTCGGAGGTAAGATGCAAACCAGCTGAGAGCAGGACTAGAAAGGCCAAACCAGTTATTGAGTTTGAGGTCGGAGGTAAGGTTGATTGAGTTTGAGGTCGGAGGTAAGGTGCAAACCAGCTGAGAGCAGGACTAGAAAGGCCAAACCAGTGATTGAGTTTGAGGTCAGAGGTAAGGTGATTGAGTTTGAGGTCGGAGGTAAGATGCAAACCAGCTGAGAGCAGGACTAGAAAGGCCAAACCAGTGATTGAGTTTGAGGTCGGAGGTAAGATGCAAACCAGCTGAGAGCAGGACTAGAAAGGCCAAACCAGTGATTGAGTTTGAGGTCAGAGGTAAGGTGATTGAGTTTGAGGTCGGAGGTAAGATGCAAACCAGCTGAGAGCAGGACTAGAAAGGCCAAACCAGTGATTGAGTTTGAGGTCGGAGGTAAGATGCAAACCAGCTGAGAGCAGGACTAGAAAGGCCAAACCAGTGATTGAGTTTGAGGTCGGAGGTAAGATGCAAACCAGCTGAGAGCAGGACTAGAAAGGCCAAACCAGTGATTGAGTTTGAGGTCGGAGGTAAGATGCAAACCAGCTGAGAGCAGGACTAGAAAGGCCAAACCAGTGATTGAGTTTGAGGTCGGAGGTAAGATGCAAACCAGCTGAGAGCAGGACTAGAAAGGCCAAACCAGTGATTGAGTTTGAGGTCAGAGGTAAGGTGATTGAGTTTGAGGTCGGAGGTAAGATGCAAACCAGCTGAGAGCAGGACTAGAAAGGCCAAACCAGTGATTGAGTTTGAGGTCGGAGGTAAGATGCAAACCAGCTGAGAGCAGGACTAGAAAGGCCAAACCAGTGATTGAGTTTGAGGTCGGAGGTAAGATGCAAACCAGCTGAGAGCAGGACTAGAAAGGCCAAACCAGTGATTGAGTTTGAGGTCAGAGGTAAGGTGATTGAGTTTGAGGTCGGAGGTAAGATGCAAACCAGCTGAGAGCAGGACTAGAAAGGCCAAACCAGTGATTGAGTTTGAGGTCGGAGGTAAGATGCAAACCAGCTGAGAGCAGGACTAGAAAGGCCAAACCAGTGATTGAGTTTGAGGTCGGAGGTAAGATGCAAACCAGCTGAGAGCAGGACTAGAAAGGCCAAACCAGTGATTGAGTTTGAGGTCGGAGGTAAGATGCAAACCAGCTGAGAGCAGGACTAGAAAGGCCAAACCAGTGATTGAGTTTGAGGTCGGAGGTAAGATGCAAACCAGCTGAGAGCAGGACTAGAAAGGCCAAACCAGTGATTGAGTTTGAGGTCGGAGGTAAGATGCAAACCAGCTGAGAGCAGGACTAGAAAGGCCAAACCAGTGTTCGAAATAGTGAAAGAGTACATGTCCATGGAGCTGATTGTTTATGTGATAAAAGGTGACTGTTCACATTTAGCCCAATGCTAATGACTCTTGTGCTACTAATCTGATCTTAGTGGGTTCCATTTGGCTTATAAATTAATACACAGAGGCATTACTTAAAGTGCCACTAAAAACCACAAATGCCCGGTGTAGAGTCTGGACATTTCTGCTGATGCGTGTCACATCACTTTGATTCCTCAAGAATCAGAGGTCTGCTTTATGATTATGAGTTGGTATTCTTTGTGTTTTTGTAGCTCTATGTCCATATGTTACCACAAATTTCTTATAAAATTGGATTGTGCTATGAAATTGCTAGCTGCCTGTTGTAGAAGCAGTGAGAAATGCTGGAAATGTAGGTGTTAATTTGTACATAATTGGCATTGTGTGATTGTTTATCATCGCAGTGTGCAGAAGCGTCGGTCTGGAGAACAGAGTGTCTGCCATCGGAAAGCTGAGTCGACTGAGGCCTCGAAGGTGGTGAACCAGGAACAGCTGCATGCCGATGTGTCCTTGCCGACAGAGTCTCTGGAGGTGATCGACCAAGTGTGCTGTCCTGCTCTTCGTGCCGAGCCATTCGTTATCGATTGGAATGCAGAGGTTGATGAGAACGACAGGAAATTCCAGATATTCCGGCGTCTGATGGAGCCACTCTTACACAAACAGATCTACATCCCTGGTCAACGGAAGATGGTCATACGCGTGATCTCTACAGAAGTCTTGACTGAACCTGATGCCGATGCTACCAGTCAGAGGGTCCAAAGACGCCGCCAGCCAGTTATGCCGCTGGATGATACTTTTTGGATCGGCAATGAGCAGTGGCCAACAGTCTGCAGTCTTCAAGGGGCCACATCATCTGAGGCGGAGCAGCAGCCGAACCAGGATCTGCATGTGTGCTCCGAGCAGCTGGATCCAGAGGAGTTCCTGTCCTCCGAGCCTCTTGAGAAGATTCACCCCATCCAGTGCAATACTACCTGGATTGTGTCTACTGAGCCAGATGTCTGTGATCGGGAAGCCATGTTCGCTGCCGCTCGTGAGAAATTCCGAGCATCCAGCGCCCGTTTTCATCAAGCTGTGGCAGAGTTTGACAGACGTCTGGTTGAACCGATGATGGAAAGAAGTCGCTTCTTCGTCTTCCCTCGTAGTCTTGAGCCTTCAACACCAAAGGACCAAGACTTGGACAATTGAACTGTTACCGATTTGGGACTTATGAAGTGCTGTTGTGGTGTCTGCTGTTAGAGAAAGCCAACTACACTGTGCTCGGAAAACCTGGCATGTGGACCATCAGCCATTCGTTCCAAGAGCCATACACCTGAAACATCGATCGATGAGTGTTGGTTTAGCTACTGGAGGACATTCCGCGTTCTACTTTCCGATGAACATCAGACGTGGTTTCGTGTGAATTGGTGACACCGTCTTTTCTTGGAGCTGAGAACCTGCTACGATCTTTCTACCTCTTTCCTTCGTTCCTGCAGAGCCAGTTAAGTGCTCTGACACTTTCCTTACATTACATTTAGTGATTGTGATTTATCTCTTAACTGTAGGTTTTGGTTGTCAATGTATAAGAGCAAAGGCTTCAGTCAGTGGCGCTTCTGACCACTTTGCTTCATCGGCACCCGACATGTTTGCAGCTTGCCAAGGGCTGCCATGCCATCGGGCACAGGTTAAGACTTGTGGTGCTGTTAAACTGAATGCTTTAGCTCATGTGTACATTTAGGTAGATCCTGTTTGTATATTTTGTGTGCTTGTGATTATTATCCTGTTTGTAATGTATTATGGGTATCAACTGCGGGTCCTGACACCCACCAAGGCCAGTTGGTTTCAGTAACCTACTGGCTTTTGTAATGCTAAAGTAAGGTGGGATTACCAAACATTTGTGATGCTCCTTTTGCTCCCACATTTTTTAATTTACTGCAGTTAGAGTTAGTTCATGCATGACAGCGGCTTTTACAGAGAAAGTGCATCCATTAAAACTGCTCACTTGTCTTTCATTGTAAGCCTGTTTAATTGTCCTCTTGTGCACTATGATTTGAACCTAAGACAAATGGGCACTATGTTTCATAGATAACAGTTTGGATATAGGTTTCTGTACTAAGTACTGTATGTATTATGTACCTGTACTCAGTATGTACTAGGACTCTTTCCATCCAGTCTCCTCTCTGCATTCTTTCCATGTGCTAGGTTTCTGTATGTACTAGGACTCTTTCCATCCAGTCTCATGTCTACATTCTTTCCCTGTACTAGGTTGTTTTATTAAGAGAATTCAAGGGTTACAGTGAGGCTTCTTCTTAATTTCTGTCTGTTGTTTGTTTCTGTTGCCGGTTCGTTGATCTTGCGACTCCTTGCAACTGTGTACAACGCAAGTTCTGCAAGGATCAAAAAGATCAACATCGATCAGCGAATGGTGCATTCCACAGAGACTTGGAGACCTGCAGTGCATTTGTGTCAAATTTTTAAGTGCTATGATTAGAAGACTCTAAGGAATGTATGAATATGTGGAATGGATAGAAGATAAAGAGAGTGTGTTCAGGAACAGATGGGAGCAGATTGTTTGAAAGTGAAGGAAGATTTGGGTTGTGTGAAAGGGAAAGTAGATGGAGAGGAGACTGGCTGGAAAGGGAGAACAGGTGAGAAGTCATGTGAAGGTGAAAGAAGTGGATTGTGTGAAAGGGAAATAATGTGGAGAGGATGCTGGATTTGGAAAGGGACAAATACAGTTTCCTCTCCACATTATTTCCCTTTCACACAATCCACTTCTTTCATTTTCACATGATTTCTTATCTGTTCTTCCATTTCCAAACCAGTTCCCTCCCATCTTCATTCTCTTTCACACAATCCTCTTCTGACCAATCTCCTCTCCATTTTCTTTCTCTTTCACACAGATGGATTGTGTGAAGTGGAAAGAATGTGGAGAGGAGATTGGATGGGAAGGGAAGAAGAGATTTGAAGTCATCTGAAAGTGAAAGATTTGGGTTGTTTGAAAGGGAAAGTAGGTGGAGAGGAGATTGGTTGGAAAGGGAGAACAGGTGAGAAATCATGTGAAGGTGAAAGAAGTGTATTGTGTGAAAGGGAAATAATGTGGAGAGGATACTGGATTTGGAAAGGGACAAATACAGTTTCCTCTCCACATTATTTCCCTTTCATGCAACCCACTTCTTTCATTTTCACATGATTTCTTACCTGTTCTTCCATTTCCAAACCAGTTCCTACCCATCTTCATTCTCTTTCACACATTCCTCTTGTGACCAATCTCCTCTCCATGTTCTTTCCCTTTCACACAGATGGATTGTGTGAAATGGAAAGAACGTGGAGAGGAGATTGGATGAATAGGGAAGAGGAGATTTGAAGTCATGTGAAAGATTTGGGTTGTTTGAAAGGGAAAGAAGGTGGCAAGGAGACTGGATGAAAAGGGAAGAAGAGATGAAACATCATGTGAAAGATTTGGGTTGTTTGAAAGGGAAAGAAGGTGGCAAGGAGACTGGATGAAAAGGGAAGAAGAGATGAAACATCATGTGAAAGATTTGGGTTGTTTGAAAGGGAAAGTAGATGGAGAGGAGACTGGCTGGAAAGGGAAAACAGGTGAGAAGTCATGTGAAGGTGAAAGAAGTGGATTGTGTGAAAGGGAAATAATGTGGAGAGGATACTGGATTTGGAAAGGGACAAATACAGTTTCCTCTCCACATTGTTTCCCTTTCATGCAACCCACTTCTTTCATTTTCACATGATTTCTTATCTCTTCTTCCATTTCCAAACCCGTTCCCTCCCATCTTCATTCTCTTTCACACAATCCTCTTCTGACCAATCTCCTCTCCATTTTCTTTCTCTTTCACATGGATGGATTGTGTGAAATGGAAAGAATGTGGAGAGGAGATTGGATGGAAAGGGAAGAAGAGATGAAACATCATGTGAAAGATTTGGGTTGTTTGAAAGGGAAAGAAGATGGAAAGGAGACTGGATGGAAAGGGAAGAAGAGATGAAACATCATGTGAAAGATTTGGGTTGTTTGAAAGGGAAAGAAGATGGAAAGGAGACTGGATGAAAAGGGAAGAAGAGATGAAACATCATGTGAAAGATTTGGGTTGTTTGAAAGGGAAAGAAGATGGAAAGGAGACTGGTTGGAAATGGAGAACAGGTGAGAAGTCATGTGAAGGTGAAAAAAGTGTATTGTGTGAAAGGAAAATAATGTGGAGAGGATACTGGATTTGGAAAGGAACAAATCCAGTTTCCTCTCCACATTGTTTCCCTTTCACACAATCCACTTCTTTCATTTTCACATGATTTCTTATCTGTTCTTCCATTTCCAAACCCGTTCCCTCCCATCTTCATTCTCTTTCACACATTCCTCTTGTGACCAATCTCCTCTCCATTTTCTTTCTCTTTCACATGGATGGATTGTGTGAAATGGAAAGAATGTGGAGAGGAGATTGGATGGAAAGGGAAGAAGAGATGAAACATCATGTTAAAGATTTGGGTTGTTTGAAAGGGAAAGAAGATGGAAAGGAGACTGGTTGGAAATGGAGAACAGGTGAGAAGTCATGTGAAGGTGAAAAAAGTGTATTGTGTGAAAGGAAAATAATGTGGAGAGGATACTGGATTTGGAAAGGAACAAATCCAGTTTCCTCTCCACATTGTTTCCCTTTCACACAATCCACTTCTTTCATTTTCACATGATTTCTTATCTGTTCTTCCATTTCCAAACCCGTTCCCTCCCATCTTCATTCTCTTTCACACATTCCTCTTGTGACCAATCTCCTCTCCATTTTCTTTCTCTTTCACATGGATGGATTGTGTGAAATGGAAAGAATGTGGAGAGGAGATTGGATGGAGAGGGAAGAAGAGATGAGATATGTGCAAGATTTGGGTTCTGTGAAAGGGAAAGAAGATGGAAAGGAGACTGGATGGAAAGGGAAGAAGAGACAAGATGTCATGTGCAAGATTTGGGTTCTGTGAAGGGGAAAGAAGATGAAGAGAGAACAACTGTGGTGCAGAAGTTGGGAGGCTTGATCATTTGATGCAAATGCACTGATTATTGGAATCTGTGGGATGTTCGATTGCTTTATGTAGGGGATTATTTTTTCTTTGGCATTTTTGGTTTGAGATGTGGTTTACTTTATATGTAGGGGATTATTTTTTCTTTGGCATTTTTGGTTCGAGATGTGGTTTACTTTATGTAGGGCATTATTTTTTCTTTGGCATTTTTGGTTTGAGATGTGGTTTACTTTATATGTAGGGGATTATTTTTTCTTTGGCATTTTTGGTTTGAGACGTGGTTTACTTTATGTAGGGGATTATTTTTTCTTTGGCATTTTTGGTTTGAGATGTGGATTGCTTTACATAGGGGATTGTTTTTTCTTTGGCATTTTTGGTTCGAGATGTGGTTTACTTTATGTAGGGCATTATTTTTTCTTTGGCATTTTTGGTTTGAGATGTGGTTTACTTTATATGTAGGGGATTATTTTTTCTTTGGCATTTTTGGTTTGAGACGTGGTTTACTTTATGTAGGGGATTATTTTTTCTTTGGCATTTTTGGTTTGAGATGTGGATTGCTTTACGTAGGGGATTGTTTTTTCTTTGGCATTTTTGGTTTGAGACGTGGTTTACTTTATGTAGGGGATTATTTTTTCTTTGGCATTTTGTGTTTGAGATGTGGTTTACTTTATGTAGGGCATAATTTTTTTCTCTGGCATTTTTGGTTTGAGATGTGATTTACTTTATGTAGGGCATTACTTTTTCTTTGGCATTTTTGGTTTGAGATGTGGATTGCTTTATGTGAGGGGATTATTTTTTTTCTTTGGCATTTTTGGTTAGGACCTCATTGCCATGCTGGTTTTATTTCACCCTCTGTTCCTCTACTGTGCTATTTCAGTTAGCAGTGCTTTTCAACACTGGGTTAGAATTCTATGTTGCTGAGAAGCTTTTTGTAAAATCTCTGCTTAGATTCACTTTAGCTGATAGTGTTTTGGTAATCCTGTAACTTCTATTGTGCCATTGTCATGACAGATGAATCTGTCAGCTTAGATTCACTTTAGCTGATAGTGTTTTGGTAATCCTGTAACTTCTATTGTGCCATTGTCATGACAGTTATATCAGTTAACCCTTTCGCTGTGACAGCCTTTTAATCCGATGTGTGGCATGTATGTATGTATGGATGGATGGATGTATGTGTGTATGTATGCATGTGTGTATGTATGGATACACATTATGTATGTATACATGCATGTATGTATGTGCATATGTATGCAAGTATGTATGTATGTATGTCTGTATGTATGTATGCTGTATGTATGCATGTATGTATGTATGCATGTATGTATGTATGTATGCATGTATGTATGTATGTATGTATGCATGTGTGTATGCATGTATGTATGTATGTATGTCTGCATGTATGTATGCATGCATGTATGTAGGTATGTATGTATGCAAGTATGTATGTATGTATGCATGTGTGTATGTATGTTTGTATCTATTTATTTATGTATGCATGCATGTATAGTATCTATGACTTGTATAGTATCAGTGCTTATATTAATATAAATATAAATGCTTAGATGATTGATTGATTTAAGGACTTGTTTAGTTTCAGTAACTTTTATACTGCCACTGACTTATGTGTGGTTTTTGCTTACTTTTATCTTTCCATTCGCCTTGTCATACCCGTAGCAGTCTCCGTCCTCTTGTCTCATTCTATTATCTCATGCAGGTTCTCATTCTCCCCAAGGCCACCAAGTAGCAGCGGTGTTACCACTTGGATTTGAACCTGCGTTAGTGTGGTTTGCTGTTGACTTGTGTAACCTCTTGGCTGTTTGGCTGCTTTCATCCTGGTCCAGGTTTTCAAGTGAGTACAGTGAGTTGGTCAGGTTTGTAGGAGTTTGGTTGAGTGTGTGGTGATGTGAGTTGCTGATTTGTGGACTGTTTTTAAGCAGTGAGTTTACATAGTATTTTGCGTTTACTAGGCTTTTTTAGACTAGAGACTCACTTGAGATGTTGAATATAGTTTAAACTAAGTTGAGATATTGACTCCAGACTCACTTGAGATGTTGAATATAGTTTAAACTAAGTTGAGATATTGACTCCAGACTCACTTGAGATGTTGAATGTATCTGTTTATGCTTGTTAAATGTTTTTTTGAGAAAGGGGATGACCAAATGCATCACTCTTTCTCCTTGTATATCTAGTTGCATTTGGGTGGTTCCTTTGTCTGCAGCTTGAGGCCATTTCATTTATTTTAAATTGATTTAGTTTTCAAGGGGATTGGTCTGCTATGTCTGCTATGTCCTTGCAGCCTGTCCATGCTTTGTGCTATCTGAGCTTTACCTTTTCTCTGTTACTGGCTTGTTTCTCCACATCTGCTTCCTTGTTTTACTTGTTCTGTATCCAGTGACCTTTTGCCCAGTTGTCTGCTTCTGCCATCACTTCATTTCTCTCCTTCGGTTTAATCTTTCTTTCCATATTGGTTTCTGCTTCTGCCATCTCTTCATTTCTCTCCCTCAGTTTCTTCTTTCTTTCCATATTGGTTTCTGCTTCTGCCATCTCTTCATTTCTCTCCCTCAGTTTCTTCTTTCTTTCCATATTGGTTTCTGCTTCTGCCATCTCTTCATTTCTCTCCCTCAGTTTAATCTTTCTTTCCATATTGGTTTCTGCTTCTGCCATCTCTTCATTTCTCTCCCTCAGTTTCTTCTTTCTTCCCATATCGGTTTCTTTCTCTCTGTCTCGTTATATGTCTTTGTACCTGATTGGATATTCTTCTTCTTTTGACTTTGCCTTGTTGCTGGTCAACGTATCCAACATTTCCATTTATCTCTGTCCAGAGCCTAGTCTTCTTTTCTGCGTCCTGGTGTTCTGTGTCATAACTCTGTCACTTTCGCTGTTTGTCTTTTGCAATAGCAGACAAAAATTTTTAATTCAAAATTAGAACTTCATGAAATTGGGAATTTCGGGTGCTTGCTCGTGGAAATTATGCTGAAATTATTTGCCTCAATGCAAGCGATGAACGAACTACGGAGACCGTTGCCAATCACCTCCACGTGGTGGTCTCTGGGCATGCAGTTATCTTGGATAACTGCATGGCAAAGATTGGCAGTATATTCCATTGGCTGAACGTGCAGTTCAGCCAATGGAATATACAAACACATTATGAGTTTGGTCAAGCTGTCATCATTATATTTTTGTTGCTATTTAAACTGCACTGTTCAGCCAGTGAACTAATGTAATTTTCAGGTGGAAATTCAGATTCCTTTGGTTCATCGATTGTTTGATAAGCCTACGTTTCATTCATTCATTCATTCATTCATTCATTCATTCATTCATTCATTCATTCATTCATTCATTCATTCATTCATATAGCGCCCCTTCAAGGTTATCTACTCAGAAGCACTGCCGACCCAGCCCCGGCTGAAAAGAACAGTCTTAAGATTTGAGTAAAATGTAGTGGTATGGGTACTTGAGACCAATTCGTTGAATGCTAGGAAGACACTTTCAATCAATGTAACAATGCAAATGTTTTTATATATCGACTATTGCCTTGACCCTGCTCATTTTGCAGTGAATGCAAGGGACCTTGATTTGGTGAGATCTGTCACCAGTGATGTTTTTTGAATGGGTTCCACCCCATTTAAGGCCCCCATGTACAGACCGTGTTAGCCCGAGACTCAAATCTCTTAAATAATCCACAATCACTAAGTGAACTGGCATCCTTATGCACACGATATGTTTGGGTGTCATGGCCATTCATCCTTAAGACTAACCTCTTGGCAGTTGGTCTTGGCCTTGCAAGAGTTCATACATGGAATGCATTCCTTGTCTGTCCATATAAACATCAGCTATGGGTTACTCGCTAACTGCCTTAACAACAAGAGTCTAGTCTGCATATGCAGCCTATAGATACAAGGAATGTGTTGCTTTAGGCAACTGTTTAAACTACTGTGCCACTCGCTGGTAATGTTCCACTAAGAAGTATTGTTGTTTAGGCTGTTGTAGCGGTCGTGCTAAGATTGAGATGCGGATTTACTGACTTTGTATGCAAATAAGTTGTTTAAATAAATAATAAGTGCACTAAATTTATCTGCATTGTGATGGTACTAAGTGAACCAGTTATTTTGTTTCAATTTGGTTCTTGACATGATAGAGCAGTGGTTTACAACCTTTTTATAGCGATGCAACCCTATGGAACGCACTCATTTGCTGATGGAACCCAGGGCATTTCAGCCTGGCTGTCCAATTTTTCAAGAATTCGAGTAATTGTAACTTGTAATGTTGGGATAATGTTTAGGTTTTAGAATATTAAACTTATGTTTTTGCATCTCTGGTGCAGGCTATTATAAATGCATACTTTAGTCTAGCACTCTAGAGTAATGCACAGAAACATTGTCGATAATCAACATGTATTTTACTGTATTTTTCCAGCAACTAATTCTGACAGATGAATTGAACATTTAAAATAGTATAGAACAGAGTTATAAAAATGCTGGGCTGTAAGTCATTAACCTCCAAAATTTGTTTATTTTGAATTATCCAGTAGGCCTACTAGTCACTACCGCTGTTTTTTTTATCCTTGGGCCTTTTGAACTTCATCACTTGGACATTCAAGGCACGACGTAGGTGGCCACTCCGGGTACTCCCTGTAACGGGAGTGGTGGTAGGGGACAAGTGTCTCAGTCTCTGATCACTATCCTCTCCAGACCTACCTCCCGCGCTGATGGGTAGTGGGACACTCGCCCACGGAGTGTCTTGATACAGCTTCCATTGCTAGTTCCAAGTAGGCTATAGTGAGCCCACTTGTTCCGCCCAAGGGAGTCGGGGTTCCAGATTTCGCCTGCGCGTAACAGAACGGTAACAACGGACCAACAACAATTCGCTTACAGGTGGCCGCATAGCAGTTTCCGGCCCATTCTAGGGTACCTGCCTCTCTCCCTTTGGGTGACAATCTCTGGCGGTCCCACCAGCGGTAATGGTATGTGTCAGCCCTGAGCCCTCCGCCCCAGATTGTATTGTATTGTATTGTATTCGGATATTTTATAAAGCGCTTCTAGCGGGCGGGCCAGTGCGAGAGACCCCGAGAGAAAAAGCAAGTTTTAAGACAGGTTAAAGAGGAAGAGACGTTACCTGAGAGAATATAGAAGAACGAACGAACGGAAGAAGCTCATTCCAAAGAGCAGGTCCAATGGAAGCAAAAGACCTAGATTGAGCCAGAGAAGTCCTGACACGGGGATCGAGGAGGTCCATACGGTCAGAGGAACGAAGAGGACGAAGAGAAGATGCAGAGTGAGGGCGATTAATTAAGTCACATAAATATTTCGGAGCGAAACCATTGCAAGTTGATCCTTAGAGACAAGGATGAGGACCTTAAATTGGATGCGGGCAGAAAGCGAAGCCAGTGGAGTTCTTCTGCCATGAAGGTGGTGATATGAGAGAATCGAGGAAGACGGGCAATTAATCTAGCGGCAGCATTGAGAACGGACTGAAGAGGAGCAAGACGGACTACATACGATGTTCGGCACAGCCAGTGGCGGCGATCTTGTTTGACAGGTGGGGGGGACACTTTAGAAATGATCTGGATCATAGAAAGAGTTTTGACCTGAACTGGTCAAAAAAGAGGTCAAAAATTTTTGTTGCGCTCACGCGTGATAAAATTTGCTGACGTTTTTTGGTGTTTCTTCAAAATTTGGGGGGACAAATGTATGGTGTGTCCCCCCACTCTAAAAGGTGGGGTCTTGTCCCCCTCGACCCCCCGGGATCGCCGCCCATGGTCACAGCGGTCAGTCAACACGGTGCAATCACAATTGCACCAAGTGGTTGGCACTCGGCCCGATCCAGGTCATTCCAGCAATTCAGGGCTGTCAGCAATTCAGGTCTGTTGTCGGCACATTCTTCCTCTATCCCAAACTCAAACAGATCGGGGGTAATTAAACCAATTCGACACCAAGAGGGTTGGCTATATCAGAGCGTCTGGCTAGCCTATCCCGTCAAATGCAATGCAAATATAGGCATAAAATGCAACAATACATTCCCGTAATAAAGCCTCCTCCTTCGACGATTATCTTCTTGGTTTGGCGTCTCTGGCGCTGCTCTACTCAGTTTCTAGTCTTGCTTGTCTTCCCGATCCTTCTCTGTTAAAGCCTCCAACCACTGCTCGCAACTCCTCCCTCGAGATCATCTCTTCTGTGGTGTAGCCCAAGATTACGTCTTGGGTCAACTCATTTCCATCCTGTTACTGTAGTGTATGCCCACACATTTAAACCATCTCGTAAAATCCTCCTCTGTTGACCAACATCTCTACGCAGACGACATCCAACTCTACATATTCCTCTCCGGAAGCTCTTTCTCCACCTCCATCACACAATTAAGCCTAGGCCCTACTCAACGTGGTTAACGTAATCTCAGTGTCTCACAGTGGATGTCTTCCAATCTCCTCTGCCTTAACCATTACAAAACATAGGCCTAATTCATCATTCTAGACCTTCCTGATCAAACCAAGAAAATCTCCGACCCTTCCATACACCTATCGACTAACTCGATCGATCGTGGTCTATTACCTTCACCTCCGCAATCTAGGTATTACTTTTGATCCACACCTCTCGTTCTCTAACCCATAGGCGTAATTTATGGAGGGTACGAGTCGAGGGGTATCCGTACCCCGCACTTTTTGGACTGGATGGTACCGTACCTCCACTTTTCATACCCATTGTTTTTGTCCATTTTATCTGAGGAAGCCCTCAAGATTCAAAACAATCACCGAGCATTATCATCAGTGTGACCACCATCATCATCACTCTCATTGTTGCTGCTGTTATTATTATTATTATTATTATTATTATTATTATTATTATTATTATTATTATTATTATTATTATTATTTTTATTTTTTTTATTATTTTTTTTATATTATTATTATTATTATTATTATTATTATTATTATTATTATTATTATTATTATTATTATTATTATTACTATGCTACTACTACTATTATTATTATCACCATCATCATCGTCATCATCATCCTCATCCTCATCAGCAAGCCTATAATTATTATTATGCTTATAATTGGCCCTTATATAAACATGCCGTTATAATTATTTAACAGTCGCGAAGCTAAAACAATGCGAAATTTGGTACCCCCACTTTCTAGACCAAATTAAGTTACGCCCCTGGAATAAAGGCCCATTGGTAGGCTAGCTAGGGCCTACATCATTACAGTTATGAAACACGATTTTTGTTAGTAAATTTAAATTTTAAGAATAAAGGCCCTTTTACGTCAATTTAATTATGAAACACGTTGATTGCATAAATTTCAATTTTAAAACCAAAGGCCTATTGTTACGTCACTAAATTCAATTGTGAAACACATTACTTAGTAACTTTTAGATTTATACAATAAAGGCCTGTAATGTTACGTCACTTCAATTATCGAAAAGCATGGGCGGCGATCTAGGGGGAACGGGGGACATGTCCCCCCACCTTTAAGAGTGGGGGGACACTCCATACATTTGTCCCCCCCCACATTTTGAAGAAACACCGAAAAAGGCGGAGAAATGTAATTGCGTGTGAGGGTTTTCGCAGCGTTTCTGACCAGACGAGGTAAAAATAAAATATTTTAGCAGAAGTGTCCCCCCAAAAAAATTGTGAGAAAGAAGAAGGAATTCGTAAAAAAGTAAAAAAAATAATAAAATGTTAATTTTTTAGACGAATTCCTAAAAAGAAAAGGGTAATGAGATTATTGTTGGGAGACGGGAAAAAGTTGTAAAAAGTGGCGAATGACTAAAAAAGGTCATCAACTTTTTTTGGAGATGATTTACTAGAAAAGTCCTCAACTTTTGTGGAGATTAATTCCCAAAAAGTTTAAAAATTTTTTGGGGGGACATGGAATTCTTGAAAAAAGGTCATCGACCAGTCCATGGCCGACTTTGTCCCCCCCCCCACCTCTCAGACAAGATCGCCGCCACTGTCAAAAAGTGTTTTGACATTATAAATTTACACTTAGGGAATAAAAATTAAGGCCTTTAATTGTTACATCAATTCAATTCTGAAACACATTATTTAGCAATTTTTAGATTTATACAATAAAGGCCTCTGTTACGACACTTGAATTAGGCTATCGAAAAGTGTAGGGGAGAGTTTCTCCGATTGGACCGTTGCCTCAATTGGACCACGGCCTATTTACCCCCTAGATACATATATAGCCTCGTTTTCAATTGTTGTATTCTTGCGCACTTGAATATTGATCGTGTTGACACAGGCAGTTTGACGGAAACTATATATTTTTAAAATTGCGGTTAAAAGTCTTTTTCATGTGGTGCTGATCTAATTTTAGACGTAGGCCTACCTGACAACGAGTGTACACATTTTAGTTAAGCTTTTAAAAATGAAATCATGTTTGTTTTAGCTATAGCCGGGTTTCATGTTTGAGCGACAATAAGTGATTTTACGCTAAGACTGATGAGCGTTGAACTATCGCAGTGTAAACAGAAGTAGTCCATGTTGCCTGAAATGGACCACATTCAGTGTCCTGAATTGGACCGATAATATCGTGTGGTCCATTTAAGGACACCGGCACTTGCAATGTTATATTTTGATTCTTTAAATAATAATAATTACCATTGGCTTGTATTATGTCAAATAACATTTTCTTTCTGTTGTATATGCATAACAGTATTTGTATAGGCCTATGTATTTGTGCCCTGCTTGCTCGTGGTTTTGTTTTGTTTTATTTAATTATTATTATTTGTTCCTTGAACATGCTACTGTCGTACTTCATTGTTGACTGTTCGTCTTTTTGTACATCATTGTGCTTGCTGACAATAGGCCTAAGTGTTTTTGTTAAGGTGATTTTTACCACGTTTACAGTATTTTGACAGTTAGCTAGAGACTTACTGCATGTCTTTTAGACAATAGGCCTAAGTGTTTTTGTGAAGGTGAGTTTTACCACGTTTACAGTATTTTGACACTTAGCTAGAGACTTTTATTGTATGTTTGTAGACAATAAGTGTTTTTAAACGTTTCAAGTGTTTTTTTTGCAAATTATCTTTTAAAAACATCTTTAATATGATGTGTTCCATTCAGGGCAACTGGTCCAGTCGAGGCAACCATGTGGTCCATTTAAGGCAACAGGTTGCCTTGATTGGACCTATTACAGCTCAAGCTGTTTTAGTTATTTTTCATATTTACATGAATACCATCTGTTCCTTGCTTATTAACAACATACTTGACATATTAGCCCATCATGTGGCATAATTTCCTTTTAGAAATTCAGTAGCATTCATTCAGAAAACCTCAGTTTCCCTTAAGTGGTCCAATTATGGCAACTCTCCCCTATACTGTCATTATACGTTTGCATCATCATCATCGTCACTTCAGCTATGAAAAAGTCTACTGTTATTATAACTTTAAATTTAGAAAATAGAGGTTTATTGTAACGTCATTCTAATTGTTAAAACGTCTATTATTTTTAATCTCGGATTTAGAGAATGAAGGCCTTGGTTACGTTACCGGTAGGCCCTACCTAAATTGTGAAAAAGTCTATTGTTATTAACAGTGCTTTTTTCAGCCGGAACGCGCCGGAACGGTGTTCCGGCACCTTTTTTCAAGTATTAAAAAATAATTTATTTATTTTAAAAATAAAGTCAATAATTTGTTATTTTAATTTAATTTAAGTGTTTTGAACTGTTTTCAGTGTTTATTGAGACCCCTTCCAACCACCAATCCCGTTTCTCTCGGGATTTTAGCCCGCCCGGAATTATTCCGTTCCGTAACCCTTTTTTCCCAGAAAAAAGCACTGGTTATTACGTTTATAGTGAGAGAATAAAAGACTAGCAATTATTACGTAGGCTTACGTCATTCGATTAACTCGGATTAAGAGAAACACGTAGGCCCTACGTCTATAATTAGAATTTTTAGATTTAGACAATGAAGACCTTTGTTACGTCACTTCAATTATGAAAAGTTTATAAAATGTTATTAAGTTTAAATTTAGAGAATAAAGGCCTATTGTTACGTCACTTCAATTATGATCGAAACACGTGTACGTCTCTTCAATAATGAAAACGTCTATTGTTAGTAGCCTAATTTAAAATTAATGTTATTATTATTATTGTCATTATTATTATATAATTATTCTTGTTATTGTTATTATATTTGTTATTATGCTTATTATAATTATTAAGGGCCTATTATATTTATTTTAATTGTTATCATCATCATCATCATCATCATCATCATCATCATCATCATCATCATCATCATCATCATCATCATCAACATCATTATCGGAATTGCGCATAGATGGTGCCAAGTATAGATTCATTTGGCGTCATTATAATAATTTAACAGTCTTGAAGGGAAACAATACGAAATTTGGTACCCCCGACTTTCTAGACCAAAGTTACGCCTCTGCTCTAACCATATCTCCAACCTCTCGCGATCCTGCTTCATGCACATTCGTGACCTCTGATGCATCCGGCCCATGCTTGACCTTCAAACTGTCTTCGCCATTGCTACCTCCAATGTTCATTCAAAACTTGATTACTGCAATTCCCTCTTCCTCACCTTTGAATCCATCCAAATCAAGCGCTTGCAAGTTATCCAAAACTCACTAGCCAGATCTGTCACTATAGAACGCCCATACATCATCATATCACTACCATCCTCAAATCACTCCACTAGCCAAAAATCCGAGCGAATCGACTTCAAAGTCCTATCACTAACCTACAATTCCCTACAATATTCCCAGCCCATGAACCTCCGTGATCTCTTCCACCCGATCATCCTCCTTTCTCAGTCTTTCTCGAATTCCTGTCACTACTCATCTCAAGTTCTCCAACCGAGCCATATCCAACACAGCACCACGCCTCTGGAACGATCTCCCCTCTGAATTCTGCAGATTCTCGGTTCCTCCATCATCATTGCAACCCGTCCTCCATCCTCCTTCTCATCACCTCCCGGGCTTTCCACTCAAAACTGAAGTATCACCTTTTCAAGTAGGGCCTACTCCTATTCTGACTCTGCAGATCCTCCGCTTTCCAATTCTCGCCCTAAACGACACCCGCCTTAACAGCTGCTCTGACTCCTCTCTTGATGTGGCCCTCTGGAACTGGACTCGGACCTGTTTTGGACCACTCTCTAGAAAACTTCCTCTGATTTGATATAGCGTTCGTGAATAGGCTGGTGCTCTGCGCTTAGCCTTCGAGTGGCGCTTTAGAAGTTTGGAGATAACGATTACTCTGCCTGATTTCTTCTCCAAGCATCCGGTCTAATATTATTGAGTCACCTTTGCTGACCTTTATAGGCCTATGTAGGAACGCATTCTAGACAACTATGGAACCAGCCTATACAATCAGGGGCGTAACTCTTGTCCAAAAAGTGGGGGTACCAATTTCTTCTCCATTTCGCTTTTCGCATGGAGACCATTTAGACATGTTACCCTGCCAGTATTCTCATTAATTTTTGTGTCAATAAAACAAACCATCTTTTACCGTAATAATCAAATATTGATTGGCTTTGTTTAAAAAGTGGGGGGTACGGTACCCCCAGTTCAAAAAGTGGGGGGGGGTACGGGTACCCCTCGTACCCCCCACAAATTACGCCTATGTATACAATTTCAAATTGTCATTTTGCTTTCTTTCGTATGTTCCGGTAATCGAACATAATTATAAGATTAGCTATCTGTTTTTAAATCATAATTATTGCGAATTAAATTTAAGAAATAACTTCAAATAAGCTAGGATTAGAAGACTTAGTCGGCTACAGGACAAGATCATGATGAGTCAACAACGTATAAAACGACTACGTTTCTGTTTTCATTGTGGAATATTAAGAACTTTTTGATTTGTTACGTTACATTTTTTGTGCAACACAACTTGAATAATGTTTGTTATGTAGTAAACTTAAATGTGTCAATACACCTTAGAAGTTAGAACAAGTTAAACAACACAATTAGAGTCCTGCAAAAATCCACAAAATGCAATGTTTACCTCAACAACTTGCTTCGGCTTCAGGTATGATCATAGACTTTGCAGACAGGCTTTTACAGAACATTCCAAAACATATTTGGCATTACAAAATGCTGCTTTTGTTGGCTTTAAAATGCTCTAAAACTCATTTACGAGTTTCTACTATATAAAAATTTTCCGGAGGTGATACCCCCGGACCCCCCACAGTCCCACTTAAAGGCAAGGGGCTGAGGAGGGGATGGGAAGGGTTTGGGAAGGGGAGGCAGGAAATAGGGTGGCGATAGGGCGGGACGGAAAAGGCAGGAATGGGCAGGGAGGGGGAAATAAGGGGTAGGGATAGGGAAGCGGAGAGGACGGGAGGGGAGGGCAGGCGCGGGGATGGGAGGGGATTTGATTTTGCCTCTGGCTACGGACCTGGTTTGAGGTACAGCTCCAACGGACTGTGATTCCCGGTTACGATTTCACTTAAAGATACACAGGGCCTACTATCGGCTGATGCCGTGCGCATTGTGATAACGTCACGCTATCAGTCATTAGATTAGACTATAGCTTGTCTGCTTGTTTGTACGTCTTTCTATCTGTCTGCGTTTGGCACTGACCCAATCCATTGTTCTTCTAACTAGCATTCCTAGAAACAGGGTGGTCAGAATACTTTTGACCTGATTAGTTGCAATTATCTAGCAATAGGACGGTCGACTATAGCTTCTGGCCAGTTACCACAAAATACCAGAGCGGTAACGGCATCTACTCCAACAGCCTCCGTAAAATTGTGTTTCAGAATGTGGCCTTCTAGCGACATTGATTTCGTTTGACATTAGCCTAGGCTATTTCTCTCACCTCGTGCAGCGGCACATGAACGTAATTTACGGGGGGGGGGGGTACGAGGGGTACCCGTACTCAACGTTTTGGACTGTAGGGTACCGTACCCCCACTTTTCATACCCATTGTTTTTGCCCATTATTTAGTAGTTTATCAGAGTTTATGCTCGGTGATTGTTTTGAATCTTGAGAGCTTCTCTCAAGATTCAAAACAATCACCGAGCATAATCATCAGTGTGATCACCATCATCATCACTCTCATTGTTATTATTATTATTATTGTTTTACTAAAAGAGGTGGCAATATATTATCTGTGAAATCACAATGCAATTATTACAAGATGTTACAAGATGTTGCTACGGAAATATACCCTGTATGAAATCACAATATGCGATTATTACAAGAGATCGCTATGACAATTATATCCTGTAATCGATATAATCATGAATATATCATGAAATCGCAATGCAATTATTACTAGAAGCTGCTACTGCAGATAGGCTACTACATCCTCGGTGAACATGAAATCACAATAGGCCTATGCAATTGCTCCCATAAGTTAAAAGAGGTTGCTACTGCAACATGCCCTCTGTGAAATCACAATGCAATTATTACAAGAGTTACTACGGAAATATAACTTGTGTGAAATCAAAATACAATTATTACAAGAGGTTGCTAAGACAACAAATCCTCTATGAAATAGAAATGCAATTATTCCCAGAGGTTATAAACAGTCGCTGCTACGGCAACATGTTATCTATGAAAACACAATGCAATTATTCCTAGAGGTTAGGAGGTTGCTAAGGCAATATATCCTCTCTGAAATCACAGTGCAGTAGGGGGAAGTGGGGCAAAGAGATTCAACGAGGCAAAGAAACTCAGCGCTATAGAAATTTATACAACCAGAAAACAGGTAACCAGTCAATCTATAAACCTTATAGACTCACTTCCGGCTTAGGTGATAGTATTGATATGCTTGGCCAAAAAATGTTTTGTTTCTTATTTTAAGAAAATAGATATTTTGTCATTTGCAATATTGATATAGTTTTTGCTTGCAAATCGATCATCACGTCCATATTGGACACATTTCGGGTAAGTAAACAAATTATTAGTAAGACACGTATCACACTTCAATTAGTGTTTCGTAATCTAGCGTGCACGGACCTCTTCTATTATCACCCCCCCGAGAACAGCCTACCTATGGTTTGGGGCAAAGTGATTCGCAACTGAGTTACTTTGCCCCATGCTGTGTCGTTTTGCCCCAGTATAGTATTACTTTGCCCCATGCCGTATTGTTTTGCCCCAGTATAGTATTGCTACAGTATTACTTTGCCCCAGGCTGTTTTGTTGCCCTAATGTAGTAATATTAGTTTGCTCCCGAGATTTATATAAGGTATTTGCACCTAAAATTTGTAGCATTGCACCAACTGACCTTTTCCCTTCTTAATTTCCTTTGTAGACATCCTAGGCTACTTCAACCAAAGAAATCATCTTTGGTTATTATTTAGCCTAAAAATATTATTTATGTTAACTCTAAACAGATATTACATTATACTTTCAGATTGAAAATGGTAAGAAATTACAAACGCAAAACTGATATGGCATTGTGGACTCTTGAAACTATGCAGGCAGCCATAACAGATATTAGATCAAATCAAATAAGCCTCAGACAAGCTGAACAGACGTATGGGATACCACACGCCACAATACGGCGCCATCTCATGAAAACAGTTAAAACACCAGGCAAGTTAGGAAGATTTCGATGTACATTGAATGAGGAATATGAAACTGAACTGGTACAGTACATAATTGACATGCAGCAGCGATTCTATGGGTTAAGTTTGACAGATGTTAGACAATTAGCCTTCCAGCTTGCAGAAAGAAACAACATTGATGTTCCATTTTCCAAGGTGACGCAATTAGCAGGAAAAGATTGGATGAGTGGATTCTTGCGGAGACATAAAACGATCTCACTAAGAACACCCGAGGCGACTTCTCTCTCACGTGCAACCGGTTTCAATAGGGTGCAAGTTGGCAAATTTTATAATCTATTAAAATCAGTTTTGGAAACCGAAAAAATTCCACCAAATCGAATTTACAATATGGATGAAAGTGGGTTGAGTACTGTGCAAAAACCCGGAAAAATACTTGCAAAAAAAACTCAGAGGCAAGTTGGAAAGTTGACGAGCGCCGAACGAGGGCAAAATATTACCATAGTCTGCGCCATGAGCGCAACAGGCACATACATCCCACCTGCTTTCTTATTTCCAAGAAAGTATATGGCTCAAACACTGATGAAGGGCAGTCCGCCTGGTTCTCAGGGCTATGCAGTGCCGAGCGGCTGGATGGATTGCGACACTTTTGTCAAGTGGCTCGGACATTTTCAAATACATTCTCATTCAAGTGAAAATGAAAAGGTGCTTCTACTGCTTGACAACCATGCCAGTCACAGAACACTAGATGCAGTGAACTTTGCAAGGTCAAACGGCATAGTTATGCTTTCAATTCCTCCACACACAAGCCATAAAATTCAGCCACTAGATCGTACTTTTTTTGGCCCGCTCAAAACTGCTTACAGCAGAGGTTGCGACAAGTGGCTTGTTTCCAACCCTGGAAAACGCATAACGATGCACGAAGTAGCAGCCATATTTGGTGATGCGTATGGCAAATGTGCTTCTGTAGATAAGGCTGTAAATGGTTTCTCGTCAACAGGAATTCATCCGTACAACCCGGATATCTTCACCGACGAAGATTATGCTCCTTCTTCAGTGACAGAAAATGCCGATCCAAATACATCGGTTGTTACACAAGCGGAAACCTCAGCAGCAAGTTCTACTAGTAGGCCTACGACAACCGCGAGTGATCAAGCAGAGATTCCGACGAGAAAGAGGAAAGCAACCGCGAGTGATCAAGCAGAGATTCCGACGAGAAAGAGGAAAGCAACCGCGAGTGATCAAGCAGAGATTCCGACGAGAAAGAGGAAAGCAACCGCGAGTGATCAAGCAGAGATTCCGACGAGAAAGAGGAAAGCAACCGCGAGTGATCAAGCAGAGATTCCGACGAGAAAGAGGAAAGCAACCGCGAGTGATCAAGCAGAGATTCCGACGAGAAAGAGGAAAGCCAGCAATCGAATTTCTCAAGCGGAAACCTCAGCAGCCACCAAAGAACAATCTGTCGAGGAACAGCAACTTGAACCTGCAGTCGAGGAACAGCAGCTTGAACCTGTCGAGGAACAGCAACTTGAACCTGCAGTCGAGGAACAGCAGCTTGAACCTGTCGAGGAACAGCAACTTGAACCTGCAGTCGAGGAACAGCAGCTTGAACCTGTCGAGGAACAGCAACTTGAACCTGCAGTCGAGGAACAGCAGCTTGAACCTGTCGAGGAACAGCAACTTGAACCTGCAGTCGAGGAACAGCAACTTGAACCTGTCGAGGAACAGCAAATTGAACCTGTCGAGGAACAGCAACTTGAACCTGTCGAGGAACAGCAACTTGAACCTGCAGTCGAGGAACAGCAGCTTGAACCTGTCGAGGAACAGCAAATTGAACCTGTCGAGGAACAGCAACTTGAACCTGTCGAGGAACAGCAGCTTGAACCTGTCGAGGAACAGCAACTTGAACCTGCAGTCGAGGAACAGCAAATTGAACCTGTCGAGGAACAGCAACTTGAACCTGTCGAGGAACAGCAACTTGAACCTGTCGAGGAACAGCAGCTTGAACCTGTCGAGGAACAGCAACTTGAACCTGCAGTCGAGGAACAGCAAATTGAACCTGTCGAGGAACAGCAACTTGAACCTGTCGAGGAACAGCAACTTGAACCTGTCGAGGAACAGCAGCTTGAACCTGTCGAGGAACAGCAACTTGAACCTGTCGAGGAACAGCAACTTGAACCTGTCGAGGAACAGCAGCTTGAACCTGTCGAGGAACAGCAACTTGAACCTGTCGAGGAACAGCAACTTGAACTTGAACAATCTCAATTGCAAACAGTTCAAAGAGTATCAATTTTTGATATTTCACCATTGCCTAAAGCATTCTCTGGTCAGGGTAATGGTAGAAAAAGGATAGCACAGAAATCGGAGATCATAACAAGTTCACCCTTCAAAAACATCCTTGTTGACAAATTTCAGAGTGATAACATTAAGAAACAAAAAAAGGAAGCTGCAATGCAAAAAAGGTCAACCTCGAAGTGTGCATCAAAGTCTACTTCCAAGTCTTCCTCAAAATCTTCTTCAAAGTCTGCTTCCAGGTCTGCTTTAAAGTATGCTAAACAGTCAGCTTCAAAGTCGGTTCCACAGTCAGCTTCCAGGTCTGCTTCAAAGTCTGCTAAACAGTCAGCTTCAAAGTCGGCTCCACAGTCAGCTTCCAGGTCTGCTTCAAAGTATGCTGCCAAGTTCTGTTTGAAAACAGCTTCTAAGAAGACATCTGATATTGAATGCATTTTTTGTACCGAACCTTACGTCGAACCACCAGTGGAAGAGTGGATTCAGTGCCACCACTGCAAGAACTGGTGCCATGAAGATTGCGCGGACACAGATAAACATGACGCCAATGGTAACTTTGTTTGCGGCGAGTGTTAGTTTTCTTGGCTAGAGAACAGTTTCAGGTTCTGTTAGTTTGCCATGTTTATTTTGCTCTTTGTTCATTTTACATGCAGACTGTCATAGAAGAACAGTTTCATTTTCAGTTAGGGCCTACTTTGCTATGTTTACTTCGCTGTATAGCTCTATTTAGAAATAATGTCATTACAATAATTATGTTTGGTATAATTGGTATGTTTGGTTTTGATAGGCCTACCTGTAGCCTACATTATAACAATAGCGTATCATTTTACCCCGGTGAATGGGGCAAACAGATACGCCTGTTTCATTTTGCCCCAAATGGCGGGGTAAAGTGATACATGCATAGCTTCCAATAAATCACAATTTCCAAAAAAACATCTGTACAATTTCAAATTTTTTCCTTACTAAGGTGTCTATGGATGGTTGAAGCATGAAATTGTACTTGGACCGGAATTGTTTTCCATTGATTAGATATATAAATTTTGACTCTACGAAATGTGTATTCCTTTGCCCCACTTCCCCCTATTATTCCTAGCAGTAGGCTATATCAAGCAATATCCTCTGTGAAGTCACAGTGCAATTATTCCTACCGGTAGCAATATCCTCTGTGAAACCAAAATGCAGTTACTTATTCCTACCAGTAGCAATTGGATTGTATTGCATTTTTAGTTCGGCAACCAAACATTGCATGGATAAACGAAACATAATGCTTATAATCAATTAACATAGGCCTAATTTGGCTACAGATAAGACCAAAATGGGTCGTGATATTATGCCTATAGGCCCCTAATTATTATTATGTTTGTAATACAAACGATGGCGTTATAATTATTTAACAGCTGCGAAGCTGAAACAATGCGAAATTTGGTACCCCCACTTTCTAGACCAAAGTAATTACGCCCCTGCAGAGGCGCAACTAGAACATTTTCCTTGGGTCCTCATATTGCAAGCGTCGAAGGCGCGAAGCAGAGAGCCCCATCCAGCCCCATCTTGCTGGTGAAGTTCGCAAAACTGACCAATCTCTACCGTCATTAATTTTGAAGAGCCAAAAGAGCGCCTAAGGCTGGGTTGTTGAAACGACTTGCCAATTGTTCTTTGACCAAGTCAAGAATTTTAAAGTAGGCTACACGCTAAGGCGGGTGTCGTTTAGGTCAAGACTTCCGTTATTAGTGGAAAGCCCGAGGGGTGATAGACAGGTCGAGGAGCCTGAGGCAGAAAGTGCAGTCTTGTTGTCAAGACCTTAAACCTCGAGACCAAGACCAAGACTTTGAACCTCGAGACCAAGACCAAGACCAAGACTTTGAACCTCAAGACCAAGACCCAAAAAATCACATTCAGCCCAAGACTTCTTTTCTTTAAAAAAAATTGTCAAGTCGGACTACTCGCTATTTTAATGAAAATGGGAGTCTTCTATTTTATTCAGGCAAATTAACTTTGAATGCAGACTGCAGAGAATTCTGAATTCGTATTTACAAAAGTCCTTCATGCAAAATGTTATTCCAAATGCCTTTTGTATTTTATAAAAACCAATTCGCTCAGAATTTTCTGACCAAGACGTGCCTTGTGGAGCCTCATAAAAATTCCTCCATGTGAACAAAATACGTTCTACAGGGGCTGAAATCGCTGGCACACACAGCAGCACTGGATGTAAATGTACAAATTGTGAGCCTTTTTTAAATCCTCCCATGGTTTATCAGGCTTCAGAAAAAGTCTCGGCAGGGCTTCCAGGCACATCATAACTTAATTGCTGCTGCCGATGGGTTTTCCTGACCAACAGACTTGCATCCGCCCGTAGATATTTGTCGTAGGCTATGATGCAAACAGGCTTGATAAATTTATTCATGAATTCTTGAGTTTTGTTAAAATAATGACTTTGAACCTCAAGACCAAGACTTTGACCCTCAAGACTAATTAAGACTTTGAACCTCAAGATCAAGACCAAGACCAAGACTTTTGGTCTCAAGACCATGACCTAGACTTTCAAAAACGAACTCGAGTGCACTCGAGACCAAGACCTTGGTCTCGAGGACAACAAGTCTGAGAAAATGATGGTGGGTGATTGACAATGATGATGGAGGAACTGAAAATTTGCGGAAGTCATGGAGAAGATCGTTCCAGAGACTTGGTGCACTGTGGGATAGGTTGGAGAACTTGAGATGATCGAGTAGTCATGGATCCCATCGGGGCACCAACGAAGCAGACCTATGAGGGGAGACATACGCTTAGATATAAAGCAGACATCCTGTCCTGATATACGCGGCGTAAGCAGCGCACACGAATTGGGCTTTCTCTGCGTTGAAATGTATACATAGGTGTTGCACGTGCCGGAACTATTGAATGGGTGATTACGCATCTGTGGTTCGTAATTGCCTGTTAACGTGAAAGTGGCGACCTCTGTCGGGTGCTCTTAAAGCTGCATTTGGCGGAACTCGGTGACGCTGATGATTCGCTCTGAGACGCTCCATATGTCGACCCTTTCGTGTAATATATATTTTTCTGTTGCTAAAATACGCGAAGCTTACCATGTGTCTACATCGTGTTATCGAATTAACTTTTGTGGACCTTGACGAAGTACGGCTTAGGATTCATGATTTCTGGAGTGACGAGGACGGCAAGAGTGAGCCAAGGGGGTTGTGGAAAGGATCAAGGTTTGTATGGTGAAAAGTCGAGAAAGAGGATGGGAGTAGGCCTACTTCCAGAAGGAGTGCCTTTACAGCAGAAACCGAATTAAGTATTAACACACAGCTGCAGTCTTCTTCAGTGGCGGCTATCTTGTTGACAGGTGGGGAGGACACTTTAGAAATGATCTGGTCAAAGAAAGAGTTTTGACCTGAAGTAGTCAAAAAAGAGGTCAAAAATTTTTTTCGCGCGTTAAAATTCATTATGACTAAATTTGCTGACCTTTTTTAGTGTTTCTTCAAAATTTTTTTGAGGGGACAAATGTATGGTGTGTCCCCCACTCTGAAAGGTGGGGGTCTTGTCCCCCTTGACCCCGGGATCGCCGCCCATGGCTTTCTTATAATCGTAATCGTAATCTCCAAACTTCTAAAACGCCACTCGAAAGCCAAGCGCAGGGCACCAACTTGTTTACGAACGCTTCGTCAAGTCAGAGGAGGTTTTCCAAAGAGTAGTCCAAAGGAGGTCCGAGTCCGGTAGGAATTCTTGAAAAAGTGAGACTTGAGTGGAAAGTCTGGGGGTGATAGATAGAGGAGCCTTTTACGGATGATGTAGGGCGGGCTGCAATGATGATGGAGGAACCGAGAATTTGCGGAATTCGGGGGAGAGCGTTACAGAGCCGTGGTGCATGCAGCGTTGGATATGGTTTGGTTGGAGATGAGTATACAGTGACCGGGGGTTCGACAAAGACTGAGATAAGAGGAGGACCGGGTGGAGCAACTTGCCTGGATGGTGAAGAGTTCACGAGATACATGGCCTGGGAATACTGTAGGGAGTACTGTTGTAGGTTAGTGATAGGACTTTGATGTGTAGGCCTATTCGCTCTAGGACTTTTAGCCAATGGAGTGATTTGAGGATTGCATGGAGTGATATGATGATGTTTGGGCATTCTAGTCAGTGGCGGCGATCTTGTTTGACAGGTGGAAGGGGGACACTTTTGAAATGATCTGGTCAAAAAAGAGTTTTGAACTGAGCTGGTCAAAAAAGAGGTCAACAATTTTTTTCGCGAAACAACAAATCTTTTCGCGCTCACACGTCATAAAATTTATTGACCTTTTTGGTGCTTCTTCAAAATTTGGGGGGACAAATGTATGGTGTGTCCCCCACTCTTTAAGGTGGGGGTCTTGTCCCCCTCGAACCCCGGGATCGCCGCCCATGATTCTAGTGACAGCCCTGGCTAGTGAGTTTTGGATAAGTTGCAGAAGCTTGATTTGAGTGGATTCAAGGCTGAGGAAGAGGGAATTGCAGTAATCGAGCTTTAAGTGGACAATGGACGTAGCAGTGGTGATCGTAATCGTAATCTCTGAACTTCTGAAGGCCAATTAAGCGCAGGGCACCAGCCTATTCACGAGCGCTGCGTCAAATGAGAGGGGTTTTTCCAGAGAGTAGTTCAAGGCCTCAAAGGTCCAAAGCCTGAAATAGTTTTCTACGTAGAGGGCTAGATCAAGACAGAAGGCAGAGCAGCTGGTAAGGCAGATGTCGTTTACAGTGGCGTCGCCGCCTATATCTGTGGTACGGACTTTCACTTTTTAACAACAGCATACAACGACATACTTTTGTCGTAGGGCCTACCACTTTTTATCTGTTAAAAGCTTCAGTCCCCAGCTGGCACACCCTCTAACTTGCCTTACTACTCTTGAAATCGTGGCGACGCCACTGGTCGTTTAGGGTGAGAAGAATTGGAAAGCGGATCGAGGATCAGATGATTCAGAGTAGGAGTACTTGAAAAGGTGAGACTTCAGAGATTTGAGTGGAAAGTCCGGGGATGATAGATAGAGGAACACGAGGAGGAGGATGGAGGATGGGTTGCAATGACGATGGAGGAACCGAGCATCTGCGGAATTCACAGGGAGATCGTTCCAGAGGTATGGTGTTGTGTTGGATATGACTCGATTGGAGAACTTGAGATGAGTTGTGAATGGGTGTCGAGAAAGACTGGGAAAGGAGGATGATCGGGTGGAGCGGGTTGCCTGAATGGTCATGAGATCACGGAGGTACTTGGACTAGGAATGTTGTAGGGAGTTTAGGTGATAGGACTTTGAAGTGATGGCAGTTTTAAGGTCGGACATGGGCCGGATGTGGCGAAGGTCACGAATGTGCATAAAGCAAGAGCGCGAGAGGTTGGAGATGTGGTTAGAGAAGGAGAGATGTGGATCAAAAGTAATACCGAGACTGTGGACAGGGAGTCGGAGATGAAGAGTTAGTCGAAGGGTCTGGGATTTGCTTGATTTGATCAGGATGGCCTACGATGATGAATCCTATATTTAGCAACTAGAATTTCCGCATAAAGACAGCCGTTGCAGGCGTTTATACTCAATCTTCTCATACATGTACATAACTGCAACTGAGTATGCATACAGGCCTACATTGAACTTCTCAGAGCGGTATACATTAAAGATGCGTAGGCCCTATAGGGTTACGAAGACCGGCTTATTCAGTGATTTGATCAGATCAATATAGGCTATAGGTTGGAACCACGATCAAGTATGCACATTCATCATACAGTACTACAGTAGCCATCTCCCATTTCTCCTGTATTTCTTTCTTTCCTCCCCATCCTGTCCCTTCCCCATGCTTTGTCGGGTGAGAATTGTCGGGAGGGGGTTTCTTAGGACCACCAAAGTTACATGTAAGTCTTCATTGCACAACCAGAGGGGTCGTTTCCAACTCCTGAGTTGTGCTGTAGTGTGATTTCGCATTATTTGACTCTGGGTCTCTGACAAAGAGAAGAAATTTCCATGGTGATCATGTATAGTAATGGTTTATTGTGAGATTTGTGACCATGTGAACTGTATATTAATAAATTTGGTGATGTCATCACTTTAAGGAGTTTACGCTTTCTATTGCATTTTTTTTATTTTCTCAGTTTGCAAAATGCGCATAAAATACTCAACTCCACATGGATCAAACTCATCAAAGTCTAAACCATACCCCTGTCTTTTTCTACAATTCTCACACTGATGTAAGCTTACAACCTATAACTAAAGGGCCATTAAGGTCTTTTTCATAGGCGTAATTTGTGGGGGTACATGGGGTACCCGTACCCCCCCCCACACTTTTTGGACTGGAGGTACCGTACCCCCACTTTTTGAACAATGCCAATCAGCAGTTTATTATTGTGCCTTTCCAGTGATCGCAGTCTCGGCCTTGCTTCGTGTATGTAAGAAATTGGTGCTCCCCCACTTTTTAGACCAAAATTACGCCCCAGGTGGTCTTTTTACAGTTCGACTAGCAAACGCATGAGACAGGCCTGTCCGCGGGAGTCAAACCTTGATGAAAAGCAGAAACATTAATTAGCTCGTTCCACCTTGATCAAATTAAATGTAAATGTACATGTGCACGTTTTTATATAGCGACCGTATATGGCCTCAACCGTGCTCATTTTCATGAATTGACCGGATGAGATGCTTCACCACCGCTGCCTGTTTGACTATATGCGCCACGCCATTTAAGATCCCCGTGTACGGACCGTGTTAGTCCGATATTTAAATCTCTGAAAGAAGCCACCATCGGGAGGCGAACCGCGAAAACTATTCTTGTTCTGAGCAGTTTCAAATTGCCTATGGATAGAGCCACTCTTTGAGTCCACAGTCGAGCTATAGACCTAACAGTAGCCTATGTCCAGACTCCAGCCGCTCGCATGTCAAGCAGCCCCTTAATTAGAACTAGTAGGACTAGTCAGAGATCTAAAGTAATGACTTCTAAGCATGTCGCGTGAGGAGATCGACGACAACGACGAGATGTCATCATCATCATGATAGAGTCGTCGTTGGCGGTCGAGATGGAATGATGACGGACGAAAGCCAGTCCCCACTGGGTCAACAATGAAGACAGCGAGGCCGAGGCGTAATCGGACACCACACAGCCAAGGTGTAATAGGACACCTCGCGGCTAGGGTGTAACCAGACACCGCCCGCGCTGCAGGCGAGCGACGACCCGCGTCTCAAAGAGCAACCTGACACTAATTGACGATAGCATGACGTGGGGAGGGGGCGGACCGACGGACGCTGAAGTTCCTACATAACAGAAGGGAAAGGAGAATACGGGACTTGTACTACTGACGAGCGCGACGTGAGAACAACGGTCGAGCGATCAACATCGAGAGGAGCGACCAGCGGCGGCGGCAGAGTACAGTCCGTCAGATTCAGAGACTGACGCGAAGAACGATCTGTAGTTAGGCTGTACGAAGCAACATTTGAGATAGTCCGATTTAATATCTAAACGCTTTAATACTACGTGGAAGTTCCCGTAGAGTTAGTGTATATATTTGTTTCTTTAATTAAATTCTTATATTAAACAAACAAAGTCTCGTCGTGAATCTTCGATAGAAAAGTTAGGCATCTGTAACAAAAGGTGCAAGTAAAAGAACATAGCGAGTCGAGGGTCGACATCATCACACGGCAAACACACGACAGGCGACCTTCGATTGCGACATTGGCGCAGTCGACAGGGTTTTCATCTGAAGACGTCACGACGAAGAGCGGAACCGGAAACGGAAAGAGAAATCTCAACAGATCGGGACCAGCGGCGAACACAACCCTTCGCAACTGGAAAAGTCGAGTGCCGGACTCCTGAGGACGAAGGACTCGAAGGAACCGACAGCAACAGGCAAGGACGAGGAACAAGAGCGCCAACGGACGACCGACCATCGCTAGCAACGACGGACGGGAGTGGCAACGGAGGACAGCGGATCAGCCAAGATACCAAAAGACGGAGCACGCTCGACGGATTCAGAGGGTAAGTCCTTACTGGTAGTCGTGGTAATCTGTGAGGTTGCGGTTGAGGTCTGGATGAGGATTGGTGTGCGAATAGCCGAGGCTTTTGCGTAGCTCCTTTTTACTCAGTTCTGTTCTTGTTGTAGTTGTGGTAGAATTTTAGGACGTTGTTTTCTTTGATTTCTGACCAGCGGTGACTCTCCTCTAACTTACTTATCTTTTTCTATTAGTGAGCGTACTGTTGGGAGATGGATAAGTTGTCGGTAGGGAAAAGAGTGAGGGTGCAGAACATGCCCCAGCACAGACTAGTCGCATATCTGCTAAAGATGGGACTAGGAGAGGAGGAATTGGATTCCATGAGTATGGACCAGCTCCGAGAGGCTAGTGCTGAAATAATTGTTTCTGGACGGGAGACCCCGCCAGAAGTAAGTGAGGAAGTAAGCACGGGTAGCATAGAAAGTAGTATCGCTTCGGCAGTGCAAATGCAGTTAGTCGAATTAAAACGCTTAAAATACGAGAGAGAGGAAGCAGAAAGAGTAAGGCTTCGTGAGGAGAAGCAGATAAGGGAAGCGAGAGAGGAAGCGGAGAGAAGGGAGAGAAGAGAGGAAGAGAAGGAGAGGAGAAAAGAAGAGAGAGAAGAAAGGCTGAGGAGAGAAAAGAAAGAGGAAGCGGAGAGACTCAGATGGCTTGAGGAGAAGCAGGCTGAGAAGCTCAGGCTGCTGGAGGAGAAGCAGAGGAGGGAAGAGAAAGTGGAAGCGGAAAGACTGAGGAAAGAAGAAAAGGAGGAAATAAACACAGGTAGCCTAGATAGCAGTATTAGCTTGGCAGTGCAAATGCAGCGGGCCATGTCAGAACTGATAAAATACAAGAGAGAGGAAGCGGAGAGAGCGGTGATGAGAAGCATAAAAGAGGGACGCAGGCTGATCGAAGAAGAGAGAAAGAGGATACTGGAAAAGAGAGAAGAAAGGCTGAGGAGAGAAGCGAAGGAGGAAGCAGAAAGACTCAGATTGCTTGAGGAAAAGCAGAGGAGAGAAGAGAAAGAGGAAGCAGAGAGACTCAGGTTGCTTGAGGAGAAGCAGGCTGAGAAGCGCAGGCTGCTTGAAGAGAAGCAGAGGAGAGTAGAGAAAGAGGAAGCCGAAAACCTGAGGCTCCTTGAAGAGAAGCAGAGGAGAGAAGAGAAAGAGGAAGCAGAGAAATTAAGGCTTCAGGAAGAGAAGCAAAGGAGAGAAGAGAAGGAGGAAGCAGAGAAACTCAGATTGCTTGAGGAGAAGCAGAGAAGAGAAGAAAAGGAGGAAGCAGAGAGACTCAGATTGCTTGAGGAGAAGCAGAGAAGAGAAGAAAAGGAGGAAGCGGAGAAATTGAGGCTTCAGGAGGAGAAGCGGAGGAGAGAAGAAAAGGAGGAGGCAGAGAAGAGAGAGAAGGAAATCCGAGAGGAAAGGGACGCAGAGAGGAGACTCAGAGACGAAAGGGACTATAACTTAAGACATTCGGTCGTAGGACGAATGAAAACGTATAGTGAAAGCTTGCGAGGACTCTTACCTAGATTCCCAAGCGACCATACACAAATCCCTGGTTTCCTTGTGCATAGTGAAAGGTTATTCGACTCTTGCGCTGTCCCGGACGACCTTCGAAGCAGATTACTCTTGACCTGTCTAGATAATCAGGCCAGAGCATTGACGGCCAGACTCACACAAGAGGAGCTTGATAATTACGGGAAGCTAAAAACCTTCTTGTTGAAAGAGTTCAAAGTGAGCGCAGTCTCTTTACGAGAGCGATTCATGAACGCAAAAAAGGCGGTAGATGAATCGTACACAACATTAGCTTCGAGATTGCATAATTTACTTTCTTACTATCTGCAAGATCGCAAAGCAATGACGTTTGATGACGTGACGAGCCTTTTGGCCGCGGACAGGGTGAGGGAGGTGTTGCCCGGAGGATGCTTGGGCTTCATCCTCGGCCAGGGGCAGCAGAGTTGGATGGGGCGCAGGGGTTTGGTTGCGGCAGCTGACACTCGCTCCGCCATTCACCCTTGGGAGAATGGCTGCGTGGGACATGGTCCAGGCCCGGGGGGGGACGGAGTCACGCTATGCGAAGGCATCAGCGCCCCCACAGACGACGGCTAAACAGACGGACAAATGGACTGACCGATCGGGAGGGACACAGACAAGTAACAGGACCGACGGACAGCCAACCTCCGAAGAGATTGGAGGGCGGGGCCTTTGTGTTCTGTACTTATCTCCAGATCACAGGGCTAGCGCGTGCTTGAAGGACAAGCAAACCAAGAGTAAACAGGCGAGCGCGTGCGCGGTCCAACCAACCGTGACCAAAGCGCTAGACGGACAGATAGGCAATCAACGCGAGGCTTATGCTGTGATCTTTGCGTTGAAGAAGTTTAGGAATTGGATTTTTATGTCAAGGACCACCCGCTATTCTGATCACAACCCCTTGACTTTCCTAACTGCTTCTACGCCCACGAGTGCCAAACTTGCGAGATGGGCTCGGGCACTCCAGGACTTTGATATCGCTTTTGAATATCGTCCTGGGGCGCTGAATATTCCCGCTGATCTTTTGTCCAGACTATGATTGAGGAGAAGGCGGACTACCATGTAAGGCACCGCGACAACTGTAAATAATGATTACTAACTGTGCTGTTATTTTGTAATTTTCATGGGAACGACGAGGACATGGTCTGGAGGAAATCGACGGAGGGAACGACATCATTCTCAGCCGGGAGGCGAACCAATGACTGGCTTTGTCCTCCCCCGGGAAGGGAGGTGTCGCGTGAGGAGATCGACGACAACGACGAGATGTCATCATCATCATGATAGAGTCGTCGTTGGCGGTCGAGATGGAATGATGACGGACGAAAGCCAGTCCCCACTGGGTCAACAATGAAGACAGCGAGGCCGAGGCGTAATCGGACACCACACAGCCAAGGTGTAATAGGACACCTCGCGGCTAGGGTGTAACCAGACACCGCCCGCGCTGCAGGCGAGCGACGACCCGCGTCTCAAAGAGCAACCTGACACTAATTGACGATAGCATGACGTGGGGAGGGGGCGGACCGACGGACGCTGAAGTTCCTACATAACAGAAGGGAAAGGAGAATACGGGACTTGTACTACTGACGAGCGCGACGTGAGAACAACGGTCGAGCGATCAACATCGAGAGGAGCGACCAGCGGCGGCGGCAGAGTACAGTCCGTCAGATTCAGAGACTGACGCGAAGAACGATCTGTAGTTAGGCTGTACGAAGCAACATTTGAGATAGTCCGATTTAATATCTAAACGCTTTAATACTACGTGGAAGTTCCCGTAGAGTTAGTGTATATATTTGTTTCTTTAATTAAATTCTTATATTAAACAAACAAAGTCTCGTCGTGAATCTTCGATAGAAAAGTTAGGCATCTGTAACAAAAGGTGCAAGTAAAAGAACATAGCGAGTCGAGGGTCGACATCATCACACGGCAAACACACGACAGGCGACCTTCGATCGCGACAAAGCACAAAGCAGTGCTATAAAATATTGTGGTCATAGGCGTAGACTCTGGGGCGGGGGGGGGGCAGCCGAGACACGTGCCCCCCAATTATTGAGATGGACCTTTGCATCAAATGCAATAAGTGTAGAATTAATAGCCAAATCCCACCCCCTCCCCAATATTTTGAACAAGTTTACGCCAGTGGTTGTGGTCATGTCATTCTGTTGGGGGAGTCATGGGAAAGATAGATGGACGAGAAAGAGAGGCGAGTTCTAATACAGCTTCCACTTCATCATACCTTAGCCATCTCTCATTTCTCGTCTATCTCTTTCTTTCCTCCCATCCTGCCCCTTCCCCATTCTTTGTCTCATCATCCACGTCATTATCCTCTTTCCCTGCCAGCATTTTCAAGGACACTAGAAGAGACTCATATGGGCATGGGCGTCCGCAGAAGTTTTTGTGGGGGTTGTAAATTTTTGTAAGGGGGGGGGACAAAATGACGTTATTGCATTCATGAACACAGAACATGGGACAACTTTAAAAACAAATAATGGTCAAGGAATTAACCTAAATAATTAAGTGTTTTTCGCATGGAAAATCGTATTGGGACTGTTCTATAATCATAATATTCAAAAGATTTTTTTAAATATGCGCAAAATACAGGGGCAACTCTCGCCCCATTCCCATGTGCGGACACCCATGCATATGGGTTCTATTTGGGTCTCATATGAAAATATTGGTCATATATGGGCTCATAAGCGGCGATCCGGGTGTTCGAGGGGGACAAGACCCCCACCTTTTATAGTGGGGGACACACCATACATTTCTCCCCACACATTTTAAAGAAACACCAAAAAAGGTCAACGAAATTTTTTAACCAGATCAGTTCAAAACTCTGTTTTGACCAGATCAATGGTAAATTGCCCCCCACCTGTCGAATAAGATCGCCGCCAGTGTACTATGGGCTCCATGTGGGCATGCTTGGCAGAGCTATATTTCTCATCTCAGTGCGTAGGCCTATATTTTTGCTACCTGGAGCGTTTTCAACTTCCATCGTTGACCTGAGTCGATCTTTCACTGTGCGTTGTCTGCCGGTGTCGTAAATAAATTTGTGCAATTCTCCGAGTTTCGATCCTCTGTTCGCCGTTGATGAGCTTAGGGACTTGGACTAACGTTGTATTATCAACAGTGTCCAATTTGCCCCCAGAAGCTAGTGGTCCAACCCCCCAACCCTACGGGGGTAGTGGTTGAACCCCCAGCTTCTTTTCTGACCACCTTCTTCTAGCTTTTGGCCGACCCCCTCAAATTCATTACCCACAGTCTTACACCAAACAATCAGCATCCATCAGCAATACCTGCTGATGATCAGCGTTAATTAATGGGCCATCGCTAACACACTGGAATACCAGGAAATACGTTATTTCCTGATTGAAATCTGGGCGCCATGGTGCCTTAGATAAACCAACTGGCACGACAATACTGTAGCCTACACGAACAGGAGAAAAGTGCACAGCTTCATGACTGTACTAGTGTACGTATATGGCCTACTTGGGGCGCTGTTCGTTGGGTTTGCTACCATTTCCTGTGACAGTTCTTGGCGCAATGGTTTGTTAGCTTTGGTTGTGTTCTTGTATTTAATCTTTCAGTGCAATTTAGTCAGGGGCCGTCCATATATTACGTACGCAAAGAGGGGGGGGGGTAAGATTTTGGCGATTTTGCGTACGGGTGCGTACGGGGGGGGGGGAGGGGGGTGGCCGAAATGTGTACGTACGCAAAATAAATTTCGAATTATGACGTCCACATTAGCCTATTTATAACTATGTATTGTCCTATAGTCGTCCGATGGCATTTTATTACATTATATAAAAGCCATGTGAAGTTATTCTGTGCTGTGAACGAGACACCAATAATTTGTCTATATTGGCCCTCACTCATCCTTCAATCTGGCCTAAAGTGCAGAGAGACACTTTCTGCGGCTGGTCTTCTGGGGGGGGGGGTGTGCGTCAAGCGTACGTACGCAGGGGGGTGCGGAAGAAAGTACGCTTGCGTACAGGGGGGGAGGGGGTCCAATTTTCCCGAATTTTTGCGTACGTAATATATGGACGGCCCCTTGACACGTCTGACGTCGCTTATAATATTACATATTCAGTAGCGTCACTAGCGTGGTGCGGGACGTGCGGACCGCACCGGGTGACACCTTGAGAGGGGGTGACTCCAAAATGACTGCCTAAAACCCTGTGTGCAGGGTTTCAGCAGATATTTATCATTTTTAAACAATTAGCAATAACAGATAACAACAAATAGGCCTAGGGCCTACATTTCTCATAAGCCCCCTTACATATGTATTGTATCGATCAGTATAAATTTACGTAACGCTGAATTCCATATGCTAATTTACTTTTTTGAACTTTCTAATGCGCTCCGGTCAGTGCCATCAGTGGCGGTGATCTTGTTTGACTGGTGGGGGGGGGGGGGAGGGGACACTTTAGAAATGATATGGTCAAAAATGAGTTTTGACCTGAACTGGTAAAAAAAGGTTAAAAATTTTTTCCCTGCTCACACGCGATAAAATTTGGTGTTTCTTCTAAATTTGGGGGAAGAGACAAATGCATTGTGTGTCCCCCACTCTAAAAGGTGGGGGTCTTGTCCCCCTCGACCCCCCGGGATCGCCGCCCATGAGTGCCATCATTATACTGTATGGTCTGGTAAGGGACTAAGGACTCACCGCACTGGGTGACAGTGTGACACCAACCCTATAGTGACACCACTGCTTATTTGTACAATTTGTTGTTCCCATTAGGCCTAGTAGGCCTACTTAAGCTAAAACTGCGACTGAAAACTCCTTTAAATTTTTAATTTTTTTTCGATGCCATGATTCCATCTAAGTTGACTGCTGGTCATTGCAGAATCTTAATGGAAGTTCACTGACTTCATTTAAAAAACTAATAATAACGAAACTTGGAAGTAATAAGTTATTGTACGCTCTACTACTCTGTGTGTGAATCAGAGCATTCATTTTGCATCCTCCGATAAATTGCATCCGCTGCGAGTCGTTTGCGATGCGAGGAACAAATCGCGAATAAAAAAATTAATTGCGGCTTAGTAAAGCTTTATTATTTATATAGGGGCCTAGATCTCCGACCCCCTGCCTGCTTCTTTTTGACAGATCGGACCCTGATTATCAATACGAGCTCTCACCACAAAGCTCAACGTCTGCAGAGCTAAATTGACAGCAGTTTACAGGTCATTAATTCACGTGGCCTATTGTATGCGCTATAAAGATCAATCGATTCTAACCCTATAATGGCTTCTATAATCCGGTACCGGAGTCTATGCATTAAGCGATGCCGCACCAATATCTGAGCTCGTTTTGTGTTTTCGTACACGAAGCACATAAAGTGTCTATGGCCCGTTTGACTAGAGGCAATATATTAAGGCATAGGCAGTCTTAGGCCTACCTATATAGATGCCTGGTATGGACTGCAGCGTATGTAGTATTCAAGTATTGGCAGCGTCGGCACAATCTCCTCTACTCATCATTTTCATTTTTCTCCCCATGCTCTTCTTCCTCCGCGAATGCTCTTCTTCCTCTTCACCCTCGATCCTCCACTTCCTCCTCCATCTTCTGCTTCTCTTCCTCCTCATTATCCTTCTCATCCTGCCCTTCTTCCTCTTCCTCCTCGTCGTCCTTCTGCTCCTCCTCTTCTTCCTGTTTAATTAACGGTCCTCTGCCTCCTGTTTGTGCCCGAGTCGACTATTCATTGCATCCTCGCATCCTCTTCAGGATAGACTCTTTGATGTTCGAGGGGCTGCTTGACAGTTAGGGGGCCATTGTAAACGAAGGTAGCGGGGTTGACGGATACACAGCCCTCAGAAACCCTGGCCACCGTCTCTGCTACAGTCGAGCCATGGACGCATGTCCTCTTCTTCTTCTTCCTCCTCGTCCTCTTACTACTCTTCCTCCTCGTCCTCCTCCTGCTTCTGCTCGTCCCTCTCCTCTTTCATGGCAGCAGCAGCAGCATCAGCCGCCGCTGCCACTACCACTGCTTCAGCCATCGATGTCGCCACTTGTAACCTACAACAGCCACCGCGTATTGATCTGCATCTTGTGCCTTCGGTGCTGTGGTTGAAGGGAAGGAGAATTAGGAGAGGGAGGAAGGAAATAGAGGAGGAAGAGGCGGACACGGACTATGGAGAAAAGGGGAAAAGACTCTCGAGGAAAAGAAGAGAGCACGACGCTGTGGTAGCTAGAAAGCAACTGCCGGACTTGTGAAAGTCTAGTCGGCTTAGAACTGGCTTTCTCCAGTGGATGCATGCATCGACATCTTCCGTCGCTCCCTACTTGATTTTCTCTTTCCATCTTACACTGGGAGCTTCTCCCTTTCTTTCGTCGTCCGTCCGTCCATCCGCCGATCTTTCTGCCTGCTTATTACGTGCTAAGAAGACGCGGCTTCCTGCTCGGCATTATTATGCCGGCGCCGCTATCAAGTAGAGCGCTTGAGACTTCGTATGCATGGTCGTTGTAGTAACCGACTGATTTGGACATCGCGGTGTTTAGTCGTCACCGTCAAACGCGTAGGCACCGCATTGCAGACGACGTGTACGCGTCTGGTTTAAAACCTCCGCTGCTTTTATTTGCAGGCGGTTTAATCTTTTTTCGCTGAAATAGTAGTTGATGGGCGGTGATGTGTTGACTTATACTAATTCGGTTTGCGCTGCTGTAGTCGTCGAACAACTTCTTCTGAAGCGATATTACTGTTTTCTTAACTCCTGTGCTAGGACCTTTTATACGGAATCCTTGACTCCTGTGTAAACATATCGAGAAACTTCGCAATGGAAAGGCCAGAGTATTATGGTGCCAGTGGAAACTCCGACACAACTGGTCAACTTCTTGTTAGATGTATGGAACAGTCTTCTGCCAGCAAGATTATATGGCAAGAAATTTCCAGAACTCTGAAGTAGTTTGGTAGGTAGATGAAGTTGCTACCCGACGGTTCTGAATTTAATCTAATGTCGCTGGAAAATGGGAGAGTGTGAAGGTAGAACGAAGGCTCTGAATGACGACCTTCCTTTTGATTCGTCTTCATCAGGTAAAGCAGAACACAATTCATTGTCAAGTACCAGCATCTGCAAGCATTTCTCTGGAGTCCAATCGTCACCAGGAGATGCCGAGAAAGTGGAAAATTGCGATGCACTGTGGCCACAACTTACCGACTTTATGTCTCTGCCAAACTGTGAAGTAATTAAGTCTGAGACTTCTGCTTCTGCTGAGTTTGATCATACGCATTCAGAGTTGGAGCAGAAACTGAAAGGTTTGCTGTATTCACTTCTCTAATTAAGTTTAATGTCATGTTGCTTGTGAATCAGATACAAAGTTGAAGGTGAAGTCCCATGTGTTGAGGCAACAGATTGATATGGTGCTTATTTCTTTTAAGCTGGCACAGGTAATTTTACAGTTCTAAGCATCAGTGGCGGCGATCTTGTCGGAGAGGTGGGGGGGGGACAAAGTCGGCCACGGTCTGGTCGATGACCTTTTTTTAGGAATTTGTGTCCCAAACAAAATTTCTTAACTTTTCAAGGAATTCATCTCCACAAAAACTTGATGACTTTTCTATGAATTCATCTCCAAAAAAAGTTGATGACCTTTTTCTAGTCATTTGCCTATTTTACACTCGGTCTTCCCCAACAAATTTCTTAACTTTTTTCACGAATTTATTCTTCTTTATCTTACTTTTCGGGGGACACTTCTGCTCAAAAATTTACTTTTTACCTCATCTCGTCAAAAATGCAGTGAAAACCATCACGCGCAATTACCTTTCTTCGCCTTTTTTTCGTGCCATCCTCGATAGATCTGCCTGTCAATGGATTTCAGCCCTTAGAATTGTTTTAAATATAACCTATTTTCTATGTTTACATTTTAGCATTCACTTTGAAGTATATTATTGTAATTTATTATTGTTTTGTTCACTTGGATAATAATTAATTTTTGTGCAAATATGCAAAATAGCATCAAACTTGTTAGCAACAAGCCGCAACGGCCGTCTGCTGCAAAAATGTTTGTGCCAAGGGCCCCGTTTTCTGTAAACGCGCCTCTGGATGATGATGATGATGATGGGGATGATGATGATGATGGGTGGTTGATTTACCTTTCTTGTTTCCTACCCAGCAGACCTCCCAAAACATTTCGCCCATTCATAGTGTCAATTGTCAACACCGGATGGGAATCTGTTGAATAGGTTCTTAGTGTGTGCTGGAGTCTGCCATTGCCTGCTTTTCAAGTTATCTGTGCATTTTTCTAGTCTCTGAGCATACCGTTATAGACCATGACTACTAAACTCCTGTGCAGAGTAGACAAATATTTAGACAAATGTTGAGAGTAGACAAATGTTGAGAGTATACAAATGTTCAAAGTAGACAAATGTTCAGAGTTCTTGGTCCAAGTTGCACTGAGGATAAGGAATGATGAAAGACAAATAAAGCCTGTAGGTGCATGCGGTGCTTTTTTTCTAAAAAATAGGTTCCGGAACTGAATAATAGATTCCGGAACCGAACAATTATGGAAGGGCTAAAGTCGAGAGCAAAGCCAAAGAAAAACTGGATTGGGGGTTGGGAGGGGTCTTAATAAATCCTGAAAACAGTTCACAACACTGAAATTAAATTAAAATAACAATATATAATTTTTTTTATTATTAAAATAAACAAATTATTTTTTAGTAGCTGAAAAAAAGGTGCAGGAACGCTGTTCCGTCATGTTCCAGCTTTAGAAAGCACTGGGTGCATGGTGCTCATTGACTGACACTACCTCACAGATGGCAGAAGTTGCAACATCTGGCTATGTATCAGTGTTTAATCTAGTCCCCCTCTTCTGGGAGGGGAAACAAGGTTTCTGGGTGGAGCAAAGATTTAACACAAGATTTTTTCTTTCATCTTGAAAAAGTTTAAGGTTTTTCCTAATTTCATCTTCAAAAAAAGTTTATGACCTTTTTTCCTTTTAGTCCGTCCGATTTTTAACTTTTCTACAGCAATTACTCTCTCAAAAAGGTTGATGACCTTTTTTAAGGAATTATTCATCTCTCTGGGGGGAAAACCATGTATCCACATGTATCGTGGGGGGGGGGGAATTTTCCTCCCCTAAAGGTCTCTACATTGTGATATTGCTGGCCTCTGGCGGGGGGGGGAAACATAAATCCTGGGGGGACATTTACCCCCCCCCCCAAAGATGTCTAGATTACTCACTGGCTATGTATGTATGTATGTATCTGGGTAATTGTAAATTCACTCCAAGATCACTATGTTCTGCACAACACGGTATATGCCTAAGACCACCAGATCTGTACAGGACATGCTTGCATCGGTTGCTTGCTGATTGGTTGTAGGCCTCTTCTGTGATTGATAGTCGATGCTACTCAAGAGATTGTCTCATCATTACTTGACTGAATCTAAGGTTTCCAGTTGCTCACAGTAGACACAAGTGTTGGACAGCCGAAATGTGAACCAGTCTTCATGTTAAATAGATCGAACAACTTGAAGTGGTGGTTGGACTGCAATGATATGCAACCAAGTACTGTGTAGAATCTCATAAAATCCAAGGAAAGGCTTCACAAGCAACTATGAATTATACACACGGAGAGAATATTTACAAAGTCTGAACATATTAGAATTATGAAGCAAATTCTGCAGAAGACGAACTTATCTCAAAATGAATGAAAAGTAGAAACAACGTCCATTTTGACCGTTAGATATGTGCAATTAATGCAACATATTCACAATTTAATTACTAATTTCTACAGAAATATTTTCTTAATGCAAGGGAGTTGTTCTAATTAAAAAAATTATGACTTTAAAAGAATTGGTTGCATGTATGAAATTCAAGGGGCATCCATATCTAAGATGAAATCAGGCATATGGCTATTTGCAAGCAGAAATTAAAAGAAAACACATTGGAAGGCGTTAGGCCACAGACAAGTGGATCACCAATTTGGGTCATCTGTCTTCTGTCAGACAAAGAACTAAACGTAGAAGGAAGATAATATCGCTACATTAGCATCGATTCTGCAGGAGTTAAAAAGTGTGTGAATTACATCATATGTGATACCTGAAATTAGGAAGTAATACTATGCAATATAGATGCAACACTGAGAAATATATTGGCGATGCAAAGCGATAGTGATACAGCATTGTGATATTAATGCTAGAATAATATAAATAAATCTATTTTCATATTTGAAATTGCTGTGTAAAATCCTTAAGCTTCAGTCACAAGTTTTGCATTGAGCCAGCCATGTGGAAACAGCTGCACATTAGCATTTTTGGTGTTTGAGTTGATCTTAGTTTCTTCAATAGATGGCCGGCCACCGCAAATGAATGTTCGCACATTACTGTAATTGCAGGCATTTACTCAAAACACATTCACATTCTTTAGCCATTGATTGTCTGTCACAGCCCTTTTTGAGCTCTGTTTGAGGTCCTGTAGTTATACTTGTTAGTCATCGTCGAACACAAACCTCACAAATTACTCTTTTTTACAACTAGCCAGTTACAGGACATTTCCATGTATTAAATGCTGTGCTATTATCATTCTTACCCATGCATTTTTTAGTAGTAGGATCCACTGCTGTAGTACCATGCAAGTAAACCTTTCATTGATGTGGAGTAGGTAGCTAGAACATGAAACTGCAGTGTGCAGATGCGAGACTTGGTGGTACACCTATTATAAATTTGTTACTATGACCTTTTGATTACCTATATGGATGATGTACATTATTGATTGTGTAGCCCACAGCACATCAGTTTTTAGAATTTGATGTGGGTTCCAAAGCCCCTTGGGTTATTGCCAAAGCTATGTCACCCAGTCTCCGGTTTGCTGGCAGCAGGTTCCTTACGACCATGACCTAGGGCAAACAGGACACTGCTTTTGCATCCCCTTTGCAAAGCAATAAATTTGCCTTCTCAGCTGTTAGGCCTTTTATGCCAGGAATGACCTTGTTTTAACCCTTTGTCGTCATCTGGCCAGGAATGCTACTTGCACCTTCCAACTAACAGTTTCTTTGGTACTTTGTAAATTTACTGAATGAATGAATGAATGAGTGTTTGAGTAGGCGAGTTCAAAGGCATTTGTATATACAATGATACATGCTTCTAAAAGGCAACCTGGATGATACCACTGAGGTTGAGATAAAGATTTCAACATCTTCGCTCAAAAGTGATAAAAATTGGTTGCTTTGGTTGGTTTCCATTATGTTGTAAGTAACGGCCTGGAGGCAGCCAGCCTGCCACTGGTGAATGCCAGCAGGCGTTTTGGTAAGTTTGGCACCAGGAATTCCTGTCTGAGAATTTCTCTAGTTGGAATGTTTGTTGATAACAATCAATAAAGGACTTGTGTAAATGCCAGAAATGCGATACATTTAAGTTGGATTTGGTTATTGATGGCTTTCTGGGATTCATGCATACCTAGTAGACATAGTAGATGCAACTGGTCTGTATAGCATATCACAGTGTCACTTGAGCATGCTTGGCTGCAAGTCCGTTTCGCTGTTCACACTGTCCGTAGGGTGTAATCAGCAAATGCACTGTCTGTGTTGGAATCTATTTGTGTTCATCATGATTAATGCAAATACATGTACGACCGACCGTATAGCATCTGGGAATGGGCTGCTGAGCAGGCAAGCAGACTGTGTTGTTACTTTTGCTGTTTCATCACCTGAGGTGGTTGTTAACAAAGTATACATTGTGTGGAATTCATGAGGTTGAATGCGTGATATATCCATACCACTCATTTACATAAATTTATGATTTCATAATGTGCTTCAAAGTCTTTTTTTTATCTGTCTGCGTAGTTTGCCTTCTTTAATTTGTTTTTCCAACAGTCTTTATGCCTGGCTTGTCCGACTTTGAGTGTTTGTCGTGTTTTGCTTTATCAGTCCATCTCGCCTAGTCTGCTTATCCATTAGCCAGTCGCTCTTGTCTTTTGGTCTTTCTTGTGTTTTCTCACAGTATCTGACAGCCCAACACATAATCTCAGTCAGTCAGTCAGTCAGTCAGTCAGTCAGTCAGTCAGTCAGTCAGTCAGTCAGTCAGTCAGTCAGTCAGTCAGTCAGTCAGTCAGTCAGTCAGTCAGTCAGTCAGTCAGTCAGTCAGTCAGTCAGTCAGTCAGTCAGTCTGTCAGTCAGTCAGTCAGTCAGTCAGTCAGTGTGAAGCATTTGCTCTGCTCTGGATTCAAGTATGTATTCATCTTGATTAATGCAAATTCAGCACTGGTGAGAACATTGACACACAACCTTATTCAGACTACTGCATCGACTACTGCAATTCTATACTTGATAGTCTCTCGAATCCTGGCTAAATAGAATTAGGCTACACAACTGTGTCTTGGATTCTGTAACAGACACCATATTATTAGTATTATTATTTTTAATTAAATTTTTATCGCACACACGGTCACACCGAAGTGTGAATCGCATATCACACCTGTTGTTCATTCTCCAAATTGGCTTTCTCTATCTGAGCATATCTGCTTGAAGCTGGCACTCTGTATACAAAGCATGTGAAAATCATCTGGCATCATATTGAACCTCCCTGGTTACATCTGTTAAAGGGTGATTCCCTGTTCAATCAGCATCTCTGGATGGATAGTTTAATTGAAAGATGGATGGACAGAAGGAAGGATGGATATTGATCTAGATAGGTGTGGTGTAATTTCCATCTGTATGAGTGAACAGAAGTATAGAGTGTATAGAGACAAGTTTTTGTTTCTTGTCTTTGGATAACACTCATTCACTTATGCCTGGTCAACATTTGGAACTCTGTACTTCTCTTGTTCTTGAAATATGGGTTGCTCAGCACAGAAGGTTTGGTTGTCTGTAATACTTTCCCTTTTTTGGTGTCTCTTGCTTTTGGCTGAGAATATCTATTAAGAACTTAGTCTTGTGGCCATGGCACCTATATTTTGACAAGTAATTTCCAGTAGTACCAAATCTAAAGTCTGTGAATAGTTCTAATACACATTAACAGTGGTAAATTTTTAAAAGGCAGACTTTGCTCTGTATGGACCTTAGCCTCCAGCCCACACTGTTTACGGTAGGTGCATAAAATGTGGTAGTTTGTATAGTCCAACATTTTCATGACTTGACTTCATAAATCGTGTGAGCACATCTAGTGCCGTTCATTTCCGTTTAAGTGGAGTGGAGGAAATCTAAATTGGCAGGAAATCTAATCAGTCCTTCTGAATAATCGAGGTAAAGAGAAATTATCTGATATTTGTTGCCTACAGGCAGAATAGACAGTTTATGTCCAGCCGAAGAATAATGTCTGGAATCAGGAAGGAGAAATGCTTTTTTTAAAATAGAGAAACACAATCATCATCAAAATATTTTCCTTGAATATTTAGATGTGATGAATGGCAGAGCAGTAGCCACTGACGCCGAGAACAACGAATCCAGTGCAAATGACTTACATCAGAGCAGTTTATTAGTTCGGTCACCACTAATCAAAAGTCCAAATCATTCAGAGGGTGGAGAAGGAGACCAGCTTTTCGGCAATCATACTGATGGAGTCAATGATGATCAAACAGGAGCACCACCAAGTCATCTGCCTCCTCGTAACATCATCGAAAAGGTCAGTAGGTCACAGCTGGACTTTTTGTTCAATATGAACGGAATGGATGTAGCTATCTTTCTGAATCATCCAGAAATAATGCAATGGAATATATATAAATTATATTTCAAGATATATAGATGATTTTTATGGCACCTGCACATTCTTTTGCGCAGTGCTTTTTTTCTAGAAAAAAAGGTTCCAGAACAGAACAATTTTGAACAGGCTAAAATCCCGAGAAAAACGGGATTGGGGGTTGGGTCTCAATAAACACTGAAAACAGTTCAAAACACTGAAATTAAATTAAAATGACAAAATTATTGCTTTAATTATTAAAATAAATAAATTATTTTTAGGAGCTGAAAAAAGGTGCCGGAATGATGTTGCGGCGCGTTCCAGCTGAAAAAAAGCACTGCATTTGTGTAATGCTTATGCGTAATTGTCTGGCTGGGTGTGCTGCATCTTGGGATCTTTGCGTTTCAGTATCTTCCGTCCACGTTCTCAAATTTCTCCATTCTGAAATGCAAGGTGACTTGGTTATTCTGCTGGTCCGGACTTCCAAGGTCCAGGATAAAAGTTTTGCTGTGGTAGGCCCATCCCCTTCTGGAACAAGCTGCCTAGGTACCTGTGATATGAACTTCACAGGATCTCTTTGCCTCTTTTCCGTAAATGCTTGAAGACCATTTTGTTCGATCGTGGTTTCATTGTGTTAGGTCAGGAGCGCCTCTGATGTGTCTCTCTTGGAGTGGCACTATATAAATGTGCAATTACATTTACAATTCTACAGTGTAATTTTTATCATTGAATGTCAGTTTAAACCATAATGATGAAGTAACCAGCTTAGGGCTTTAATGTAATGGCATCAGAAAGCATCCTGATTCAGAACCGTTATTTATTGAACGAATAGTTCTAGTTAAGAACATGCAACACACAGATGATTCAGTGTGCTATGGTTATGCTGATCGTTTTCATGACAACGGTTCGTATCATCAACATTACAGTGGAATATTAAAGGACAGTCTGTCCTTCAGTATTTCACTCTGATTATCTGACTTAGGCCTCTACAACCGGAATTGTGCCACAGACTATTTATCAGCTGACAAAATGAGAAATCAATGAATGACATTCATATAATAATTGCTTATTTTGGCTGCTGGTGTTATTCATCATCATCATCATCATCATCATCATCATCATCATCATCATCATCATCATCATCATCATCATCATCATCATCATCATCATCATCATCATCATCATCATCATCATCATCATCATCATCATCATCATCATCATCATAACCTCAGCATGATCATTTTTGAGGCTGAAAATACATTATCATTTGCATCATGATTTTTGAGGATGACATGATGACTGATGTCTTCATCATCATTTTTGTGATGAAAGTAATGACTGACAATAATAGCAGCAATGATGATGATGATGAAGATCTCAGTAATGATGGTGATGAAAACAATGAAAATGACAATGATGACAATAATTAATATAATGTAAGTGATTATGATGATGATGATAATGATGAGCATGATGACTACAAAGATGACGGTGTCAATGACGAAGCTGACAACAATGATGGTGAAGGCTAATAGGGCAATATCTTGGCAATGGGTATCAGTATCATCAGCACCAGCATTACTATCAATATCAATTGTATCGTCTGAGAGGAGCATAAATGTTCTGTTACAGTTTCAATTAAAATTCAACAGCTTCATAGTACGCTGTAGTCATCAAGCTTAGGTATCAGTGGTGTTGATAGCGTAGTGGTTAGCATGCTGAACTGTCAACACAGAGTTTTGGGGTTCAAATCCCTCCCAGGGCAGAAATATGTTTCAGGACTTCTTCTAACTTGTGCCTTATAGTAAACCCAGGTGTAATGAGTACACTGACTATGGACTGTCAATGGGAAGGTCAATATGCCAAGGCCAAGAAAATAAAGTTGCTAACACTTCATACCCATGGTTATGCCTCGTAGGGTTAGGACAACGGTCAGTCCATGTGACTGACCCTCAAGGGACTGCTTTTCTTCTTAGGTTTATAGACACTGGAACCGAATTTTCCCAATCCCATTCTTTCACTGGCCGACTTTTTAGTTCGGTCAGTCATTGATCGGTCGGACGATCGATTTTATGCCAGACTTTTTCTGTTCATTAGTATTCTTGACAATAGCTGGCTGTAGTGATTTATATCTCAGTAGTTCCTGTGTGTGACAGTTTTTCCGTCCACTCTGTCAGTCTGAGAGCGATAACGTACCTTTTATTCCACTACTGAGATTCTTGTGATTGCAATTTATTTTCAAAAGTATGCAATGAAGTGTAATTTTGTGAGATGTGTTTTGCCATTTTTGTGGTTCAGAAAGGAGATTGCCCTGGATAGATTAGATTAGCTGTAGCTGCATTCAACTTGGAAGGTCAGTGGTAATGTGGGGCCCAAGCTGGAAGTCTACTGGGTATACGGTCTTCTTTGATCACTGGAAATCACTGTATGTTTCTGTCTATTCTGCTGGCTCTGTGAATGTTGTTTCGGTCAGGGATGAAGTCCTATCAATCAATCAATCAATCAATCAATCAATCAATCAATCAATCAATCAATCAATCAATCAATCAATCAATCAATCAATCAATCAATCAATCAATCAATCAATCAATCAATCAATCAATCAATCAATCAATCAATCAATCAATCAATCAATCAATCAATCGTCTTTATTGCACCCAGTAATCAATAACAATCAACTATCAACTAAATTCAGTTTCAGATCAGATCACGATAAAAGTACGAATGAAGATAGATACTCTATCTCTTTATGTATGTCATATGATGCTGCTTTCAGTCAGGGATGAAGTCCTATCAATCAATCAATCAATCAATCAATCAATCAATCAATCAATCAATCAATCAATCAATCAATCAATCAATCAATCAATCAATCAATCAATCAATCGTCTTTATTGCACCCAGTAATCAATAACAATCAACTATCAACTAAATTCAGTTACAGATCAGATCACGATAAAAGTACGAATGAAGATAGATACTCGTATCTCTTTATGTATGTCATATGATGTCTGTAGCACTACCTCAGGTCTCAGAGCCACTTGGATTTTGACTTGTTCTGCCCAGTGGATTATGTTTAAATTGGAATGCAGTTTTTTAGAAGTGACTATTAACAGATACATTGTCCAGTGCTTTATGATGCTAGTGCTATAGAAGTAGTTTGCAAATTTCAATTGATTAAGGAAGAATGGTCTGCAACCATTCAAGACCACCGAATGAGATCGTGGAGCACGTGGTGCCTCAAGGCATCAGTCTTGGAGTCAGTGCAATCATGGACCACAAACTGTTTTTGTTGAAGAATGTTGCAGAAGATGCTCAGTTGTTAGCAGTTCATTTACAGGTGATGGAAATGTCGGTGATGGGAGCCGGAGGCATAGAAAGGTTGACCTTTTTCACCATCTCAGTTTTGAATCCCAGTTCATCTTGTGAATGTATCCCAGGACAGAATGATAGCTGTTGCTTCAGCCATAAACCAGTACACTGACCATATACTGTCAGAATAAGATGAGGTGTAGAGGGAGATGGCAGTCCCCACCCTCATTTGCCATAGATTTTATGGCAAAGCAAACATCGAGAATGATGTAGAATTCAAAGACAAATTGCTTGTTAACAAAGGCTTGGGGATAAGAGTGGAGATTACACAGGTGTACATTGGGAAACTCAGATGGAGACTACAAGATGATGATAATAAATGCAAGCCAGCAGGAGACTTGACAGCACACTGAGATTGCGAATCCTGCATGAGATTTGTGCAGTGTAAAGCAGAAAAACAATTTGTGGTCCAGAATTGATTGAATCCTTGTGTATTCATTAGTTGCTGGCAGCCCAGAAATAATTAGATCTGATTAGGTATGAGATGAATGAATGGATTAACGAAGGATGGAAGTAATGAATGAATGAAAATAAAACAAACGAATGAATAAATAAGGGAGTGTAGGTGTACAGAGTCTCTAAATAAGAACAAACAGTTTAGTGCTTGGCATCAAAGATATTGTGAAGTAGTTTTACATAGTTTGAATGAGTAAATAAGTTATTAGTGAATGAATGAGCAGAAGAATGGATTAGTGGATGAATGAATGTAAAGTCTCTAGGTTAGAATCTGAACAGCTTTTGTGCATGGTGTCATTGAAGCCATGTATGACTTTACATAGCTCATTGTGATGACCAATTAAGCTGGATATCAGTAGCAAGATCAGTTTCTGACATAGTCATGAAGTGCTTTTTTGTACTTCTTCAAACATAAGCTTCACAAGAGGAAGACTGTTACAGCCTCATAGATTAAGTTGTCTCCTATGAGCTCATCATAGATTGAACAAGTTCCCCAGCAACTTGTGATATGAGCATCTCCCAGGCTCTTCTTTATTATGACAATGCTGTAAAACTATCCCATTGTATTATGGTTTATGTTGTCTGGTTAGCGGGAGTGGCACTCGAAAAGACCCAACTCATTAGCGTGAAGTCATGGAGGAACATGCTGTATAATACAGCCTATAAATCAGGTCGTGGATAAAAAAGGGACTATGCTGAAAAAGTCAATATTTCAATATTTAGTGCTACACTTGTATGTTGCCTTAACTAATACGAATATGGCATGTTAAGTTAATAACTTTAGGGGACATAACACTTTGTAAACTAGGACCACGTAAAACAAATCCACACTGTACAACTGTTATACCATGTGCAAGACCCAGAGGTTTGAAAAAAGTTAAAAGGAACAAATAGTGGCGAAAAGCTAGATGCTGCGTTGGGCTTCACAACAAAACTAGGGAGAAGACAGTTTTTAGGGTTTGTTGTTCAAAATAGTAGCGCTTAGAATGTGCCACTGTGGTAAGTAGGAGAGAGAGAACAAGAGAAAGAGAGTGAGAGAGAGAGTGAGAGAGATAAAGGGAGAATGAAAGAGAGAAAAGTATGAACAAATAGAAAGCTGTATTCTGGTTATTTTCAGGTGCGTACAATTCTCTGCCAAGGGAGTGATGGTGGTAACTGGGGTGCAGCCATCACCCTCAACAGACACAGCCTCTTCACGCAGCTAGACATCCTCTGCCATTCTCAACAGGGAAATATTGGATGGAAACAAATGTCCAGGTCTCTTTCCCTCTTCTCTTTCAGCTGTTTTGTTTTAGGAGATTTGTAAATCAAACACAGTTACAAGGACTGGTAATTTACCAAGCATTGTTCAACTGCAAAATAGAGACTAGATCTTTCGACTGGTAACTAATTGCGTGCAGAACAGGTTATACTTGATTTAATTTAATTTTAATTGCTGTGAAGTGAGACAGGTTGTAATTGGACATGTGGCTTTGAGGGGTTCTGAAAACAGCATTGATACATACAAACATACATACATTGATGCATGCAAACATGCATACATTGATACATACAAACATACTTACATACATTTAAGCATACAAACATATACATTGATACATACAAACATACATACATTTATACATACAAACATACATACTTTAATACATACAAACATACATACATTTATACATACAAACATACATACATTGATACATACATACACACATACAATGTCATACAATTTCAGTCTCCTGGATTGTTAAGAATGCAGTTTAAATCTCTTAGACAGTGCATTTTTTAGAGGTTCTTATTATGCCCTATATTAAAGCCTAGTTTCACAAATACATGCATACATCGGTCATACGTGCATATAATATGTAAAAGAAACGGTGTGTTACACAAACATTTAAACCTTCTCATGCCATGTTTTTTTATTTTTGTGGCTCATTCCATTAAAACTTATTTCTAAAATGGACTGCCTTTAAGAGTTTAATTTTTTTACTTCATTACTTTCAGTGTCTGTTTAAATGCCAACTAAAAACTCAGCCTTTGCTTTCTTACTCTAATTCTGCTCTCTGGCACTCTGATATGAATAATTTGTATATATAAGATCTTTACTGGTAGGCCTTCGGTACTTAACGCGGTACTTAACGTGGCTGCTCACCTCATTTCTCATCATTCTTGGTTCTCCTCCCTCTCTACATACATGACTGATGTCTTGCAGTGGCTTCCTGTCTCCACTCGTATCCACTTCAAGATCTTAACACTAGTCTGTAAGGTGCATCGGGGCTTAGCTTCAGCCTACCTTTGTGACCTGATGCGTAAACCTCTCTCTGCTTCTTCTCATCGAACCCTACGTTCTCTGAATGGGCTTGATCAGTTCATTCCCGGAGTGAGGTCTAACCTGGCTCAGTGTCACTCTTTCACTGTAGGGCCCATCCCCATGGAACTCCCTTCCCTTGGTACTGCATGGGACCCTACTTACTGGGTTCTCTCTCTCTGTAGTTCATTGTTTAAAGTCTTTTCTGTTTCCATGAGGCTCACATGCTGAGAGCGCCTCTGAATAGTTTGCACTGTGAGAGGCGCTTTATAAATTCCCAGATACCACACCATATTCCTCAGATCTTAGTTTCACTTGCAGCTGCTTTGGTTTCTTGTTCTATTGATTACTGCAGCTCTGAGCGACCAAATACCGGATATAACCTCTGCAACTCTAGTAGACACTTGAAGACACTTAGGAGCTCCCGTAGGCCCATCCAAGACACTTAGCATCTTCCCTATCCCTATCTGTAATTTGCTGCGTTATTGCCAGCAAAGCTTGATTTCAAGAATTAAACGAATGTACATACTTCTCATTGATATTGCTAAAAGAGTTTTGCACAAGCTACAAAATGGTTAAAAATTCTCTGGCAAGAGCCACAACAAAATCTTCCAGGATCAATATATTAGACCAGTGGACATTGCATTTATTGCGATGGCTGCCGACTGAGTAAAGAATTCAGTTTAAATCTGTCTTATAGTTCACGAAGCATTGCATTCATATCAGCCGACCTATCTCCACTCGTGTTCACCCTCATGCCACCAAGTATTGCACTTGATCAATGGATACCCTGACCCTTACTGTGCCTTGCTTCAAAGCAGTGTTGGGCTCTTGGGTGTTGTTGGTGGCTGCTCTGAAGCTTTGCAATTCAAATGCTCCGTTCTGTTCTGTCAGGTCTTGGGTATGTATCGAGTTCTAAAGTTAAAACTCGACAATTTCAGCTCGCATAGCGTGCATAGCTTGACTTCTGGTTTCTCTCGCTTATCAGATTTCGACCTGGTTTCTCTACTGGGTTCTGACCTTCAATAGGGTTTGACCACTACTTGACTAAGCAGTGATGCGGTCGACCATAGATTGATGCTTTGTGCATATAGATAACAGGAAGTAATCCAATTAGATTAGACTATCTGCATTAAGTTTTTCTGAAAATAATTTTCTGTTATGAAGTTTTACTGATAAGCTTCATTCATTTTCTTTGCTGTTGTTAGGTGGTTACGGGGGAAATGAACATGTTTTTCAAACAGTAAAACCTCTGACCAGTAGTTGACTCAGTTAACAGACAAAGTGCATTATCCTGACAACCAAGGGAGACAAACACCGTAAATACCTGCGATGATGAAGTGGCTAGTCGCTGCTGTTGATGCTGCTGCCATTACTGTTTTTTGTGAATAATTGGCACATTGGAAGTGCACTGTTGCATTTGTACGCCATCTGGAATCCACATGTTGATGACACAATTAAGCGAGAACTCTGATGTATAGGCGGTTGGAGATGGTGAACCAAACCTAATAATCATGGTCACTGCAAATGACAAATGGTTTCTGGACAGCTGCATAGCTGGACAGCTGGGTAGTTGCATGTTTTTTACCTGTCTCTTCTGTTTCTAGAGAACTATTTATTCTTTGTCCCAGGTGGCTCAAATACGAGGAGAAAGTTGAGGTTGGAGGCCGGTGGTCAAAGCCCCATGTGAGCACTGCATCACTGCATGCCCTGTTGGAGATTCGCCGTGCAATGACCGAACACAGCTGTGCTGTTGAACTCGATGTGACTTCAGCATCCGGATCTTTAGCAGATGTCTCTGGTCAGTTGTATGAAATGACTACTATTAATGTAAATGTAAATCACCAACATTGCTCAAGGCCACATAAAAGCCATGGGAGGCAGACCTGATTATTCTCCAGTGCTATATAAAATCATGTCCCCAAGAACTAAGTTGTTCAGTTGGTTTTGGTCCAAGGTCATTGTTATTCTTAATTGTTAGCTTCTATTGTTGCAGAGTCTAATTCATAAGGTATTAGAGACATTCAGAATATGAGGAGGTCAAGCTGAGGAGACAGCTTGGTGTTAGAGCAGTATCATCAATTGATAATGGTGGTCTAACTGGTTATTCCATTTTAAATATATATTTAATTGGTATTGATTTCTTTCATTCAGTCATTCATTACGGATATTTATATAGCACCCCTTCAAGACTACTACTCAGAAGTGCTCCCGACTCAAGAGCGGTGTGGTTCTTGATTCAGCTGCATGCCTTGATCAACAAGTGGGTCACATAAAAAACTTGTCTGCATTGGTCACTTCAATAGTAATCATGTTAATTGATTTGCAAAAATTGTGTATCTTCATAAAAACTTTCTGTAATGTGGAAGATTTGATGCACAATAAGCTTTCCAACGGGTCAGCCTCACCTTTTTCACGATTGTCTGTCCTCTGTAGGCTTTTATCCCATTCCAGTTGATAGCTGTACTGGATTTTAATTGACTTGACTCCAGATTGCAGCTGGGGTGTGAGTTTCAGTTACTTCTAACCACTGATTATTGCCTAGTGCCGTGTTGCAACAGTGCCGTTGTCTCACTTGTTTTGATTGGCTAGGCCTTATATGGCTAAGCCTGACATGGTAAACAGTCGATCGAAATTGCAATGTCATGGAGTGCATGTGGTATGCTTCCAATAGTCACAGTGAGAAAACAGCTCAGAACCATTTATTTATGTTTGCCATTAGGTTGCAATGGCAAATATCAGATACCAAATACCAGAGATAACATTTATTACTTTTTATAAAAGTTTTATAGGATGTGAATAAACATCTTTGCTTTACTTGCAAGACAGAATTCCCCACTTACCTTCCATGTTAAATTTGTGAAGAATTTAGTTTGCTGGAATCAAACATATTTCCAAGAATTCTTATAAATTGAAGGTTTGGAATAAACTGATTTGCGATAAAGTAAAAGTCTTAAGGTTTTACATTGAGAAAATATTTTCATATGAAGCACCCATATTATAGGTCTATTATTCTTCCAGCAGCGAAAGAATGCACTTAGACGTACAGTTCAATCTTTATGTGGAGCAATAGTTCATGCGCATTTCAGGAAGTGGAAGTAAGGATGCTGATCACTAAGGCCATTGAACCCAAGAGAGAAATATAGGAACACTGATGGAAAATCTTTGCATAAAGGTTGATCCAGTTCAATGTTTACGCAATGCAATATTCATGCACATTTCAGGAATTGGATGCAAACATTGTAGTGCTAACACAAACAATTCATTGGCGTCGGTTGGAAAATTCTTGAGTCTTTGAAACTGTTTCTGGGTACGATAAACTTACTAAATGGCAATTTGTACAGATGAAAAATTGAGAAATTGGAAAATATGTGATAGTTGTGATATGATCGGCTACAGGGCTTGCACTTATCTAAATGTTTAAATGAATGTTCTGCTGGGTGAGAAAATGCTGAAGAAATGTTATAGGCCTACTTTCCAGCCTGGAACTTTACTTAATGTAAGCATATCTATAATTCCTCTACAGGATCAGTTAAGTACCTAGATGAGATGGGAGATTGCTGATTGTTCAGGTTTTAACCTCTGCTCATGTGGAATCTTTGAACAGCTCAACAGATTATCACAGAGCTGAAGATTGTTTATCACTTTTGCTTGATGCTTAATCGTTGCGTATATCTGTGTATCTATGTAGTGCCTTTAAGTATCCTGGAAAAAGCAAAAGGTACTCGCGATCACTACACAGTGGCACCATATAAATTTAAGAGTTGGTTAAATAAACATTTAATTGTTCTTGTCACAAAAATCCAAATTTGTTGTCATTTTACTGCTCTAATTTTACTCATTCATTCATTCTGAAAATTTATGTAGCGCCCCTTCAAGATACCTACTCAGGAGCGCTCCCAGTCCAGCCACGGCTAAAAAGAAAGACTTAATTGATTTATTAAACGCAGGTAAATTAACAAATGGCGGAGCCGCAACTGACCAGAGTTCACACGCCAGGTGGCGCCTTCACCTCTCTTTACTGTTGAAATGACTGTTGCATTTTGTAAAACCACACAGAAAACAATTTCAGTCTGATTGTTTACTGTCATGGGCGGCAATCATGGGTCCCCCCACCTTAAAGAGTGGGGGGGGGACACGCCATACATTTGTCCCTCGAGATTTTGAAGAAACACCAAAAAAGGCGAAGAAATGTATATGCGCGCAAGGGTTTTTACTGTGCTTTTGAAGAGATGAGGTAAAAAATAAATTTTTTAGGAGAAGTGTCCCCCCGGAAAAGTTGTAAAAGAGATGAAAGCGATGTTTTTCGGAGATGAATTGGTAGAAAAATTTATTTTTGGGACAAGATTTTCCAAAAACGGTCGTCGACGAGATCGTGGCCGACTTTGTCCTCCCCCACCTCTCAGACAAGATCGCCGCCACTGTTTACTGTAATTAGAAACTAGTGTATGCATTATTAAGACTTTCCCAACAGATATTGCAACCAGTCACCCAATGCAGTGAATATTAGATTTAAGAGTATGATGATTTACAAATGCAACTGATGACAATGACTAAGCACGTCCTGCAATGACTTGAAGATTACATCCGTACTGTGAAGAGCAACCATATAAATGCATTTTAGAGTATTGGCTTATAAGACAATTCGAGGAAATGACTTGCAGGGTCTTCCTGCATTATGTATTCCTTGTTGTGATGCCATTGTGAAAGTAATCAGGATGTAATCAGATCGAGAAGGCCCTCAGGAGAAGAATTATCTTCATTTTAACTGATAAGACTTGTTGTTTCAACTGTTACTTCTATTTTTTCAGCAGTCTGGGTAAATAATGAAAGTATTAGTTCATGCATATAATCAACCTTGTGGTCCTAACATCTCTTGGTCTTTTTCTGTTCTTGAGTTTTATATGAGTATGTGTACAATCCATCTTCATTCTGATTTTGGGTTATATTCTGACTGTCGTATTTGCACACTTTTGATTTATATACTCAATTTACATCTGAAATGAGCACTCAGAATGGCTTAGCCAGCCAAGAATTGAGTGGATGCCTGACAACCTAATTAAAGAAAAATGTATGAAATATATCGTTTCATGATCAGAACAAAGCCATGTATTAAGTTGGCACTGAATTGATCTCCTGCTAAACGTTTGCAGCTATTTCCTTGTCATAAAGTAGAGGATCGTAGCTACTTAGAACACATTTCAGGCTCAGAAATGTCAAACAGAGAAAATTATCGGTTTTAACTTTTTTCAAAGTAAAATTTAAAGATGCTATCTTCAGACTTTAAATCCAGGCTTTTCAGGTCTCAGTGAAAGCAATTCTAAAAATATGTGTACATAGGCCATCACCATAACGCAGCATACACCACTTCCGTTAACATCCCCTTTTGCTTGTATGTAAGTAAGAATATCCATATTTACAATACTTTTTAGAAAGCCTGCCTATGTGTTCTAGAAAGCCTGCCTATGTGTTGCAAATGTCAGCTACAGGTTTGTTTACTAAAACTGTATAAAATTTGTGCTGTAATACAGGAGCTGTGGGTGCTCACTAGCATTTCAGCCAATAATAATGCCTAGATGGCTGATGTAATTTAATCTGATTTCATGACTTTATAGCCGCATTATAAAAATTTCTAAGACAGCTGTCGATGGTCGCTTGGAGTGAAATTGCAATAAGAAAAATTAATTAGTTGTCCAGATCGTGTTGGACAGCGTACGGCCAACGTTTGTTGAACCTGCTGCTTCCAGAGGCAACAACTGCAAAGAGGAGGGAAGCTGTTCCCTTTGATCTTCCTGTCTGGAATGGCATTGATGGTTGTTGACTTCAAGTGAAAATGCTGTAAATCATGCAATGCAAACTGACTTTTGCATTGCATGATTTGCAGCAATTTTCACCTGAACAGACGTTTGTAGCTCTGATCATTTGTTTGTCATGACTATATGTGCCATTTGTCCCTGTTCACCACGTGTGATTGTGGACCAGCCAAGTCCACCGATGCCCACATTCAACTTATGGCAACTGTATACAATTTCCTTGCCTTTCTTGAATCCGGAAAACACGTATGCATGTGATGTGACATGAGCAGCTGCGAGGCACTGTAATCAACGCCTAATTAAGGATATTTTTCCACTCCCCAGTGACAATCTAACATTCGAACAACCTTGCCATCAAGTCAACAAGAATTGTCTCTTCTCTGTGGTCCTGGATAATCCGGGCCATGTTCTGCATAGGTCACTTCGTCCACAAAAACCAATATAGTATATGCACTCCAGCCACAGTTCCATGATTGTGTCTTACCCCTTGCTGACTGTTATATGAGAAAACGTTCGTGGTTAGAATGCTGTGGCCTTATTGACATTTACGGACATTAATTGTTTTTCTATGGATGTTTACCAGAGTGCGGTTTGGCAGCTGGTTTAATAAATAATATACCTATTTACTTACACTGAAAAAAGTTAAAATTGCCTAGTTTACATTTTTTGGCAATCTGTGTCACTGACACTGATCCTGTTAAGCCTTTGGACCTTAGATATTGAGGCAAGCCTGTGATGTGCTTGAAACCCCATATATCTGAAAACCTGTTAACCCTTTAACGACGAGAGGGATTAGTTTTTCCGTACATTTTAATGCACACCTGTCGTTAAAGTGTTAAGCACAAACTCAGAAGTTTTGGACAGTTGCCTGTGGTAACTACTTGGGAATTCTGTATCGGCTGAAGTGCTGCTTCATCTTCAGCATCTCATTCTTTTTTTGGGATCCCACTCAGAGAGATCTGGGTCCCAGAAATTATTGTAACTTACCACACGGCTGACTAGATCATCAGATAACTTACTGCAGGGTGAACCCATCACTGGATGTGAAATCAGAGTCTCCATTCAGTGCTGCTTTCATATCTGATTTCAAGATGAGTGTGGCTGTATTGTCTCCTTTAACTACAATTGCACACCTCTTCTAGTTTATTGTGCATTTTTTGCTAACCGATGTAATTCAAGTTCTTAATGACATTTAACATCGTATAGGTTAGCACATTTACTCAGTACAGTTTGCACTTAGAGTGGTGCTATAAAATGTTCAATTACAATTGCAAATTACACCTGCCAGTATCATCTCGTGCTCTTCATGAACCTGAATCTAGACGGAATGGGACACTTGAGCCTGAGCTATCATTTCCAGGCTCATGACTTCAGCTATAATCATCTGAGATCCTTGTATAACAGGTCGTGATGAACGCCAATTTTATATCAAATATGGCAGTACCAAGTACCACTGGGTCCAGGTCGTGTTTTGCTCCGGCCTATCAAGCTCCACAATCCCCTCACAGCATCATGTATTCTTTGGTATGTTTTTAAGGCGATGCTTAGCATCATCGTTCGCCAACGTTAGCTTCAAAGGGACGCGGAGAAACCCTGATGCATCAGTGCTAGCAATTTCTCAGTTGCTTGATCTATCCTGATTAGAATGCCTTCATTTCTAATCTGAGGACCACTTAGTCCAGGAAGTGCATCGCGTATCCCTCCAGCTAACCTGGTTAAATGTCCTCCGATGTCATTGTATATCACGGTCGTGTAAGTGCTGTGTTGGGATCCTTTGGAAGTATACACATTCTCAAATAACCTGACTTTTTCTTAACAATGACCAAAGTTCTGATCTAATAAGTTTGTTTGATTACAGGTGTGACTATATTCATCCTCACCAGCCCGTTCCAGTTTAGCGTTTAGCATAGGTCTGATAGATATTGGCATTCTCTTGGGTGGATGCTGAATAAGCCTGAGTTACTGATCAATTACGAAATGAGGTACTTCATCACAACAGCCATAAAAACGTCATCATATTTGTGGATCAGTGGGTTGGATGAAGATACTTCTGCTGTTGAGTGGATAGCTATAAATTCAGGGTCTTGACAAGCTTGAGAAGAAAGTGGCGATCTCAGTGGGCTGTCCACCACTTGGAATGAAAGATAGTGCTCAGCTGTGTTTCTTCGAGGCATTATGTCACATGTCCATAAGAGTCTCTTAACTGAGCTGTCATATAACTCTTAACCTCACACAAATGGTTAGTATCGAAACAGCAACATAACAAAAGAGTGATATAACAAAGAAGTGACAAATTGGAGAGCAATTTTATAAGAGCGACAGAAATATTGCCAATTTGAAATAGCGACCTAACAAAAGTGTGACATAACAAAAGAGTGATAAATTGGTTAATATCGTAGTCTGTTTGCTGGGGAACATACAAGAGGGGTTGTATATTCATAGCCAGAAATTACTGAATATTGTTTATGAAGGCATTAAGTGAGTTTGTTCTGTATGCAAGAAAGCTTTTGTTTGAAGAGTTTTGCGGCTTGTGTTTATTTAGAGGTTCGTTATGAACAGCTTCTAAGGACTGGGTATGAATTCCAGCCATGTACTTATATTTTGATATGTATCATGATTCCGTACTCTGATGTTAGCTTCAAAGGGACGCAGATGTTACGATGAACCCAACACCAAAAGTGTCAACCCCTACTTCCTTTGTGACTTTCGTCCTATCTCTGTCGTCCCCATGCTATCGAGAATAACCGAAAGAGCAATCGTACACACTTACCTCTACCCGGCCTTTATCTCCACCCCGGCATGTGAGGACCTGAAGGACCAATTTGCGTTTCGGCCAACTGGGTCAACAACAGCGGCCATCATAGCCATCTTATCCCACATCACAGACATGCTGCGGACCAATGACTTTGTTGTAGTCATATCAACCGACTACTCCAAGGCTTTCAACACCATCCGCCACTCCTCTCTTGCCGAGAAATTGCGAAGATTAGACATCCCGGATCATGTCTTTAACTGGCTAATGGAATACTTCAAGGATAGGGGTCATATTACCAGATTCGCCAATGAACTCTCTCGGGTTGCACATATTAACGCCAGCATGGTGCAAGTATCGATTGTCGGCCCTCTCTCCTGCATAGCTGGAGTCTCTGATCTGCATTCGATCCATACTTTTATACTCGCAGCTAGCTCTTCTTCTCTATATGCATTAAGAGTTCTTTGCTTTCACGATCTCTCATCAGCATCCCTCCATGACGTCACCAAGGTGACTGCCTTCGCATAGACCTTCTATGCCTCTCCTGCCTGGTGGGGTTTCACCTGCCAAAAAGGACAGGAAGAGGATTGAAAGTCTGATCAACCGCATGATCCAGTTTAGTTTTCTGCCTGCGGATGCGGCCAGTGCGGCGCGGATGGTTGAGGCATCCGATGACAGTCTTTTTAAGGCTGTTTGTAAGGATCCCAACCATGTCCTTCGGGGCCTGACCCCCTTCTCATAGCATTGGTGGCTATAATCTTTGTACTAGACGACGTAGCTTCTCCTTACCACGCAAAGATGACCGCAGCTATAATGCTATATACATCCTTTATAAGAATGCTTACTGACAACTCGCTGTACAAAACTCTGTACTCTTGGTCCCAGAATTGTCCTCCATAGTCTAGCTTGTCTAAGTTGTGTCTGTGTCAGCTTAATGTATGAATAAACGAATTTCACTGATTGATTGATTGATTGAACAGGTGCTGGGTAAAAAGTCTGAGTGGGCAAAATGAGACAACGAGGTATGGGCTCATATTTTGTTAATTGCGCAAATTGACCTGTCATTATTATGAGAAACTTAGTTTTGCGAAAGATCTTGTCCAGGGAAAGTGAGCAACTCTGTGGATCTAGATAGGTTTTTGGATAATCAAGTATTAAAATAATGCAAGTCTAGTTTATTTACAGCTATATATAAAGGCCAAAATTTTAAATAAGTCACGAACACTTGAGACCTGAGAAAGAACAGCATTGTTTTATGTGATATATTTGATTTTAGTGCATTGTCTTACAGGATATTTCGTTTATATGTGTTATTAATTTGGAATTATGATTACATTTTAAGATGGATGAGTACCGATTTGTGAAATCACAGAAGAGTAACTTAGACAAACTCGTTTTCAGAGAGCACATCTATCAGACACTTTAGTACATTTATGAGTAGTATTAGTAGTAATAAGCTGCTTCTGTGGCATACATGAGTACATAAACATTTTTGTCGCTCTTTTGAATTTTGACTTCATTTCTTAGGTTGTCACTCTTGATACGGTATTTATGTCACTTCTGTCATGTCGCTCTTTTCTTATGTCACTCCTATGAACAGATCCCCACACAACTGATTTATTGATCAATGGGTTGGATGAAGATATTTCTGCTGGATATTGATTGTCTTAAGTCTTTTCTACCAGTATACTGAAGGTTTTTGCTTTTCCCTTCATTATATTGCAAGTGGCACCAGTGTCCAAGAGACATAGGGTCATTCAGTTGTGTTTGCCAATTCTTAAGTGCAAGCAGAAGCAATTGCACAATCACCATAGAAAGTAAGAAGTAAGTAAGTGCAAGTGCAATCACACTTTGGTGTACAGACATCTAATAAACACAGTTAAAATAGTGTAGTTAGATTTTTTTTACCTGTGGTGAATTCTGTCACATTCATGGCTATCTGAATCTTCTCGTCTTCAGATATTTGGATTTGTTTCGCTTTATAATGGGTACTTTAAGATCGACAGTAGCTGTAGTTAGTTTCCAGTGTTTAACGACATCTTATGGCTGCCATGGCCTTTGACGTCACGATCCTTCTTCATGAGGGTTTTGGACTGGTACTACCGGAGTACAGGCAGTGGCGGAGTTACAGATTGACAGACTGCCGTGAAATGATTTCGTTTCGTTGTAACCACTTAGAGCGTTGCTTGCTAAGCACTAATCATTGGACAGTTGCCTGAAGGATGCATTAGCCATTATTATTTGCATGTCATTTTCTTCACATTTTCATTCAGCCACAGTGATGTTTGTAAGTATGTGGCTGTATTTATGGCGCCTTTTAAGAATCTCATAAATGTGCTGACACATAGAGCTATCTAACAGTTTATATAAATCCCAATTTATTATGAGTTGGAGATATTTCTTTAGCTGTCTTTTTCGTAAAAGAACTTATGTTCTTTGGAAGTTTGTTCCAGAAGGTCATCCAATACTTGAGAAAGTACAGTGTGCTTGCATTGTTGTATGGGAGTTCCCATGGACCACTTAATGCAATGATTGTTGTCTTGAAATTTGATGAATTGAATGCCAATGCAGTTGATTAATGTTCAGTTCTGAAATTGTTAGCTTTAAAATTTGTAAGCCAATGTCATACTTTGAAAAATAGATCACATTCTATGATTAATTATTGAAATTAAAATGCAGTCACCAATAATCTAAACACTTCCATGAATGATTAAAGTTTGACTTTTAACGGTTTTTGTAGCTATTAATGTTCAGACTCTTTTCTTGTTCAGCCACAATAACAAATGGAGTTGCAAAGCAAGGCCGACTGGATGAAGCGGCATTGAAGCATTTTCATGAAATGCTACTTCGCCCACACAAGCACAAAAATCGCCATGGTAACAGGAAGAAATTTAGACGAGAAGAAAATGGTGACAGAAAAGGTGAAAACTGTGACGAAAAAGACGAATTGACTGAATGGAAGAGAACATCGTCTAAAGGTATGACATTTAAGAAAGACAATGTGCCATGGCTGGGCTCAGAACGCCTCTGAGAAGGTTATCTTGAAGGGGTGCTATATAAATTCTTAGAATGAATGAAGAAATGAATAAATATGGTAGAAGCTTTGTTAGCTTCTTTAGCACTAAATTGTGATTTTTCTAAAATGTGCTATATAAATGGCTATATACACCAGACTTGCTATGACGTGGGTTAATACAAGATGAATTCGGGTATAACACAGTCATTGCTATGGATTCAAATTTTACTTATGCGCACAATCCCTCACATGTGATATTTGGAAGAAAAATTTACATATATCCTGGCCATGCTGTTGTCTGCCAAGCTGTTGGGTGGTCAATCGGTTGTTTAGTCTGTACTTTGCGCTTTGCGTATAGTCAGTGTTGTATTTCTGTAAAAGATTTTCTCTTAAAGAGCAAAGGTATGTATGAGATTTTTATTCTACCATCCTTGCTGTTTGGCCAGTTGCATTGCTGAAATAATTTAAATCTCTAAGGATGATTGCTAGATCTAAATCAGGAGATAAGATGTAATGTAAGGTAAGGAAGATCAAGTGGATGATGGTCCTACATCAGCTGCGGTCCTAGCTGGGTTAGAGAGTGCTCTGAGATGGTTCAGAGTTGAGCTTTTATGTTGAGATGTTGAGCCTATAAAATCATGCAGCTATGTAGTTGATCGCATTTTGCCAAGTCGAAGCAGCGCAGTAACATGAAACAAATGCTAATATTCTTGAATTAAATCCAAATAAAGCAAGAAATTCTTTACTGTATGTTGTGTCTTTCAAATTAGAGATGATATCTGTTTTTTTTACATATATGCCTATGTCGGTCTAAAAATTTAGTGCCACTTAAATGTAGCTACAGCATGTATCAACATGCAAATGTATCAACATGCACTGGATGTTTATGGCCCCTGAAAGTGAAAAATCAAACAAAAAGAGCACAAAAGCATGTAACTGAACTTCTGTGAAAATCTTTTCAATTCCAAAACACAGTTTTGAATGAAATGGACATTTTTGGCAGCCTTTGCGAGTCCAATGATGCCCAGGGCAAGTATTTTATGGACTCGTTTTTCATGACTATACCTAGTTCTAAGGCTTTCATTAGCCCACTACAACCTGCTATTACACAGCTATATAGACACGTATATGGTCATACTATACCCTTTCAGTTTATTGCAGCCTTCCTTGATCGTCTCGTATTTCCTCTTTCATGTTCGATATCTCATTGGCTTCCCTTACTGCTCGGATTCAGCTTAAGGCTGTCACTTTAGTCCTTCGATCTTATACAGGCTTAGAACCCAAGTACTCTGTGACCTTTCACACTGGGAGCGCTGCTGCTTAGCAGACACTGTGAGTGGCACTTTATAAATGTTCAGATACAATACAATACTATACTTGATATTGATCGCCAATCCTGCATTACAGCGAAGATCTGATGTACATAAATACTGTCCAAGCTCTCGGTATCTGAATCATCCCTGTCTTCATTAACTTCCGTTGATATCCAAAGGTTTTAAAGTACAGAATCATTCACGTTGTATTCCTGCATTTTGATTGTACTCTACATTATAAGAAATGTTAAAAAGCATTAATAAATATTCTACGAAATTACGTGCGTATGCAGCACATTAAAGATCTAGAAATCTAGAACAAGAATAGATGGTTTGTGTGCCTGGGCCGACCGAGCGTCTCTTCCAGCTTGACACTCTAGTCCGGTCATTAAACAGTTGAGGTTCAACAAAATTTGAAGAAAAGGTTTCTCGATGGGTTTCACCCCTCTGATACGTCTACATCACAGGAAAAAAAGGTTACCAAAATATGACTTGGGGAACTATGTGAAAATGGATCAAATCCAAGATGGCCGTCATCAAAATTAACAAAAGTGGAAAAAATTTCATATATGGAACCACTCAAGCTAAAATCATCTATGATGAGTCTATTCATATCACTGAAAGAGAGTCTGTTGTTATTCACACGTGCAAATTGTGTGTGAGTATTGTGGAAGACCTGTAGTATCCGAGAGAGAAAGAAACTGAAATATAATTGCGGCTACTGTCGAGGATTCTATGCCAATCTACTTATTGGGGGAGATTGAGCCTAAGCTGAATCTCACCCAATGGTTTCAGGAGTCTACTCTTGCCAAACATGTTGTGGTAGATTTCATGTCTAAGATGCAGCAGATGCCAATAGCACAATTCCCTAATCTTGGTGTGGCCATCGACACCATGATAACCTCAGCTTCATCCTTCTCCCGAAATGTGAAATTCATCCATCAGGTACTTGCCTCCTACATTGAGATGTCTCAGCTGTGGAAGGGATGTTGCAGCAGCTGGAATAAGTGTTTACATTTTTGTAGATCTGAGACATGAAATCTACCGCAACATGTGTTGCAAGAGTAGACTCCTCACGCCATTGGGTGAGGTCCAGTCTAGGCTCAATCTCCCCAACAAGTAGTGACTTGTTGGTGTGAGCTGGAAGATCACTATCGAAACAGTGAAGATGCTGAGAGCAAATATTATTGTGTGTGAGTACCTGCCTGAGGTCCATGCCGCGCTCCTTAGCAATGTCCATGTCCTTATGCGCCTCTGCCATCTCCTTGGATGACAGGTCGTTCATCTCCTTCTCCATTGTAGATGGAGTCTTCAGCTGTGGAAGGGATGTTGTTGCAGCAGCTGGAATTAGTGTTTACATTTCTGTAGATGGCATTCTGTGTGGCTATTGGGGTGGTTAGAGGTGAGAAAATTAAGAAGGCTGCTGGTAGACCCGATCTCCTGGAACAAGAGCTCGAACTCTGCTACAGCAGTGGCATTGCGTGTGGCTCCTACCACATAGTGACCTCCAGGACCCATCGACACTCGCTGGATGGTCTGCTCGACCGTCATGCCACCTCCGACAGCACAGAACCATCCTTGGCCATCCTGAACAACCCACTGGCTCACACAGAAGCGCCGATAGAGCTCAGGATGTGTGAACTCCAACACTTTGACCTGTTCCAGATACCATGATCCATAATGCAGGAAGTTGATGCAGTCACATTCTGCAGATTGGCATAGAATCCTCGACAGTAGCCGCAAGTATATTCCAGTTTCTTTCTCTCTCAGATACTACAGCGTTCTTTCTTCGATTAGAACTACGTGCTGGTACGGGCACCTTTCTTCGATTAGAACTACGTGCTGGTACGGGCAAAGTGGATTCGATTCAATAAATGATTTGAAAAGTGTATTCGATTCAATAAATGATTTGATTTGATTTGATGACGGCGACCAACTGCGGCCAAACTTAAAAAATTTGTCAGAGCTCAGACTTGGTGAAGAACAGCAACACATAAAAATTTACATTTACCGAATGATGGAAAGTTTGCTTGATGGCGTCATCGATGTAACAAAATGACCTTGACCATGACCTTTCAAGGTGAAGATGACCCCAAATGGCAAAGACAATATCAGAAATGATATCTATATACTGAAGTCAGCAACATTTGAGGTATTACACGTGCATATACTTTAAAAAACAAAAAAAGTTAACTTTCCAATCTGCCAAAAATGACCTTGACCATGACCTTTCAAGGTGAAGATGACCCCACTTGACGAAAACAACATCAGAAATGAATTCTACATACCGAAATCAGTAACATTAGAGGTATTACAAGTGCATATACTCTAAAAAACAGAAAAGGTGAATTTTCCAATATGATTGATGGCGGCCATATTGGATTTTGCAATTTGAAGGTGTTCCCGTGGTCCGATTTGGGGGGATTTTGGATATCTTATTCAGCAATGGTTCCTGAGCAGGAAACCGTTTAAAAACGTTCTGAAGCAATTTCGCCCAGGTCTAGCTGCAAATTGCCTGGACTATAGCCGTTAGATATGTAGATATGATAATTTTGCTTTTTTTCGTCAAACCTTGGTGGCCATTTTGTTTTTTTTAACATTTAACTTGAAAATTACATTCCATAGCATGTATGTGTATATGATGATATGAATAGACTCATCATATATGTTTTTAGCTTGAGTGGTTCCATATATAAAATTTTTTCCACTTTGTTAATTTTGACGACGGCCATCTTGGATTTGACCCATTTTCACATATTTCCCCAATTCATATTTTGGTAACCTTTTTTTCCTGTGATGTAGACGTATCAGAGAGGTGAAACCCATCGACAAACCTTTTCTTCAAATTTTGTTGAACCTCTATTAAAAATTGTTGTTTAATGACTGGACTACTCCTTGGAGGAAGGGATGGATATCAATTTGTTCGTCCAGTGCACCCTGTCTGGCAAGTGCAGTGAACTTGGGCATAATGAAGTTTGCATATATTCACCTGCATATTAGACGAGTTTCCTGATTTCCAGTTGTTTTCATATACAAATGGATATTATTGATTTCTTATATATAATTGAATAGATGTAATTGATGTCTGTCAGCAGGTGTTTTTGCATTATTCATTAGCATGTCTGTTTAAAACGCTGGCTTGGAAATTGTTTTTGCCAGCATTGATGTTGTTGCTTTCTGAACTCACCATTTCACACTATTATCTCGGAGTGAGAAAAAATTGCTTTCCTATGAAATATATCCAAGTGACTTCTCTGTTTGCTTTTGATAAGAGTAAAGATAACTTTTGGGAGCATTTATAGAGTAGCCATGAAATCTGCTGTTCTTGTATGTCAGCCAGAGTCTTTCTGTGCTCATGAAGTAAATCTGTCCAGATAATGTGTTTATTAACAGTATTTTCTACAGCATAGAACCATTTTCCCTGATTGCCAGAGATAGCACCACTAATTTTCAGCCAGCAGTATGTCACAAGGTCCATGATTTGTTGCTCCAGACAGACTATCAGTATCTTAGGGATGTACTTTCTGGAAAGAAACCCTGTAAGCGCATGTATCTTGTAGGCATTGACAGAAGACGATCATCAGAATTTGCACAAAGAAGTAGGGCTTCATTGGCACAGAGACGAAAGAGTCTGGTGCGAAGGGATGGCAAAGACTACTGGGCGATCTACACCACGTATCACCAAGGAATCAATCCGGACAACCTCCAACCATACAAAGTAAGTCAGATGAAAAACGTTAAACTACTGCAGCTCTGAGCTGGATGTTTTCTTTGTCATGTGACTATCTCCCACTGCTTAGAATGACTCTGCTCTAGATATGAACCACGATCTGGTAACCAGTGCTATTACATTAGGCCCGTTTATAAAAACTAAAAGATGTCTTATTCTGCCTGGGCTGGAACAGGAGCTGATCTCTCGTAGAGATGCACTGACAAAGTCATTTCTTGTCTTAATTGCATTGCACCACATCACTCACTGATCCTCTTTGTAGGAACTTATTGAGATATTTTGCTCTCTCTCTATACTTTATCACAGATCGAAATTTATTATAAAGGACTCATGGTTGGTTTGATGCATTGCGTCAGTGGATGCAATAGGGAGCAGCCAATGAATTGACTGGAATTGAGGACATGCAGACATGGAGCAAGGCTACAGGATTTATGGCCAGCAATAATGACTGCCATGCAAAATTACTTGCCTTCTGCTCGGCTTGTTTGTGTACCAGTAATATAAGTTATGTGCCTGAACTTGGCAGAAAATCAGCAGATTATTGTGCTGATTGCAAATTTGTAATTTGAGACTACTGAAATGTGCATTTACAAATACATAGGGTTTGCGTAGTTGTGGGAGTGCTTTTGTCTTGCTGTGCATAAGGCAAAAGGTTTTGAAACCTGAGGAGTTCATGTTAGAGAGCATATTATAAATGAGTAAATACTTAACCTTATGTATAGGTGACCTTACCTACCAGTGTTAGTTAATGTGTTAGTTAGTTATCTATGTAGACTGTGTATCTTACCCTTACCCTTGGACCTGATGTGGAAATGAACCTGACCTTACTGTAGAAATCTCGAGATTATAATTACGGCTCTGATAGACATTTAACACGGCATCAGTTATCCATTTCACAGATAACAATAATATAATATAATAATATTTATTCTTTAATTAAGCGCCTGCAAACGCACTGCGCTGTACATGTACATGTTATGCGATAAACCTTAACTACTAACAGAACAGACAGCCTGCAATACACGGCGCAAATTGCAGCCTACAAAGCATGTCCGCCTATGGGACTCGATCTCTGTACCTCTCGCACTCTACGCCAGATGTTATCCAATGCGCTATCGGGCCCCCCACTGCCAGTACTAGCATAAATGTTGTTGAAGTTCATTTAGAGCAAAAAATTAACCTGTAAACAAACAATGATCGCATTACTGGAAGAGTGACCACTGGCAGAGCCACCGGATGGGGTCCCATCCAGAGTTAACAGCAGTTGACATGTAGGTAAGTTTGCCGTGTTCTAACTGCAGCCAAACAAGAAGCTGATGCGAAAGATTCCGAGTGGTGCAGAGGCAGCGAGCATCATGATCGGACAGGTGGACTTCCTGGAAGAGCTGGTGCTTGCGTTCTATCGATTCCACCCATCGCAGGTGATTGAAGAGCTGACAGAGGTTGCCATTCCAACGCGGTTTATCATTGTGGTTCTTGGGCCACAGAAGAATTCCTCCATTTCAGAGTACTTTGAAATTGGTCGAGCATTTGCAGCATTGCTCAATGATAAGGTAAGCCAGTATCTTCAACTCTTGCTGTTTTCTACAACACCTTTCATAGATGGATGGAAGGATTGAGGGATGATTGGATGGACGGATGGATGGATGGATGGATGGATAGGTAGATCGTTTGATGGAGGGATTGATGAATGGACTGATGGATGGATAGATGGATGGATGGATGGATGGAAGGACGGACGGTATCTTCAACTCTTACTGTTTTCTACAGCACCTTTCTTGGATGAATGGAGGATTTATGAATGGATTGATGGACGGATTGATGGGTGGATAAATGGATAGATAGGTGGATGGATGGATGGATCGATGGATGGATGGGTGGGTGTCTGGATGGATGGATGGATGGACAGAAGGAAGGATGGATATTGATCTAGATAGGTGTGATGTAATTTCTAGCTGTGCGTGACGCTTAATAGTATGGATTTATGTGAGATTGCTTCTGCTGCTGCTGGTCTTGTAATGAGTCTGGCATCTGCAGGTGTTCTGTGAAGTGGCGTATAAAGCCTCCAGTGTCCAGGATCTCTTGGACGGCTTGGAAGAATTTATGGACGACCTGACAGTGCTGCCACCTAGCATCTGGGATCCGAATACGAGACTAGAGCCACCGCAGAAGACTCGATCAATGGTCAGGACTTCATTGGAGATGTCTCTGATTTATTTCATGGCTGTAAATAGTCGTATTTTCACTTTAGGATCGTTTACCATTTGCTATGCAGCATTCCTTCTGTCCATGGGTCAGATGGATTAAACGTGTGGAGTGGTATAGTTATCTCTGGTTACATATATATGCATTTATCCTTGTCATCTAGATTTAAAAGTACAATGGAATCATGCCATGCTTAATACCATTAAACCTTAAGGTCAGCTTCCGTTGACCAGCTGCTGGTACCATCTTAACTAAGACTTATAGTTTCCAATGCCTTCCCACACTTTGATCCGCATCACTGGAATTCACTACCACCAGCTTTGAGGGAACCTTCTTTATCTAATCTCATTTGCAAAGAATTTAAGAATTTTTTTTCCAAATGCCCATGCTGTTCAGCTGAATTCATGATCTAAAATTATTAAAATTTGTGATTAATGATGAATAGTGTGAAATGTCAACTCATTTTAGAGTCATGTAGTTGATAAGAAGTTTGGTTGTTATTGTGTTGACCTCAGCCATTAATACAACCCTAAACGCTGCCTCTGACCACTACTGGGAAATACCATCACCCTTGTCGTGACCTTTTTTCAGTTACCTTTGCCACTTCACTTACCCTTACCTTTCCTTTACACTTATTCTCAGTCTTACTCTTTCTCTTACCCTTTTCAGTCACACACACTTTTACTTGCCCTTGCTCATTACATTGAATAGCAAATATAGTCTCACAACTGCCATTTACGATCATTTTCTTAGTTTGTGCATTTGAAATTATGTTTAATTTTCGTAGTTTGTGCTTTTGAGGTTGTGTTTAATTTTCATGGTTTGTGCGTTTGAAATTCGGTTTATGCAGCGTGTATGTTTTACTACTGTGTAATTTGACTTGTTCTTTCTGCCTTTGGGCGTAATAAAGTCCTCATTACAGTCACCTTCTTAAAAGAGCACCATTTCTGGTACTAAATTTGTTGGTACTCTGGTTCTCAATGTTGGTTGGCCTTTGAACTGTAAAAAACCATGGCAGAAACATCTTTACAAAAACAAAACCTTTAATTTGTTTATTACTTTACCATGTGATTTTTTAAACCTTATTGAAATTTATTCTTTCTTTGTCAGGTAAGTAATTCTCATCTTCATCGCCTTTGGTTCTCGGACATTTCTGTTTCTTCCTCTATTATCATCAATGTTAATATATTTCTGATGTCATAACCTAGAGGCGACTCTAGGGGTCTGTGTTGCTTGAGACGGTATGGATTTTCCAACCAAAGATGTCAGGCAGCGAATAAAATCTTGTGTGTGTGGTTATTGCCGATCTATTCCCAGGTTGCTTCATGCCAGTCGATACTAATGTCCTTTGAAAGAGGAATTGAATACTGAGCCACAAGTAAACGAGATTTAGCTGTGCAGTTGTTGAAACATGAGACTGTGCTTTTTTGAAGCTGAGAGTTGTACAAGACTAAGCTTTAGAATTCTATTCAAGTCTTTTATGATTACAATGCGAGATAATTAACCCACCATAGTCTGTATCCTATTTCACCAGGTTGCCTTGGGTAGCATGGCATAGCCATTTGGTTGCATCTATCCTATCTTGTTCAATATGGTCAGAAAAAACCTGGGTAATAGACACAGCATTCTTTTGCATGTATCTTTGCTTGAATGAATGATGCATATGATTAATAACAGTGCTGTTTTCTGGAAAAAAAGGTTCCGGAACGAAACAATTGGTTCTGGAACAGAATAATTATGGGCTGGCTAAAATCCCGAGAAAAATGGGATTGGGGGTTGGGAGGGGTCTCAATAAACACTGAAAAACAGTTCAAAACACTGAAATTAAATTAAAATAACTAAATTATTGTTTTTATTATTAAAATAAATAAATTATATTTTAGTACCTGAAAAAAGGTGCCGGAACGCGTTCCGGCTGAAAAAAGCACTGATTAATAATATGATTAAATAATATGAGCTATAAATGTTTAATATGTTTTCTGTTTGTTTTTGATGCCATTCATTTATTCTCCCAGGGAAAGTTTATTTCAAATCTGTGCTGCTTTTCCATCTGTTCAGGATAAAATATGGAGGCGATTGAATGAAGTGAATCGCTATGTGATCTCCCCAGAGACTCTGAGTGCTCACGACAATGATGATTCTCTGAGACGTAGTGGAAGGTAGTATTTCACTGCAAAAAAACATATTTTTTAGATAGATGGACTGCTTTGATAGAATTAATTATTCTTGTTGAAGATAGTTTCACGATACAGTTATGAGATCTATCCAAAATTTAATTAATTTATTCATAGCACTTATATAGCGCCTCTCTGAGATTCCTACTCATAGGCACTCCCAACCCAACCATGGCAAGAGAAAACAGTTCTCAAAAGCTTGTGTTAGGTGTATGCAGAGTCTCTGGTTAAAATTACGTGCAGTTCTGAAAGAAGATTATTCCAGGTGGAGAGCCCAACCAATCAAAAGGCATGACATTGCAACCTCAAAGTGTGTGCAAGGGGAAAAACAAGTTCACCTTGAGATGCAGAACAAAGACCTCTGGAGCCAGCTTAACCTGACTTGGGACATCAGAGCTACCACAAGTAGTCAGAGGCATTCCCCAAACTGGCACTGCCAGACCCAGACCATAATCTTAAATTCATTATGCTAGGATATAGGCAACCAATGGAGTACATCATGCATACAATGCGAGACATGATCATATTCTGAAATGACATCAACAAGCCTAGCAGCTAACACAGCATGTATTTAAGCTGTCTAATGTGCCCCAAAGGGAGGCCCATATATGTAATGTAATGTAATGTATTGTAATTAGTAACTTCGATGGTGCTGGTGTGTAATGCACAAGGCATCAACTGATGGCACACCAAAACCATTCAGTCAGTATCCAGAAGATTAGTCCATAAAACAGAGAGGCAGCCTATGGAGGATAAGCAAGTTGAAAGAGTTAAGTTTTAAGTTGAGCACGAAATGACACAAGCGACTGTGCAGAGCACACAAACACAGGGAGAGAGTTCCAAAAACTAGGTCGAGCAACAGAACACGCTTGTTCACTAAGAACAGTTCCCGATCAAATTTTTTTAGTTGCTGTGGAGTGCCCAGTAGCAGAAATTCAATCTTTGATGGGTTAAGGCATAGTTTATTGGCCACCATCCAAGACTGCACCTCACCAAAGGCAGCAGACAACAGCTGCACAGATGAGTCACATGACAGACTGTTAAATGAAATGTAGATTTGAGTATCATTAGCATAGAAATAATAGCACTGCAGTAGTCCATCCTCCTACAAACAAATGCATGAACAAGAGCCTCTCACATTGCCAGTAAAATCTGTTGTGTGCTTATTGCTACTATCCTGTACTTCTTTAGACTATGAACTTATGACTAAGTGGAGCATCTGAGAGGTCCTACACTAATCTTCTTATATTACTCTAATATTTCAGAAAGCATTGCTTGATGGTAGCAGTGGTGTTGGGTGGCTGTTCTTTCTGTTTAGCATCTCTTCAGGGTTTCTAGGCTTCTGGTTTGATGTGATGGCTCAATAATAATGCTTGTTATGTTAAAAGTTAATTTTCAGCAGAATTATATATATATATATTTGCAGAAGTACATACAGAATAATCTTTTGACTATCTGCTCAGACTTGCTAATTGCACTCTCAGGCCGTTGACGTAACTTAAGACATGGAGTCATGGAGACATGTCACTTCACGTACTCTAATCTCATTTGTGACAAGGTCCCTTGAGAGCAGATCCTCAATCATCTATCTGAGAGTGCCTGCTGACTGCTATTTCCTTCCATTATGTACACTACTATTCTTGGACTTGTTTACATTTAGTATTTTCCCCTCATATGACCCACCAGTATTCCATACTCATTGGTCGTATCCATTCATTGGGCATGGCACTGCTGAATCTTTCTTCTCTCCCTTTCACCCCAATGAATGGTGCATTGCTCCAGCATATCTTTTTCCTAGCCACAACATGACTGATTCTCCCTGCTCTCTCTTGCATTGCTCCATCCAGCCAGCCGTGCATCTGGAAGTAGTGTGCTCACAGCTCATGCTCCCAGAGCATATAACCTTAGTCAGGTCGGCCATGTACAATATGTGCAGCAGCAGCGCGGATACTGAGCTCTGTTATATAACAAATTGAACTGGTGTCCAAGCTGTACCGTCTGAGCCTATGGTCACCATCACCATCGACTCGTCTGGGAAGAACTTAAGCCAGATGACCACCAATTCCATAAGAGGTGCTTAGACACTTGATCAATGACCATGTTGAATGCTACACTTCGATAAGGAGAGCAAGCAGCATTATGCCTACATAGTCAATTTGAGATCAGTTTGAGCTGGGCCATCTTCGTAGAACATCCCTTCCTCAAGCCTGATTGTAATGTCATTCATTACTAGGTAACGTACCTTCTGCCAAACCACAATCCTCATGATAACCTTAGATGGAAATGTGAGCTTCTAGATTGGCCAGTAGTTGCTGGTATTGTTCAGTCCCAGCTTTTTTAAGAAGGTAAAACAATTGCATGCTTTTCACATGCTGGTAGAAAAGTCCTACAACCAACAATGAATCATAGAGCTATCCAAGGACTTGCAGCAGCTCAGTGACGAATTTATAAAGGACGAAGGTTGGTGTTGGGTCAGGTGTGCATGTTTTCAATGGAGAAGATATCATTAGCCTTTTGAGTTCGTTGCCATATACGCTTTCAAACCAATCCAGGTGACACTGTGTTGATGTATACGTGGAGCAGATCCTCTGTTCCTTTGCAGACATAAGAGATCGTCTTGGTCATGTAGCCCAGATACTGACCCAGAAACACTGACATGTCATTCCAGAGCCCCCAGTTGTCCTCTGAGTGATGGGCATTCATGCTTTCTCAGTAGCTCCACTCATTGCCCTGGAAGAAAGTGTGAGCCAAATTTACTCACAGCGATTCTTGGCCAGCCCATTGCTTTTATAATAGTGAGCACTCAGCCTTCCTTAACTATGCTGCACGTCGCTCAGCACTCCGAGTCGAACCGTGCAGTGAGATGGTTAACAGAACGTGGTGGAAGCAGGTTGTTGATGATATTTTCAGTCATATTAAAATAACGAAGGTTCTTAGTATTTACTTTATGTTACCTATTTTTTATTTCTATGCTCAGTTCCTTGCAAAAGATGTGCTAAATCATGCAATAAAGCCGTTCATTACTAATTTGATTTTAATTACTGTTCCCATTTCTGTTCTGCTTCTCTATAGAATATTTGGTGGGTTGGTGTCGGATATGACGAGTCGTTACCGGTTCTTTCTGAGTGACTTTACCGATGGATTGCATCTGCAGTGTTTTGCTTCAACCATCTTTCTCTACTTTGCATGCATTACCCCAATTGTGACGTTTGGAGGACTAATGGGCCAGAAGACAGACAATTACATGGTAAGCAGCCGCTTTCTATTCAATTGCTCTGCAAGCAGTCAAAGGCTTTTGTTGCTTTTAGTGTTGCTGTACGTTTGATGCAAATGTTCTTTATGCTGTGGTCAAGGATGTGGCTGACGTTGCTAATGTTGTTAATATTGTTTTGAAGAAGATTTAGAGCATTGCCTTCAGCTAACCTGTAGAGGCAGTCATGGTACAAAGTATTAGCGAATTCACTTGAATCTTAACCTTGGAAGGAAGGCTAGTCCTCTCTGTTCCTGCGTGGTCTTCCACCAACAATGTATGGTCGACTTACTCATTTATTTGCAGCGTTTACTAAGGGAACAGAAGATTCAAAACATGTTTCTGTCCTAGATTTTGAAGCCCTGGCCTCAGTATTGACAGTCCAACAGGCTAACCATTACCATTACACTTTTGTCTGCTTTTAACGCTGGTAATATTATTGCTGTTGATTTATTGCCATTTGTGTTGATGCATATGTTTCTGTCATTGTTTTCTTAGATTGTTGTTGATAGTATTGCCGATGACTGTGTTGGTGACATTTTTTATGTTGCTGCATTTGTTGGATTTGCATTTGTTGGTGTTGCTAAATTAAGGAAAAATGTGCCATTTACTACGGATTAAGGCTAAACCTACAAAACCTACAAAACCTTTAAGTTATGTAAAACTGCTTCATCTTTTTGTCTGGTTTCGTGGCCTAATAGGAAGCAGTGAGTGGAGTTCATCATGCATAGTTTCAGTGGCGTTTTCGCACTTTTGCTTACTGGTGATTAGGCATGCAGCATTCAGAGCAGACCGTAACTTTTTCAGTTGTGATGTGGTGACACCACACAGAAGGAACGTTGTTACAATAATCAAGGCAACCGATGATGAAGGCACAGATTAGCACCTTGGCAGCTTTATTGAAAGTGTGCCAGCAGCATTGTGGCTATAGCACTGAGAAACCAAGGTCGCATAACTGAAGCCCTAAATTTAAAGTACTGGTACAGAACTTCTTTTAAGATATTTATTTGATGTCAGTGTTGTAATCATTGTGCTGCTGTTGTTAATATGCAGGGTACAATGGAGACCCTGATGTCCGGTGCAATCTGTGGTGTCTTTTATGCAATTTTCTCTGGACAGCCGCTGAACATAATTGGATCCACTGGTCCTCTGCTTGTATTTGAATCGATCTTGTATCATATGTGCAAGTAAGTATTGCATCTGATTTCATTTTATCTTCAAACAGTTTCCATCTTGGAATGTTTTTGTCTTCACAGTGTGACAGATTTTCATTCTGATTCTTGAATTGTCATGCATATTTGCGACATGTCACGTGTATTTGCGACATGTTAGCCCATTCAGTTAGTGCATTTAGTGCATTGAGTGTGTTACTTAAAGTTGTGTGTTTGACCCTGCTCATCAAACTCAGTGCGTAACAACCCTGGGCAAGTTGTAATATTTTCAATAATTTGTCATAAAACTGTATTATTTAGTGCTGGCATTAGCTGGGAAGTTAACGGAAGTCTTATGATTCACTGCCCAACATCCAGGACCTTGGAATTCTTCCATTACCAGCTTCAGGTCGTAAGAAAAGGAAATGAGCGCTTGCCTAAGTCCCACTTAGTGAAACACAGATCATTGCGTTTCTTGCTTCTGGAAGAGCATCAGAAACTGTGTGATATGTTTATGTGTCATGTACTGGGAGATACTGACTCTTGTATTTCTTTAGTCTACTTAAGGTTATGTATTCATATATTACCTACTTCAATTTCTATTTGGGCAGAATTCCTCAGAGACGTTTAGGACTGTGGTTTTAGGACTGTGTATTGTGTGGCTCTTATATAAAAAGCAGTGTGCTGATAACTGTAAGCCATTTTGGTTTTAGTTGGCATTAGAGACTGTCTTATAGTATTGCTAGAGAGACAGAGGTGCATTTTTTGGTGTTTTAGAGAGAGCGCGATTGACTTCATGTCGTTCCGTTTCTGGATCGGAATCTGGGTCTTCATCTATCTCATACTGATTGTGGCATTTGACCTGAGTGCATTTGTTCGCTACATCACACGATTCACAGAGGAAAGTTTTGCAGTTCTTATTTCAGTTATATTCATCTACGAAGCTTGTAGCAAAATTCTTGAAATCTGGACAACCCATCCAATTCGACGTAACAGGATTGAAAATGTAGCAAACGACACTTGCTACTGCTCTTCTCCTCGTCTCATCGATTATTTATCTGCCAATCTGAAAAACAGCTCCTCCACTGCTAATCATTCTGGTGTTGCCGAATTCCTAAACCAATCTGCTGATAATGGGACATTTGTACGAGCTGCAAATAACAGCGCTTTGTATGACTTTGCCAACTGGTCAGCCATATTACCTGAGGAATGTTTGACATTTCGTCATCATGTCATCATTCAGTATGGTTGTGCAAGTCCATCGGATTGTACTGAGCGAGGATGGACTCTGTCTGGGGCGGCTTGCCAGGACGATTCCATCGTGCAGTCAGTTCCAGATGTTTTCCTTCTGTCGTGTATGCTCTTCTTTGGAACGTTCTCTGCAGCCATGTTTTTCCGGACATTCCGAAACACGCGGTACTTTCCAACACAAGTAAGTTTAATTATGAATTGATTTTGCTGTAGACACTTGTTTAATATTTTCTTGTAAATATTCAGGTTAAATGTGTGACTTTTTGTAAAGAACCTAATTTAACACTTTAACGATGAGCTGCGTTGCTCTCCCCCTCGCTTTTAGCAAATGCTCATCGTTGAAGTGTTAAAACTACTAATTAAACATCTGTGTTCATGCTCATCTTTGAAATTATATGAATTTCATAAGAAGCTTAACAGCACATTGAAATCATCTGAATTTTCTGCATTTCCTTGAAGCTGAAGCACATGATGAGTATGTATGAACAACTTGTCCAGGATCAGCAGCATAAACTTGTCTAAAATATTGGGGGGAGGTTCATAGGGGTCATAGGGAGCTTGACTTGACTGTCATCATTGCTATTCATCCGATCCTTGTTAAACGCAGCTTCCTGTTCAAGTTCACATGAAATGGGTGCATTTTATTTACATTGTAAAGTTGTTTCCTATCGAAGATGTTGAAGACGTAAATAAATCTTTGTTTTTATTATGAATTTCTGATAGTATTAAGTTCTTTGTCTCTGTTTTTCTGTTTCTAAAGAAGTTTGTCTGTATTGAAACATAATATTTTAATATTTAAAGAAATTCTCCTCTCAATTTTGGTGGCAATGCCCCTCCTGAATTTTTGGGGCATGTGCCCCGGCTGCCCTCTGAGTCTATGCCTACGACCAGGATTATTGTGCCCAGAGTCAGCTCAACAAGCTTTAACTCACAATCAGTGAACTACAGAGCCTGTTTGCTGCCACATGTTTTCTAGTCCTTTGGAAGCTTCTTTGCAAGATTAATTTTTTGGTTGAGGGGAAGCTATGATATGGTTTTTGTGTCAATGTTTGAGGTTAGGTTCGTACTTTGGTTGGTGACTTTGCCGTGTTTCTGGCGGTCATCATGTGGACAGGGGTTGATGTGTGGTTTGGTCTGGACACTCCAAAGCTCCAAGTGCCAAATGAGTTCAAACCTACTCTTCAGGGCAGGTAATTAAAACATAAAAGTTCTGGCTTGAAAGCACCTTCACTAAGAAACAGGATTCTAAATAAGGGTGAGACTTCTATAGCTTCGTTCCGGGAGTAATTCAGAAGAGCTGCAATTGATAAGCCACACAGTTTCTTTCAGTGCAATTAACGATGACTGTTTTAAACTCAAGGCACAGTTTAATCTGGGACTAATATTGCTGAAAGGGATATGAAGCGGCAACGCTTCAGCCAATCAGAGCTCGTCTTTTACGATGCATCGCAGGCGATGTCTGTGGCTGTCATCCGGGTACTTAGCAGAGGACGATTTGAAGTAAATACACCACATGGCATCGGTCTAGACGTTTTTTTTAGCGATTTACAATTAAGGACACAATTATGCGTTTTCTTATTAATAAAAGTCGTTTTTATTTAGTTATAAAGTCAGCTACAAGCGACTAATGTTTGACTAGCCGATCCGTACAAGGGTCCCGGAAGTAAAACTCGGCCACACACATAATCTAGCTAGACCAAAGACACTATATTCATCGGCTTCATATCCCTTTCAGCAATATTAGTCCCAGGTTTCATATTTCAACTAGCAACATTACAGAATTGACATAATAAAAGTAAAATTTTAAAATTACTGGTACCTGAAATGTTCTTGTTAAGGATTGTATATTGATGTTGTATTGTTAGTTTTCTATATGATATAACGTAATACAGACCATTATGAATTTGCAATGGTGTGTGCTATAAAAACAGTTTATTTCAGTTTCTCTTCAGTTTCTTAAAAGACAAAATATGTCATCTGATCATCAAGTCCATTGCACATTGCTTTCATCTTCTTGTCAGGATCTGTGGCCAAACTTCCTTTACTCATGAATAAGCTGGTGCTTAGCACTCGTGAATAAGCTGGTGCTCTGCGCGTAGCTTTAGAGTAGCACTTTAGAAATTTGGAGTTTACGAATGTGATTACTAAATCAGTTCTCAGGCTAGATGTAACCGTCAGTCATCACGAATCGCAGACATGAGGCCGAACTCGTTTTCTTTTTCTGTTTCCTGGACCCTCTTTCAGTGCGTGCGCAGTGGCAGAGTGCATGCTATTATGATGATGCTAGGTTGCCAAGCAACCGTAACATGAACTTTCTTTTCCTGTATTCTGCCAGCACTTGATTGCTATCCTGTTTGATCATGGCTTTCTGATTTCAAGCCAGGAGCACATCTGAGGTTTGTTTTGAACAGGTGCACTATGTTTAACACTTTAACGACGAGCTGCATTGGTTTTCCAGTCGCTTTTATCTACACTCTCATCGTTAAAGTGTTAATGTGCAATTAGCAAGGTGTTGTTGTGTTCCAAAGCTCAGGTTTATAATGCAGGTGTGTTTCTTATCTTGATCGAAAACAGATTCCAGTGTTTTTCTGGACCAGTTTCAGGTAGTCGGTGTATTGGATTTAAGGAGGCACTCGTATAAAAACGAGCTTAAACACAGATTTCACTTGATGGGCCTGGAATCAAACTCGGTTTGTGGGGGTGAAAGCTAAAGTGTTAGCCACTTTGCAACGATACCGCTGCCAGTTTAGGTTGAGAGAATTCTCTTGTAATTTAACGAGAAAATCTTTCTTCAGTTTGTCTTCCCCAGGGTAATCCACCCCATCTCAACGTATTCAGCGCATCTCATTCATTCTTTATTTAGTAATCCCAGGTGTCTGCATGCCTGCACCGATTTAGCGTGTATGTAGTCAAGGGCAAATTTAGAATTCAGTGCTGGAAGCATGTTAGTTGTTGAGTCGTATTGAAGCCGTTTCGGTCACTGTTTACGGATGTTGTTGTAAAACGTAATTGGAACTGCAGGCGCATTTCTCAGGAGCATCAGAAACTTCTTGTGAATGTTAATTGACCGTCATTTGAAACAGATAAATGTTGATGTCATGCAACAATGCCATTCTGACGTATGAGACAATCAAATGGCGGAGCAGCAGCAATCAAATGGCAGAGCAGCAGCAATCAAGGACTGGCTGTTTATGGTTTTCTTGAATTATGCTGTTGTTCGTTTCATGTATGTTACTGCTTCATCAGTCTCGTGACGCAGTAACTATCCATCTTATCAGATAATGAGATGTTGCTGCAGAGTTCAGAGGACAGGAGGAGGAGGAGGAGGAGGCACTGCTTTGAGATAAAGAAAGATGTGACAGATATAACAGCCAGAAACAGGGAAGGGGTGAGGAAGATGCAGAGGGGCTTCTGTACATAAGATGAGGAAGAGCAAATGTTTGCTACCCATCTGACGCAATTGCCTGTGTTCGTCCCTGCATGATATTGTTGTGGAAGTAGAGCCATGGATGTCTGCTCCCGTTAAACCCAACGAAGACGTAGGGCAGCTGGTTGGGCACAACCCAGATGTGCTCAAAGATTGATGAAGAATCAATAAAGGTGCAGTGCCCTTACTGGAATCAACAACTAGTCGATTGCAACCTGGCTGTGCACCTGGGCAGAGAGCTTTCTTTGGCTGGCCATGTCAACTGTCTCTACAGTTCCTCTTCTTATCAGCTGCATCAGATACGGGTCGTTCGGCACAATCTATTGTTTAGTGCTGCAGAGACACTCATACTTTCCTTCATTCTGCATATCACAATCAAAATGTAACTGGCTTAAAAATTTATGACTTCCTGTGTGCCAGTTGTATTGTTTGTAGGGAAATAAATTTGTTTTTCTGGCACTCTGCCTTTCTTCGTGGATGATTAGTTTGCCCCTGATGGTCCCTGCCTTGTTTGATGTTTTGCATAGGTTGTTATTCATATTTCAGTTTCATCTGCAGCTGTTCTCTGGTGGGCTTTTACCTGCACTCTCTGCAGCTAATTAAGTGCATCCAGTGAAAGACTTGAGCTTTGAAGAGTTGATGAAATGAATGGGGTTACAACATTGAGAAGGAGAAGAAGCAGAGGAGACTTGATTAAAGCTTCTAAGATTATCGTTTGGAAGTACGCTGTACCTTGGAAGAAGTTCTTTGTATTTGCAACAACAAAAAAGAAATTAATACTTAAGCCATTGATATAAACTATAAAATTAGTTAAGGAACCAATAGGAATGTTAGGGAGAAATTCTTCAGCACAGCAGTTTTTGATTTATGGAATGTTATAGATGCACTATCTCAATGGTCTCTATCCTAGCTTTTACAAGGAAGTTAGGAAGGAGTGGCTAAAGAGTGTTCCATGTAATTTGCTGTGCATGAATGTCTTCTGAACCACATGAAACCCATGTTTTGTTATGCTATATTATGTTACAATTTGTATTGTTAAGATGTTTAGATTCATTGTTGGTCTATCATCAAATGTGTTTGACTTCATCTCTTTTGATTGTGCTTGGTGTTGATCTTCTTGAATTTTGATTGACCAAATAGATGATTTTCCATATCTACCTATCCTGCTAAATAATTTCTTCTTATAGTTGATTTTTCTGGCCTGTCAGTATCCATAACAAACCAACAAGACTTGGTGGATGTCAATAACTTTTGTACCATCACCAGGAAAGTCATTTAGTTATATATAATTCTAGTTGTGCCATTCAATTCTGTCAGATTTTGAGCCGTGCTCCACTGTGTGACTTAGTAACAGAGCCTTTGTGAGATTTTTAAACTATGAAGTTTCTACAGACAAATAAATAGATGAATACATGCTTGAAAAACTGTTGATTGTGTTGAAAATTATTTTACATACATTAACTGCAGACTGAAGTAAACTTTAAAGCATTTCTATGCCTTGTTTAGTATTGTGCACTCATTAACTGGCAATGAAGATTGTCTTCAGTTGAATTGTTTTGATACAACTGATTGTGAATGTATTGTTGTTTCATTCTGATATGAACCAAACAGAAGGGATTTGTTGTTCAGTGATTAACATTCCCATTAATACAAAGAAACTGCAACATAATATAATACTTTAGAAAATAGAAGGGTTCTCATCTCCTGGCAGAGAGAGGCCAAAGTTTTACAAAACCAGTGCAGATTCATGCAGGGACTTAATGGATGCACATGCACTCTGCAGTCTCTTCATTTAACACTTAACGAAGAGCATGCACCAGAATATATCATATCCATTATTTATATAGTGCCGCTCACAGTATAAACTATTCAGGGGCGCTCCCAGTGTGACAGCCCTGAAGGAAAAGGAAGGACTTCAGGCAGCAGAGAGAAGAGTGCGAGATCTAAAACAATATCTTGTTACGGCATGAGTGGCAAGTCATTCCATAAGCAAGGCCAACGATGGTAAAAGCACGAAGCTGAGCCATGTAAGTCATAGCCCGAGGGACAAGGAGATAAAGGCGGTCCACGCGGACCGAAGAAGGCGGGAAGAGAGAGGAGAGAGAGGTTGTGCATTAGGTCACAGAGGTACTTAGGAGCTTTTGCCTGCTGAATGTGAAAACTAATCCCTATCGTCACACTTATGGGTTAAAAGACTGACATTTTTGGGATTGTTTTAATTTCTATATCTTAGACCGTTGTTGTGTCTTTCTTCCTACGTTACAGTCCAGATTTCCCTTTGAAGACATCGTATTAAACAGTTCAGTTTGGAAATGTCTTTGTGTGATTTGGTTATGTTTCTAGAGGCTGGTTTATAAATCCTCTGACAGTTACCTCATGGTGGCTGATACCGCTTGGAGCGTTACCAGGGGCATTGGCTACAATACTCGTATTCTTGGATCAGCAAATAACGGCCGTTATCGTCAACAGAAAAGAGCATAAACTTAAAGTAGTTCAAAATTCTGAATTTTTTTGACATTTTTATTTGTATTAATCATGTGGCAAATAGTTTTGTATGGGAAAAAGAAGAATGATGAGCAGAAGAGAAGTTAGGATTAGAAGAAGGAGGAGGAGGAAGCAGAAACAGAACAAGGCAGAAAATGATGCATTGACAATACAAAGAAATGCAGCTAAAGGAGCCAGTGAGGCAGACAAAAGATTGGAAGCCTGTGATGCAAAACAAAGAGTACACTGATATTAACTATATGTTAATTATAATGCACTGAGTGTGATGATGAGGGTCATGTCCTTATGTTGTAAGGTTGCAAGGACCAATTAGGGGTTTTCTGGAAGAGAAGCTATATAAATGTGCCTTTACAATTATGAATACAATCATAATTGCGATCATGATCATGACGATGCTACTGATTTTAGCAACTGTAGATCACTGCTGATCTGTTTTACCAGATTCAGCTCAAGATAAGTTTTAATCTTTCACTTACATCTGTTTGATATCTTCTTGTGTATGAATACTTTTGTAGAGCTTATATTTTGAGTTGTTTTTTATGCTGCAGAAAGGTCATGGCTACCACCTCGACCTCTTTGTTTTGTCATTTCTCATTGCAACATGCTCACTGATGGGTCTGCCATGGTTTGTCGCTGCTACCGTGCGTGCAATCACGCACGTCCGAAGTCTCATCCGCGAATCGGAAGTAAAAGCCCCGGGTGAACGACCGCAGATGCTTGGTGTTAGGTATGCACTGATGGTGAAATAGCTCATTATGTCATTCCCGGTGTAGAGTGCTATGTAAAGTGCTCTTCATCAAGGTTATGCAGCATTTATATCACCATGGACTGTCTAAAGCCTGTGTCATGGAAAGGCCCTTAAAAATTGCTATTTCCCAAATCTATATACATACATACCGGTACTTCCATAGTCTACATCAGTGCTTCTCAAACTTCTGATTCTGCAGCCTGTTAATTGCTTCACCAGCCTTACCGCGGACCGATGCTTTCATAATATCATCAGCTTACATTACATGTTAAATTAAAAATTTAGATTTCATAATATTGTCTCTATGTATTACAAAAATAGGTCTACTTTTGTTACTGTGGCATGTTTAACACCGTTTATTATGTATGAACTGCATGTCATGTTCTCAGTTTTATGTTTTACACTGTACAATCAAATATTTAGTGGAGTGCGATCAAAATTATGATTCCGGTTATCGTTCCATAGTAACGAGTCATTCATGGACCGGCACTTGGCTGTGGACCACAGTTTGAGAAACACTGGTCTACACCACTACTCAAGTTTATCACTATAATTTATAGCAAAATTTGGGTACTGTCTGTATGTTTCTGAATAAAATTTCAGATTTCTTTCTGAGCACTACCATTGCTTCCTATTTGCTGCTGAAAACCAATTTTGTAATTGATTTTTTTGTCAAACCATGCAAGTATAACTTACAGTCTAAAACCATTTGGAGATCTTTTATGTTTGTAGAGAGCAGCGTTTGACTGGAGTTTGTATTCATCTTATGATTGGCTTCTCGACAATGCTAACGTCAGTTCTTAAGGTAGAAGTGTCGCTTCAAATGTCTTTATGTCATGACAGAGTGGTCACAGTGACCAGCTGGTGTAAAAACATTTGTGGAAGCTGGACAAAGGTCCAGAAAGTCATTAGGCCAGTAGTTGATCTACATTGTGCCATTGGTGGCAGGTGAAAGCCACTTAAGGGCCCAGTATGGAGCCTAACCAGAAATTTCCATCATTATAGAACAGTGTCTTCCTGACGTCTATTTGGAGTTTTAATGAACACGACACTCAGTGCTGTCACCTTTGAAACTGATAGCATCCTATTAACCTCTGAGTGTTTGCCTGGTATTGATAAGCACCTTATTTACTCAGTTCATGCTGTGAACATAAACCAGGTGACAACGGGGGTGCTCATATTTCTCTTTTATTTAATGAGTTGTTTTCCATTATGTTTTGACGCATCCAGACAAAACTGTGAAGTGGAAACTTATGTGTCTCTATGAACTAGGAAACATTGTTATTTTATAGACTGCCAAAATATCCTGTTTTCTGAAACTGTCTGTAAGGATTAAATCCTCTGCTGTACATTTATTACTAAAAAAATATAATAATAATCAATAATAATAATAATGAAAATGATAAATAATAATGTCTTGATTGTCATTATTAAAATATGACTGTTTCTTTTTGTTTTTTGAAGTACATACCAATGCCAGTATTATATGGAGTGTTCTTATACATGGGTATAACATCTCTTGCTGGCGTTCAGGTAATTATATTTCTCCCCATGTGCATCACTCCCAACTCAAAACATATCTTTTTCATAGAATATGTTGTGTATGCTTCTGATGCTTGTTAGAAAGTGCCATGGAACTTTTGTTGATATTCTGTTTAAAAATAATATCTCCTCATGATTTGCCATGTGGCCTGGTGGCAACATAAAGTATTCACATCCCTGCATATTATAGACATGTGTTCAATAAGATCTTGATAATTGTACCGTCATGTTTCAATGTTTCAATGTTTTTTTACTGTGGTTTGTCGGTGAGTTTGTGAACTTGTGAATTATTGATTATTATTATTATTATTATTCTGGGCTATAGACTGACATTCTGTCCTGGCTGCACGGTCTCCTTGTTGTTCAAATCCGAGGTGCCTAGAACAGAGAGAGAGTTTCCAGTTTGCAGGGCAACTGATAGACGCGGGAGCAGATGGCTGGTCTCACGCTGATCGCCTGTAGCTGCTTTTATCTTGGCACCAAGTTCTTGGATAAATTCCAGTGACTCGGCATGCCAGCTTCCTGAGGTTTCGACTGCTACAGGGATGAAATGGTGCGATTGTGAGATGGCAGCATATTTGTTTTCCTTATTGTGGGCTGCTTTTTCCGCTGCGGCACCTGCATTTTGCGATATTACATGCTGGTATGATGCTGCGAATGTATCTGGCACCATGACATCCCACGCTAAGCATCGACCTCTGGCCCAAGGTATTATGGTGACTCCATCAGGCCTTTTTCCGTCAGCTCTGGAGAGGCCATTGGGCTCTTTGATGGCCGGTATTTTGGCTCTGATGAAGGCGCGCCAAATCACGTCATTGATCATGGCATGTCATTGTTGCCTTCCAGTTCCCTTGATGCAAGGGAATAATAATAATAATAATAATATTATTATTATTATTATTACTATTATTATTATTATTATTATTATTATTATTATTATTATTATTATTATTATTATTATCTGAAATCAATAATTTGTTGCTGTTACAATGTTTGTGCTTGAGCTGTAAATGTTCTGCAACCCTAGGACAACTCTTCTGAGGACTGTTGTTATAGCAGAGGTGGAATAATTGAGTGATTTTACGTATTTATGCATATATGTACTTATGTTTCCATGGACTAGCATGTATGTACGTACCTGTAACGATCTTCTTGTTCTTTTACACATTATGTGTAATGTGTTATGGATCGAATTGCGTTGACTTATGGTGCTAACTGATAAGACACTGTAAATATACATGTATAACTTGTTTAAAATATAATAATTATTTAATTACCACCATCCTAAGTAATACCAACATCATGGGACAAAATAACATTAAGATAGGATTGAGAATGACTACAGGCAGAACATTCAATGGGGAACAGGAGGCCAGATTATATAATGTTGAATCTAATCATTCTGAATGATGGTCAGTAGTGTGACTAAGGAGTGTCCATGAAATAGAGTAGTCCAGGTCATTGTGCGGCTAGGGATCTTCTGCGAAGTTGAGTAGTGCGATCATAGCTATAGTTTAAAGTCGGTGACAATCAAGGACCTATTGGTGAGATGACATCATTTGCAATAGGGGTGAACTATTGAGAAAATGGGATAGCAATCTACAAGGATTTCAAGCCTTAGTCAGATCAATACCCAGAAAGTCGATCCGATGAAACAGAAAAGCAGTCTATGAAGCGAAAAAGTTAGACTTTAGTTTAGGTCGCAATGTCACAAGACACTGGGCAGAATGAGCAGATGCAGGAAAAGAGTTCCAAAATTTAGGTTCAGCATCTGAAAAAGCTTGTCTGCAACAAACAGTTCTGGTTTTGGTACAACCAGAGAAAGATATTGAGGTGACCTGGTTTTAATATGATATGTTTGCGGAACGAGGACTGATTTCAAATACTGTGGTTGGTGAGAGTATGTTTTATAGAATATAAGCCCCAATGCAGTGATATTTTACTTCTAAAAATAATTCCTAATTCAGTTTTAATTCAGTTCTGAGCTCTTGAATTTTACTTTTAATTCTAATTTTACTTTACAAATAATTTTACTTCTCATTCCTATTTTTGTTCTCAAATAATTTTACTTCTTATTTTAGTTTTCCATATAAATATTAATTTCCGTGCTGTAAAAGTATGCATTGCTTGCATGCAGAAACGCGCCAAACTTGTCTCGAGAAAGAAAAAACTGAAGTAAAACAAGGGATGGAACGTTAGTCTAACAATGCGGCATCTATTCCCCTCCCAAGACTTGTAATGCTTTTATTTTTTTCTAGCAAGTGCTGTTCCACAAAGTCCGGCATTTTCTCAGTAGGTTCTTGGCATGTAGATCTGCCTGTTGTTTCGTCAAAATGAAAAATCCCAAACCGGCCTATCTCGCTTCCTTCCTGCCAACATTCTCGATTAACTCATAATTTTACAATTTAACGATCGAACCCTAAATTTAAAAAATGGCGTACGAAACTGAGGTTGTTAGTACACAAGCAAGGATTCTATATAAGTGCTCATTTCCTTCATGTATAAAAGGTCCTTGGTACGCAAGTGAGACAATTAGGCCTATTAGACAACGAAGACCAAAGACAGTATATTACATCGAGAAAAATGAATGGTATGCGCCTCTCATCAACCAAAGTTTTCTAATGGATTATGTGTTTGGATCGCATGCAATTTTACTCCCCTTCATGATCTCAACTTAAGTTAGGTGGCCTACCACAAGAAGTAAAATGATTTTACTTCTTAAAGTAATTGTTAATTTCGTTCTTAATTTTAGTTCGGCAAATAATTTCTAATTCAATTCCTAATTTCGTTTTTTCTGCTGAAATAATTCCTACTTTTACTTCTAGTTTTCGTTAACGAAATCATTTATTTTTACTTCTAATTTTAGTTTTCGCTAACGAAAATATCACTGCCCCAATGTGACAAATCATTTGCTAAACAGGAAGCCATTGCAAAGATTTCAGTAAGAGTTCTAACTCTTGCAGTTTCTGCATATTTGACCCTGTGTTACTAGTGACTAGCGAGTTACAGTAATCAAGGTGACTGGAGACCAAAGCATTTGACAGAGTTGTTGCCTTACCCTTATCCATAGAACATGTATGTCATTATGAAGGGCGGATTTTGTTGAATGAAAGTTAAAGTATGCAGACTGAAATGCAGAGGTTGAAATGGCCATTTTAACACATGTATTTTGAGGTTAGGTAGATTAAAAGTATTGGTTTGCCAGGATTATCGTTTTCTCTATCACTAACCTCTATTTTTGTCTAATTTGCAGTTTGTTGAAAGAATTCTGACTACTGTACCTTATGCATTAATGACCAGTTGTATTGCTGTTATTAGGGCAAGGTCAGATCTACAATATGTTGCTAAACATCTTTATTCTGTGCCCAACTTGAACCAAGATTATCATCTGAATTTTCGATGCATATCTTCTGCTTTTGTCTAATGTTTAGTTTATTGAAAGAATTCTGATCATGTTTATGCCGGTGAAATACCAGCCAGACTACATCTACCTACGACACGTGCAGACCGCAAGGGTGCACTACTTCACCATCATACAGGTCCTTTGTTCTGCAATGATGTGGATTGTCAAAAGCATCAAAGCCACAAGCATTGCCTTTCCACTTGTGGTATGCTAGTCGATGCAGTTTTCCTATATTTATAGCTGCTATTATTTTCTTTATTGCTATACTTAATTATAATGAGAATTATTATCATTTGGTGTTTATAATAGTGATTAACTTACCTTGCTTAGCCAAATGATCATGATTTGGCATGGTTTTGAAAGCTTATCGATAAGATGAGGGAATGTCAGGAGAGGAAAAGGCAGAGAGAAGAGGCAGGGAGAGGGAGGTAAAAAGGGAGCAGGTATGATGAGAATAAGTTACAATGACGCTGATTATAATGGGGTTTGGATATGTTTTGAATTCAGTTAATTGGACTTGTGTTGTCACGAAAAGCAATGGACTTCATCTTTACTCAGCGAGATCTCTACTGGCTGGATCATCTGCTGCCGGACGAGACAAGACGCCGATGTGAAGATCTGGCTACGAACATGTCATCCTCCACACGTCGGTACTCTGTGGCACTGCAGATGAAAGAGGTGAGGCGGTCAAAGAAAGATCAAATTGAAAATATCCATCTACAATAACTCTATCTCAAGCTATATATTCAGTTAAGCTGCACGTTTTTGGATCTTTTGGGTAGCCACGTACACTGTTCCTCTAGGAGATCTGTGAAAACTGTCCAGGTACTTATCTCCTACACTTTTGTGCTCGGTCCATTCAATGAACTGGTTTGTGTGTACCTGGTGAGTTTTGTAGAGCATTTCTCACTAATCCAACTGGCATCAGAATCACAATAGAAAGTAAAGTTCACAATAAACTAATATTAAAGCACATTTATACAAGTTCAACTCTCACTCTCTAGCTGTTGTATGCCTGTGCTTTGGCAATGCCTAGCAAGCATTTGCTTCTCTCTGTCAGCTGCCCACTTTTCCTTCGTAGCTAGTGTTGAGTCCATTCCTGAAACCGATCCATCACCTTGTCACCTTGTGCTGTCAACTCCTGGGGCTCTAGCGATCGTCATGATACACCTTTTCCATTGCTTCCTATTCGAAGTCAGGTCCCTTAGTTCTTCCAAATTCATGCCAGTTACATCGTGAATCTCATCCATCCATTTCTTCCTTGGTCGACCCCGTCTTTTTTTCCCCTCACCACAAGCCAACATCATTTCCTTTTCTAGCCCATCAGCTCGCATAACATGACCAAAGAATCCTAGCTTCAATCTTGTCGCCTTTGTTTTAATGACTCTTCATTCTCGACACCAATCTCCACTCGTATTGATTCATTCGTCCTTTTCTCTGTCCATGATATTCTTAACATCTTTCTCCATATCCACATTTCACATGCGTTGACCTTTTTCTCCATGTTCTTTGTCATTGTCCACGACTCACAACCATACAGAACCGTTGGAAAGATTAGGGCTCTCACGAGCCTTTTTTTGTATCTATGCTCACATGCTTGTCCTTCCATATCTTTTCCAGTCCAATCATTGCAGCTTTCCCAATCGCAATCCTTTGTTTTATTTCTGTATCACATTTTCCTTCTTTTTCAACCAATGATCCCAGGAAAGTGAAGCTTTCTACCACCTCTATTTCTTCTCCGTCAACCTCAAAAGTATCCCATTCTGCTGTTGTCATGACTTTTGTATTCTTTATGTTGAAGTATAAGCCAGCTTTTTCACTTTCTCTCCTTACCCTTCTTATTAATTCTATCAGCTCATCTTTTCTTTCTGCCATTAGTGTTGTATCATCCGCATATCTAAGATTATTCAATGTCCTTCCCGCAATTTTTACTCCCTCTTTTGCCCCTTCCATTTCTGCCATTCTCATTATTCTTTCAGCGTATAAGTTAAACAGGAATGGAGACAAAATGCATCCCTGTCTCACCCCTTTCTTAATATTGAATTTATCAGTGTCTCCGTATTCTGTTCTTATCACCGCTATCTGATCTTCATATAGTCCCCTTAATAGCCATATCAAGTGTTTCGGAATTCCCATCTCAAGTAGAGTTTTCCACATTAAATCGTGGTTAATGCAGTCGAATGCCTTACTATAATCAATGAAGCAGATGTGCACCTCTTGTCCATACTCCCTTTGCCGTTCCATTATCCACCTTAGGTTGGCAATATGGTCTCTAGTTCCTCGAGATTTCCTGAAACCAGCCTGGTTCACCGGAAGTTCCCTCTCTATTGTGCTTTCCATTCTTTTGTGGATTATTTTCAATAATATTTTACTAGTGTGTGATATTATAGCTTCCCTTTTTACGTTGGACAGCCAAGAAATCTCAGCTTGTGCAGTACAAGAAACTTCAGCATTGTTGAGCTACCTCTAAATATTTATCAATATCAGTCATATTTTCCCTGAATTTTTTAAATGTATACGAACAACATGAGAGTGTAAGAAGGTCATATTTCTCAACTACACAAATGAGCTCCACCCTACTGAACACATACAGAGATATTTGAGCAAACACCACAAAATGAAGATATTGTATGTCTAATTTGAGCTGAAACAACACAGTAGCTAGAATGTTGGCACTTCTCCTAGGTTACCTTCCATACTATCACCACTCCACTCTTCCTGAGAAGGTTTGCCCTTCCACAGAACTGTCAAACCTATAAATATTTCTCAAAAACTATACTTAATTGCTACATGCTTTGAAGTAAAGTTGCATTGAATTGGATCATGGGGTTGACTAAGGTAATCAGATTTTTTGGTCAGAATGCAAATATGACCTCTAACTTTGTAAATCTGTTTGTTTCTTAAGTTATTACCCTACATCATTTCTTGACCAATTTTGCCTCCATTCTGTTACCAGTTGATAACCATTCTGTCTAATCGTTGTTTTCCTTGTTTGGAGTGCGGCTGCTTGCATCTGAGGTTTTTTGAAGAAGCTCTAACAATTATATTTCATTCTTTCTATTTGCGCTCATTCCAAACTATTTCCCTTAAAAGTAAGATAACTTTTATTCTAAGTAATGTTAACTTTATTAATTTATGCAGCACCATCCTCTAATTCCAAAGCATCATCCGGTGTATGTATGTTTATGGCTATTTATATAGCACCGTTTCTGAAACTCACAAAGGCACTAACAAATGCACAAAAACTATCTTACAGATGAGAAGAGGTAGTATTTAAGGAGGGAGGATAGAGTAATGGTAACACTCATGGCCAGGAGAGCAGCAGTACGCGGTTCAATTCCCACAACCCCCTCAGGGGGTTGTGGGAATTGTGGGAAACACACGTTACGGCAGCCTTGTATGGCTGCCGTAACGTGTGTTTAGTTATGTCTCAATGTAATCTTACTGCGTTTGTCGGTTTGAATTAATAAAGAAAAAGATTATTAAAGATTATTATTAATGCAAGTGATTACTGTATACAGATGTTACCAAACAGTTTACAATGGAGGTAGAGGTCAGGATTTTAAATTACTGATATAATTTTAATCATGATCTTTTCTCTTCAAGTAATATGAAACTAAAGGTAAATTAATAGTAGATAAAGTAACATTTCCTTCTTAATTCTAATATAAATGACTGCATCAACACAATGTGCCTTTAAGGTATTTTCCAGTGAAAACTATTCTTCAGTAGCTGAACGGTTGTTGTTTAGTTGTCATGTAACCGTCTTCAGGAAGACGAAGCTGTTGATCCTGCAGTCCTGCCATTAAAGGATGGTCGAGTCCATTCATCACCGGAGAGAAGGCAGCAGCTGACATGACCAACAGGTAGCAAGGAGCAGATGCTTCAATGGATTTTAATTGAGATGTAGGTCTCAATTCGAAGTTTTTCAGCAACTGTCATTTAGGACATTTCATCTGTTTTATCCTATCTGTTGCTTTTAAACTGTCTACTTTAAGAGTGCCATACAACTGCCGTTTCACTTTGCAACAAAATTAGTGAGGTCTAGAGTGTTTGTTGCATTATGTTGCCCACATGTTTGAAGTTTGTGTGGAACTGTTCAAACATTGTGGTGAGGAATCGTCTAGTGCTGTCTAGTGCTTAATTTTCTGATGAAGCAAATTAAGATACAACTTCTGTTAATTAAATGTATGACTTTCCTGGTTCATTTCTTTGCCTTCCAGCTGAAAAGGTCAAAGTCACGATCAAGACAGATGCACTTCGGATGTTCTGAGCCACAGAGTCTGAGAGTCACCACTCATCGCACAACATTGAAGAAAATCCTGCAGCTGCTTCAGGACTACGCAACAGATGGCACCTTGTGTCATTCTTACAACTTGCAAGAGTGCCATAGATTTTTGAACTCATTACCTCTATTGTATTGCAATGTTTCCACTATCGGTTGGTGCAACTCAAACTTAGAGCTTGTAGGAGATGTATGAAGGTTTTTGATTAACTATTTTATGTCCCCAATTGTGCAAGTCATAATTATTTCGCTTTTCAGAACTCTCACTTAATCTGATGAGTGTAGTGTTCTTTACAATGATTCAACAGCTAAAGTCATCGTGTTTTAACTTAAACCTCAATTCAGATTAATTCATTATCATCAAAAACACTAAAAGAAGAGATATTTAAACAATAAATACTACTTTTTATAATTCTCATAAAAATGAATGTGTTTCAAATTTGGCATGGCTCCAACGTTGCCAGCATGTCTTCCAGTTTAGGTAGTCTGGTCCACATGATATAATTATGTAGGGTAGCTTCACTACCAGAGACTTACATTTTAAGACTTTACTTGTTGATGCAATGTATTCACTTTATAAATGTGGTTTTGATTGACTCATCATCACTAACTTGTGAACTGCTTGAATTAGAAGAAGCAACAAAATATGATATTTGAAGTCCGGACATCAGTAATCCTTTCATCATTCAAATCATTCTTGCATATTTCTGCAATTTAATACTGCTTTCCATAACAGACTACTCCTAATACAAAACTTAGAATTTGTAACTTAGTGTCTGTAACTCCTCCAAAACTCACTTGCTCGAGCTGTCACCATATCTTTCCCACCCTTAAATCACTCCATTGTCTGAAAGTCTCCAACGCATCCACTTCAAGGTCCTATCACTAACAACTCCCTACAATATTCGCAGTCCAAGTAACTTTGTGACCTCTTCACCATTCAACCAGACAGCCACTCCACTCTAATTAAACCATCCTTTTATCATGCTGTTTCCTACCCTCCCTCAGTCACTTCTCATCTTAAGTTCTCCAACCAATCCATGTGTCACACTGGACTTTTACTCTGGAAGGTAAACTCCCAGATCCCCTACCAATATTGACGCTCACTTGCCACCATGTAAATCAGTGGTGCACAACGTCCGGCAGCCCATGATGTCCAACAGTAAAAGCGGCTATTTCAGAGCCAGCACTGACTTTAAGTCTACAGTGACTTGCGCATTGTGGTAATTGAAAAACTATCAATATTGCAGTAATATAAAAGTTCTATCTGTCCCCTTTGTCTGTAACTCTTTGTGTATATTTTTATGTGTTTTACTGCACCTGTCATCTTCATAAATTTTGGCATGCATTCATCTGAACTAAGCTGAGTCATCAGACTGGTTTGGCCCCGAAGGGTTTAAGAAATCGTTTAGTGGCCCTTGGCCGAAAAGGTTGTGCACCACTGATCTAAATCATGCTCTTCTATCACACCTCAGGCTTTCCACTCCAAACTAGACTTGCCTCTTCAAGAATTTCTAACCAGATCCCTCCTGTCCTCCGCCTTCCAATTTTTCTCATCCCAGACAAAATCTGCCTTAACAGCTTCTCTGCCTCTTTCCCTCCTTGGTCTCCTGGCAGTGGACTTGGACTTCCACTGGGTATCTCTGGACAACCCCTCTGACTGGATGCAGCGCTTATGAATAAGCTGTATGCTCTGAATCTAGCTTTTAAGTATTTAGTATTTAAGTATTTTAACTATTAAAGTAGTGCTTTAGAAATTTTGAGATTACGATTACAAGACTTTTGCATATGTGATTTTGAAATAATGAAATTTTAATCTGTTATCTATATGTTGTAGTAAACAAGTTACATTTAGGATCGTTGTTTGTGACAAAAAACGAAATTCATTATTATTTACAATAGCAGATGATAACCTACAAAACTTGGCAATTATCTTCTTAACAAATTTGAAAATGGTCTATTAAACTTGAGCTATGTAAGTTACTTCATCTTGGGATTTGAAAGAAATTTAAAATGCAATTCTTACTATTTGGACTTTTGGTGTTTATAATGAAAAATAATAATGAACATAATGATTCCAATGATTATATGACAATGGTCGGAAATGATTTCAAGTCTTTAATTGCTGTAGGCTTTACTCTGACACAAACTGCAAATTATGTGGTTTAAATTAAACAGCATATCATTTACTCTGATCAAACAATTATAAGTTGGTGACCTAGTTTCTTAGAAAATAAAATTAACTTAGCAATGCTAATTTTTAATGAAAGTTTCATTTGGTAATTACTGAGTTTACAACATTGTTCCCAGTCATGGGAATCTCACGAAATTGAATGGTATCTCTTGAAATTTGATCAAATTTTAAGCTTCAAATTGGTTTTGATCTGATTAGTTCTTTTAATACGAGTTTCAAATTGCAAAACTATCCTTCATCACAATAACGTATGCCAATACCTGAGAAAACCCTTACATAGTCAGGAAAGTTATTTGCAAGCAATGTGCTTAGGCACAAAATAGGCATATATATATATATATATATATATATATATATATATATATATATATATATATATATATATATATATATATATATATATATATATATATACACACACACATACATATATACCCCATGTGTTACCTATCAAATTGTAGATCATAATGCAGAATTTTGCTAAGTATTTTTATTTTCAAGTTTTTATGATGCCCAACAAAAAATTAATTGAACCTGTTCCCTGGTGTCATAATTTGAAGCTATGTGCATTGATTATTATGCAAATAACCATGTGATCTAAAATTTGTCGTAACCATAGTTTATGGAAATTTCATTGATGGCAGCCACAGAGGAATATGATTGCACTTCAATTTACTATGCTTTAAACTTGAACCATAAACACTCACGGGTCCCCCTAGGCAATGCAACTTAGGTTAGGTCGGTGATAGTAAACTGTAACCCACGACTTATTAGCAGCTGTGAAGAGAGCTACATCGTTATCAAATTGTTAAATTTTTCCTATTTCTGACAGAGTCCAATGCTGTTCAGCATCCAACTCAGTTTTGATATTTTCTGACTTTGTGACGACTTTCAAAGGCAGTCATTTACTTTAAAAAAGTTTAAATTCTGCAGTCTCTAATGCTTGAACAAGATCAAGCAAGATTTGTTGACAGGCTTTGTGGTAGCTTAGTGGATGAGATTCATATCAATAGCACCCAGAGAATTCAGTTTTAAGGTGACTGACGTTATCGTACTCTCTTTTGTCTCTTCTCTTTGTGCCGTCGGCTCTAGGAGCCCTAGCGATCGTCATGCCACACAGTCTCCGTTGCCGTCTTGCTACTTCTCCCAGTAGCCCTTGAGTCGCGCTTTGGCCTGGGAGTCCCACCTCAGCGCTCCGGCCTGGGAGTCCCTCCATCCGCGACCATCGGCGTGGTTTGGTGTGTGGCATGACGATTTTCTTGGCATGATTAACAGGGGTGGTTTGCCATTGCCTTCCCCTGGTTTTGCCTGCCGTGCCCGTTCGTTCCCCCTCCTAGGAAGAGTACTTCCTAGGAAGGGTACTAACGGTCCGCACCACGAGAAGGTGGGCACGGAGGACTTTGGTTCACCAGCCCAGGTCGGATCCGAGTCTACGCTCATCAGAGTCGTCGGTCAGGTCGCCTCCCTGCTTTACTCTGTACCAGAGTGACTGGTGAACCTTTGCGGACGTTATCGTACAGGTAATGTAATGTAACTATAGATTTTTGATTCACCTTAAGCTACTCTAAAAAGTTGTGTTTGTGTGTACCGGGTATGTCTCATAAAACCAGCGGAAATCAATGTTTGTTGTATACAGCAGAATGCGCATACAGTGGCAGCTAGGAGAAAGATATCCTGTTAGCACAATGCATGAATGTATGGAAAAGGGTGACAAGTTTTCATAATCCATGAACAGCAGAGAAAAATAGATAATAATAAACCATTGGCTATAGATTTAAATCTATTTTCATTCTTGTAGATATCATTTCAAGAACTTCATATTCAATCAGTTAAAGACTAAATTTATTTTATTCACTTGCATTGATGACATTAACCAGTTCTTAATTAAATATTCTGATAAACATTTAAACTTTCAGAAGTATGGAAAACTTATAAAAGAAAAACATCAATGAAGAAACTCAGACTTTTAATATCAAGTTCTTAATTAATCAGTAGAATGGCTGTCATTTGTGGGTTAACACTAATGAATATAATTATCCTTCTACGATGCCATCATTCTCTTGGAATCATTGTGTTCATTTCCTTCTTCCCCTGGATCACTACTATCACATCATAACTATTATCTCTCATCAAAGACCCAAGACACATGAATTACTAGTGCCAGGCAAGGGAGATCAAACATGCTACACGAAGTTGATGAGTTTGGTTAAGTCCTGTTGGATTATAGCCCTGTAATACCAACTTGAGAATTCCTCTATGAAGACTCGTCTATTTCGCACACAAATCTCACATCGGTATCATACTGCCTCCTATATGTAAAAACAACTCGGTACGTTCATGGAAGCTAATCTCGACTATCACTTTGAGCTATTTAAGTAACATTTGTAGATGAGCCAATGCTGAAGCTTTTCACATTAATCACCTAGTTCTTCTACACCTGCATTGCATTACATTAATTATCAGTCTTTGAAAGTGTGCCATGTCATGATTTTTGCCCATAAAATTACACACTACAACTGTTAGAACATGTAAACTTGGAACACAGGCCTGCACATCTAACATCAGTTACTCTCAAAACCATACAGCAGTCATTAATTAAGAAACTTTTCATGAAGAATGCACATTTAAACAGTCAGTTATTTAACCAACATACACAAAACTGAGAAGTTGCAAGTGAGCAACTGCATATGCACATTACCAACACAAAAAGAAACAGCATGTCAAACAAATGAGAAATGGTATGAAAACTAGAAAAACTCTGCAATACTTCTAAACCCTTAAACCTTTATCATCAATTAAGTTAGAACCATTTGAGATATGAACAAATAAATTGAAGTTTTATAGTTTTAAACACGAATCTTCTCTGTAATGTTTGGCTTTGATCAATAATCATTTAAACCATACAAATCAATTGTCGTCTAACCTAACAACACACTCAAAGTGCACCTTCATTAAGAGCTTAGTTCTACATTTGCTGCTGCTCATTTCAGCTGATGCAAGTGAGCTGAACAACACCATCTGAACAACCAATGCAGCACCTGGATTTGCATTTTCATCTAGTCATTCATGGCTTAAGTTTCACCACAGCTCAATCCATCATGATGCATGTCGAACATTTTACAAGCAATCTCAGACCCATTCATCATGTTTAATTTTGATTATAATTACCAGCATTCGGTATTGGATATGTTTATGATTTGCAAAGTCCTGCATCTACTTCACTGAAATTCAAGCTTGGTGCACATCTATGTGCCTCAAATTAAATGCCTCTAAGACAGAACTTATCTGGTTCAACCGCTATCCTAGGTCTGGCTCAGATATACTCCACTGTGTCCTTAACCTTGGCCCAGACTGTTCCATTAAAGGTGCTAGACAGTACACTTCTATGAAATATAAAATCTCCTCCATAACCAAATCCTGTTTTTCCATCTTAGACGTATACAGCAAGTTAATCCAGGCCCTAGTCATTTCCAGAATTGACTACTGCAACTCAGTCCTCTACGGCCTTCCTTCATCTACCCTTCAACCACTCTCCACTGTTCTCCATTATGTTGCAAAGCTTGTCAAAAATCTCACTCCCGCGACCACGTCACCCTTCATGAACTGCATTAGCTTCCATACAAGCTTGTATAACTTCAAAATCTGTCTCCTAATGTATCAAGTCTACACAAACTCATCTCCTCTATATGTCTCTTCACTTGTTACTCCATGTTTTTCTCTTCAGTCCAGATGAGGACTATGGTCATCATCTCAAGGTGACTTCACCATCATTCGATCACTCAGAAAATTTGAAAATCGAACATTTGCGTTAGCCGGATCGACTGAATGGAACAAACTCCCAGATTTTATTTGCAAATCCTCATAACCATCAATCTTCAAAACTAACCTTAAAACTTATCTGTGTTTAAGATGCACTATTAGTTTATTTTCTGTTATGCGCTTTCTTATCAGATTATTATTATTATTACACATGTCTTAGTATTATGTCCGTGAATACCCTCATAGAATCACCATCCTTACTATTACCATTATAAGAATTCATTGTTGGCAGTTATTGTGAATGATAATCTTAATCTGCTTAATGCAGTTTTCTACGAAGCCAAAAGCATTAAATAACATAGCCAACTTGTTTAATTAAGCATTGCATACTTGACAAAACTTTTCTATCCACCTTCAATCTTGGACAACCTGCTTCCTTGGCAATTTCATTTGCAAACTTAGACTAAGCAATCCTTTTTTTACTGCAAACCAATTTAGCCACCTCATTCCGTCCATTCAGTGAAGTGCCATTTGTCTAATTTTATTACAGTTTGTCACCAAAACAAAGACTTAAGAGTAAACCTCTTAAGTCAATCCTGTGCTTGCAAAAAATACCAATTTGCCTCTGCCAAGACATTAGACAAAGTATCCACTAGTCAAACAAATGAGCACATCACACAATTAATCCATCAGTTTGAGAGCAATAAACAGAAACTTTTCTTGCTACATTTTCATATTCCACATCAGAACAGCCAATGCGGCTATGCCAAAGACAAAAGTTTCAAGACCTGGGATTTTTGCGACAGACTTCTACAATCATGAGAGCAACCACAGGACATTGCACAAATATTCCTAGCATGGCAAATGGCTGACAAAGGCACAAAAGAATACAAGTAACAAGGATGCGAGAGAAGTCAAGTAAAGAACAACAAGAACTGGAATACTGCAATCGATACAAAATTAATTATCGTCATTTGCTGCATAAATAAAAAATAAAAACCATAAATGGACAACAAATAAAAGAATTCATCCGACCAAAGGAACCTCTCGCTTCAGATGGTGATGCTGCCCTTTCGAACCGCCTGATATTTGCGGTTCATGCTCGGTGAAGCAATACCCGTGACGTCGTCGTTTTCTTCTAGCCTAGGGTCACGACCTCCGTATCCTCCTCTCTGCCGATTTGTTGCATAACCTCTTGACTGGAAATCAGTCTCGCATTTGCGCACAGACGAACCGTAATCTCGATCGTCCTCCTGCCATTGGTCCGTCATCCGATACGCATACATGTCGTGTTCGTAGCCACGTGCAGTTCGAGGGCTATGCTCCATAGATGTGCGGTGGTTCTGACGTATCGGTCGATCCTGCTCAAGGTCACCGCGCCTCTGCGACTTCTGCTCGGGAACGTTGGAGCGCTGGAATCTTGATCGTTCTAAGTCATAGATTGTCTCTCCAGTGCCCATGGGCTTGGAGTAGTCGTGGGCCAGCAAGTCCCGATTGGTGGGAGGAGGAGACTGAGGCGAAGGGGAAGCGAGAAGATTGCACCTTTCAACAGAAGTCTGAGACATTCGGGGTGAAGCCTTCTGCTGCGAAAGAGATGCCCGGTCAACTGAAGACTGTTGACCGGTTGGCATGACCCGTCGCGGCTGTTGGCACGGCTGAGGGTGTGTAGCACGCCAGTACGCTTCCAAGTACTCTGCCAAGTGTTCACAGGCCTCATCCAACTGATTTTCATCCAGTATGACATCAAAAACTTCCTGAAAAAAAAGAAGAAAAACTCAACTCAAACCATCTGTAGCAACAACCTTGAATTCAAGCTTGAATTCTCTTGTTGTAATGTGGTGATAGTAGAGGTGGTAGTTGCGGCGGTATTTTTGCTCCTGTTGTCACCATTTCCTTCGTCATTGTTGTTGTTGTTTTTGCTGGTGGGGTGGTAGAAAACCAAAATAATGGAAAGAACTGGATGCACTTCACAAGCATTTGGATTAATGAACAGGATATGGAGAAGCAGAGAATTTAATTTAACAATGTGTACCAGGAGAAAAATATACGAGATGATGACAATGCGAAAGCAAGATGAGAAATTCTTACTGCAGAAATAAGCTGGCTGCGGAAGATCGCAGGTATTTCAAGAATACAGAAAATAAAAAACGATGACAAAACAATCATTAGGTATCCAAACAACTCTGCTAGACAAAGTCATTCAATGAAGACTCCCATGGTTTGGATATGTCCAGAGAATGCCATTTGACCAAATCCCACACAATGCACTAAAAAGGCAGACCAAGACTGCTGAATAGATAATATAAATGAGGACATATCATCACTTGGACCTAGACTAAGGGGAGCAGTGGACTTGAAAAATGACCAAGGACAATGGATATAATTTTTTCGTACCCATCACCGCCAAATCGCTGGCATCAGGAACTGGTGATGATGCTGACGAAATATTAATTCTATCTGGAATAAATCCATTTTTTTTAAAAGTACCTATCCAATCACTAAACTTGACTTAAGCCGTCATGACAAATATTTGTCTGTTTACATTTCTCAGTGTTTGCTGTTGTCAGCTCCAAAGTGCACTTCTGAACTTTGTAAGGAAGGCATTATCAAATTACAGCTGTGTTGCATTGTATGTTATATGCACATTAAAATTTAGAGGCAACAAAAATGTCATAAAATCACAGATGCATATTTTGTCTTTCACAAACCTACTTAGCCTAGGTGCCTTTCACCCTTAATATATTTCTATAGTCTTCATAAAAGCTGTTCAATAGAATAAACACTTACAGCATTACACTGGTTCAGTTTGTCGGCAGCTACCAGCTGGACATTCATGTTGCGACTCTGAGATTTTCCCCGTGTCTTTATCAGCTTCTGTAAGACCTTTTACCAAAAAATTCATGAAGTTGAAATGACTAAATATATTCCTCATTAGCCACTCTCAATTTGTCATTTAAATTTAAAGTTTCTGATGTATAGACAATTTCTGTCTACCATTGACTTTATTTATAATACAGAATAAATGGTTTCTTAAAGTGTTGATAACCAGAAGAATTAGGGGGTTAAGTATAAGATATGCAGAGAAAAAGTTTCAGTGAGGCATCGGTGAATAGCTAATTTAATTTATAACACTACTGCATAAGCTGGTGCCCTGCACGTAGCTTTTACGTGGTGCTTTAAAGTTTACAATTCGATTACTCTTGTGATGGATGGATAGAGGCTGAACTGAGAAACTCATTTTCTAATTCTCTGCCAAAAACTACACAAACAGACAACTACAGAAGGAAGAAATTGTTTAGGGGAGCTGATGCTGCTCACAAAGTTAACAGCTGAACAGGTCATCTGTGCGCATGAGTGTAAAGTAATTATGTATAATTTGACATTTATATAGCACCTTTTACAGTCTCTCTAGTGCTGCATACATGACCGACTGTCAAAATCCAATTAAGAGTGATTCAAGGTAAGCTGAAAGTGTGTATGTAATGTATCTTGAACTGTATCAAGCAAACTTACTACAAGGATATCCAGTGGTAAATTGTTCCATAACAGAGTAATATGAATGCCAGTACTAGTACAACAGACAGTAATTTAAAAAAATACAAATCACTTTAGAGTCCAGTTTATAGTAAAGAGGTTGTCCCAGCAGGAAACACTATGAATTCTTAGAGATGAGGCCATCAGTGAGCATTAACCTAACACTGCAACTGGATCTAAGTGGTAACAGACGCAAGATACGTTTTGCTGCACGAAATCTGTTCATTTCCTGCTAATACCGAGCACTTCTTAATCTTTTACTTCACTGAATGTTTAATAAACAAGCTGCTTTTTGGTAGGAAGCATGGTACGAAGTATTCAGCTTTACATTCCTATGGTAGAAAATATTCAGTCTGTATGTACAGCTGGAGCATGCTTTTTGTAAGAGTAAAAAGTTTTCTGGTGCATAGGAAAGGCATTGAGTTTCAACAGTGTTCCATTAAATCAAACATAAAGAATCGAAGAGTATGAACAGTTTGAGAGGGAGTGCTACACTTAAAAGCTGCCAGTAGTTGTATGCCTACCTTTGGCGAGGCTATTTTTAGGTAGACGAGAATTGGAGCAAGAGAAGTTTTTGTGAGCTGAGAAGGATGATTAATTGTATCACAATCTAAGACAACCAGTTGCAAAGAACGAGCGAGCTCAAAGATCCGCTCAATCTCAGCCTGCACCTCCACTGAAAATAACAAATCAGAGAAACAAATCAGAAACATTCCAATGTCAGATACCTGCATTTATATGTCTCTATCAACATTAATACTCAGAACCATAGTCCTCTGGTTGTTGTAGGTTTTGTAATGAAGTGCAAACACTGTAACAGCTTTCCAGCAATCAGACAGCTTTTTCTAATCTACTCTTATCTAAGGACTTCTACAGCAACGTTATCATCACGTACAAGGCATCGGTTGATGGTCCCATCAAGCACGATTGTGGCCAAGAACATAACCCATTGAATAAAATCAGTTGAAACCCTACAAGTCAGGCAAAACTCTAAAGGAATTACACTGGATAGAATCAAATTATCACTTTTCACATGATTTGGTTTTTTTCCAATAACTTTACAGCAGGCATGGGCAACTTCTTTTAACAGAGGGCCGACCTAAGATTTTAAGGGCAGCTCAGGGGCCGCATGCCAATCGCGGTCGAATTTTTGCAGATTCATCTGCCCAAGAAAATAAGACAATATTAATTTTATTCAAACTAACTATTGCGATATAACCGTTACTGTTAAATTTATGTTAAAATAAATGAAGATAATTTTTATGATGAAAATATAATTATCCTAATTACCTACAGTCCTACACTACATTAAAATACTAAATATGTTAAAAGTTTCTTCAGTCTAAAAAATATATATAAGACTGTTAGTGTACAATGTATCCATTTGCTTGGTGTGCTATATTTAATGATTAATGTGAAATCTGACACTTCTTGTCACGACAATTTATCCAGCATGGTTTATTTAATGTTCGAAGTGGCAATTCAAATTTCATTAGAAAGATTGTCATTTGTTAGTCTGCATCTGCTTCTGTATTTTTTTTAATTTTCGTATTTGAGAAGAACTGTTCACAAATATAGGTGCTTAAAAACAGTGCAACCATTTTCAGGGCATGAAATCTAAGTGAAGATGGCTTCCAAAGTTTCGAACCAACCCACTCTGTGTATTGTTTCAGGCAGAAAGTAATTACATTGATGAATGAGCAATGAACTAGTTGACTAGACAAGAGGCCGGATTCTTAATAAATAAGAAACAGATGTTTTAATGTCGGCCTACGTACAGAGATTCAGACATTCATGTGGGGCCAGATAAAAGTGCCAGATACAATGCTAATATAAAAGACATGTCAAGGGCCGGTTGAAAAGTCCCCGGGGGCCGGATCCGGCCCGCGGGCCGTATGTTGCCCACCCCTGCTTTACAGCATTGTAATGAATGTGTATTACTGAACATTTTCATGAACTCAAGGATACCTAATGTAGTTGGTTAATCATGTGTTTAACACTGGTTTTGTTCAAGTCAACAAGTCAGAAGACACTCATTTCGAAAGACAGCAATCATTTCGTCAAGTGCTCATCTTGTAATGTTATCAGTGCCAGTCTCTCATAATAACAGCTGTTGTGCAAGGACCCTGACCAAGTCCTGCAGATAGTTTCTTAACACTATTCATTAGTGTTAGATAGTGGCACTGTATTTATATGCAGACATACAGTCACCATCATTCACAGATATAAACAGCATGGACAGTTGTTGATTGTGAGGGCATCCTTCCATCCAGTCAGCAATAAGGCACTGTTACTCAGCATCAGTACCAATGCCATTCATAGTCACTCAGAGCTATCTAACAGTAACTCAGCTGTGAATCATCCCAAATATTTTTGGACAACAGAACCTTGCCCAAATTTTTGGACTCCCAGAGCTCTGATAATTATCAGCAGACTGATTTATGGGCAAACATTCAGCCACTGGACACGTCATGGACTCTGGGAGTAAAGTCTCTCTCTAAGGTCTAATAGTTATTTTATTTTGTTATGTTCAGAGCACAACTGAGGAGTCTCCTCAGAAAACGTTCCATATAAAAGTGCAATGACTATTAAGAACACACCAATTATTCTATTATTTTTGATTACGTACAATCCAATAATAAATAAAGACTGTGGTGAACTCGAACCAAAATTACCTGTCATGACATTTACACACAATGACTATAGAAGACGAAGAAGAGCCTAAAAGGTCAACAAACGTACCAATACACGATGAACGGCTGTTGGTGCGTTCCATGATTGCCCTCTTGCTAGGGTTGTTGAGCAGCGAACGTTTGGCTAATGAGATGTCTGCAGTAACTCGAGTTATCGTAATTCTGTTGCAGGTATTTAACAAGACAGGCACCAGTTACAAGCAACCAAACAAAGGACTGAAATATTGATTTCTAATTAATTGAAAGGAATCCATCTCAAATGCTGTAAAATATAACTGGCTAAATCTGTTTGTCTAGCAGTAATTAATTATTATCTGCCATCAATCAGGTTGCAGTAATAAATCTGATAAAACAAAATCAACACATTCAGGAAAGATACAGCAGAAATGATTGGCTGAACAAGTTAAGGGATCCATAAAGACACCTAAGCAGTGTTCCGAAATGCTGTAAAATATAACTGGCTAAATCTGTTTGTCTAGCAGTAATTAATTATTATCTGCCATCAATCAGGTTGCAGTAATAAATCTGATAAAACAAAATCAACACATTCAGGAAAGATACAGCAGAAATGATTGGCTGAACAAGTTAAGGGATCCATAAAGACACCTAAGCAGTGTTCCGAAAGGCACTCAATGCTATACCAGCCAAGTACAGAACAACCAAAGTAGAACATTTCAGTTCTGCCAGTTCTGTTGATTTTAAATCAAGTGACACAATTGTTTGTTAATCGCAACCATAACAATAACAGAAATCAGTTCCACCTGGCTGTTTGTTTCTGGAGATCAGTAATCAGAAACAAATCAAATACTAAAAACAAATGCAAAATAATAGATTAACTTGCAAAAATCAACTACAACATATTTATAATTTAAAACAAGTTCACGATAACCATTTGATCCGATTCCAAACAACCAGAGCAACAATTCTCAGTCAGACGCAGATTGCTGATTACTTACCGTCCTTCAAACCTGTGCTTCAGGAAGTCGAACAGTGCCTTCTGCATCATGTCAGTCACTTCGTAGCCCTTGAGGGAAGGTCCGATAAGCACCAGTGGTCTCATGGAAGGCACCACTTCGTAGGGAGGCACAGACTCCAACTACATATTGCCACAATAAACATAATTATGGTAACTGTTGCATATATGATGTATTTCTTGATTAAGAACTTGGCAAGAATGTGAGGGGTGCAAAATAGTGGCTAACGTGTTGGACTGTCAATCAGTAGATCGGGGATTCAAATCTCCACCAGGGCAGAAACATTTGTCATTGCAAGATTTCTGCTCACTTGTGACCCCAGCCAATAATGAAAAGACTGAACATACACTATCAGTAGGAAGATTACATGGTTGGGAAGACGATTGGCCACCCACCCTCATTAGTCGAGGTTAAGAGAATGAAGTCGCTAACACTTCATGCCCATGGCTGCTTCTCAGGGTTAGCTCAAGGGTCTGCTCTTCTTCTTCTTCTTTTTCTTCAAGATTGTGCCATTTGATGATGATGATAATAATAATAATAATAATAATAATAATAATAAAAAATATCTTTTCTTTAATTAAGCGCCTGCTAACCGCACTGCGCTGTACAGTGAACATAGTAGAAACGGCAGCCACACAGTGCGCCTTACATACATGTATACAGTAGAAGCACATGATAACAGTTTTACAGGAGTCGAATACAAGTGTTTTTAACGGCAGCCACACAGGCCCCAATCATGGCCTAACACTCACTTAACTACCGCCGCCATCTAGCGAGTAGAAGGCTGAGTAAACCTTATGGAGGGCTACGGGATTCGATCTTGGTACCTTCTGCACTTCACGCCAGTGTGTTATCCATTACTCTACGGGCCCCGAAGAAACCGGCAAATGACCAAATAAATGCCTGACACGTAATTTAAGACAGACTGGACTGTCCTTTGGATGCCACAGATCAGGCACCACAGCAGAATTAGGGCATATTATTAAAACATTAGATTATATAGTTGAATTATAATAATAATATTATAATTATAATATAATAAACTACAATAATATAATTATAATATAAAAGAATTAATCTTACACTGAGTTATTTCACACAGAAGGTCCAGCATATATGGGCATGATGCTTCTTGACTACAACTAGAACTAAATTATTATTATGACTATTATTATGCATTTATTAATTGCCACTAGGGGTCATCCATAAAGGACGTCTGCAATGAGGGGGAGGGAGGGGTCATCGAAATGCGGACAAATGTGGACAAGGGGGAGGGAGGGTCATGACCAATGCGGATGTCTGCATCTAAACCTTTAAATTTGGTAGTTTTTTAAACACCACCTTGTTTCAACCTTCCCCAAGAGAAAAAAAGTCAGTGAGGTGATTGCCTAAAGCCTCATGCATGGCATAACCTTTACTGCGACTTGAAAAAGGCTTTTATTACTGCACATCTCGATATTAAACCCGAACTGTCACTTGTCAAATGTGCACAGGCACTGTGGAATAGTTGTAAAAATAATGATGATGACACTAAAATTGGCTTTGGCGTGCGGACGTCCGCAAAGGGGGAGGGAGGGAGGGTAAGGTCAAATGCGGACAAGTGCGGACAAGGGGGAGGGAGGGGTCCAAAGTAGGTCATATTTTGCGGACGTCCTTTATGGACGACTCCCTATCTAATGACCAAGCATCAATCCACTGATTGAGATTGAAGGACTTACTCAAGGTCCCCTACATAGTAACCATCTAATGAATTGTGGCCACTAACAATAGAATACACAATACACATATAATAGAAGGCCTATCAACCCAAGCTAGCATAGTGCAACAGAGCAAAGGAAAAAGGAAAGGTTGGTTTGTTTAGATAATTTAAATAACTCAAGCATTAAACACTGAAAGAGAAAATGAAATGCATATTTTATGCTAACTACATGTATACATGTGATCAGTGCTTTTTTCTGGAAACAAAGGTTCCGGAATGGAATATTTATGGGCGGGCTAAAATCCCGAGAAAAACGGGATTGGGGTTGGGAGGGGTCTCAATAAACACTGAAAACAGTTCAAAACACTGAAATTAAATTAAAATAACTAAATTATTTTTTTATTATCAAAATAAATAAATTATTTTTTAGTACCTGAAAAAAGGTGCCAGAACGCCGTTCCAGCTGAAAAAGCACTGCATGTGATCTTGGCAGAGAAAAGGGACCCAATGTCGGGAATGGACTCATTAACAACTTCCATAAACTGATACTTTACAAAAATCAGGCTAAAATTTTCAGAACATTTGGTCCAAAATGTATGCACTTGTTAACGAAAATATAAAATATTTCGAACGAAATAAAAATTCAACCTTTTTCTGCCTTAGCAACAGAAGTAGGTCTTAATATATCATCTGGCATAATTCAGTTGTAGCACAGTGAGCCAGAGGCTGAGATGCATCAATTAGACGAAAAAGCAATATTCATGGGCTTAGGGATTAGGCCACATTCTGGTTGATCTAGGAAGCGACAAGGGGTCCCCTTTCTTGGCCGAGGTCACATATAACAATATTTAGCCTGTACACCATTGAAAAAACACTAACTTTATAAAATTTGTCCGAATCTATAATCATCATCATCATCATCATCATCATCATCATCATCATCATCATCATCATCATCATCATCATCATCATCATCATCATCATCATCATCATCATCATCATCATCATCATCATCACAGATCAAATTCTCGATCTTAAAAGTCACATAAATGAAACTGTAACTTGCAATGTGATGCACAGTTTTGAAGTCTTACCTTCTTGAAAAACGGTTTACGTTTTTCTTTGGCAGGTAAGGTAAACCCGGATCTCGTGTTACGTGTGTTGCCAATGCTGTCACTGTCCTCGCCAACATTATTCTCCATTCCATTCAAGTCTATTTCTAGGTGACCAACAAAGAAATTTTCTATTAATTAACCATATGTATTGTTTCTTATCATCTTCTTAACCCTTTAATGACAAGCATGCACTAAAATGTATGGAAAACTAATCCCTCTTGTTGTTAAAGGGTTAAAGCACGTGACTGAAGCCACAAGATATCTCTATTAGTCATTGCTCTCGTTCATCCGTTTTTTCTCTTGCTTTATATTTTCTAGTTGTATTTGTTCTGCTTACTGATAAGTGAATGGTTTCTTCTTAAACATTTTCTCCACTGCACATCAAATGTAGACAAGAGACTAAGCCATTCATTCATTCATCTGGTCTCTTGGCTAAACATCTTCCTGCTGTATAGACTGAATACCATACAGCATGCACTAAACTCATCTTATCTGACCACTTCAAGCCAGCACGTAGCTTAGGAGTTCTGAACATAAATATCATCTGCATCCACATGCACTTCACAGAGTCCTGAAGTTTTTCAGTATGATCGAACACAGATGCAGGAAAGCAGAAATACTAGTGTCTAACTGTCTAAGCATTTAACTTCAACTGCTTCTGTTTGGGTTTCTCGTTAGTAATACATAGTCACCAACCAAACCACATGCTACTGCTGCAACCTACAGCACTCTAAATCGTAAAAACTCATCAGCGCATACAATATAACACAGGAGTTTCATATGCGAAACCCATTTGAAGTTAGTCAAGAGGACACTTGTGTTTAACCCTTTAATGATGAGAGGGATTAGTTTTCCATATATTTTAGTGCAACTCGTCAATAAAGTGTTAACAGATAGTTAGCAATGTGAAATCTGATGTCATTCATAAGCAGCTTTGTATTGATTGATTGATTGATTGACTTGTTCATTGAAGCACCACACAACAGACAAATCAAATTATGACAGTTTTGCCTATAGCATTACAAGTGCTGGCGTCAAAAGGGTAATCCAAAAGGGTCAAAAGTCCCGCTACAGCCTGGATTACCCTCTCACATAAATATTTCAACACACAACTTCATGATAATTTCAAACAACATTTCAAATCATATGCGAAGAATCTAAACAGTGCAGTGCAAGGTAAAAAACCGTAACAACAGTATTCAACATGTCTACAGCATGTCTCCAACAAATGAACAGATTCTGAGACAGCGATTTTAATTTTTTTATTTAAACAAGCTTTAATGTTTCCCAATGAACTTCATTTCCATTCTTTTGACTGTCAATGTTCAGTTAGCAATCGTAGTCATATTCATAATTTTGAAATTTCTAAAGTGCCACATTAAAGCTAAACACAGGGCACCAGCTTATTCAAGAGTGCTGCATCATGTCACAGAGGTTGTCCAAGATTTTAACTTCTGATCACTCACACATGAAGTAAATACTTATAACTAGCCTAACTAGTAAACATTTATCTGCAACACTACATGCATACAGCCTTTTAAGAATATCACAGAGATATTAAGGAATTTAATCGTAATCATAATTAATTTAAATCGTATCTTGATGTAGGTCTTTAATTAACAACGGATCCTTCTTGAACAGATATCATGACCTATCTTTCTCTTTCAAAACAAGCAACAGCTTACCAGGTGTAGGTGGGGTCGACCCGCGAGAATTTGAGGATTTTGAATTCAACAAGTTGTCTATGTTCGAAGATGAGCTTGTTTTGCTAGAAAACGAGATAACAAAGGAAACATGAGAGATGACAATGATGCAAAGGACCAGTGGTTCTGTTAATGGTACAAGGCTCCCAGACACGTTCACTGAATAGGGGGCTGAAACAAAACCTTATAATTCATAAAATTTTGTTTAACACCAACTACTTATCGTGAGGAAATTTAAAAACATGTTCAAACTTGACAAATAAAAAGAGGAAAATTACAGAAGTAATTACAGACTAGAACAGGTGAATTGCCACAGCATGGTTAAAAATAAAAAAATTGTTTTCCTGATAAAATCTAAAGACATTAATGAACTGCTATCTAACGCAGAAAAACAACAACTGGCAGTCAATCAGCGGTCACTGATAAAGTCCGGCCAAACAATTCAATCTGCTTAGACAGAGTTCCAATTTGTGTAAATGTAAATCTCCAAAATTTCTCAGCACCACATAACAGCTGCATCAGTGAGCTGCTTATTAACAGGCACTTTATCAATCGAGACTACAAGAGCCAGATTGCATAGTTAGTGTTCGGTGTCCAGTCAGAATCCACGGATGTGGCCAGCATGGGGGAGACAGCATGATGCCAAATTTGAAAGGGATTATGATGGCAATACTGGTACTACGATGGTCCAAGATCAGGTTCGGGATAGGATACTTTGATAAGTTTGGTGTTGAGTCTGGAGTAAAATTCTTCGAAAGCCTAAGCAGAGGCGAGCTCAAATTTACAGGTGAAATGGAGGATTAGCACACTTATGCAGCTCTTTTGGGAGGTTATTTTAAAGAGCTAGCTAGAGTAAGAAATGGATGCAGAATAAGAAAGAGGAAGAGACTGGAGGCCAAGAAGAGAGAACGGTATATGGACGAACAGTATATCTGGATGGGATCCAGTGTTTTACTGGACACATTGACGGACCTTAAGCCAATCATGGGGTGACCTCCCATTCAAAAGTGCTGCATATATGACTACATAACTGATCTAAATGGTAATTTGAAAAACCACAGGTGAGCTTACTTGGCATAGGTTTTGCTATACTTGGCTTGTGACTGCATGAGCTTATAGCTCTCCAGCCGAGCTGGACTTGGAATGAATCCGACATCACAGCCCTCTTTCACCAATCTCCCAATCCACCAATCATTGTTGTATTTCTAAGGAAGAATAAATTCCAAATAAATCAATGCTATCAACCTAAAACCACATTCGTTATCACAGCAACAAAGCAGGAACTGAGAAAAGCAGAAGAAAACAGGAGCAAAATACCACTTAGCTGACCCATATCATCCCCTGTCAAAAGAACGTGATTAATTTCATAACCTGAATCTCAGAAAAGTGGCTAAGTTAAAAACTAAACAATTTCTGAAGATTGATGGGAAGCCATGCCTCAAGCACAGCCAGATGTGATGGTATTTTGTAGTCTTTGCTAAAATGGAACCAAGCCGTAGTAAGTCAGAACTTGCTGTTGATGCTCCAAGCTTACGTTAGTCCTAAATCATTCTGCTTGATGACAGTGGTACATCGTATCGTATTTGAAGAATTTTATAGTGCCACTCACAGCTGAGGCCAATCAGCAGCACTTCCAGTGCGAAGGCTCCGATAGAAGAAAAAGGTTTTAAGCACAGAAAGGGATGTAGGAAGAGATCAAGAAAGTAAGGTTCCGCGTAGAGAGAAAGGAAGGGCATTCCACAGGGAGCGCTCTATGTTGGCAAAAGATCGAGTTTGAGCTAGAGTAGTCCTGGGATGCGGAACAAAGAGGTACATGTGGGCAAACAACTTGCCCAGGGTTGTTACACATTACCTTCGAACCCATAACCTTTCATTTCCAAACCCAGCACACTAACAGGTCTATTCTATTAATCCTCACCACTGTGTTGCTCAGAGTAAAGGTCTCATGTCCCAAAGAAGAGGGGATCAATTCCTTTAATAAGGTCCATGAGCCAGCAATGGAAAAATCCAAGGTCTCGAACACAGGGTCAGTGCATCTCAAGACTCACCATATAGGCTACTTTCCAGTTCATGCCAGTACCAAATTATACAGTTTGGGAACAAAGGCATATGCGTGTGCAAACTGTGGCAAGTCATTCGAATTACTGGCCCTGCATCCAGGACCTAATTTGTCCAATACTCAGAGCTCTAAGAGAAGTCCCCATGCACATGGGACCTTTACTTTGCTTACTCGATAAGACTTGCATCTGAATGCAGGCTAAACTATATCTAGGTATTCAAGTTTAACATATACTACCAAAGGACAAAAGAAATATTGACAACATTAAATTGTACATTTCATGCAGAAATGGAATCAAGCGATATAGATCAACATCAAAAGAAAAGGTATCTAGGATGATGAATGATATGCACAATTATGCAAAAGATTCTTCATAAACAGATGCATCAAATGGATTTTTGTCATCAACAATGTACAAAAATGAATGATGATTAACTAATGGTTCCATACAGTTTTCAGAAGCTAGTCGATGATTCATCTGCCACAGAGAGAGAATTTTCTGAGTACAGTATATAGCTTTTACAGCTGTGCACATGGAGTATATATTGCATTAAACATGTGAGGCATGAATACTGAACAGATGCGATGGGGCAGAGGTGTAAGGCTGGAAAATTATATCAAACCTTTAGCTAATCAAAAAAACCTTTGCTAATACATGATACAATGAAATGGTGGATAATAAATGTTGCTCTCTGTTTACATCCTGGAATGCTAATCACGAGTATTCCCGAAAAGTGATGAGCAATGACCGAAGACAGGGCAGTAGCATTCCTAGCACCCACCTCTTTTATGTGCAGGAAGTCTTTAGCTGCAAAGGACACAACACAGCCACGAACAGGAGGGTCATCTTCAAGCGACCCATCATAAGCAACATTTGTCCTCACAGCAAATGCCACCTGCTTCAGCTGCACAGAAAGTAACACAAAACAACCCAGTCAATGATCAAAAATAAGTTTAAAAAACCAAACAACTTAAAGCAACTGTCAGATTTTACCTACCGGAAAGAACTCATTAATTCCTGTCTTGTGGTTTACTTTACACGACACATCTCTGTGAATCAATACATTACCTGGTATGATACACTCTCAGCTGCACAGACAGTAACACAGTAATCATAATCATAGTACTATTAAAGTAGTTTTATGTGCATTATAGTAATATAAAACAAAGGATAATGCTGTAATGTACAACGAGAATTTACATTCCATCTATAATGTGGTAACTTTGATCTCATTCAATCCACTCCAATCACAGAATCTCAACATTACCACTGTTATAATGCAAACACAACAATCATCACTTCTTAGTAAATCCAAAGTGAGCTTCTGGTGAGGAAGAGGGAGATAAAGTCTATGGGGTATGCAGTCCGAAAAGATGAATTCTACAACTTGATTTCAAGGTCAGCACAGTTCGGCTGAACACCAGTATGGACTAGAACGGCGCTCTAGAGCCTGGGGCCAGAACTGTAGAAGGCACACCAGCCAAGAACCATCTTTTCTTCCAGGATTCTCAGGACTCCAACTGTGTCTCTTATTCTCACTTTCTAGACCCCAACCTTCTACTTCTAACATAAACAGTTTGTGCCCAGCCAGTTGCCAGTGTCATCACCAGCTAGACGATGAGTCAGCAATCTGCCACTGAAATGTAAATGCAGACAGATGTAAACAATGTATGCCAGAGTCAGCACTGCGCTACACTTATGTTGAACAGCGCTCGCGCCTTTGTGCGTTTGTTAGAAGGCTGGTTCGACTAGGGTATCTGCCAGTAGGCTGTGAACCTTTTGACGCACTTTGTGCGAGAGCCGACAACGTCCTTTTCGCTGCCATACTGCGTAACCCCGGTCAAGTCCTCCATGCTCTGCTTCCCCCTATTAAGGCTTGTAACTATTCGCTCCGCCCCCACCCGCATAGTCGTCAGATTCCTAAATCTGATGCGTTGTCCCGGAGAAGTTTCATCACCAGAATGCTATACCTAAAGTAAAATAAATATGTGGACTTTTTCTGTAATTTTCTGTAATTTTAATAATTGCCTACTGACAATGTTCCCTTCCCTATTATCTCTTTTATCCAACTCCATATCCTATTTAACACGGTTATAAGTTTTTATATTATGTTTCATGCACCTCTTTTTGTATTAACCTGTTTGTCAGCCACAGTGCGTTTGCAGGTGGTTTATTAAAGAACATACTTCCTTACTTACTTTACTTGCATGAAAAATCAGTGGTTTGCCCCTGTTTGATGTGGTAGTGGCCCATCTGATATTTGGTTTAGTGCAGACCAGAGTTGTTGGAATTTGAAGCCTGGAGGACACAGAGATGGCTCATTGATGAAGATGAAGTCGTCACATTTGCTGTTATCCCTCCATGATGAAATAGACGTTATATCCAACTAACTTGCGCATTACAAGATCAGGCAAGATGATATCATCATAAAGCAGTAAATCTAAATCCTTATTCACATCGATTGCTCTCAGCAGCCTTGTAGTAGTCACCTTCCTATGCAGATGAGTTGGAGTGCTGTTGCTAAGAACCAGAGGTCCTGGCATCTGCACTGTGCACAGTAACCTTGAGACAATGCATATGGATGTGTGGAGAGAGACGGCAACTAGCAGCATCATACCATGGCACAATAGGCCTACTCCACTTCTGAATAACAAAGAGCAAATGACAGTTCTTAATGTCTGGATACTGATACCCCAAGTCAAGTGAGTTTGCTCAGCAAGTTGTTTGGAGTGCAGACCTTGGCTGCAGTCTTTTCAAACTGATAATCTCCTAAAAGTTGTGTCACTTAGAACTGCTTTGGTTTCCATCCTCTTAGATAGTATTGATAAAAAAGGAAGCATGTGCATTGAAGCTGATGGCTCTATGAACATAACGTTGCATTTGCCATCTTCTACAAATTATAATCCCTGTTCACTTGAAGCATGTTCTTCCCATGCACATCTGCATATTCACACAAGTTCTTCTGCTTCCTTCTCTTTCAAGTTCTTTAGAGTTGCAGATGGTATGCCATGTACACACAAGGTCCTTCGACTGCTGTTCTGCGACTATTTCCGTTGCCTTATTAAGTTCATAATTCAGTAAAATACAAAAAGGCAGAAAAGCCCACATGGAATCAAATGGGTCAATTTGCATGAAAGCCAAATTAACATGTTCACTGTAAAAATAAACGTTCAATATTTTCCCCTGGAGTATACAGTACATATGTATGACATGATATTTTGTGAGGCAAAGAATGACCTTATGTGCGCTTACCCTTGCTCGATCAAGCAGAGCCAAGGCTTGACGTTCAGCTTCCCTGTGCATTGCCTCATTGTCTTCATCTAATGACAAATCTGATGAGTGTTGGCTGTAATTTGAGTCAGCTGAGCCCTACAACACCAAAGCATTCATCGTCCAACAAAACTGAAGCTCTGCACACTCAAGAACAAGACAAAAGAGCATAGTAATCTACAGTAACATGTGCTGGTCATTGCATTATTACCAGTAGTAAAGGAGGGAATCTTTTACATGCTTCTGACAACAATGGTCTTAAACAGAAACCCACCAGGACAACCTCCCATGTATAGTTCAACATGCTCAGAATCAAACTCTCAGTTGGACGGAATGCAACGGAACTTGAACACCTGATGCAGATGTCCAAAGCAGATGCATTTCCAATCAGACACCAGCTGTATAGAGTACCAAAAAGACTGAAACTAAGGTTCTGTAAAATGCATTATGGGCCCCAGCAACCATCAGCTGATGCCTTGTGAATTGTTAAGGTGGTGTTGCAACAATTCTCAGACTTGCTTAGATTATTGATTTCCATAATAGATCAATTAATAAACCATACAGCAGCATTTAATTACAAATTATCTCAGAAAATGCCATAACTTAGGACCATTCAAACAGTAATGAAAATAATTTAGAAAGCATCCTGACTTTGACATGAGTTTTTACTGTCATTAGGCAGTTTCATGCAATCCATCAAAACACAAAGCGTAGCCTATGCATCAGTCAAGCAAGGTCATTAATGGCTGACAAAGAAAGACTCGATTTGGTCTTCGAATAAGAACTATGCAAATACAAGGTGTTTGTTGTGCATAGCAACATCCAACAGAGGCTTTTGCTTAGCGATAGCAACCATTCCATGCACAAAACTTAAGATTATTTTTTTTCAAAGAGAAGTCCTGGCAATCAATCAACAAGAGTTTCTGCAAATTCCTGACAACTTCTTCTCGAAAGCCACCTGTCACCAAAGCCAGTCAGCCGCTGAACCATGGAAGCCAAGATATCAGCATCTAGCATCCACACCAGTCATTTCTTATTCATGGCCGATTGTTCTGCAACTGCATCATGTACTAGTGCCAGGCGGTGGCCGCCGCTGCTGCTGCTGCTGCTGCTGCTGCTGCGGCCACTGCCATCAGTCATGCATACATCTGCTGTTACACAAGTCAGCATTCGCATGCCTACAGTTGTTTCACAGTTGCTGCCCCATCACCCATGTCCGCATACGCCTGTACCAGTTCGATAAACTTGCTGCCACATTGCCAGTACAACCTCGCCCACTCATTATCAATATCATCATTAGAAAGTCCCACAACAAACTGGCGTCACCAGTTACAAGTACGTCAGTCATTATCTAAGCATATTTACGGTGATGCTCATATTTTTAAACAGCACCTTCAAAAGGTCACAGTTTTTAGACAGCGCTTCATAACTGTCTAGTTACACCACACAATATAACAATACACACATAGCCAGTGTTATCAGCCATCAGTGTCATTGCTTACATAAAATATTATCAGAATCATATTTGTCAGCCCAACAGCAGCCATATTGACACTGGAAGTAGGAAACTGTCACACATCTAATTATGTAAGTATCTACAATTCTACATATGAATGCATATACCATATACCACATCATACACCATATACACCAAACCATATGCCATGTGTATGTACTCTGTATGTACTCTGTATCTGTCTGTATGTAAGCATATTTGTACGTATGCATGTATACACCTGGACATAAATTTGTATCCCAACTATCAAGAACATCTCAAGACACTACAAACGTGACTGACAGATTAAACCTCATGCTGAAATTATGTTCAGTTGAAAATGTACTCTCTCTCTCTCTCATTCCCTGCATTAGCTTCTTAGCTAACAAGAAATCACACTCAACGCAATTGCCATAAACCTAGTGCATGCAAATACCTAGCTACCTGCCTGCTGCCTGCCTAATTTAATCAGAAGATTTCTATAGTATCATTATCATAAAGAAAATGCATCAGTGGCGGCACCAGACAGTTTTTGTAACCAGGGCATAGCCAGGGCAGTCATACAAGTAACCAGTGCAGAGGGCCATTGATGGAGAGCGCGGTAGCGCGAGCTTAAATGGTGACCATAATTATAAGATCGCGCTACCGAGCTCGTCATATATCGCCCCCCCTTCTGCACTATTAGGCCCTACAGTTGTCTATAGTCAGGAGGTCAGATGGGTGAAGCCCCCCCCCCGGAAGCTGAACGCTTTGCGACATTTGTAAAGCAAATTTTAACATTTAAGAGAATTTAGTGGATATAACAAATATGCCCGAACAAATTCTGGACAGGGCAAAAATTCTGGCAGGGCATCGACCAGGCCAAAGGCTTTTTTACCAAGGCATTTGCACTGGCGCGCCCTGGTGTAGCGCCGCCCCTGAAAGGCATCAACTGATTGGTTGCTTGAAATAAACAATAAACAATAATTATAGACTACACTATATCTAAGAGGCATCTATTAGACTAATTTTGAGTATAGTATATACGCAAACTGCAAGATATTATCTTAGCTGAGGATTGTTTCGTTTACTTGGATCATGTAATTATATCCAATAGTAGAAATACAGTAACTCCTGCATTAAAATAATTTTTCACATGCACGTTTGGTATTTTGACCAAAGCTTAGCTTCCATCCTAGAATATGTTTAATCCAATTTAAAACGTACTGAACTCTTGATAAGCTGAAAGACATGTCACTGCCACACCTGAATTTGCTTTGCAGAAGACCTGCTTCTATCAGTTGCATCAGATATTGGTCATACAACATAACCTTTTGTTTAATGCTGCCTGTAACTGATTAGGTAGAAGCAATCAAACTTCATAATATTATTACAGTGGAGCTTATGTTTGAATTGCGAAATATGATCTTCTTACCCTCTCAAGTTGTTTCTATACTTTACATATTTTCGATATTATGAATAGTTTATCAAAATGTCGGCCAGCGGCCTCAGCTTGTGCAGTATGAGAAACTTCAGCATCATTGAGCTACCTCTAAATATTTATCAATAGCAGTTATATTTGCTTGAATTTTTTTACAATGCTGAAGTTTCTCGCAATACACAAGCTCAGGCCACTTGCCGACATTTTGAAAAACTAATCTTAATCGTAAACTCCAAGAGTTAACGAAGATACTTGGGCTGGGAATACTGAAGGGACTAATTACCACTACTGGTCCAGGAGGCATTTTCTCAATTCATCATGCACATTCAAATATTCCTTCACTAATCAGTCATTGCTTCACACATTTTGCCCAATTTCTTACTTGTAACTTATTGATTCTTACACACTCATGTGTGCTTGTTTACTGTAAAAGGCAAGTTAGTTCTGTAATGCAGAGTTTCCCAAACTGTGGGTCGCAACCCAAAAGTGGGTCGCGAAGCTCTGGCAATTGGGTCGCCAAATTTTTAGAGAAACATTAATTTTTTTGCAGCAACAAAATTGGCTATGATTGGGCTACAACTTGCTGGATTACAATAAATTGTAAACTGTTTTTACCTAAGTTTCCTTTTAATGTTTTAAATTTCTAAGCGCTGTACGTAAATCCGCATATTTCGATACCAATTTACGAAGCAAATTTTAGTACACAATGCTTAATTTTACACAGTGGGTACCGAGACTGCCAAGATATTCACAAGTGGGTCGCGACTCAGAGAAGTTTGGGAACCGCTGTTGTAATGTATACTGAATTTCTCAGTGGTGATCGATGCTCACTGAGCTCGGGGATCAGCAAGTTCAAAGGTAGAATTTCAAAGATCCATTGCCCTGGTTGTACTTTGGGATGGCAAACTCATTCCTGATTTGACTGGAGGAAGAAGGCTGACCATCTTCCGGTGCACATTATGGAACTGATCACCAGTAAAGCCTTCCAGGTATGCATGGGATCAATGTCTTTGCCAAATACTGAGAAATATGAAAAAAGAATTGCAACAGATGATGATGTAGCAAGTTTTGTGATGGATATTAAATAGAGCACCATACAGTTCACTAACAAAAAACAAGCATCCTGAGCAAAGTCAGCCAAGAGATGATTACAGTGAATTCCTGGAACTAGTACTTGTCTTCCTTGGCACAGTTCCTGCTAAAGGAGTACGATTCGTGTCATCTGGAGCCATGCACCATGCTCGCTGGATATCCAAAGTCATCCACAGTCTGAAGATTTGGATGTTTCGGGCCCAGTTCACATTGACTCCAGGAAAAGGAAGGGGACTATTTGATGTGTGTATGTGTTTGCTACAAGTGTTAATCTGAAACCCTGGTTTACTGCTCCTCTAGCACCAAGTGCTCCATACAATGACTTGCTTCTGCTGCAATCTCTGCTAGAGTACTCAGCAATCCATCCAGCAATGTCGATGACAGCATCAAACAAGTATTTGTGGTGTTTGTCCCAAGAACTTGTTGACTGGTGTAGGTTCATTTTATGAGAAATGAGTTATTGCCATCCAGTTGTACCCTTAGGATATGTCTTATGCAGGCCAGTACTATTTTTAGGTTAAATACAAAGGTTTTGGTGCCCTAATCTCGCGGAATATACATCCCTTCTGGGTATCCCTTTGCTGCCCTGGTTTTTTCCCCGATGTCTCGATGTATCGTGTCATTGTTATGTTTTTTTCTGTTCTGGGTTGCAATAAAATGATTTGAATTTGAATTTGACTTAGCTTTCTTCAACAGTCAGGTCAATTCATCAACAAAGAGGCTGATGAGACAGTTAAGTAACCTCCAAATATAAACAGTTTTACTCCAAACTTTTCTCTAATGTTTTTAGCTTAAAATGAACACTATTGGGGTGTAATACTTCCAAAAACCAATTTTAATTTTTTCTTATATCTTAAACTCCACCCTTCTTCGTACCTGACTATGTTTTGGATAGCAAATGCAAAGAAATGGCATTGACATTTTAGTGAAAAGACTTCAACGTTTTGCGTGGGATGGCAGTTCTCAAGCCAGGCATCTCCTGCTAAAGTTAAGTCATCCAGTAACTATGCAAAGGTGTTTTTACAGTTTCCTAGAGCAAAGAAGTCATAAATCTGCATTATGCTATTTAGTTTACATCCCGGCATCGCTAGTTTAAACAAAAGCCAGAATATTCACTTCTCAATTTCTAGCCTCCATTTTATATAAGTTCATTTAATAGACCAAGAAACAACCAACTGAATTCAGTTCCAAGGTCAAGTTATCAACTATGATTATTATCAAAGTATTTGGCACTGTCACAGTCACCAACTACATGCTAAATGCAGACTTTCATCATTGTGACAACAGGAATAAGTAAGCCATATTTTGTTATGTTTTGAAGCATGATCTGCTGAGTTCAAAATCAACAGCAGACTTATGCTGTTTCATAGGTTTCACTTCACTGCTGACTTCAATATCATTAAGAAATACAATAGATTCTCATGTCTAACCACACACATATAACATAACCACAGGAGAAGACCCTGGAGGTCGGAGGACGGAACTCATCAACACTGTGAGATGGTGTCTCAAGAAAACACCAAGAGGAAGGCAACAGGAGACAACCGCTCCATATATCCTGCATATATGAATGATGAAGCCACACATATAAGAACAAATCTCTTTTACATACACACTTCATGTGGCCCAGAATGGATTCATTTAGCAATCAATCCAAAAGAAGCGAACAATAAACAAAAATCAGAAGCCATCTAAGTTTGCTTCATTCATCGGGACAGTTCAAGCATCTTCTTCTCTTGTTGACAAGTTTCAGCCATCAGCTTTGCAGCCAACTAAACCCCATCTCTGGCATCATTACAGACCTCGCTTTATAACGGTCCCAATGTACATATACATGTCTACTCCCTGCAGTGAAAAGTGAGGCAAATAGAAGGTGCGGGATGAAGCGTCTTCGCCTCACTCTTCATCCCCCATTCCGATTCACTTTTCCTTTCCATGCTAGCTGGAACACAGGTGTTGATGTCAAGTCAAGACATGTCTGCAATGCTTTGCATCTTTGTCTGTTTGCATGTTTGTCTGCTTGTCTGTATACATGTAAGAACACACGTATATGTATATGCATACATATACAGGGTGCGGCAAAATAAAGTAATCCCCTGCAGTGTGTTGCAAATTCTGTAGCAACCGCTTAGAATTTTTATATAAAACTTGGTAATGATATTGTCTGTTCACATCTACATATAACTTCCAAATGTTATTTAACAATCTTGAAATATGACAAAGTTATGTTATTTCAAACACGACACCCCCCACGATTTTACATGGTTAAAAATAGTTACTTTGTAAAGAAACAAGAAAAATAAATGGTACAACTTGAAATATTTTTACAACAAAGCTTTACGAATTGCACTTTCAATTTTACATTAAGTGTTCAAAGTTACATTAAGTGTTCAAAAGCACGCATGCCTTCAGCCGTTTGGTAAAGTTCTTGATGGCCTTGTTGATCGGCGCCTGTGGCATATCGTCCCATATTGACTGCAAAGCGGCTTTCAACTCGGCGATTGTCTTTGGCTTCGGCTGGAGTTTGTGATACCTTTCCAGCATGGCTCCCCACACGTGATAGTCAAGGGGGTTGAGATCTGGGGAATTTGGTGGCCACTGGTCCTTCTCAATGATCTCAGGACAGTTTGCGTGCAGCCACTCCTGCGTGACACGTGCCGTGTGCGCTGGAGCGCCGTCCTGCTGGAAAATGAACCCGACTGGCATCAACTGGTTGCAGTCCTCAATGAGCTGCGGAAGCAGTCGACGAAGGTAATACTGAGCGTTAACTTTCGCTTTCTCGTCGATGAAGTGGACCCGACCTTTACCCCCAAAGCAGACCCCAGCAGACACCATAATGTGTTTTGCAGTACAACCAATAACGCAACCGTAAAATTTGCACGTTATAAAGCGTGGGCTTGTCTCTGTTCAAATAGCATAACTTAGTCAATTGTTGTGATAATATAATATAATTTGGCAATTGTACGTAGATATGAATGACCAATGGCCGTGTAAATTTTCTTATAAAAATCCAACTTCGTTCTTGAGATATCAACCAAACACTGCAGGGGATTACTTTATTTTGCCGCACCCTGTATATGTACACATATATGTGTACATAACTACATATATATGTCTCCCTACGCATAAGTATGTATGTATGTATGCATGCATGCATGTATACATGCATGACTGCGTAGTTGTCTTTCTACTGAACCATCTATCATAAATTTGTCTATACATGTACCATGTGCTAGTTGGCTGTTCTGCTGTTGAAGTCAATATTTTATATTGGTGCAGTATTGCAGATTAGTCTGTAACATTCTAGTCTTAGAAATGACTTCAGCTTTAACGACGAGAAGGATTGGTTTTCCATACATTTTAGTACATGTTCATCATTAAAGTGTTAACACTAGTCCAGGTCCTTTGCCTGCATAGGTCCCTCACTTTGGAACCGACTTCCTCCTTCTGTCCGCACCACCATTCTCTCTGGTAGCGTTGCTTCTTCCTTTTCTCACCTTAAATCCTGCTTTTTCTCTCGGGGTCTCGCGCACTGGGAGCGCCTCTGAATGGTATATACCGCGAGAGGCGCTTTATAAATGCCCATATACAATACAATACAATACTAGTAGTATAGCTATGTAAGAAGATGACACTTGCTATACAGCCATCACAAGCTGGCTTCAAAAAGAGCTTGTCCTGGATAGAAACTGAAGCTACAACACCAGTCCAACAGAATTGTATCTGATAGCAAACTCACTGTCACCAAACACTAGGATCCACAGCCATTATACACACAACACAGGTTAGCACCTTGAAAACATAGCTATGCCATGAGCTCTATGATTCTGTGCACTCCACTGATATGTTATATAGTTTACACTGCTCAACACACCTGCTATTGTCATAGTGTCCTTGGCTTCATATAGCTAGATCTTAAATTCCTCGATTTGTTAATTAATTCATTAGTCTCGTTAGATGATGGATTAATTCATGGACAATCGCCTCATCAAATGTGGGTTCCCTGGCTCACTGAATTTTAACTAGGTTTCTGCAATAGATTAGAATTTCAGATCATGGTTTATTTGAAACAAACATTTGATTTGGTTCCTTGTTAAGATGACAGTTCTATAGAAGGCATTAGATCAGATGAGATTCTGTATTTTCTGCTAATTGATTAATACAATTTGCTCACTATTACCCCCTCCTCCCCCCCTCCCCCGTAGAATCAGATGTTATTCTGGTGCCAATTAACAACAAATCCTGACCACTATCTTGAATGCTAACATAATTAATAAACATTTGCTTACAATTACATTTTGTCATGAAAATTTTTGACAGTATTGAGCAGAGAATTATATGCTGCTTCCAACCCGATGAATAAAAATTCTTGGAGGCAGTGGCAGGCCAGGGCTTTTTGAATGGCATCAACCGTCCGCTGAGGAAGGGCTTTGATGACTGCCTGACAATCTACCAGGGACAAATGTTTCAGCCGTAATGACAAGTCTAGTAGGGTGTGGACTATTCGACGCAACATGATCTACTATCATCCCAGGGATGCTAGTCTGGGAGAATGAAGCTGTAATCAATCCTCCTCATCGCTGGAGCACAGACCAGGAACTCCGAACTCATCACAGGTCAATGAACCACAGACAAGAATTCATAGGTTTGGTAATGCGTGTGAGTGCAAGTTGTCAATGAAGGCTTTTATCTGCTGTTTGTTGCCTGCAGACGAACATTTTGTTCTTACTGAACCGTAACATCATTTAAGCTGGGAAGGAGAACCTTTATCAGGTTTCTAGAAGGTACTAGAAGTTGCTAGATGGTGCACCTTTGTGAGGTTTCTAATGGTGCTAAAAGGTGCTAATTTACTTTCACTTTTCTATAGCCTGCCTTCTTGTTAACTTAACTTAAGGGATTTGTAGGTGCTAGTACCTACACACATGTGCATGCATTATGAACAGCAAGGCAGGCGGATTTGGCTGAGTGAAAATTACGAATGTGCAGACTGAAAGGGATTTATTGGGAAATTTGAAAATAGGTGAAAGTGCATACGAAACAAGACCACCCTTTCAAGAATTGTCTATACAAATTTCAAAGTTGAGGTGGGCCTGTAATTAGAAAGGTCATAAAAGTCGATAGTCAGGAAGCTGTTTCAAACCAACTGCATATAATCTGAAACAACTTCCATCACTGCTCAGACTGCTGCAAAACAAATACATTTTGCCAATATCAGATAACTGAAGCAGTTCTACTGTTCTACACTCCCACTCATACAGCCATATTTATTAAGCCCAGAGTAGGCCCACATTGTGCCACTGGTGGTAACTGGTCAACTCCTATGGGCACAATGTAGGCCCATCAAATATGGCCATCAAGACACTAGTAGTTGAAACTCTACAAATCTGATTCTGTAGTACACAAATGTCATTCCAATCCGGGATGACAAAATTCTCTCAAATTATATAAAGACTTCCACTCAGAAAGAACAGATAGATGAACAGATGGATGAACAGATAGATGAACAGATAGATGAGCAGATAGACGAGCAGATGGATGAATAGACAGATGAACAGATAGATGGACTGAAGCACTGAAACCACATAACACTGCAATCACGAGCGCTACACTATAAAGGCTTCCTGTCTGACGGAAAGGTGAAATACACAAATAAATATTTCACATGAAAAGCATCTGCTTTCTACGGCTTAGTCTCAAAATAACCAACACACATGATCTACTTATCCCATAAGCAGGACTCCTGTGTCCCAACAAACGCACAACACAGACTAAAACAGTGTTTTGCCAATTGGTCATCACGAATATTTTGAAATGTTCCCGGCCTGCTTTAAATGATTAGTTTCTGCGTCTGAACAAAACAAATGTGCGGCAGCAACTGGACACAACCACAGGCACAGACAAAATCTTCCATTATTTACCATCTCGTATTCATAAACAGGCCTACATCAGAAGATGAGGTCCAACAACACAATCAACAGCGACGGGATATTTTCAGTAGCCATGCCATCTTTGGACATCGTCAAGATCTCCAGTAATCACCTCTAAATATCAGCTCCACTAATATCACCAGAATTTTAGTATTTATCAGTGAGCACTGCATTTGTTATTGTTGATTACGGTAGTTTATTGTCTCCAATCTGCGCATCATTTGAAGTTTCAAGTTTTGCTCTTCTCTGGATGTCAGTCAGTTGCAATCTTAATGATCATTCTCAACAAGTTGCAGTTAACTCATCTCGCTCTGATCCTGTTGCCCCTCATTCAGGTGTGTCTCAGGTTTCAAGCTCTCACTTTAAATCTTTAAATCTTTTGCCTGTTTGTAAAACTGTACACATACAAAATACAGTGGTTCAGTAATGTGTTGATGATACTCAACTCAACAACACTCTCTGTGCCAGATCTTTCAGCTGAAACTGAACCTGAAGTCTTCTTGTCCTTTCTTCACTTCTTCACATTGTGGTAGGCACCGAGTACTCTGTCAGGCAGTCAGAGGCTGCACAGTAGGCGGACCATAATTCTTCTTTAACGAAAAGATAAATCAGAGGCAATTCTGTTACAACCCACCAGCATAATATTATGCAGTCTTTCTCTTCACATTCATATTGACCTTGTAGGAACCATATCACATCGTCAGACAAAATTAAAACTCTTGGTGTTACCAATGATAGCTCACTCACATTGACTTTACCTGTATCTCTTACTTTTAAAGTCTTGTTTCTACCCCATTAGGGCATTTCACCACACAGGCCTTCTCTTACTGTCAACATGGCTAAAACTGTTGTTTGCACACTTCTTAGTACGACATAACCGAAATCCGGCTTGGTAAACCAATTTTGCCGATTTTTGCACTATCCGGAATGTCTAACCCGCCGATTAATAACAGAAGACCAGTCACTGGTAGAGAAGCTGCTACGGCAGGTTTTGCTTAGGACCTGAGGTTGGAATGCAGAGGAGTGGATGGATCATGGTAGATTTAGCTGTGGCTGAGCTGGAAGCGCCTCTGAGTAGGTATCAGGTATCTTGAAGAGGCGCTATATCAAATCCTTAGAATTAATGAATGAATGAATGGTAGGAATTCTTGAAGAGGTGAGACTTTAATCAGAAGTGGAATCATGGAATGCCTGAGGGGTGAAAGGTAGAGGAGATTGAGGCAGATGATGGTGGGTGAACGACAAGATTTCACAGATAATTCATAGATAAATCTATGAATGAATGAGTGAAGGTTTGGTGGAGGAATGGAGAATTTGTAGAATTCATGAGGGAGATCACTCCAGAGTCAAGGTGATAAATCAGTGATGAAACAGTGGTCACTTCTTGATATATTAGTCAACTCGATAATATTTTCCATCTTATCCAGCCTTGTGCCCCACCAACTACGATAGCAAACCATGTTCAGTGCCTTGACTTCAGCTGCCAATCACCAATGGCTGGAACAGTGAAAAGAAAAACCAGCCACAACAGCACAATAATCTGTCAAGGTGGACACACAGACAAGAATGCCCTTAATACTTTCAGCCTAACAAAAGCTTCAAAAGAGATGGCATCACCACAAAACATATCCATATTGTAAGGGAAAATCAACCTCATGTACAGATCAATAACTGTGGTAATCTGATGACCACTGGCTTGGTCAGTCAGTCAGTCACTCAGCACGCTGCTGGTAAACCCGCCGGCTCGGTCATACAATGGCCGTTATTGTCTGCTTATAGAAAAGACTAGATGACCCATTGGTTATATGTAAGTAGTCACCAATGACAAACCAAGCGATTATGGTCCGCCTACCGTGCAGCCTCTGACTGCCTGACAGAGTACTCAGTGCCTACCACAACGGGTCAGTGCCAACCACAACTGCCGCTAAGTTACCAATATTCCTCCTCGCATATGCCATTAGCACACCGATGATAGCAGAACCATATGTTTCTAGTGCTTCTCAGCATCTATTAGCCACTGCTGTACACAGAGGCCTCATTCAGTCCAGCAATTCCATTGAACCCGTAGATGAACCATCTGAGACCGAGTGCAGAGAATACTCAAAAATCATACACAAGCTGCAGTTAACTAGGATTACCAAGCATCACATCAAAGCCAACACAGAATTTGTTTAGTACAGTCATATAAATTTCAACGCAGCTTTCCTATATCTACGATATAAATTCCTGAATGAACTAGGTGCCTTTGAACTTGCAACAAAACCTTCCAAGAAATTTAACCATTATTGATCTAGTCATTTGAGCCAACATTTTACATATAAAACCTGAAATCCATACTGCTTTGAAATTACCAACTTATCTGAGATTTCAAAGCTGAGGTGACAATGCAAGACTTAATTTTATGGGAAACAGTGACAATCTATACAAACAGTCTTTCTTTGTACTTTTATAATCACGTCAAACAAAAGAATGTGGTAAAGCCATGGCAATGCAGTAATACCTTGAACTTTAAGATCTACAAGGAGTGTTTATCATTGCATAAAAACGTCCTACTAAAAATACAAACGTAAGTGACCTGTCTGACGAAACTGTTAGAACTATCGGAGAAACTTCCATCGGAACGCTTTGATCCACTGATGCTTCTGCTCTGCCATTTGTCTGGCTACAAGATAAAAGAGGATTTATTAACAGAAAAGTCTACATTAACCCTGAAGCTAAAGAAGATGCAACGAATGACTAACAGAAATCACCTGGCCAAGAACTTCACGCTGTACACTGAACTGATGATGATGATGATGATGATGATGATGATGATGATGATGATGATGATGATGATGATGATGATGATGATGATGATGATAACGACAATTTATATGGCGCCGTAACGCGGCCATACCGCTACAAGGGCGCCTCACAACTTCTAGTGGGCAGGATAAACCTTAGCAAACAGGTGGGTTTTTAGCCTGGATTTTAAAGAGTTCACTGAGTCGGCCAGTCTGATGGCGGGCGAAAGACTGTGAACTATTATCAAAAAACATAAAAGAATGCAAAAAGTAAACCAAGATCATGTATATATTGCACTAAATTCACATTTGTAATGCCAGTCACAAAATGCTTCTCCAAACTACCTATTCAGAAGCAGTGCTAGTTCAGCCCTTGTGAAACAAAGCAGTATTCAGGTTGAAAAAGCAAAATTCCCCAGTAAATCACACCGTAATTACAACGTAGAGATCAATAGGAAGACTGTTCAAGACAGGTTATGCTAAAGCAGAAAAGACTTGGTTTTGCAGACAAAATATACTTGGTCAGACACAACAAAACAAGAACCTCAAAGAACAAAGAAAATAATTTAGCAGTGTATTTCCCTTTGCTTCTCTGTGCCCTCCCCATTTGAGGCTGATGAGAGTAGCATCATCACACTAACCTGTATACGCACACAACACTTACTAGAGCGCTTTATAAATGTCTGAATACAATAGAAATATCAAAATTTGATAAATACATTTGCGTTACCTGGGCAGATACTTGACTACTCATTACTCTGTCGAGCAATCGTCTCACATTCTGCAACTGAGTCACATATGGTGTAATTTATAGTTCAGCAGTCATCCTACCCATGAGGCCAAGATATCTTTCAACCCCCAATGCATATGACTAGACGTGTCAAAGCTTTGTTAGAAGTTTCTGGTTAACTAAAAATGGTGACGCAAAGTCGAAGCTGATCTGCATAGACGTGTAAAATTCAACGTGCTTTCTGAATGATGTGCTGTAAGATTTACCCCAGGAAGCATAGTAGGCACTTTTACCACTCCCAACAATAATCAACAATAGCATTACTAAAGCTGTTCCTCCTGCAAAGGCATTGCAGAGATAAAAATTATGCAACTGACGAAACTTTGCTTGAATGGCTATATTTCTGAATTGTTATTCATCCAGGTGACCTCTGACACAGCAGTGATCAATTTCACATGATGTTCAAAGACCCCAACTGTGATCAAACAATGCAACAGTCTACGCACTTTAGAGAATTAAGGACTAAAATGCAAGGAAGTGTGTGCCAATTTATAGCTCAATAAGGAAATTACTAATAGCAACTGGTAAAACTGCCTCCTATCACAAAGCCACATACTCACAAAAACCACATAGTGCGTCTGTAATAGACAGTTCGGGTAGGCAGTTTTTACTGGCTGAAATGTCAGATCCATAATGGTTTGAGTCACGAAATTGGTGTAAGATCCTTAGTAAGTGCACTTTCTCAGCATACGGTATGCTCTTGCTGATTATGTTGATGTCAATAAGACTTCAAGATGCTTTCAAGAAGCAGAATGTATCCCCATTCTGTGGAAAACATTCAATGACATTAACACTAAAAGCCATAACATCTTTCAGCGTCTACACTGACACGGCCAGTCTCATACATTTAGCACATCATTCATCATCATCACTGCTAAGGATTCATTCTGAACCTCCACGATACATGAAGGGAGTTTTAGCGTATATAGCGCATAAAAACAGGTAGCCTAAGACATACATTTCTTGGTCTTTCTCTGCCTTTCTTACATCACCATTTGAAAGATTTCATTGTCAATTAACATAATCGTAAATGCACATTTATATAGCACCTCTTCCGAAGACTCTGCACATGCTTCCTATCTCATAAATCAAGACCATGATCAAGTAGAATGGTCTTGCTAAGCTAGAGAAAGGACAAGAAGCTCATACTGCAGGATGACAGGCCAAACACAATGGAACGACCATGTTGCATCATGCAAGTGCAGCCAGATCAGCTTGTGCTACAGAGCAGTGAAGTACAGACACGGCACCAAAAGATATAGCACCTTAAAATAGGAGGAGCACAAATGTCTAGGCAGTTACACATCAGCATCTTTAGTATCAGTATCTGTAATACCATGATACATGCCAGCAGCAAAAGAAACTTCTTGTTCCTTGTCGCTACTGACTGGTGAGTGCAGTCAGTAGAAACAATATTACGATTAATTAATGAAATTAAACGTTTTTATGACCACATTAGCAAAATATTTAATATGTATTGTTCTTAAAGGACATATCTAAAAATTAACACAAGGCCTCAACATAATTTACCGGCAACTGTTTTCTGATATAACTACACTACTATTCTACAAAGTCAATTTTATTATGTGTACGTTTCCTGCTGCACATCAGTGTAGTTGGTAGCAATCAGACATCGCAATCTATTAGGATGTTCTTAAGCTCTACAGAAATTCAACTCCAATGCAGACAAGATGTACCATTACAAGTCTTTGTCTTTATTGACTGTAATTACATTATATAATGCAAATCCAAGAGAAACTTGTCAAAAGTGCCTCTGACCTGAAAACACAAACCCTTCATTGAACTGAATGGTATCCTTGCGCTTACAGAAAAAGAATCGCAATTCTTTATGCATAAATAGAGATTAAACGACAGCATAACAGAGGTCGGTGTTTATAAATAGGGTCCTAGGTGGGTATCAAATGGTCAGAACCATTTCCAATCTTCCAACAAATTACTGGCCAAGAAATTTGAATTTTGTACCAGTTGTCAATTTACATTATGTTACATTATGTTACCGGTGAAGGTACATGTTTAGGATGTCATCAGCAGTAGCTTTGTACCTAAGTTTCACAGTGTTTGCAGCTTCCACCAAACAATGAATATTGCATTCCAGCTGTCTTAACAGCATTTTCATGAACTAATAATAATGCAATGATGCTTGTGAATTTATCTCTCTCTCCCTCTTCCTCTCTCTCTTTCTATATATGTATATATAATATTATATATATACACACATATATATATATATATATGTATATATATATCTCACAGTGCGAACTATGTTGGAGTGGTAAGTTGTGCCTATTCATATTTCCAAATAATTATGACTTCAGGTCATCAAGACCTGCCAGCAATAATCAGGATGTATGAATAGCAAAGAATTTTTTGGCATCACAAAAGTTTAACCTCAGTTGAGCACGTAAAACTGGCCAGTCATTACTCCTGAGCAACCACAAGGTCTACCTAGTTGTTCAGTTACACTTGTCGAATTTGTGCATCGGCCAAAATATCTTACAATTTCAAGATTGCTAATACTGTGCTCACATAATTTGCCAGTAGTGAAGAATTTGCCTCTGTGCTTCAGTTCTGCGTATTGCGTGCTTCAAATAAATAAATGCAGCAGATATGGTACCTAATACTGCAGCAAAGTACCATACATGTACCTGTGACGTTGATAGTATTTGCAGAAGCAAAAGCAACAGCAGAAAAACTGAGGTCAGTTCTCAATTGCTTTTTCCAGCAATATTCCACCACCCAGTGCAGACTGGTCTAAGAGTCTGGAGAGATATTTATTCTCCAGCTGGTGCTAGCACAGGTAAAGTAGCCCTAAAGGCTGATAAGATAAACTCACCCACACTTGTAAAAGTAAGCAACAAGCTACCGGTATTTATTTTATCTACCAACCGGAAGTGCTGCCTTTAGCCAGCCAACTGCGGAAGCTGGTTGCCGAACGTTGCTAAAATCAATCATTGTCTCAGATAAGTTTGTCTAGGAACGAAAGGCAGTCAATGGGATGCATTCTGTTGCCTTCGAGTCTGTTATCTGAGCTAAGGCAAGGTAAGCTGTGTGTGGCATGCCTCTCGAAATAAACCTATCAAAGGCCCTGTGTAAATTCTGTGCCATTTGTCATGTGTTACAGATGTAGCAGTTGACTGTTGGCAACTCAAATTTTGTACACTGCAACTCTACAAGCTGCATTTGAAACAGTGTTTAGCTACTATTCCAGAGCACAAAAAGTATTATGGCATAATAAACATGCTTTTATGGCTGGCTGGTGTGGTTCTTGATATGCAGGATCTTTTATGATAAAGCATTATAATCATCATTATCGTCAGTTCATGACCCCGACATTTGGCAGCGATGGGTACAAATAAATCACCTCCTCGGTCATGTGTCAACTCCAATGCTGCCCTTAGTGCTAGTCCAGGTCATGTTATGTCCTCATTTATATTATCTATCCAGCACAGACTTGATCTGTCTTTGTTTCTCTTCAATTTGAATCTTGCACATAGCACATTGAGTGGGATTATGTCAACTAGCATTCTATTCTCTCTACATGTCCAAACCATCAGAGTTTTCATTGAATGACTCTGTCTAGTAGAGTTATTTGGATATCTAATAACTGTCTTATGTCATCGTTTCTTATTGTCTGCAGTCTTGAAATCCCTGCGATCTTCTGAAGCCAGCTTATTTCTGCTGCAAGAATTCTCCTCTCATCTTGTTTTTGCATTGTCCAACATTACAAACCACATAGGAAAATCGATTGTACCATCATCTCGTATATTTTTGTCATGGTCTTCTTTGTTAATTTTCTGCTTCTCCATATCCTGTTCTAATACTTCTGAAGTGCATCCAATTCTCCTTTGTATGTATTTTTAGTTGCTGCCACCTGTGTTTATTAGCTCTCATAAATAGATGAATTGTTCTACTTGCTCAATAGCTTCTCCTTGGATTGTGATAGTTATTGGTGTCTTTAGTCTTTTCAATCACCATTGTTTTGCTTTTATCTGCATTGATCATTAGGCTGAATCTTCTACTGGTTTCATTAATCATTTACCTGAGTAGTAATATCCTATAGCTTTGGTCCGCTTCTAGTGAGGAGGCCAATGTCATAAGAAAATCAGAGATTATTCACCAGCCTTCCATTTAATTTGATTCCTGCCTCGGTGTTTTTAAGGCTCAGTGACACCATTGCTTCTAATGCTAGGTTGAATAGGTATCGGGAAAAGACACATCCTTGTCATAACCCTGTTTTCTTGTGAAAGTGTTCTGTGATCTTTTTATCTGCTTTGATGGCATTTGATAATTTTCAATATACGTGTAGCTCTTGTACAAGTTTGATCAATTTGCTCCAGGGCATTCCTGCATTTTGCATCACTCTCCACATTCCATCATGCCATATGCTGTTGAACGCTTGTTTGAGGTCTATGAAGTTGATAAAGACTTCAGGTTGTTTGGTTTAATGCTTTTCAAGCATTTGTCTTCTTGTGAATAGTCGATCAATTGTGCTCCTTCCAAACCCGGCTTGTCTTTATCCACATAATTGTTTCATTCTGTTTTGTAACAACTTGGTGAAAACTTTTCCTGGAATACTCTGTAGGCTAATGCTCTAATTTTTGCAGTCTTGCAAATCTTTTCTGTTGTATATAGGAAAGGGTATGCACAGCCTTAACAATGGTTTCTCATACTCCTTGAAGTAGTTCCGTAGTGAACTACTATCCATGCCTAGTGCTTTTTATCCTTTTTCATTCTGTTGATAGCATCTCTTACTTTTTTCCTGTAGAAATTTTGGTATCTGCATTGTTCATGGACAACTCTGTGAGAACCATAGAGGTCGACATTTAGTAGTTGTTCAAAGTGTTACTTCCATCATTTCTGTATGCTTGCATCATCTACTAGTATTTTACCATTTGTGTATTTTATTGATGCACCTTTGAGCTCAAATTGTCCACTAAGTAGTTTTATCTTATTATATACTTTTTGCATTCTATTTGTCTTGAAAGCTTCCTCAGCTTCTCTGCATTGCTGTTACATCCGTTGTTTTTTTTATCTCGTTGCAGTTTCCTTCTGATTTCTCTAGTGAGCCAGTAAAACTGTTTCACGTTTGCAGTGGAAATTTTTTGTTTGGCTATGTTTCTTCTTTTTTCTATGTTCTAATACTTCTTCTGATATCCACAGGTCTTTCATTTTCTTGCAAGCTCTTCCGACTATGTTATTGGCTGTTGCATCCTGAACAGCATTATAAAAATTAATTAATCAACATTAAATACACGTCAAATCCGAACCACAGAGAACCCATTCCTACCTACAAAGAATTAAGCTATTTTGCAATGTTACGATGAAAACCAAATGGATTTTACGTGCAGGTGAACTCAAGCCAAACATCAAAACAAGGAACCCTGAGGACCAATAGGAAAATCCTGGCTAGAAAACTGTCAATAACATGGTGAAAAGCCTGAAGCAAACTACTGGTCTGGCATAGCATAAACATCTGCATGGACACTATAAGAAGTTAAATGGAAATATGCCACATGTATAGGATCACAACAAAATAATTGTCTTTTGCAAATGGACTTGTGGACAACAAACAGCGCTTGTTGACAGGATGCAGTATTCGAAGCATCAGCTTTCCCATTCTACCACAATACAACTGAAATTTCAAAAGTCACGTAAAATGGTTCAGAGTGCACCAACTTACAGGTTAACATGATTACATCATATTTAGTAGTACCTTACAGTGTCACCTATAAGTCATTAAAAATCTTATAATGAATTTTTATCAGGAGCAGTATATATGCAGTATATGCTCACAGATTTCTGAGTGCATCACCACTACATACATAAAGGTTCAATCATGGTTGATTGGTCCAAATAAAGTATAACAAAACAGAATACACACAAGTATCAACGATACTAAATCATTAATTTAACATGTAGCCTGCTTGATATAGGCCTAAAATGATCACTTAAAGTTTGTTGAACTCAAGCAGTAGTGAGAACATTCTGCAAAAGCAAAATCCACATTCAACTTAAATATGTCAGTTTGATTCACAAAATCAATTACATATAATTCACTAAAAACTCAAACTGAAAAGCTTGAAAAAGCTGTTCCGAGCAGATTCATAGCCAGCTGCAGCCACGTTGTTACCAAGTGTCCATCAAAAATAAATATTACTCATAACTCATCCACTCCAGATCTTCTAATCCAAGACGCCTCTGGAAAGTCGTTAACTCTCTTCTCCATCGTACTCTCTTCTCCATCGTACGTCTCCATCTCTACAACCAAGCTCTCTACCCTCTCCTTCTATTGCTGATACCTTTGCTCATTTTTTCTGATAAAATCTCATCCCTTTGCTTCTCTAGCAGTCCCTACTCTATTCAAAATCCGCCTCTGCATCTTCCTTTAGCAGTGAACCAGTGCCTGATATGAATCCCCTTCCCTCTGCCTCTCAGTCTTGTCTCCTAACTCTTCTTCCAGCCCCTGAATCAAAAGAGTCTTCTCTCCTAACTTTTCTTCCAGCCCCTGAATCAGAAGTTTCATGCCTCCTAAATTCTCACTCAAATGTGAACTCAATCATATTCCCTCCTCTCTTCTCAAAGATTGTGCCTCTGTCCTCAATCCTGTCATGGCCAAAGTAATCAACCTCTCTCTCTACTGGTCGCTTCCCCATCGCCTTTAAGCACTCTCTTGTCACTCCCCTTCTCAAGAAAGCTAATCTCGACAAGGAATATCTCTAAAACTATCACCTCATCTCCAATCTTTCTTTCTTATCTAAACTAACCAAACATATTGTCCTGGCCTGGATGAATGACTACCTTTCTTGTAACTCACTTCTGAACTCCCACCAATCAGGTTTCACTAAACACCACTGAACAGAAACTCTGCTTCTCTCTCCCTGTATAATAAACTGATCTATGCCGTAAGTCATCAACAAGTCTCTTGGCTCTGTCTCCTCGACATCTCTGCCACTTTAGACGCCATAGATCACAACCTAATTCTCCTTGTGTCCTCTTGGTTTGGCATCTCTGGCACTGCTCTACTCTGGTTCCAGTCTTACTTGTCTTCCTATGGTTCTCTGTTAAAGCCTCCAGCCACTCTTCGCAACCCCTCGCACTCTCCCATTCCGATTAGTAATAACATATGTATATGTTTAAATCTAAGAACTAAGTCCTAATTCCAAGTTATTCACATTGGCTAATGGCTTGGCATCAGCTACAGGCAGTAGGATTAAAGAACTGCCAGGCAGATCTCCACTGGACATGGATCTCTGAAGCAGTGCTCATGAATGAGGTAGTGCTTTGCACTTAGCTCTAGAGTAGAGCTTTAGAAATATGGAGTTTACGATTAAGATTTTAATGTACTTTGTTATGTTATATAGAATCTCTGGTCAGAGAAGTTACTGTTATGTAAATAGACTGAACTCATTTTCAGGGTCTGACTGAAAAACTGTCATATCTTGTGTTTGTCCTTTGTGATGATATCCTTGAATTCAAAGCAAGTGGTGACAAGAAACCCTAATAATCAATCTTCAGCTGTTTTATAAAAAGCTGTATGCTGCACTGACATGTTGCAAGACTGTCAACTGACTATCCACAGTTTTCCCAAAGGCCTGCTCTGATCTCATGAACAAAAGACAACCCTATTACTAGAACAAAACATCCTGTGTAAGATAATACATCGCCTTGGTGATGATAACCAGTGAAATTAAACAAGATATTCCCAATTTCCATAACATGTGCAAAACAAAAGTATCCATATTATATTCTAATATCCCATTAATGACTTAGAAGTGAAAGCCAAATTTTCAAACTTTTCAGAAACTAGTTTTATGCACTAGTATACATAATACAATCAGGAAACTACCAAGAAAAACTGTGACTTAACAATGACAGATACAAATGGCATAAAAGAAAACATTTTGTTATATTCTGGTATATAACAAACTTTAACAACATTGTGCAAGCACTCATCTGTGTCTTTGTTGAACAAAACAGGTGCTCATGTCAGATGTGCTTAGCACATATATGTGGTGTAACATGCAAGCAAAATCTTAGAGTCTCAAAACCTATAGAAAAACATGAAACAATTTTCTTTACTCTCGTTCCACCCATCTTCTCCCAAACTTTACTGTAGCCAACTCCGTAATAGCATCACCGAGATATCAGCATCAACCAGTCAAAAACAGAATGTCTCATAATTAGCTTCCATGAACAATAAACAAAGTAATCTACCCTCTGGACCTTTCTCTCAAGGAACTTCACCTGCACCACAGCCTTATCTTTGCCAATTGATCATTCAGTTATCACACGGCTGCTACATGCTTATTCATGACCTCTGCTGATATTGCACGTACCTGATTACAAAACTCCCTGCACAATAGCCACATTAACTGTTCATTCCAAACTTGACCACTGCAACTCCCTTTCTATAACATCGACTCATCTCAAACAAAACACCTCCAGAACGCTCTTCCGGCACAGACACTAAAACTACAAAACACCAAGAGATAATCCCACTTCTTGAATCACTTAAGTGGAGAGTACCTCAGTGCATTCTCTCTAAATTTGTATTTTTACCCTACAGTGCCCTACAAACCTCTCAACTCTTATACATTTGCCAGTTATTCACTATCCAACTGCCCATATCTACTCCTTCTTCATACCTTTCTCTACCTCGTAACTGTAATCATAAACTCCAGATTTCTAAAGCAGTACTCTTACACAAACACTGCGTCATTTGAGAGGGTTGTTCAGAGATGCAAAGTGAAGATCTGAGTTCATTTGACCAGAGACAGGAGGCATAGGAACTGCCTATGCAGGTTTCAGCCTCCACTCTATTTCAAATTCTGCAACCTCTCCTTAATCTAGGCTATATCAGCTCTGTGAAAGGAAAACCCTAGAGATCTCTGGTCAATTTGTTCATCCCCATCTCTTGCCTTTCAATCTCAGCACCCCCCCCCCACACTGACTCTCTCCTGCAGCATTACAAACCAAACTGAAAACCAAACTTTTCAAGCTATTCCCTCCTGCTTCGGCTTCTGCACATTGTGCACAATCCCATGACTGCCATCACCAACAATTTCCCCTATAACAGTGTAGACCTGTGGTCACCCCCATCGCTTGACCACCCACTCCTCCCTCCTACTCAGATTCTGACCTGGCACCAGTACTGACCAAACAATCTGGCTCCTATGGACTTTATTTTATATATCAATCAATCAATCAATCATAAAATTTATATAGCGCCTCTTCAAGAGTTCTACTCAGAGGCGCTCCCGAGCCAGGCCTGATCATAGAGAAAAGTCTTCAGTAGGGTGTAGAAGGAAGACGACTGTGTACGAGGAGATAGGCGAAGGGAAGAAGGCAGGTCATTCCACACTGTTGGACCAACAACAGAAAATGCTCGACGCTGCATTGTAGCAGTGCGGGCAAATGGAACCAGAAAGTCACCCCGAGTAGAGGAGCGAAGAGCTGAGCGACCCGTAAAGGAGGAAGAGAGAGTAAAGATGGAGCATAAGTAGCGAGGAGCTGTGCCCAAGACGCTTTGCCAGACAAGAGAGCAGAGCCGATACAGGATACGCTGCCGGAGAGGGAGCCAGTGTAGAGTATGATACATGTAGGAGGATACGCTACCGTAGCGAGCATATTGCAGCATATTCAGGGCGGCATATTCAGTGGAGGAGCTTAGCAACATAAACCTACACTATGCTTCCAACTGCAATTAACCTCATATAGCGCCCTGAATATGCTGATCATAATGATGTGACTTTTCTGCACTGAGAAATTTAGATTCACACCTATGTGTATGCATTGAAAGATTTAATACATTCTGAATCATGTGTTAAGAATGTTGGCAGAAGTTCTAGAAGCCCGCTGTCTTGGATTAACAGTTTTTGTGCCATGTTTTTGACTGTTCTATGGATAAGGTACAGGTGATGATAGCACATTTATTACAAGTTAGTTCTCAAAGGCCTACAGGTCTGCACATCTGTCAACTGTACATAGTGGAGGAGCTTAGCAACATAAACCTACACTAATCCAACTGCCTGGAACCTTTCCATGTGGTGTGGGTAGAATGAATTGGCCAAGTCATCCAAAACAACAGAATTCCATTTGTATTTTACACATACATACTCCTTGTTACATATACATAAATTACAAATTTCCAACTGCAATTAACCTCATTACACACTTTTTCTGAAAAACTCAGGCCATATCAGAGTAGACATGTTATGTAAGCAGAATTCACAAGTCTCAGTTAATTAATCTGGTCTTAAGACTTCTACAGTAACCATTCAAATTAATACATCAATTGATGTTGGTTCATACTGAAAATGTAATCAGTAATTACAATACATTACGACAGTGCTTCCCAATCTTTTTAGAGTACGGAACCAATTTCACTCAAAAATATTTTGATGGAACCCCTACCTAAACAAACACATTCTGGTACAATATTTTTAAACAGTGATCCAGATATGTAGAATTTAATCGATCAAAGTTACACTAGAAATTGTTTTAAATAAATTCAATTTTCCCACAGAACACTTGTCTTCACCTCAGAGTCTGATTTATAATGTAGCAACACTTCAAACAACACTTATCCAATTGCTTCATGGAACCCTTGTCTGCCGTGAGGCGGAACCCACTTTGGGAAACAATGCATTAGGATATTCATTCTTATCCAAATCTGAGGTCTGCAGAAATGACACAAGGCTGGCTATAACGACTTGGCAATCTGAAAAATATAAATGGTGGCTTGGTAAGCCTACTGTTGGTATGATGCTAGCACATGTAATGAAGTTAAGCAATGTAAAGCAAAGGCAGAACTTGAATGGCTTTCTGTCAGTGATATATAAAGCCATAAGTTGTGTGGCTATGATTGGTCCCGTTGCTTGGCCGGTCATGGCGTCCCAGGCCCCACCTGAGACCAACAACATCACTCATGGGATTCCTATATATTTGATTAAATGTTTACATATACCCCTCCCCTGGGATTGGTGACAACTCCGATATGTCACTGAAAACACAGAGTGTCCCATGTAGTCTAAATACGCAAAATTCATACAAAATGCTGCAAAATGTATTGGCTGCTGGGCTATGCCCCACTGGTCCTGCTGAGAGAGGTCACGATGTTCCTTCAGATACCCTTGTCTTCAGCACTTACTTCCCTAGATCTGATCAATTTACATTCAGGTACTGGACCTCTGGTTAAAGAATCACCTACACCACTAACTGCTGCTGGATTGCCATGTTCATGTCTGTGCTTTAGCCACTAGTTCCTTCAACTATACTAGAGGAGTCTGAAGATTCTATATACAATCATGTACACAAGTAATATGATACTACTACCATCTATTATCTTTTAGAAGCAGGCTTGAAAAGTTTTTAGTTTGGTCTTGCAATATTAGACAACTGGCAGTACACAGAGAAACAGACAAACATGTCCCACAGAGAAGGTGTCTGGAAGGATGAAACACCTAACATCATAACTGCTGAACATGCATTTTACAAAGAGCCAACTGAGATATATTTGAGTGTAAGTCTACCTTAGGCAGTCCTATCACACACCAAATGCTAGTTGATGATCACCGACTTAGGACAGTTGCCTAGTCGTGGTCACAGAGATGGGAAAATTAAAATACTACTGGGGTAAATCAAATTGCATACCGACTCATGTGACTGACAACTGATTCACCAAACTGAACTGAATTATGTTAGTAAAATTCGTGCAGATATTCACACAGCATGCAAATGGAGGAACACAGCTTTGAAGTAGTAGAAGTCAGAAGTAGCCTATTGCATGCAACACAGGATTGCAGAGCTCATAAACCAGGAGAAAAATATTTGGAGGTGGGAGCAGATGTAGTACTGCCAAACACCATAATTACAGAACTCTCACTGCATGCAAGGGAAAGTTCAGTGTATGAACAGCAGCAGGCTTTGTACAAAATGGTTATTACACACTACCCTCAACAAGGTAGGGTACAATTTACAGAACTTTTCATATGATAATGAAAGCCACACCTGCAGCAAGTTCAGGCAGTGTTGCTTCCAAAAGACCAGGTTTTTTACCAGCCTCCAATTAAATCTTCTTGAAATTTCTATTCTGCTCTCCGACATGATAGATTCATCAGTACCTGATAAATTTTCAGAATTTCACAACAAGAATCACTGACTCAGATCATCACTGAACTCAGTCATCATGCCAATGATTCTGCAGCAAAGGCATGGTTCCAGGCACTAAGCTATAGTAATGCATGGATGTAAACAAAGTGGCACCGTGCAGATTTACTTCTGCTGTAGAAATTGTAAAAATGTCTCTGCAAGTTAGTCAGTGACATAACTTTATCTGGAGATACCTGCTAGAGATCTACTAAGCCAGGCAGAAAGTCTGAGATAATTTGAAGTCTTATCACAATGCCACATCTTTAACATCGGCTCATGCCATGCATAACCACAACCCAAGTTCGACTGCTCCTACCAAAGATGAATGACCATAGCTTACCACACATATTGCAAATCAAGTGTTGAAAGATGCATTGGTGCATTTAAGAACAGTGATTTATACATCAAACCAGCACATGGCAAAGACAGTCATCTGACTCATAGTTTTAAATGTTGCCTAATAATAACCCAAGTAACACTAGTAGTACCATTTGTTTATTCATACTGTATTTATTAGTAACATATATACTTATTTTAAAAATAAGCAGAATGTAGAAAGACAGCGTGATAAGACATGTATGCCATAATGTCATACTTCACCTCTTATAAGTTATACCCAAACACATACAAGCACAAACAAACAATTAAATGACCTAGGCTTGTTCAAATTTCATTTCTAAACAGGTTTGCACTTTAATGGAGAGATAGAAATGTTTTTACTCTTAAACGGTCAAATGGACCAAACCCCAAAAACATCTGGCCAGGCCCAGAACAAGAGCCTAAAATATCTGGCATTCAAATGGTTAATGGATGTAGTCACAAAATGTCTTCTGTGGATATATATAAGAAAACTAACCTTCTCATTTTCTCAACCTTTCTGCTGTATTCGACATAATATTTGAAATCTTCCCTTCCCTCTTAAGTTAACGAAGACTGCAAATGAATGATATTCTTTTTTTTTATTTGTGCAGTGCCATACATTTCTCCTCTTTAATCCAAGCCCTATTATACCCTCATTTTTGATTGCTATCTGTCTTCCTTTGCTTCGATTTTCTCATTCCCTAGAATCTGGCAGCAGGGCCTGGTTTGGAACTGGTTTTCTGGTATTCTTTTCACAAGAACAAACCATCAAAGACTTTGCTACACATCTTTACCTGGCAAGGTTGTCTTTTCATCAGTGGACTGTGTTTTTGTTGCCAAAGGAGTTCAAAGCCTCCCCCAGCTCTTCTTCTAACCCCCCTCAGCTAAGTGACTAAAAAGATGTTGGGGGTCAGGGTTTAACCCCCCTGGTTTGGGTTTGGGTTTCATGGCATCAATGGTCAGCCTCTTACAGCTGTTGAAACAGAGGTTATTTCTTGGTTTAAAGCTGGCAGGCATATATGGCTTCCGATAAAGCCACTGGACTACAAACAAAGAGAAGTGGCAAACAAAGTTCTAAATTATTTTTGTGAAGTGTAATAGTTCTGTAATTTATGTTTTCTGGTTTTTTTATACACCTATTTAGATGTGTGATAATTTTAATTCTATAGTTTGCAGTGTAAATAAATGTAATGAGAAAACCAAATATCTCATGAGTTGTCGACTTGTTGTTATTTCGTGTGCAACATATTAACATTTGATGTTGACCTTCGTTCATGTACTTTGGTAATCTGTAAAATTAAATTGTCAACCCTCCAGCTCTGTTTTACAACTAAAATACTGCATGGACTATCTTAATACTTCATTTCACATTCTTTCAGTTGAGAGATTCTGATAATTTTCCTTACCCAACTCATTTCTGCTGTGCACATTCTTTACTCGCTTTGCGTTTGTAGTCTCCAGCATTCAGATCCATTCATCAAGACTAGCTGTATCCAATGTTCCCTCTAAGCTGCGCGCGTGCGCGCGCGCGCACGGCATTTCAAACTAGCGCGCACAACATTTCCTCCTGGCGCACAAACTTCGTGAGCTCTAATTTTTATTTCCGATGTTAAATTTTGCCCATTGTTCCAGCTGACGACATATTTAGCCTACGATGCTCAAAAGGCCAAACAAGGCTTGTGTTAAGAAATGTCTCCCCGTGTAGATCTCTGCACTATTATAGCCTGTATAGGTCGCACGCTTCATGATAGGAGTCAGGACCTAATTGATACAGACAGCCACAGGTGTTCGTATGTGTGGGGTCTGTCTAAGTCACCCGATGTGTCAGAGTAGTGGACCCACAGAAGAAGCGACACTCAGTTGTACACACCAATATGCAGCCAGGCATGATTCGGAAGCTTACAACAGCTGCATACCCTTCTACGGCAGATCACTCACCTCTGACCCATGACCGAGGGTGTTCGAAATAATACCAACCTCGATCGTTCGTCTCTCTTTCGCTGTCTCATTCGCTCTCTCTGGTTTCTCTCACTCTGTCTCTGTAGCAGTCTGTCTCTGTCTCCCTCTACAAAGCCATGTGACCTGTACACACTACATATGACTGCAGATTTCCAGAATATGAAATACTCAAATGGAAAGTGAGCTATGCCTATTGGCAGACACACAAAGTTATGATTTTGGGCAAACCGAGATTGCTAGATTAGCAGTGAAATACTGTAAACTGCTTGACAAATCTGGCGACGAATACGAGAAGCAGGCTTGCAAGCAGTATCGTGACTTTAAATATATTGCAATCGAAAACTTTAAGGTAGGAATTTTCAAGATATTTGCCGATCCATCTAGCATGCAGTGTGAACGTGGCTTCAGCCGTATTCAATGCAACGAAGACAAAATGCGTAATCGACTTCAGTTTGACCGCCTGGACTGTGTAGGCCATAATCAGAATTAAGATTTTTGTTCTGGTGAAACAAATTGACCTGGATCATGTGTAGGCCATGCTTTTTAGCAATCTCACAAAGACAGACGCGAGAAAATCGAAGCTTAATTTTTGGCCTTTTTATAGCCTACCCTCAAGGATTTTATAGCCTTTTACAGAAGTGAAGTAATTGTTTAGGAAACAATTTGAACCATGTATACGCTGGTAATGCAATCGTAGAAAGTAGCATTGTGAATCGATTAATCTTATAATTTTAGTTGCTATGTTGAATGCGTCATTGGATGATTGACCGGGCATATAAGCACACAACTTGAAGACGTTGTGTTTGTCAGTTACATTTGTTCATGTAATCATCAATTTGAAATGTGTCTACAGGCTATATGTAGGCCTAATTCCGTAATAATTATAAACCAATCTATTACAATGTTGTCACATTCACATAAATGCTACTTATAATTACTTACTTCAACTTGACTTAAGCCTTTTTCGTTTTATATGATGCGATTTTCTAGGCTTTTAATGTAAGTCTTCTGGTGAAAATGGAGGAACAATCCTGTCTAAACGCCTTTGCTACCCCCAAATGCCCACCACGCCCACGCCACCTTCACGAGGTAACCCCACTAGGAGCAAAGAGCGCAGTGGACGACCGAGTCCTCGCCGATATAATCGAGTCCCGCGAGATAAGCAGTCTGAAAGAAGGACGATGGAGGACATCAACGCAGAAGATGGTGTCTCAGTAAAAACACCGATGGAAAGGCAACGAGAAACCACCTCCCTAAACTTCTCGAGTTGCATTTAGCCATTCGAAGTTAGAGCCTGCCCAGGGGCAGAGAACTTGAACACATGTACAACCTTGCACGTACAATATAGGGCCTATTTAGTAGGCCTTAAGGATCACAAAATGTTACTGCTCACGCGGCAGGCCAATGCGCGCACGGCGGAAAAAAATTAGAGGGAACATTGGCTGTATCCTCATCTACTATGTTTTTCCGTTTGTTTTCTTTGTTGTATGTGTGTGTGCATGTATGTATGCATGTAAGTATGTATCAGGACACTTAATATAGCGCATTTAAGTACCTCACTAAGCACTGTTGACTTCTGTCTTCACACTGTTAATATTGGCATGTAATGAGTTAAGCATTAGGCTTACCACACCTTATCTTTACATCGCCTAAGTGCAATATATGCGCCACCTATCAGATTATATGAACACCTTGCAGTGCAAGGCTCACCTGTTGGGAGACACCAAAAGACGAATCTGTATCCGAAAGTCGTGACGATACGAATCGAGCCATATCTGTCTAGCACACGGATCCCTCCCTCGAGCAGATTGGACCCACCCGGGCCTCAGACGATGTACTGCTTTGCACGCCTAGTACCGTCCTACTGTTGGCGAGACTTCACACACAAAGACCAGCATCTCTAATGAAATGACGCCTCCGCATGAACGCTGGATCGACCAATAACAATGCCTACGATCAGCAGCTCCCGGTGGTCTAAAATCGTTCCCTTTTCTCACCGATACAGAACCTTTCTCAGTCTCTTGTTCCTTGAACACTGTTCCTAAGTCCAGCCGTCCCTAGACTCGGCATGTACTATCTCGTTGATGGTCTCCGTAAAATGTCCAACTGTGATTCGAATAATGTTATCCACAGAACTGGAAGATTCGCTGCTACCGGTAATTACCTCGAGGCAGACAGAGCGCACCCGACTTTCCCCGACTGAAAATTATAATAATTTAATAAAGCACAAATGGCCATGCTGCGCCATTACAGCACGACAAACCGTACGTCGATCGCCCTTCTCATGCAGTCGATATATAACGCGTCCCGGTCCACGATAAATGCACTATCGACCGTCCGGAATTTCGGAACGTGCACCACCATGCGCTTTTTCGAATTCAATAATGAATTATCGTAATCGTATTCTCCAAACTTCTAAAGCGCCACTGGAAGGCCAAGCGCAGGTCACCAACCTATTCACGAGCGCTATGCCAAATCAGAGGGTGTTTCCAGAGAGTAATCCAAGAGAAGTCCGAGTCCAGATTCCAGAAGGCCAAATCATATCAAATCAAATCAGAGGGGGTTTTCCATAGAGTAGTCCAATTAAAAGAGGTCCATGTCCGGTTTCCAGAAGGCCAAATCAAATCGACCAGTGGGGATTTTCCAAAGAGTAGTCCAAAAGAGTTCCAAGTCCGATTTCCAAGGGTCCAGACTCCAGACCAAGAAAGGGCAGAGCAGCTGTCAAGGCGGGTGTCGTTTTGGGCGAGAATAATTGGAAGGCGGAGGATCAGATGAGTCAGAGTAGGAGACTCTAGGAGTACTTGAAAAGGTGAGACTTCAATTTTGAGTGGAAGGCCCGGGGTGATAGATAGAGGAACATGAGGAGGATGGAGGACAGGTTGCAATGATGATGGCGGAAGGGAGAACCTGCGGAATCCAGGGGGAGATCATTCCAGAGGCGTGATACAGTGTTGGATATGGCTCGGTTGGAGAACTTGAGATGAGTAGTGACTCGAAATATCACACAGCGTGAAATCTCGATAATAATATATGTTTATATTGTTTTGCACTAGCCTATAGCAAATTGTTTTCTCAAATCTTTTTTTTTTACCAAACTCTCTGGGATGTTATTTTCTACTTCCGGTTTCATAAGTGGACTTTGTGTTTATGTAAAGTGTTTGCAATCTGTTAAAAATTCGTGTTAAGCCTTTATCCGGAAACTTCTCTGAGTGCGTGAAGGGATGGATCCGTGCAGCCAGCCAGCAAGCAAGCACCAGCGAGAGAGAGAGAGAGAGAGAGAGAGAGAGAGAGAGAGAGAGAGAGAGAGAGAGAGAGAGAGAGAGAGAGAGAGAGAGAGAGAGAGAGAGAGAGAGAGAGAGAGAGAGAGAGAGAGAGAGAGAGAGAGAGAGAGAGAGAGAGAGAGAGAGAGAGAGGCGGCGATCTTGTCTGAGAGGTGGGGGACAAAATCGGCCACGGTCTGGTCGATTACCTTTTTTAGGAATTCATGTCCCACGTTAGGAATTCATCTCCACAAAACTTGATGACTTTTCTACGAATTCATCTCCAAAAAAAGTTGATGACTTTTTTTAGTCATTCACCTCTTTTTACAACTTTTTCCAGGGTCTCCCACTGATAATGTGTGATTACCTTTTACCTTTTTAGGAATTCGTCTACAAAATTTGTTACTTTTTTTACACATTATCCCCAACAAATTTCATCCCCAACAAATTTCATCCCCACCTAATTTCATTATTTTTTCCGAATTTCTTCTTGCTTTCTCTGAATTTTCGGGGGACACTTCTGCTCAAAAATAGAGTTTTTACCTCATCTCGTCAAAAATGCTGTTAAAACCCTCACGCGCAATTACATTTCTTCGCCTTTTTTCGTGCTTCTTCAAAATTGGGGGGGACAAATGTATGGCGTGTCCCCACTCTTAAAGGTGGGGACTTGTCCCCCTCGACACCCCCATGATCGCCGCCCATGGAGAGAGAGAGGGGGGATGAGAGAGACAGACAAAGAGAGAGAGGATGAGAGAGAGAGAGAGAGAGAGAGAGAGAGAGAGAGAGAGAGAGAGAGAGAGAGAGAGAGAGAGAGAGAGAGAGAGAGATGAGATGAGAGAGAGAGAGAGAGAGAGAGAGAGAGAGAGAGAGAGAGAGAGAGAGAGAGAGAGAGAGAGGCAAAGAGAAAGAAAGAGGTCTACCGTGTAGGCCTCTCTTGGAGGCGTCCGGCTTCGCCGGATTACACCAAATCACAGCCAGTCACACAGACAGACAGACAGACAGACAGACAGACAGACAGACAGACAGACAGACAGACAGACAGACAGACAGACAGACAGACAGACAGACAGACAGACAGACGTAGCAACGGTAATTACACCAAATCACAGCCAGTCACACAGACAGACAGACAGACAGACGTAGCAACGGTAATTAGGCCCTATATTGTTTGATACAACGAAACTTAAGTTTTTAACCTGACATCCACTCAAGTCTCATGATTGACAAGGTGAAACACACTTCACACAGTAACTTCAGATCATTTTAGCAAAGCCCATTTAATTATAAGTAATAATAGAGTAGGCCTACTATGCGGCATTGCGGCTATGCCAAAGCGAAAAGCAGTCTGTACAAATTATATATTGACATCGTGACGACCAATTCCAGTTTCAGCAGCTTCGTCGTTTAAAGACTTAAGGTTGCGCAGTACAATAGATCTGAGCAGAATTAATCTCGGTGGCTATTTGTCACACGCATACAAATATTTTCGACAGCTTGAACTTTGTTGAGCTAGACAATATGGAGTGATTTAAGAACGGGAGTGATATGATATGATGCTCGGGTGTCCCAGTGTCAGTTGGGGCGAGTGAATTTTGGAAACAGTGCTAAATCACAACAAATTGAGATTCTAGGCCTAGTGTAATCTAATTTTTGAATTTTTACAGCACCATTATAATATCCACAGAATTGCACCAACCGATGGCAATGCCCAAAACAGATTCCCAGCGGGGTCAGTTCCAATTAAGGGTCATTTCAGTGAGACCTAGGCCTACATGGTAGCAGGCAAAATGAGATGACTAAAACAGATTAAACAAAACTTCTTGAGCCGAGAATGGAATGACACTATAAATTACACTAATTATATATAATAAGGCCCAGCATGCGCAGTGCGAATAGTTCGATTGTGTAAGCATATTCCATACAGCCTCTCGCCCCAGCAACGTAAAAAGCCCTGCCACCCACAGCAACATGCACTCAAGTTACGGCAAGAGAAAGACGGACATTTTAGAGAAGCATTTAGCTAAATCAAGTCGAAATTTAGGTTTCCAAGGTTCCGCAGCCTGCAGTTGACCTAAGTTCTACGGAATATGTAAATAGAGATAGCAAACTGCTAAAAGTTTACTATAGATATCGCTGCAGATGTCGCTCTTTGTGCGTGTATCTGGATCAAAAGGGCAAATTTTAAGAAATATGCACAGATTTGGCAATTTGAAGTTTAGCAGGACTTCATTGGAATCAGTCAGGGTGGACGTCAGTTGACCATGCATTTAGATTGGTGAACTATAATACCGGTTTCCCGACGAGCCCCATGTGGATGCAAGGCGGCTGAATGCGATAAGGTGCGCGAACAGCCCGGCCTTTGTAGCCCTTATTTGGCGTATATATGACAACGAATGGCGCAGCGCGTGGAAAGCTATTGCTGCCGCTTGCTGCAGGCCGATGCTTGCTGCTGCTGCTGCTTGCTTTTGCTGCTTGCTGCTGCAGCAGTTGCGGGCAATAAATTGCTATTCAGCTTGCGAGAATCGATCCCAATTTGAATACTACGAATTTATTTTGCATGACCACAACAAATTTCTTCCCGTAGGGCGTAGGCCTAGGCCATATCGGCTACATGCTTGTATTCTTTGTCCAGCTAGCGAAAGGTGCAACCTTGTGGCGTGGCCTGTAGACTTTAATTGTAAAAATTATTATCTATAGGCCTAGGTAATTTTTATATTTTCATTTGTGTGCTAGTTTTTGCCCGTGGAACGGACATTAGCTAGCTTAGGCCTATATAGTATGCACGTGTTTGCATAGCATAGTATAATAAAAAAATATGTTCACCTATTGCTTACAAATAGGTAGGCCTATACGATAATACGTAGGTCTATAGCCTGTATACGTAGTTATATGCATGCATATATTTGTGCATTTGAACGGATACAGACCTAAAAATTGCTGTAGCGCGGATTCGGAGAACGCAATGAAAGTAGGCCTAGGCCTATAGGCCTACATGAGTCCATTAACTGGTCGATTCCTAGTTGTTTTTCTCGTTTTGCTTCAGATCCCACTTTCATTCTGATGATCTGATCCGTAAACCCTCCAACATGAAAAAGCAGAAAAGTTGTGATTTGAAAGCCAACGCGCAGACTTGCACGCATGGTGTCCACTCATGGGCGGCGATCCCGGGGAGTCGAGGGGGACAAGACCCCCCCCACCTTTAACAGTGGGGGGGGACACGCCATACAACGGACCCCCCCCAATTTTGAAGAGACACCAAAAAAGGTAATCACATTTTTTCGTACTCGGGTTATAAAATTTTTTCGGCCTCTTTTTTGACCAGATCGGTTCAAAACTCTTTTTTGACCAGATCAGTTCCCAAATGTCCCCCCCACCTCTCAAACAAGATCGCCGCCACTGTGTCCACTTTAGCGTGTGTATGGCACTATACGCCTACGCTAAAAAAAATCTGGGGCATTAAAGAACAATTAACTGAAAAGGACAATTAAGAGGTCTCTTTATCGCAGCATCTTCAAGATCACAGCTAGCGAGCCTTTCAGCTGTTTTCTATTTCTGTAAACACTGTAGGCCTACTAAATTGTAGATAATTCTACTTTTTAAATGTATAAGGATTATAGGATATTCAGTATACTTCTTGAAGACTATTCTTATTTATTGCGGTCTTCTGTTGTGTTGTTGGGTACTAGACACTAATGACTGTAATGAGCTCTATTAATGTCGGGCGGCGGGCCTACACTAACGATTGTGATTAGGCCTATGCAGTGGTTAAATTCAGCCGGATCCCGCCGGATCTCAGATCCGGCACCTCTGATTTGAGATCCGCCACCTGCATTGTGAGACCCACCACCCAAATTATGAGATCCGCCACCTAAAAAGGGAGACCCATCACCTCAACAGGGAGACCCGTCACCTCAATAGGGATATCGAGATCCACCACCTAAGATCAGATTAGCATTCGTCAGCCTCACAGTGCGGTTCAATATTCACTAGCATCATAGAAAACTACTTGGGCCTATGTGTTTACTTAAATCGCCTGCTGTTTTATAATCGCTGCCGAAGGGTAGTAACCCAAGGCTGAGGCAGCATAAGTAGATTTGGGCTTACATCCGAGCGATAACACAGTAGTTTGCTTAATTAATAACTCGTTTGCGGAATTTCGGAAGGCTGAGCTGGAATCGTTTGAAAATCTGGAATAGCACGTCATCTGATTGGTTATAGTTATCGTGCATGCAGTCTGCAGATAATGTCGAAAATAAATTTGGCCAGCGTGCAAAGAGCTATCGTACGTGGATGGATTGCTAAGGGTCGTCATGCTGCAACAGATTTTCTTGCAGTCCCTTAAATCAAGCTATTAATCAAGCCCTGATCAGACAGCCACGGGTATGAATTAAGTGTTAGCGACTTCATTTTCTTAGCCTTGGCATATGAGTGCGGGTGGCCACTGGCCAGTCCTCTCCGTCGCCGTCTCGTCTTCCACCGACAGTGGACTGTCGGTGTAGGCCTACTCATTATAGCTGAGTTGGCTAGGGGGCACAAGTGGAGCAGAAACCTCGAACCAAATTTCTGCCCTAGCGGGATAGATAGTGTAGTGGTTAGCGACTTTATCGCGTGCAACAGATTTATGCAAGTGCAAAGCACCGAAAACGTCCACAGCCACAGAAGTATGCAGGGCAGTACGGAAATGTTTCTAAGTCAGCATATTGTGGCATTGACAGAATTACAGTATTGAATCTTCTGCTTAATGTTCAGCTTTTCACTGGGTTTACATCTGTTATGATCTAAGGCTATAGTCAGACTGCTTCACGTACTGGGCTCTTCAATTTGAAAGTAGTCGGCATATTAATTTTTTGTATTTTTTCATTATGTGCTTTGTAAGTTATTGCATTGACATATCTTCGGTAAAATGTTATGTAAAGTAATATTATGTTTCAATCTTAATTGTTAATGTTTTTGCTTTCAATTATCGGTGATGTGTCATGTTTCATGCATGTTGTAATTCAGGGAAGTCATTTGGGGGTATGGGCTGCCCAAAATTTGCCCCCCTCTGATTTTTGGAAAAAAAAGAAAAAAATTATGTAAAAGAGAAAAGGAGGAAGAAGAAAGGGGTAAAAAAAGAAAAAAGGAGACTCATTTGCAGCATTGGCTTAGAGTTTTGCACATGTAGACTAAATACAAAGCATTTTAAAAGAAACACCAAAAAGGTGAAAAAAATGTTCGCGCGTCAGCGCGTAAAATTTTTTTAACCTCTTTCTTGCCTCCCCCCTGGAAAAAGCTGAAATGACGTCCCAGTTGTAATTTAGGATTAGCCGTGGCCTGTTGGTTTTTGGATTTGCAAATATTTAGAGACCCACCACCTCTGGATGAGCAATTTAACCACTGGGCCTATGTAGTGACAAAGCTCCCTGTGTGGCGTCCTATCCACAGCGTCAAGCCGCCACACGTGTGAATAGGGTAACGGACTGACAGACAGATATTACAGACTTAATTCCTCACTTCAACAGTATAGTTTGGACTAGTAGCCAGTTAACCGATACTGAACCGCTTTCGCGATAGGCCCTACTCAGAAAAAGTGAAACAAGCACCGAAGTTAGTTGGCCTATCTGCCTAAAAATCGAGAAAAAACGAGAAAACAAAGGTATTAGGCCTAAACTGATAAAGCCGGAAAACGGTAGGTGTGAACTGAGTTTTGTGTACAGTCTTGCAGTGCGAGATATTTAGCGTATATATTAAGTGCGCTTACTTTAGTTTCACGTGTATATGTATATATGATAGATGTATAACGTTTAGTCTTAGTGACACGCGCGGCCGGCCGATATCGGCAGCGGCGCGCTATATGTATATTATTAGAGTTCGTTTATGCGCACAGAAGACAGGTGTGTCAAGGGGCGCGAAGAATTATGCTGACTGGAGAAGTTTGAATTCGATGTTCGCTGTAGTAGTGTGGCTGACTAGTTGAGTTGTAATCGAATTGAGTTCTGTCTGTTTGTTTCTTATTAAACTGAAAAGATATTAAACTGTGTTGCTGATTAATTCAGGTTATACTTATACGTAGAATTAGTGTTCAAAAGGTGAACGTTAAATAGGCGTTAAGTATCAAGAGAACAAGGATTTAATCAGAAGGATTGTCAACGGAAGGATTGGGTTGACATTATTGGTGGCAGTGACGGTGTGGATAAGAACTCACGGTGGATAAATAACTCACGGTGGATAAATACTCACGGTGGAATAAATACTCACGGTGGATATAAACTCACGGTGGATTAAAATTCACGTTATCACCTCCTTCGGCGGATAAAAGAATTTACAACGGTGATAAAAGAATTTACAACGGTGTTAGAAGAATCTACGACGGTGATAGAAGAATCTACGCGTTGTGTGCTGTGTGACGTGTCTACGATATCAACGACGGTGGAACACGAGAAACGGTATAAAAATTTCGTTGTTTTTTACGAACAAATATAAAAGAAATCCCGTTTGTTTATCGATTCACACAACAAGAAAAACCGTGACTTCTTTGAAAAGAGAAATCACCAAAGTAAACAAGTAAGATGGAGAAACTAAGTGCTGAAAGACAAGCAGATATTAAGAAGATGTCTACGGAAAGGCTAAAACAGCGTTTGTTGAAAGCCGGTTTTAAAGAAGAACAATTAGAAGGTATGTCACGTGGTGACATGATACAGGAACTCGCTGAAGTGTGGGTGAAAGAAGAAGTCGAAGAAGAAGGTGCCGTTGGCGGTACCGTAGAAAAGGCTATTGAAAAACCTCCTGCGCCTATGTCTATGGAGATGTTGATGCAGTGGATGATGATGAAAGAAGATAGGGAGGAGAAACGGAGACAAGAAGAGAAAGAAAGAGAGGAGAAACGGAGACAAGAAGAGAAAGATAGGGAGGAGAAACGGAGACAAGAAGAGAAAGAAAGAGAGGAGAAACGGAGACAAGAAGAGAAAGAACTGAGACAAGAAGAGAAAGAAAGAGAAGATAGACGAAGACAAGAAGAGAAAGAGTTGAGACAAGAAGCAGAACGTGTAAGACAAGACGAATTGCGCTTGCAGAGAGAGAAAGAAGAGAAAGCGGAACTTGCAAGGCAAGAGGAATTGCGTCTGCAAAGAGAGAGAGAAGATAAAGCAGAACAAGTGCGTAAGGCAGAACTTGAATTGCAAAAGAATCAGTTTGAGATTCAGTTAGAACAGTTGAAAAGAGATAGGGAAGATGCTGAAAGAAGAAGATTGGAGCAGATGATTGAATTTGAAAAAGCTAGAAAAAGTGATGAAGAGGTTCGTCAGCAACAGATTGAAGCAAAGAGAATGCGTGAAGAAGAAAAAGAAAAAGCGCGAACGTTAGAGTTAGAACGCGCAGAACAGATCAGACAAGAAGAACTCAAATTTCAGAAAGAAAGTTTGGAAAAGGCAGAGGCAGAAAGACAGGAACGTCTGAAACTAGAGAAATCAAAATTGACATTGAAAGAAACGCAAATGAGAGAAGAACGGGAAGCAGAAAGAAGGAAGCAGCAAGAAAGTGAAACTTTGGTGTCAAAAATTAAGAAAATAGGTGATGCAATGAAGCATGTATTGCCTCAAATGCCAACTGATATGATGGAGGTGCCATTATATTTTGAAACAGTCGAGAACGCATTTCGCAGTTTTGCTGTGGAAAAGCCGTTTTGGGTGAAATTATTACTACCATTGATGACGCCGAAAGCTCGAACCGTTCTGAATAGATTGTCATTCGATGATCTAGACAATTATGATAGAGTCAAGCAGCACTTATTAAAAGAATTTAAGTTGACTTCGAGAGAATACAGAGCCAGATTTGTGGATGCTAAGAAGACAACAGAAGAGACTTATACGATGTTTACGGCAAGACTGAAGAACTTGCTAAACTATTACGTGAGAAGTCGAAACGTGAACAGAGAGTATGATACGCTCTTTGATTTGCTGGTAGCGGATAAGCTGAAAGAATGTTTACCGCCAGGTCCACTACAGTTTGTATTGTCGAAGGAAGGAACTGACTGTCTTCAAGCTAGTGCAGTGGCAGACCTAGCAGACATTCATGTAAACAATCGAATTGGGTTTGCGATCCCAAATATAAACAATTATCCTTCTCAACGTTCCGTAAACCAAAGCCAGAGTGGAAAGTGGAAAAGTAATCCAGAAACAGGGAATCAGTTTAAAGGTAAAGAAGTCAAGGCTAATGTCCCTGTACCCAATGAAACCAGAGAAGTGACGTTTGGTCGTCAGGGATTTAACAAATCGTCAGCGCCGTTTGCCAAGAGGGAAGGCAACACATCGTTTACGCAGTATAAGAGATATGAAGGCAATGAACAACGAGGTATGGTGGTGAAGCGTTGTCACAACTGTGGTTCAGACAAACATTTGGTTAAATTTTGTCCAGTTCCAGTGGCAGCAGCTAGTTCTAGCAGAAATCAAGAACACACAAGGGTGAATTTGATTCAAGTGGTTAGTGATACAGGTAATCAAACCACGGGTCAAGAAAACCAAGAGACTGAAGTAAAGTCAGTAATGAAATGTCGTATTCAAAAAGAAATTCTATTGGATGCTGAAGTTCAGAGAGAAGTCATAGGAAAAGATGACAGTCGAATATTGAAGAAATCGTTCTTGCAATATGTCGAGGTTGAAATTCGTGCAGTAGACGGTAAAGAGCCAGTGAAAGTCAAAGCACTGAGCGACTCGGGAGCAGAAATTCCGGTGATTAGTGAAGAATTACTGGAAGGCATGAAGGTGGAACAAATTGGAAAAGTGAATTTGCAATGTGTGGCAGGAGATGCCATTCCTGCGAAGTTAGTGAAAGTGGATGTTAGATTGTGTGGTAGTGACGTGGAAGAAGGGGGATTTCCGCGTAAAATCCAGTGTTCACTTACACCTTATGTCACCTTGATGTGTGCTAGTATTGCAAAGATGGGCAGTACAGAAAGATTCTTGTTGCATCCAGAGATAATTGCCGAATTAAAAGCCGTACCACAGATGAAAGTTAAAACGATACAAGGAGATGTGAGTGTACGAGCAAATGTAATGACGAGAGCGCAGAGTCGGAAACAGGAAATGGTAGATGTTAATGAGAAGAGTGAAACTGAAAGTTCCAGTGATGAGGAAAACGAAAGTAATGAGCAACGAAGCTTATCGCGAGATGGTATAACATCAGAGATGAACGAGCAAGAGATGGCTGCATGCGAGAATGGCACATTAAATGAAACGGAAGAAGACAATGAATGTGATGTGGGGATAGGAGACTTGTATAGAGATGAAGAAATGGACGAAGAACAAAAGGTGCAGATTGCCGATTCGAGGAAGTTCGAAGAGCAACAGAGGAAGGATGAATCGTTGAAGCCGTGGTGGAAGTTAGCACAAGAGAAAGAATCTGAATTCTGTGTGATCAACGGTTTATTGCATAAGAAATATCAAATATTAGACCAGACGATATATCAACTAGTGTTACCAAAAGAGAGACGAATAAAAGTGATGGAATTGGCACATGAATCGGTATTTGGAGGACATCTAGGAAAAGAGAAAACAAGAGAACGAATAAAATTATCTTTTGTATGGCCAAAGATGAGAAGAGACATTGTGAAATTTTGTAAGTCTTGCGAGAAGTGTCAACTAAAGGCAAGGAGTCTGGTGATGGATAGAGTGCCTATCACTCCGGTCTCAAGAGAAGAGGTCGCCTTCAGGAGAATGACAATGGACCTAATAGACAACCCGAGGAAATGGCACAAGATAATTCCTTTTCACGAAAAGCATTTGAAAGAACTCAAAGAAACTACGGAGAAAGCATTATTGTTTGCAGAATCTTACTCTCAAGAAAAGCAGTTACAATACCCAAATCAGTATAACAAGAGAGCAAGGCACAAAGGAATTTGCAGCATATCGAATTCCTTTGATTTATCGAGCAGAAGTGGAACGTCAGATCAAAGAAATGTTAAAAACAAACATTATCAAACCATCATCGAGCAGAATGGCAAGCCCTTTGGTTATTGTTAAAAAGAAAGACGGATCTTTGAGACTTGCCTGTGACTACAGATACATTAACTCATTCACAGTGGATTGTAAATATCCTATGCCGATTGTCAGAGACGTTTTGAACAAAGTTGGAAAGTCTAATGTGATTTCCATCTTGGACTGTCGAAGTGCTTATTGGACTTGTCCTGTAAAACAATCTGATCAATGGAAGACAGCTTTTGTAACACATAATGGACTGTATGAATTTACTCGTGTTCCTTTTGGAATGATAAATTCAGGCCGAACTTTGGTTAAGGCGATAAATTTAGTTTTACAGCCTATAAGTGACTTTGCAGAACCGTATGTTGATGACATTGCTGTGCATTCTGACAGTTGGAAAGTTCACTTGCAGCATCTAGATGCATTTTTGATGCAAATGAGATTGCATAACGTTACTTTGAATTTGAAAAAATGCATATTTGGTAAGAGTGAGGTAAGGTTTATCGGTCATGTGGTTGGGTCTGGTAAGATAAAGATGAATCCAGACAGAATTGAAAGTTTGACTAATTTGAAGATCCCAGAAACTAAGAAGCAAGTTAAGCAACTGCTTGGATTTTTTAATTATTACAGACAGTTTATTAAGGACTTTGCACAGATTGCGAAACCTTTATCTGATTTAACTAGTAAACGTGTTTCTGATAAGATTGATTGGACTGTTGAACATCAGCAAGCATTTGATTTACTTAAAGAGGCTGTGCGATCCAAAGTAGTGTTATATGTTTTTGAAGTGGGAAACCATTCAATTTGTACTGCGATAGTAGTGACTTTGCAGTCGGTGCTGTTTTAACACAGATGGACGACAAGGGAATAGAACGCCCTGTGTCATTTATCAGTCAGAAATTAACTGATACCCAGAAGAGATGGGCTACTGTGGAAAAGGAAGCCTATGCTATTGTTTGGGCTCTAAACAAGTTAAAAGAAATTATAATTGGGTCAAAAATTTTCATTTTTACTGATCACAATCCTCTTACATATTTGACTGAGTCAATGTCTAAGTCTGCTAAACTTGTGCGTTGGGCGTTAGCCTTACAAACTTTTGATGTTGAGGTGAAGTACAAGAAGGGCAGATTGAATGTTATTGCTGATTGTTTGTCAAGGTTATAAGTAATCGTAAGACTGTTTATTAATTAGTTAGATATATATATGTTTCATGTATTTTGGTAATTTCGCAAATTTTGAAATTTAATTTGCTCAATTCCAGAAAAAGGAAGGAGGTAATGTGAACTGAGTTTTGTGTACAGTCTTGCAGTGCGAGATATTTAGCGTATATATTAAGTGCGCTTACTTTAGTTTCACGTGTATATGTATATATGATAGATGTATAACGTTTAGTCTTAGTGACACGCGCGGCCGGCCGATATCGGCAGCGGCGCGCTATATGTATATTATTAGAGTTCGTTTATGCGCACAGAAGACAGGTGTGTCAAGGGGCGCGAAGAATTATGCTGACTGGAGAAGTTTGAATTCGATGTTCGCTGTAGTAGTGTGGCTGACTAGTTGAGTTGTAATCGAATTGAGTTCTGTCTGTTTGTTTCTTATTAAACTGAAAAGATATTAAACTGTGTTGCTGATTAATTCAGGTTATACTTATACGTAGAATTAGTGTTCAAAAGGTGAACGTTAAATAGGCGTTAAGTATCAAGAGAACAAGGATTTAATCAGAAGGATTGTCAACGGAAGGATTGGGTTGACAGTAGGCCTACATGCAGAATGCAAATATAAAAGTTTCCCTGCCGGATGGTAACCAGAGGCTGAGACTTAGGGGGACGGCCCCCAAATTTGAGGTGAGGGATGGAGTTGCTTATATCCCAATATTTTAATATTTCCGATATATTTCATAAATATCATTATAAATTTCTACAGTATTTTCCACTGTTAACCCTTTGCTTGGTGTTCGCGATGCAGCAAAACTTAACGCGTAGGCCTATAGGGGCCTACCGCTCGCCAGTAATATTGCCACAGACTAAAATAAGCTTTTCAAAAATAACAACGATTAAACGCGTAATTGTAGCCGTTGTGTTTCCCAGGCCTGAAGCTGGTTTCATGGTGTTTAAGCCCATTTTGATTTTTTTTCCGACCTGTCCCCCTAATCCAGGACCAAGTCTCCGCCTATGATGGTAACATACATTTCTTGCCCATTGAACATTTTGGCATTGTTCAAAAAAAATTTTGAATACATTTTTGATTCTCGTTACTGAAAAGCAACATCTTATTATAGGCCTAACGCAAAAAATAACAATAGGCCTATATATACGTCCATATATTTCTGTGATTTATTTAGATGAATGTACTCCGTATACCGCAAATATAGGCCTATATAGTGACCATGGCGGAAGTTGGGGCGTCTATAGGCCTACGTCTCAATCGTGAAATTTACGGGAATACCAATAAAAGACACGCATTCTTCTAGTTGAATGATTAATCGTAATCTGTTCGAAGACAATCGTAACCACATCTACGTATTTTCTTTATTTGAAGACAATCGTAACCATATCTACGTACTATATGCTTCTGTTTGAATGATAATCGTAACCATATAATTATAGATCTACGTAGGCTGTTCTCTTTGTTTGAAGGGAATCTTGACCATATCCAAATCTACGATTTCTCATTGTTTGAATGACAATCTTAACCATATCTGCGCACTTTTCGGTTTGAAGACAATCGTGTTTTCGTAACCATTAGGCCCTATAGGCCTATGTCTTTGTTTGAATGACAATCGTAACCATGTATCTGCATGCGCATTTTTCGGTTTGAAGACAATCGTAACCATATCTACGTATATCCTCTTTGTTTGCATGACAATCGTAACCATGTGTCTGTGCATTCTTCGGTTTGAAGAGAGTCGTAACCATATCTACGTAGGCCTATTCTTCTTTTTTAAGACAATCGTAACCATATCTACGGATTCTCCGTTTGAAGATATATCTTAACTATAATATCTGTATTTAAACGTAGGCCGATTCTCTTTGCTGAGACAATCGTAACCATATCACCGCATTCTTATGAGACCCTGTGTAGGCCTATAATAATAATAATAATAATAATAATAATAATAATAATAATAATAATAATAATAATAATAATAATAATAATAATAATAATAATAATATAATAATAATAATAATAATAATAATAATAATAATAATAATAATAATGAAAATAATAATAATAATAATAATCTATACATATAATATCCATATAGTGTCCGTCTGTCGGAGGACGCTATGTCACAAACGGTTTCTGTTCTATTGTGAAACAGTCTTAACGACGGCGATCAGAGCATTTTAACCAACGACATAATTATATAGGCCTACACTGCCGTCATAATATGACGGGCAAATACTCTAGTAATAATAATAATAATAATAATAATAATAATAATAATAATAATAATAATAATAATAATAATAATAATAATAATAATAATAATAATAATAATAATAAGATTAGTAATAATAATATACATGATGGGACGCCACCATGCAGTGTGCACATTAAATTTTGTACAAACTCGTAGGCCTAGCGACTCTAGCCTATATACACCTGACATCCATAACGCCAGTAGCAGCAGCAGAAATGGCAACTCTATAGGCTACCAGGAAGATCACAAAGTATGCAGAAACCCCCACTACCCGCAACTTCATTCCAGTTGCTCTGCATGGAAACCTTGGGTCCCAACCATCCCATCAATTCATAGAGCCGGGAGTTCTGATCAGAAGTTCAGAACTAGGTCGACGGCGATTGACCGCGGTTTCGGGAAAATTCGGGAGACCAGCAGGAGACAGCACCTCTTTCAGCGTCTTTCAATTTGCACACAACGATTTAATGCCGTTGCGTTTCGATCGAGGCACCTCTGCACAATTGATTGGCGAAGATGACCGTTAACTCCAGAACGACCAAGCTCCTCGGATATATCTGTAGTTTCTTAGAGCCGGAGGGATTAAAAGCAACAACAACAGATATCGCAGGAACGCTTGATTCCAGGGGCGTAACTTTGGTCTAAAAAGTGGGGGTACCAATTTCTTACATACACGAAGCAAGGCGGAGACTGCGATCTATGGGAAGTCACAATAATAAAATATTGATTGGCACTGTTCAAAAAGTTGGGGATACGGTGCCCCCAGCAGTGTGATTCTCCTTACAGATTTTATTTTAGTTATAGTTACAGTTATAGTTAATAGTTTTTCATTTTAGTTATAGTTACAGTTACAGTTAGTATTATTTTTTAGTTATAGTTACAGTTATAGTTACTGGACTTTTATTTTAGTTAATTTTAGTTAGTACATATAATTTGGCCCCAGTGGCGCTTCGCCTGGTCCCTATGGGGTCATCGATTAATTAGCCTATGCCAACAAATTTCAGGCAGTTTTTGATCTCTTCCCCCTTGTCAAGAACTGTCAAAGATTCAATGACCCCCTAAAAAAATTATGTCAAAGAAAATTACCCCACCCTCAGAAAATTTCAATGACTCTAACAAATGCAAAAAACTGAAATTGCCGGAAAAAAATTTGTAATTCAGATTTGAATTTGATACTGAGTGTCTACAGTACATATGGAATCACTGTCTGTCACAGATATTTAATGGATTTTTCCACTTAAAAATACAATCTCGTTCTCTTTTAAATGTTAAATTATGAACATTTCTAATTTGAACATGAAACTGATAACTTTATTATAAATCGAAAGAGAAAATTATCTTTCCATCAAAAAGGAAACTCGAAATATCAGATTTTCGAAAAGAACCCTTAGGCCTAATAATAATAATAATAATAATAATAATAATAATAATAATAATAATAATAATAATAATAATAATAATAATAATAATAATAATAATAATAATAATAATATTATTATGGGGGACGAGAACCTCTAACTTGATATAGTTTCTTAGAGCCTGAGGGATCCTTGGTACCTCGGGCGACAAAAAAAAAATAATAATAATAATAATAGTAATCGATATTACACTTTTTATTTCATTAACGAAAATAGCGATGCATTTTCGTTAGTGTTATTTTCGTTATAGTTATAGTTATAGTTAGGCCCTAATGATATTTTTAGTTACAGTTATAGTTATCGTTAACGAAATCATTTTTTGTTCGTTAACGAACATTTTCGTTATCGTTAACGTTAACGAGAATCACACTGGCCCCCAGTCCAAAAAGTGAGGGGTAAGGGTACCCCTCGATCGTACCCCCCACAAATTACGCCTATGCTTGATTCTACACCCGGCTCTAAAGCGCTAGGGCTTGGGTCCAAATGACCCAGCAAATTATCGCCCAATTGCCAATGTTACGTTTATTTCTAAGATTCTTGAACGTAGGCCCTATTATTGCTAATCAGCTGATTTTTTATTTGGATGTAAATGGTTTGCTCCCTTCTCGAGCTATCAATCTGGGTTTCGTAAGAACTATTCCACTGAGGCCCCCTAATTGAATGTCTCCTGCCTGACTTCTATGGTGCTGTTGGGCATATCTCTCTTTTGGCTCTCTTTGATGTTAGCTCTGCCTTTGATTCTGTCGACCATCATATACTCCTCCAGCGTCTTTCAATTTCTTTTGGCATGACTGATAAACCTTTAGAGTGGCTTCGCTCCTTTCTTTCAGAGCGCACAACCTGTGTCGCCTTTGGTTCCTCGAAGTCTGCCTGGGTTCTTGCCCCTTTGGTGTCCCTCAGGGCTCTGTTCTTGGGCCTCTGCTATGTAGGCCTATTATTTACACGGCAGGTATTGAGTCTTGTTGACTTCCTGTGGACTCTTTCACCATGCAGATATGCTGATGACGTACAGGCCTATGTAGGATATGTTCACTGTCCCTCTTACCTTGCAGTGGTGGCTGTCCGACAGATGTGTCAGGCAATGGACGCCCTTTCTAACCGGCTATAGTCTCTAACCGCCTTTTTCAATTCGTCTAAGACCTAGTTTATCTGGCTTTGCGGTCGCAGGCGTCTGGTTGGCGTTGGTGGCTACATCGGCCCTTGGTGGCTGATGGCCTATATATATTTGATTATTGACAATACAAGTGAGGCTACCTTCTTATAGAATCGGTCCAAGACTTGGAAATTATTCTTGATAATGAACTCTGTTTCTCCCCTCATATAAATCAGTTTACTCGATCGTTGCTGCTATTATCAGCTGCGCGTTATCTCTCGCTCCTTATTATCTCAATTCGTCTAAGACCTATAGATCTATAGTTTATCTGGCTTGGCGCTCGCAGGCGTCTGGTTGGCGCTGATCTGCCCTTGGTGGCTGATACATTTCCACATGTGAGGGTATACCTTCTTAGAATCGCTCCGAGACCGAGGTATCCATGCCTTTGTCACCAGTCGACTTGACCATGACTGATCGATCCTGATGGGCCTGCCACTTTCTCTGACTGCTTGTCTTGATCGGGTTCTTCGATCTGCTGCGCGTCATTGGTCTCCTTCCTATTCCTAAACGTGCCTCTGTCTCAGCCTATATGCTGGCTCGATCCCCATCTCGCAACGCATCAACTGTAGAATAACTGTGTTGATCTGCCAGGCGATGCCTTCTTGGCTGTGCCCCGGTTTACTTACGTGAGCTCTGCTGTCCTGTCTCTTAGGCCTATATGTAGCTGGCCGCCGAGCCCTTCGTTCTTCTTCTGCGGGTGAGCTCTTGGTTTCTCGTGCTACCACCGCAGCGTCGTGCTTTAATTCTCTGTGGTCGGCCTCTCAATCTGGAATCATCTCGCATTGCAGATACGCCTGTTGCCTAAGAATAGTGATCGCTTATATGTTTGATAAGTTAGGCCTACTTACGTCCAGTTTATATTGCCGTTGTTGGGCTGGGAGCGCATCTGAGTAGGTATACCTTAATTGAGGGGCGCAATATTACAATTTTCAAAATGAATGAATGAATTAATGAACAACAACAACAATTAATTCAACAGAGAATTTCTGAGTAGACTAGTAATAAATCCGCGATTGGTCAATCAATTAATTGTTATGCACCCACATATAGGCCTATATAATATTATATTTGATTATTGACAATACAGCATACTATAATTATAGGCTAATATTAATAAAGCCTCGTAACTATATACTTAACTGATTCTTATGGAGCTCGATCCTAACTCTAAACTCAACTGGGATCTGGACCGAGTTTACCAATGTATTGTGTGTATACATGTCATCGCAGTTTCTAAGGGCAAAGAATAAAGAGGTCAGTGAGGCAGAGCTAACCATGCGGCCAAAGCTTCGCTCAGGTGTGCGGCCGTGTCTCGCATAGCAGGTGTAAACCGTGTGAATGCGGATCGGGCTTACCTGACAAAATGGCAGGAGGCCTTTTTGGCTTTGAGATTTGGTCGTAGTTCGGTTTTGCTAAAATATCACTCAAAGACAACCGAAATTATGCGATCTTGTTGGCGAATCGTATCTTGACAATTCTCTAGAAGTCATAAGAGATCCTCGTTGGATTATCTCTGACAGGTGAGCATAAGGTGGATGTCATTGTTTACGCTTGACGCAGGTGAAGATCAGTGTGAAGAGGCGACTTTGGTGTCTTGTGCTGCCATAATTTTAAACCTTCGCAACAGTTTCTAAAATATTCTACAGTAACTTGTAGATGAAATGTTTGACACGGACGATATTATTTGCTCAAGTTTCGCAGCCCCTCCTCGATGCATTTTGATGCATCTGCAGCCTGCCAAGAAGAGTTGCTTAAGGTAACCAACGCCTCGCCACATCTGGATGGTGTTAACATCGCTTATCTGAGAATCTGATTTTAAAAGACTTCTGTGAGCCTGAGTGAAGTCCGAGCCTTGAGTTTAAAGCACGATGGTGCCAGAGTGGTTCTAGGTCCTTAAAAATGGGGCTCGATTCTGAATGAAGTCTGAGTTCTGAGTCTAAAACGTCTGCGCAGTTCTGGCTTCCAATGCACCTGATTTGAATATGATGTCTTGATGTAGAGTTTATAACTGTCCCTGCACCTGCCTGTACGGTTATTCAGCAGAAGCATTGTGAGAGAGCTGATCCTCACCTGAGATATGATCATGACGACAGAAATCCACTTACAGGACACTGTTTTTAACCCATCCTCATAATATATTGGTACACATTTACAAATGTGTTCAAAGGATGGAAGGCAAGTTGGTGTGGACAGTCACCCATCCAAGTACTAGCCAGGCTCAGTTGTGTTTAACTTTACTAACTGCTAGTATCTTATCATCAACACAAAGTAGCCATACTTGCCTACATTTGTCATTTGTGTATATTTGTATATGTTTATACATTTATTTACACACACATATGTATTCATATATACATATGGGAATACATTCAAACATACAACCATAATATACATGCAGGGGCGGTGATTCCAGGGGGTAGAGAGGGACAAGACCCCACCTTTAACAGTGGGGGACATGCTATACAGTTGTCCTCCCAGATTTTGAAGAAGCACCAAAAAAGGTCAACACCATTTTTTGCGCTTGAGTACGGAAAAATTATGTACCTCTTTTTTTGACCAGATCAGTTCAAAAGCGTCCTGTGTCCCCCCACCTGTCAAACAAGATTGCTGCCACTGCATACATGCATGCTTGCATGCATGTACATGTACATACATACACACATACATAAATATACGGATATGCAAATGACATACATGGGCCTACTATAAATCAAGATGGAAAGGTTGTATAATAGCAGACTGGATTCAGTCGGTAAACAAATTAGAATCTAATTTCCTAGGTAGAAGCACTGGTGTATGGTTCTATTTCTAAAGGTCTTCAGCTGGCCAAAGACAAACAGTTGGCCTGTGCCTTTAAGGAATGCTTGTTTACTTCCCAGCTTATTTAGGTTCTAAATTCTACTCCTTATTGTCAGAAGACTTGATCTTGTGCAGGCAAAGTGCCTGGGGTTGAAACTGAGTCCATTCAATAGGCCCAATTTCGTGGTCATTGAATGACAGAAGAAGCTGTTGTTTGGATATCCATAATTATGGTAAATTATTATTGAACACATAACTGTAGCAGCTACTGTATTACTATCACTAATGTTACCATTGCCATTACATTACATAACCTGTTACAGTTAATTTATTCTGAAGTTACTATTAAATATTAGCATATCCTTACTTAGTAGAATAACTGAATTGACAAAATTTTTGTTTTGTAGGAGTACTTGAGCAAGCATGAATAAACCTCAGGCTGGCGGTGTTGTAGTGGACAGTGAGGCCTTGGCGAGAGCGAGGTATTTTGCCTATGCTCAGAGGCGGTCAATGCCACCACGATGTAATCCGTTTGGAATACTCCTACTTGTGCTTTCGCTGGGGATGGTATTCATAGGGCTGACAATGACCATCATTGCCAACTGGCCGGGTGCCACATCCATCGGGGAAAACCCACTTAGGGTGGCCGGACCAGTGTTACTTGCAGTTGGAGGAGCATTATTCATTCTTGGTGTAATCCTTGTTATATGTCTTAACAACCTGGAGAGAGACAGGTGGGAACGCAAGTTGACCAACCTTGCTGCTGACAGACTGTGAGTACCTTGCAAAGAACAATGCTTTTTGTTTTAGCTACGTGTATTGTTTTGGTATGGCTATATCAACGACGTGTTTCAGAAGACTAGCTTTACAGTCTAGCTTTACAACTAAATTTTTAATTAATTTAGTCATTATTATGCTGTTGTATTATTTACTGTTATTATACTCAGTCTCTTCAAACTATTACGGTAAGCTGAATGTTCATCTATCCAACCATGCATCCATGCATCCATACATCTATCCATCCATCCATCCAAACCTACCCACCCATCCATCCATCCATCCATCCATCCATCCAAACCTACCCACTCCATCCATCCATAGTTTTTTCTTCATCCATAGATTTTTATTAACATTCTCATTGACCTCTTATCCGTTAAATACAATTGCAGACACAAAACACACAAAACAGATGCATGCAAAGATGACTTTTGCCCACCTTCTTTATGTTATTCCTAGTTGTATTGTATCTAAACATTTATAAAGCGCCTCTCACAGTGTTCGCTAATCAGAGGCTCGAGTATTTCTAGTTGAATGAAACTATATACTGCTAAATCCTTTATTTGGGTTATGAAACAAACTTTGAAGTCGCTTCAGGTTGGTGTCTTTTAGAATTAAAACCACATATGACATAACTATGACTTTATTTCTTCTGAAGACTGGTGCTTTCTGTAGTTTAATTACTTGCTGCTTGGTTCAAATTGTCACTTTGCTGGCAGGTCATGAAGCTGTTTCTTCACTCTGAGTCTCTTGGTTTACCTTTCTGGACATTGATCCAGAATTGAACTTTCATTGAACACTATCCCTTAGATGAGCTGATTTTACCGACACTGCTTCTGTGCTGCTAAGGTAAAGATGAGAGGACCTACATTACATTATATTCATGCTGAAATGTTGCACAGCTGTGAGGCAGTCATCATATTTATCTGTCTGTGGAACTGTGCCTACTTCCTCTTCCCACATTACAAAAATACACAGAATGAACAGACTATGAAACGAATTTGCCTTTCAGATCTAATAAAAAAATGTTTGGACTTTAAATTATTTTCTGTGAACAGTAAGACAGCATGAGTGTTTGACATTCATGGATTTTGTTTATATTTCAGTGGCAGTTCAAGTAAAGAGATTTTGGTCACACGGCAAGCACCAACTGCCAATGAAAACATAACCTACAAGAGACCAGGAGAAGGCAGTACCTCAACCACAGGCAAGAATGGAGGTCCAAGAGATGATCCCAGTAGCAGCCGTAGTTCAGGAGCCTACGCAATGAAAGGGCGCTACAGTTCTTCCACGGTAGAGATGATGCCAGACCCAACTCGAAAACCTGATACCTCTGGAAAATTTCAAAGCGGTAGTATTGATTCCATTGACAAGGTCCCTGATCCAATGAGAATTCAGAAGAAGAGGAACACTCCACGAAAGAGTGAGAGCTCCAATGGATCTGTCAACCAATCCTACAGCTCAGGAGCTGGAGAGGCGGACCTTGGTGTTCCTGGGATGCTCATGCCTTCTCGTTCATCACGGCCAACTGGCCACACGAATGCCTATTCAAACGATGTGTATGAGAGCGAAGACAGAGAACCCGATGCACAGATGAAGAGGAAAGACTTGACAGGTGCGGCCCCACGTCGCCCTGGTAAATCTTCGAAAGAAGGCAGAGGGCAGCAGCATCCAGCTGGAGTGTCAGATCCGATCAGAGAAGCAATTGCACGTGGAACTGCAGATATGTACTCTTCAGATCCTCAACAGCTTCGAGTACACATCAAGGCACAACCAGGAACTGCCATCCACATCACTCCATCAGCCACTCCTCCACTGTCACGCCTTTCACATCAGCGTCCAGGAAGGCAGTCACTGGACACTTCAGGAGAAACAGAAATCTAAAGCCCACAAAAACTGAGAAACACAATGAATATAATATATTGATGATAAGAGACTGTTAATTCTTCCTTGGGCAAACTGCCTGAAACTTGGAAGAGATTTCTGAGGAAGAGATTATGAATCTCTTGCTTTACTGACTGTTAAAGGATGAATATCAACCTGATTCATGTTAGCGCTTTTCATATTGCACCACTTTTAACAGTTTACACAATTATGTCTGAAGTTCTGGTCCAGATTTGGAGACAGAACAGTGACTTTGAACGGTCCACTTGTATTATCCTTGTTCATATCAACTCCAGAATGAGCTGTGAAGGAAGACAGGATACAGCAGTCCTGTGTCAATTTTAATATTTATAAAGCAGGTGTTTGCTGTGCTCCTGCTGGAGTTCAGAGTTACAGTTGTACTAACCGCTATCAGTTTTAGATCTGCACTGACTTTTAGAGAAGCTGTTGTTAAAGGAGACAAAATGATACATTTAAAGATTAATACTCACATTAAAGTACAGTTGAATTGTAGTCTATCTGTAATATACTGCAAATGCTATTTTGCATTTTTAGTTCCTGTGATTACCATTACTGTTATTGTTATGAAACCACATGACTTTGTTAGAACATGCACCAGAGGTAGAAAGGTATGCATGGGTGAGAAGCTTACCATGCACAGTTAATTGGGTATTGGGTCTTGTATGGTCCACTTGGATTCAAATTCTGAATCCTAAAGCTGAGAATTCACAATTCTAACTAACTAGTTTTATTTATCTTAAGCAATTTGTCATACTCATATATTGTTTTTAGATATTGTTTGTATATATTTTGGTTGCTTTGCATTTTACTATATTGTGCTAACATACAACGTAATTCATGAAATACTCATCTGACGAATCTCGATCGTTTAATATTGAAATTTGAAGAACAAGATTTTTGTGACTTTGCTCTGTTTGAACACTTGGGTATGTGTAGAATTTTTTAAAGAGTTTTCATTGGAGGGGCACTTGTGTTTTAAAATATAATTTAACTGAAAAGATGTATGGCAGTGACAATGTTGTTTTCAGATATACAGCTGCTTATGTTTGGTATTTGATGTGATAAACAAGATGTTTTTGAAATGAAATGCATTTTGTTCTGGTAATGAAGAGTAGAAAGACTCACTAGAACTGAAGAATTGAAGATTCAGTTTCTGAATGCTGTGCATGGGAATCAGAAAATGGTGCCTTGTAGAGGCAAATGGTGCCTTGTAGAGGCCCTTAATCCTTAAAGGCTCTATTAATATCTACCTACTGATCTGCTGTGTTGCCCTTGTGAAGATGGGCAAGATGTGGATTACAATGTTAATTTTACTTGAAAGGCTTTATATGATTTGTGACCATAACCGATTTGTCAAAAAATATACCTTTGCCAAGGCTGTAACTCTTGCAAAGCCTAGAATTACTGGAGTTTCTTTGTTCAATAGTGAACATATTTTGATTCTTTGTGGTTTGTATAGGACATTGTTTTATCATTCCAATGGAGACGTGCCATCCACAAGAAATGTTAGTGAAAGATTATGCTCTAAAGTCCAGGTCTTTTAAGCTGTCCTGCACAAACCTTGCAGTCAAGTCTGTTGTGGGCTTGGGAGAAGACAAAGACTGGCTGAACCTTTATGGGTTGCATTCATTCATATGCTAAATGAGTAATACTTTAAATGGCCTTGCAAGTTTCACCTTTCATTTGCAGTGCCTTGTGTATTAAGGAGAGACTGATTCTGGACAACCAATCTAGAGACAAGGGTTCTGCCCGGAAAGGGACATTTTAATTAATTCTGTTCTAACACTATAGCTAAGTTGACCATAACAATTACATTAGTTTCGATTCTATTGGGTACCATAATAATTAGCTATCCGCCTCATATTCTAAGGCTAAAAACTAAACTGAAGACGCGTCATCTCATGGCTGCCTTTTGAGTTGGGACCATTTTATTCTGTGTAGTTTGATATTGGCATTATAAAGGGTCTAATAGTGATTAATAATGCCAGTTTTTCAATTTTGCCCCCTAACGCTCTATGGCTAATTCTTCTCCAAGGTTACCTTTGCAGGGCAAAGTAATTGTAATTGAGAATTTATATAACACCACTTATAATCAGAGGCACTTCCAACCCGGGTCAGTGTGTTCACTGACAAAGAGCAACGTTTTCAGGCGCTTGCGGAACTGGACAGCAGAGAGATGAGGTCAAGCCTAAGGCAAGTGGTTCCAGCTGGAAGGGCCCACAATGCAAAACTATGAGACGGGGCCGTAGCAGTGCGCATCTGAGGAACAACCAAGTGGTCACGGGCAGATGACCGGAGAGAAACCCGACCAGGAAAACTGGAAACCAGGGTGCAGTAAGCCCCAAGATACAGCAGAGTTGAGCCAACAAGACAGTGACATGCACACTAGCTTTTCCCAAGCGATACTATCCATCTCTTAAAGATATACCTGAAGAAATATTTTTTGGGAATAACAATAATAATCGTCAAAATAATGGCAGACAAAATATCTTGATGTGCAGCATTGTTTTGTGTGTACATGATGTATATTTGCGTATGTAGTACACGAGTGTGACCGTTCTTGCTATGCTAGAATACTCTGCTAAATTGATCAATTTTAAGTTAAAGATGATCAACTGAATACATACTGACATTTTACATTTTCCTATGTTTATATTTGGTCAGTATGCTGATGCGTATATAAATAAGTGAAACAACTGATGTAACACTGAATTTTATCAAATGAGTTAACACAAGTTGTCTTATTATCATGTTGTGTCTCATCGCGTCCCCTTTGCATAACAAACACAGCCAAAGAAATAATGTGATTGTTTACCGGCCCCCTTTTACATTCCATGTCAGAGTATCCCATGTCTGACTGGAGAGTTACTGGAAGCTGATGAAAGGTTGGGAAGGTGGGCAGTTGTTCATTTAATTTCCACAGCTGTATGAACAATTTCCTCAGAAGTGTTGCCCTGGGTTTGAAATGAAGAATCCTTTGGCAGAATCTCCATTTCATTGGCTTCTGTGACTAGACACACAGGGAAGATGCGCCACTCGTGCACCAGGGCCACCCCATATACCATGTGCCCCATTTCAATGACAGCATATTGTGTTACAACAAACAAGGTGTTCTTCAGTGTTTGATTCTTTACACTACTACACTTAAAGGATTCAATTCACAAAGCGTAAAAAAGTATTAGTTCATCTGATGTTTCTTCCAGATAAACTCAAGAACACACAAAGACAAAAAGTATTAAAAGGATTAAACACAGAAATACATACACAAGCCATTAATTATTAATCAGTCACTTCGTTGTGTACTCAAAAAGTTCCTCTGCTAAGAAGTCTTCGTTTCTCATTTGAAGCTGTTCTGCCCAAATCTTGATCAACACAATGGCAGTTACTAGTCTTCAAATATGAAAACCAAAAATAACTAATTAAATGGGTGGTTAGCAAAACAACAAAGGCATCCTAAGGCAGACACTGAAGCCGAAAGCATAAAGCCATCATCAAATGCATAATTTTCAGGCTAAATAGCAGTTATTATTGAACACTTTAACAACAAGCGTGTACTAAAATGAACGGGAAACCAATGCAGCTCATCGTTAAAGTGTTAAACACAGCCTAGTTTTACACTGATGTTGTTTGTCATGTTCTCACATTTCTGAGCAGATGCCTTAGACATCATGACAATGGCGTAACACAATTTCATCAACTGCCTTTCCACGTAAATGATGAATTATTAAAAATTCTTAACAGCTACACGAAGATTCACAGGAACTTAGTCTAGATTACTGTAAACCATGGACACACATGATACCAGTCATTGTTACAAGTTCCTATTACTGAGATCTAAAGTGTGGCAAGTGCAGCTCATCACTCTTCAAAGGTCTGGTTACCTAAAATTCTGTACAGCAGATAAGTAAACAAAATTGTTTAAGCATATCTTCACATTAGTTTTCACAGACTATGGATGTAACATATTTGACTGTTGGAAAGTGGCAGAAAAGAAACGCAGTGACATCAGACCATGTAAATAGCATCATCATACACAAATACAACATCACAAATGCATCAACATCAGAAGTAATGTTTTCCATATCCTACAGGTGAGAGGAGGGGTGCTCGTGTTCATTCCATGGGCATTAAGCCCGCAAAAGACAAATTTAAACCTTCTGAACATGAAGCCAGCATAATTATTGTGGTGACAACCATGCATACAGAGTTGTTCGTTGTCACTATAGTTGCCTCTTAACATGCCTAAAATAACAATTATTGAAAGTCAAGTAAGCAACTGCTTGGCCCATCGTATCACCCTGCCACAAGAGCTGCTTGACTCAACTCAAAAACAAACTACAAGAGAAATGATATATCAAATGATAAACCATATCATACAAGGATGAAGTCGGCTAGTGAAATATATCTCTTAAAGAACTTATATATCATAAACTTTCAACTACCTGGTACGCATAAAACTTAATTTTAATTAACATTAACAACAGCTTAAGGCCATCAGACCACACAAGACAAAGGAAAAAACTCCTATAATTGTCAGCTGTATTCAGCGGCTCCAAAGGCGCTATATAAATTTCTGCTCATGTTACGTGACAACAGTTGCCATTACGCACATAGTAAGCATATACTGCTTTCAGCAAGACATTTCCAACTTCCTTGGATGAGTTTCAGTTGTGCTGAACAAAAAGCATTCAGAGTTGTCCTGCACCAAATCCTCCAAAGATTAAGCGTCTATTGCTAGGAACATCACAGAAACAAAGTATTATGAGCTTGCTACCATCATTGTTCTTTGGTGACTCACTAACTATGTAAAAAATGATGCTTGTAATTTGGTTTTTGTGAGGTAGAATTGAAAATTATTGTAGGGTCACATAGACAAGTTTCATGAAAATGTTGCCTTGTTCTCAGCATGAAAGCCATCCTGAATGCAACAAAGCTCCAGTGCTGAAAAAGTATGAGCAGATTATTATTCCACTTAGGATAATAGTAAGAATTTTAAAAACACATAATAAATCTGCTGCATTATTAAATTTACTGTTTATTTAACACTGTTACTACTTTTCAATGTACCATTACTCAGTTACTACTTTTAATGTACCATTAGTCAGTTACTACTTTCAGTGTACCATTAGTCAGTTGGTAACCAATGAATCTCAAGTCCATCTCTGAACATGTCGAACACATTAATTGTAATCCCACCATCTCCATTGTTTTTATAGATATACAGGTATGTTATATATATAAATATATATGTGATATACATAATATGTGATATATGTTATTTACTTCTTAACTGTGTTATTAGACATCTGTACACCAAAGTGCGATTAGCAATTGGTTAATAAAGAATATACTTACTTACTTACTTACTTATATTGACATCTACAATCAATTATCAATGGGATTACTTGTTTGTTGTCTGAAAAACTGAGATTCCCAGCTTCTACACATTGTGTACTGTTCAAATGTTGCCTGGTGTTTAAGAATATCAGTTGTTGCTTTGCAGCAATTACCCGTAGCATGTAGGGATCTTCTAATTACACATATAACTTGTGATGGCCAGTCTCCACCCAACGCATTACAGACCAGTGCTAGAGAAGTCCCTAGATGACCCTGGTCAGCAAGTCAGTACCATGCAAGTGACCAGATTAACGTCAGTTTATTCCAGCTACATTACTATGGAGACACCTGGGCTTCTCTCCACTTAACGATCTTTGCAGAACACAACTCCGTTACAATTTGACGAGACACCTCTTGAACCTGGTCTAATACAGCAGTTCCCATAAGAACAACAACAGTCCATGCATAATTCTACATCATTCCTAAGGTTTACATAAATGTAATTTCATTACAATCACGACCGTCTTACTCGGATGCATAATTGTAGCATTTTCAAGCTGAGATACATTTGCTTAATACAGCTGAAAGCGCAACATTAATTGCCATTACATCAATTGATTGTTTTAGAATTTAGACAGCAATGCCAAGGCAATGTAGGAAACAAATAAATTAATTACTAATAGCCACCTATATTTACAACACACTCATAAAAAAGACTCTATCCTAAAAAATCCTACATGCAGACAAACTCAAGATAACCGTTTCAAACAATGACGATCCATTGGAATGAATCACGACAAATTACGCGAATTGTGGTACACCTCGTTAACAACCATTGTCATCACTGTTGGTCAAAATCAGTCGAGTAAAAGAGAGATGCAACTGTTCAACTGCAGCATCCTTTTCCCCTTCTGACAGAAAGGGTATTCAATACTATTCATTCCTTGGAAACCGATTAAGTAGTTTGACTGCGGATGCGATCCTTTTGGTTGAAACTGGTGCTCGTAAAACTGCAGACAGCCCTACACAACAGCTGAGACCAACAAGAAATGATCAACACCACAATTAAGAAGACTCCTCAATGCGCAACAGAAGTCAGTGAATTACTTTGTGGTTGATCGACAGATCAATCGTTAGATGACAAAGTCATCAGAAAGAGGATCGTCAGTCACACGCTGTGATTGAAGAGGACAAAGCCAACACAACATCGAACCTAGAAACACAACAACATAATTATACAAAATACTAGTGAACAGCCAATACCACAAAAAAATTACTGAATATTAAATACCACACCATACATCAAATACCACTCAGTGGTAAATACCACAGCATAAAATACCACTACACGCTACAATGATGGAAACTCAAGAGCATCATTTCAATTATGTTATGAATATCAACAGTCATTTCTTGTTTCTTGAGCAAACTAATTGAACTACATTTGAAACGTAGTTACTTAACAGATACTATGTATGTACTATAGAATGACATGAATGAGCATGTGAATTACAATAAATTACAATCTGGGATCTGGAGTAGCATTTTCCGCCTTTTCAATGCATACATACGTTCTGTGCTCTTGCATGAAGTTGAGACATGGACACTAACCAAGGACCTGGTGGTGAAGCCACAGGGGTTCATCCATAAAGGACATCCAATTTACCTACTTTGGACCCCTTGTCTGCATTTTGGCCTTATCCTCCCTTCCCCACCCCTTTGCAGACGTCCACATCAGAGGAGGACTGACTACAAAACTCCTGCAGTGTGGCAGTACGGACTCACATACCGATGAACTGAATTTTCCTTTCTGACACTTTTGCATGCCAAACTCGAATCCACTTTTAACGTCATCATCATTCTTTTTACTATTATTCCACAGCACCTGTGCACGTCGAGTAAATGGTTATTAAGCTGTTTGCGATGGAGCATTACTAATGACGAAGCAATGAAGTACAGACTGTCTGCCACCTGACTGAAGTTGGTGTTTAAGGTACAGGTTGTACGGAAAAAACTATGCATAAAATTTAGATCTGGATGTCCACATTGGTCATAACCCCCTTCTCATTTGTCCACATTGGGATGACCCCTCCCTCTCCCTCACTGCGGACATCCTTTATGGATGACCCCCAATGCCTTTCAACAGTGGTGCTTTTGGAGAAAACTGTACCTTCCCTACATGGCTTATTTCACCAAAACGGAGGTCTATCAATATATGCCACATTCTCCGTTGTCAGAGGACAATCCAACAACGTGGCTCCGACTGTTTGAACACATATTACATTGTGACCGTGATCAGGACCATGCTTGAGTTCAGAGCTGTGCAAGGTATAAATTCCAGCCTCCAAGAGGTTGAAAGAGATCACCCAGTGACTATGCCATACATGCAGACATGAATGGTAGTACAGTCTGACTGACCCGTGCCTGCTGAATTTCAGACAACAAATAGCTTGGACACAAACCCAGAACAGAGATTGATGGTAACATAATAAAGAAACGGCAAGGCTCCTGAGAGTGGCGCACCACAGACGATGAAGATTACATTATAAATAATATTCATAAAACTTAAAACAGTAATCTGATGGTGCCCAGACTAAATCCAATGCTTCAGACAGCAGTTCTGAATGAAGTGCAAAGACCAGATTGTGCCTTCCCTTTCAATGTATTGTCATTTAGATTCACATTTCCACAGTACAAGTGAAACACCTCAAAGTGAAACCAAAGTCTGCAATCATAATCCAGAATCCATTTGAAGGTTTGAGCCAATTTTGTATGTCATTGGTTACTATGTCTAGACTGAAGCAAATAAAGAAAGCTGACCTTTGCCAAAGACTTCTGATAACAGTGCTCGTCTGGATAGATTCGCTCTGAATGAGCCTTGCTTCTTTGCTTGTTCTACAGCCGTCTCATCACTAAGAATTGCCTGCAGCTGCATTAACAAACACAGTCTGTCACCATTGCAAGGAGAAAAATAAAAAAGACTTGAAAAATCTGCTAAGCAAAAGCAAACACAGTACCTGGTAATACAGCTTCTACACAGATTTACGGAAAGTTAGTAATGAAATATTCAAGCACTGTAAAGCACATTCCAGGTATTTTTGAGTCTGGTTTCTAACCTATAAGGTTCAAGTTTGTCATCAACTGATCATTTACTGCAATACTCTGTCAACAGTAGTGTTCAACATCATGGTCTTGAGGTAAACAGATTCTTTGGTTTAACTTGAACTTCCACTTGATGGACAAGAAATTGTCAATTTTGCATGATGCACTAGGATTCAAATTCAGACACAAATGTAAGCTCTAGGCCAGTGCTTCCCAACCTTTTTTCAACCACGGCACACTTTCTAAGAACCTTTCATCAGGCGGCACATTGCATATATGGTACTTCTCAGTGCTTTTTCTGCTGGAACGGCGTTCCGGCACCTTGTTTCAGCTACTAAACAATAATTTATTTATTTTAATAATAAATACAATAATTTAGCTCTTTTAATTTAATTTAAGTGCTGTGAACTGTTTTCAGTGTTTATTGAGACCCCTCCTAACCCCAATCCCGTTTTCCTCGGGATTTTAGTCCTGCCATAATTGTTCAGTTCCTGAACCTTTTTTATTATGTACAGGTGTTCGGTAGTGTAGTGGAAAGCGCGCTATATAAATGTATAGTTGATATATATATTTGATATAATTATGCGCTATTCGTTTCAATTTAGATAAAGTAACGTTTATTTATCCACTTAGCTACAATCTTTTGTGTCTATAACTGTGTATTAATGATAAAAGAATTCATTATGTCGACGTTAGTACCTTTTAATCAGGAACTGTCAACCGTTCTTTTAAACCAGTGTAACCAAGACAAATTAAAAGCAGACTATAAACCAGAATGAAAAACCATGGCTAATGGGACGGTTGACAGCAAAGAATATGAAATTGTGTCAATACGAGCTTGAACGGCGGTTGACAACCACACTCGTAAGTCGTTTTCAACTGACTGTAAACACCCTCTGAGTTTTGTTTTGATTTGTGTCAATCCTGAAAATGCCTTCTCACACAGGTAAATAATGGAGAAGGGCAGCAGTGTGCCGACAGTTTTGGCTGCTAACAAGGCGTATTCCTTCTCTATCATAATCCAGAAGTTTGTTAAATTCATTTCTGCGAACTTAAGTCGCAGTGTTCTGTCAGCTGCTATGTCAATCAGCTGTTCCTTTTCCGCAGTCTGTAGTAGGTGATGAAATGGGTTTCTGACCCAGTCTTTGTCAGAGACATTTAAACTTGGAGAATAACATAGTAACTTGACTTCTAAATCTGATAAATGCTCAGTAAAAATGTCATGTGACACAACTGCACCTGGATCAACTTCAACTGCACCCCGTGATGAAATGGGTTTCTGACCCAGTCTTTGTCAGAGACATTTAAACGTGGAAAATAATATAGTAACTTGTCTTCCAAATCTGATAAATGCTCAATAACAATGTCATGTAAGACAACTGCATCTGGCTCAACTTCAACTGCGCAAGGAAACAGAAATTGAATTTGAAAATATGATGACGCAAAGATGCGTAATAATGAAACTTACTAACGATGATATCATAGACATAGAGTAAATAAGTAAGTTAGTTCATCGAATAGTTAGTAATTGCAACACACAGTGGTAGGCCTATATACATATTAGCTTTACATATTAGACTTACATATTAGCTTTACATATTAGACTTACATATAGCTAAATCAGCCTGGTAAGAAATAATACTTGACTGCACCAATTTATCAGTATGGGATAGTGCATATTATGATCTAATGATATTATTGTCATATAAAACTTCTGATTTCCGACATTAGGCCACGGCACACTTCTACGGCGCTAGCGGCACAGAGTTTGGGAGGCACTGCTCTAGGCAAACATGTTAGCCAACTGACACTGTGCAATTCTGTGGTATGTAACCTTAAAGTTTAAGTTGTAGTAGAGACAGAACGTTGCTAACCTGATCACATCCGATGGCAATGACAAACATTCCAAACAGAATCGATTCAATGACCAATATTATGGAATGCACCCTACAAAAACAAGCACCTAAAATGAAACCCTCATAAAAAATAATCACAGCTACAGATGGTTGATAGCCAGTTAGCCACAAAAGATTAAATGTTCCTTCTGTGAAATGCAATATATCCCAGAATCGATTCAATAACCAATACAGTTGTTCAGCTGACTCTTTCCCTCTTGATCCATCTCCTCTAATCTGCCCCTAATCCCACCTTGATCCCCCCTCATTCTTTGCTACACTACAGTTGTTCAGCTGAAAACCTTGCATACATGTACGTGTGTGCATGTATTTAGATATTAAAATGCTACTATTGGTTGCCTCTAAAATGCAATGAACTATGCCTATTTAGCAGATTCAGAGTTGCAAATGCTCTTGACTTACAGTCTGGTGTGTCTTGAGCTGCTGTTTTTTGCTGAAGAATCCATTACCCATGAAGCTATGACCAAACAGATGGAATATACACTTGCAATTCCTGTACCACAACAGAAAAATTAAATAAATTCAGCAACATAATCACATGAAAAAAATAGAAAAGTACCAAAACTACACATGGTTGGGTTGACACACTGCACCTGGAATGCTGAAGGCAAACATAAACAAGGCATCATGAGTAGGGAGTAACCGATAAGCATTTTTCCACCGATAACCGATACCGATAATTTAACACGTTTTATTGGAAATTCCGATACCGATAATCACAAATATTTGTTGAGCTTGTGAGTGAAGTTGTGACAATATGATGGTTATGTTAAAATATATATAGAGATATATTAAAAATTTGTGGCATTTCGTTATGTGTTTTGAAGTTGTTTTTGTTTGCAAATTTTAAGAAAGTTTCAGCGTATATGGAAATGACAACCGGTCAGTTAAGGCTAGGTTTCGGGATACAGTTGTGGTTAGGGTTAGTTTATAGTGGTTACTCACAATGCTGAATGCGATCATCTCTCCAATCTTCTTTGTTATGCAAAGTTGTCGCTGATGGTTTGGTTCGTCAGTGGAATTAATTTCAAAATAATTCTAGATCTTACTTCTGGTTTGAGACATCATGAACTAAATTACTTTCTAAAGTTTCTAAATTTCTAATATTGGTGTCGGAATCCAACAAAGCAGAATTTGTATGCTTTGTAAGCGTCTCTTGTCACCTGAATCGAAGGCGAGGTAAGTAAATGAGTTTTGTTTCAGTAAAGTTATTTTTGAAAACGTTTTCTTAATTTTATAACAAATAATGTCGCAAGCCTGCGGAAGTTAACGTTGACTGTAAATTATAATAATTATAGTATTAAATTAATTCGCAATCGAACGGCAAAAGTAAACTATGCTTGTCTTGGGAAACGAAAATTAGGCCAGTAAAGAAATTTGTTTTATTCAGCGCCTCACGCGATTGCCTTGCAGAAATTACCGTTGAGTCAAAATTATATCAGCTAATTTATTTTTATTAATGTTTTGTAAAATTTATAACATTAATGTCGCAATTTTACGGAAGTTTTCGATTATCAAAAATTATAGGCTGTTACTAGTGGATAGCCAGCCACGCGGCCCTGAAATTTCGAATACGAGCGGGCCGGCAGTCACGTGATTCCAGAACGTCAGGCGACCATCAAATTTCCGAATACTATTCGTTTCATGCAGTTTTTTTAAATTTTCTAAGTCATTAAAGCTAAAAACGTGACAAACATAAAAGAAATTGTCCGTTAGGGCCGCCATGTTTGTTTACATATTAGCGCCTTGCTGAAGTTGCGGAAAGTTTCGGTCGATGCAAAAACTATATATGCAAACGTATTTCTGAAAATGTCATCAATTTAGAATTTTAGATTAATTTTAAGCAAATTTCAAGGAAGTGCATTTAAAAATTACGATTTTTACGAAATTTTTATCGGTGAATGAATTATCGGATTTTCCGATAATGGGATTTGAAGTAGTTATCGGTGCTTATCGGTTTCCGGTCCAATAACCGGTTACTCCCTAATCATGAGCATAGAGCTGGATTTTACTCCAATGCAAGATTATTATTCTGTATTAATTAACCATAGTCATTTCTATTGCATCGGTGTCTAATGCACTAGGCATCACCAATGCGACACCAAAACGAAGCCGTAAACCAGGTCAGTATCTGGATATTGATCCACTAAGACAGAGAGATAGCCTCTGGAGGAAAAGCAATTAGAGAAAAGTCTTATGTTGAAAAAATGAAATGACATAACCAGTTCAGCAGAATAAACACATATATACATACAGAGAGAGAGAGAGAGAGAGAGAGAGAGAGAGAGAGAGAGAGAGAGAGAGAGAGAGAGAGAGAGACAGACAGACAGACAGACAGACAGACAGACAGACAGACAGACAGAGACAGACAGACACACACACACACAGACACACACACACAGACAGACACACACACAGACAGACAGACAGACACACAGACACACACACACAGACAGACAGACAGACAGACAGACAGACAGACAGAGACAGAAATTATGCACCGTTTTCATGAAAATATAAAATATTAATTGGAGACAGAGAGACAGAGAGAGACTGAGAGAGAAAATATAAAAAAATATTAATTGGAGCGAATTTGCATATAGAAATGTAGTCTGTCTCTACCTAATGCATTAACAATACACGCTGGCCTCATTATAGAATGCAGCATAATATGTTCATTATGATACGAGCCCAAGATGCAGATGACCCAAAAATCACTATTCACGGTCCTGGGGAAACAACCATTTACCAGCTGATCTAGTAGGCAACAAGTGGTCCAGTTTCTCTTGTCTAAGGTCACATATGATAAATAATTAAAATGCCAATTTTAGTCATGAATTTCAAACTTAAAACATAACTGTACTTACCCACATAAAACAAGAATTGAATAAAATATTTTTGATTTGATTCTCCAACACAATTGTTAATCCTAAAAGAAAAAAAATTCAGTATTCAGAAAACTTAGAACCCAAGTGCAAATTCAAGGTTCTCTCAGTCAGGCACAGTGAAGTGACCAACATATATTGATTCCTTGTCATTAGACAGCATTTCGTTTGTGCTACATAAATAAGAAAATAAATATAATACATATATCTAAAACCTCCAATCAAATGTAAGCTTCAAAGTCCACACTGAATGAATTATAAGAAAACGCAATGGAAAACTCACTGACGATAATAATTTTTGCCAATTACAGTACAATATAATAAAGCAATGCATATCTTGGCACAGCTGTCACCTAACTGGTAAGTTCAAAGCAAGTGTTATACAAGAATCACTTGTAATGATCAATACATTCAGCCCCAAATAGTTCTTCAGAAATGTTGCATGCCCACTGTGATGAAACTTACATTTACATGGATGACTCAGAATTAACTGCAGAGACATTTTTAAATTTATTTTTTGATGATGATGATAACAATGCAGTGCCGGTCTTAGGGGCGTTCGAACCGTGCGGTCGCACGGGGCCCGCAACTTAAGGGGGCCCGAAAATGTCACAGAAATGGTGCTACAAAGCTGGAAGAGAAAGGGACCCACCATGGACAGTGATGATCCATTCGTTTGATACAGCGACGACAAATGCGACAGTGGTGTGCTCTCGGAGGTCGATAAGTCTCACACTTCATGCAAACTGTCCATCCATTTTCCTACAAATGCAGCATTTTGATATCACAACTCAATTCTAACCTATGGTAATCAACCATGATATAATGATCTAATCTAATCCATAGCCATGTTACCATAATGCCTAAGGACATCAATCGATAGTCACTCTATGTGAAATTGCAATGAAAAATTCAAAATCTGTTGGAGAAGCCAAGTTGAAACCACAAGCCAGGCTGGGGTGGGTAACCAAGTGGAGAGAGACAAGTCTTAAGGTTAGATCTCAATGACATCAAACAATCTACAGAACAAACTAACTGGAAAGTGAATTCCAAAGATTTCAACCAGCCACAGAGAAAGCCCAAAAGCCCAACAATTGGGTTCGTGTCTGAGGCACAGCAAGAGCCAGTGTCCACTGATTGAATGAAATATATGACAATTATATGCAAGGCATCAGCAGATGGTCACTACAAGTATACCATAGTCCATAATCAAAATCTTGTAGACAGATCAAAGCAAGACCGGAGAGGCTGGAGAAACCAAAAGACAGGCTCTGGCAGATAAGTGATATCGAAAAGATGGAATACCAGCTATACTAGGCAACTGAACTGCTTCTGCAGATAACATTATCATTATTATGAACATTTTTAAAGTGTGCTAAGTCACACAGAAATGCAAATTTGAAAATACATTAAGTCTACAGCAAGAATATTTACACACACTGTGCTTAAAGAGTGTTGAATTACTTTACTAAGGAACTGTACATTGCTATCTCTTTCGGCACAATGGTCAGTAGTCATTCAGTGTGATAGAGGCATAATATGGGTCAAATGGTTGTTCCTTCCTCTGGCATGTCTGGTTGCTTGTGGTTCCTGAACATAAAGATTTGTCTTGGAATCTCCATCATTCAACCACTGTTCCAGGAATTCTCTTTATATTTAGTACTCTTTTAGAGAACTTACAGCCTCTATTGTCTTAGAGAAAGTGCAAATGTTGCACTAAGAGACACTTTACTAACACAAAAGATAAACATTCACATTCATCTAACTAAGAAATCTGTACTGCAACCTAGAGATCGTTAACTACTTATGAATGGAAATATTTATTATTAAGTGTGTAAATTACAAAAACTTATATAAATAAGAACCATACCTTAGACATTTTCCTTCCCGTGTGCATGTCTGAGAAGTCTAGATTAGTCTTGGGCAGAGGAACTGTCCCCGGATCAGAAAGAACTGCTCTTAAGTGTGACATGACCATAAGGAATATAATCATATTGAAGATGACGACATTTACAGCACCAACGAGGCTTCACAGAAGTAAACCAAAAAGCAAATACAAACCAGTTGTTCACAAAACTCTCTTCATCTGTCTCTTCACAGCAAATAACATGCACTATAAAATAAAGTGTAATTTACACATACTGTAAATGCCTAACAGCTTTAGGTAATCCTCCGAATGGCGGTCCTAAATTAAAATACGTTGGCAACGTTGGGCAAATCAATAACGGAGTTTATCAGCATGATGTCGTAGTGCATGCACAACAGTTCGCTGATGAATTTGACCCGGACATCCACACACAGACTATTGAGGGATTCTGAATGCAGGCGAAGCAGAAATTGTGTTACCAAAGTGGAACAAATTGTGGTCTTTTCCCAAGCTACTTGTGTGCTTTCCAGTGGTGCTTTAGCCACAAGGCGCAAGTTTTCGCACAGTAGGCCCTACCTGAAGTTGTTGAGTGACAACTACAACATTGACGATGTATACTTTATCATTTGTAAAATTTCCACAAAAACTCTGTTTTGAAGTGTTTTCATTTACCTTTCACGAACATTACACTGGTTTTGATTTATTAAAATGCCATTTTAGTACTTTTACTAGTTATTAGAATTTGGGACCGCCGTTCGGAGGATTACCCAGTTTTATTTACAAGTATCTCAATGCTGTTCCTTTGAATGGCTGAGATAAACTGTTTTGGTGACCCAAAATGACTTTTCTCTTCATCGACATGTAGTAATTAGTAATTATTATTCACAAATTGTTGTCATGAGACTTAAATATTCACAGCAATCAATTATGCAGTGTTTAAATCTACCCTGCATCTTTTCAATTCCCAAAATCTGCCCTCTCCAAATAGCTACAGTCACTACAATGAAACTATCCTCCATGCTGGGTTTAATTTTACATCGGACACGGCGAAAAGTGACCGAAAAGAATGGTTAAGAACATGATTTTTACACGGCCACTTGTACCTTAGCTTAAATATTTACCAGAGTATTAGCACAAGAATAACCAGTCACGCCCAGGTTATTTCGGGTCCGGCCCGAATCCCCGAAACCCGAATACGATGAAATACACAAAAGCCCGATTTCCCGAAAACAGTTTTATAGAAAGCGGCCATTGCAACTCCCGAAAACTATTCAAAGTTAAATTGTAAACTCTTGTACATGACATAGACCTAGCGTTACCTTGGTGCATCTCGATATAATAATTATAGAATACAATATAGGAAATCGATTTCGGGGATCCGGGCGAAATTCTTTTTCAGGGCTTCGGGCTTCGGGGAATCGGGCTGATCCCACGACTGATCCCGGTTATTTCATGTTTCAATGTAATCTTACAGCGTCTGTCGGTTTGAAATAATAAAGAATATAAAATATACTACTGAAAGCTCGCGTTTTTACTCTGTCACATTAACAAATTATATCCTTACGTTTCCGACATAGTAGGAATAATCAGATGCCTTATTACGACATAATCGGCATACGATACAGCAAAATAAGTAATAAGAATACAGAAAATTCCACAAGGATCGCCCCGAAAAACAGCCATTTTTAAAATAATAACTGCTTTTCTTCTGCTTCAGCTGGGAAAGCAAACATGGCTCAACCCACAGACGAGGAAGAGTGCGGCCGATCTAATTATTTAGCGCATCTTCACAAGGTTAAAGCATTCTTATTTCTTTGTGTGTACGACAACTAGGTCTTGTAAATGTTGTTTTATTCAAACAGAACAGTGTATATCATCAGTTTATTTCTATTAAACCAAGGTAACACGAAATTGTAATCGTAATCATAAGAGCAGAATCGCGGGAACCAGCTCATTACAGGCGCTTAGACAAAATAAAATCGATAGGCAGGTAGGGTCAAAATCGGTTCCAGGTCAAGATCGAAAGGTTTCAGGCAGGCAGACAGTTAGTCTAGTCAGATGGCTATTAAGGTGGGTGAAACCACAGTATAAGTAACTTAGAATTGAAGGAGCGAGAGATGTAAAGGGAAGAAGAGGACTTAGGACAGGATCTGTGAGAGAGCAGTGAAAGACTCGTGGAGAGATACAGTAAGTAGTCTCAATCTTACCTTTCTGAATCTCGTTTCACTTTATTAATTTGTTTTCTGGCATGAATTCAAGCCATAATTAATTAACATTGGTTAGAGCGCATGCGCTACATCCCAGGCGCCTCTGTGTGAGAGTGCGTGCGGATTTGGGTTCGCCTCCATTTGATGACTTATTTCAGAGACCTAAATCCCGGCCTAGCACGATCCATACACGGGGCCCTCAAAAGACGAGACGCCCATTCAAACGGGCAGCGGTGGTGAATCGTAACCTGGATCGTAAAGTTAAAGTACACGTCCATGATAGCTACAATCGTTGGGTTCGCATTTGGCCCATGTATCTGACTGTTAGTGTCACCTTTAGCACGAAACGGGCCAGTGACACAGGTCTGATTAATAAACGCGACTGTTTGAAAAGGCTTCATTACGAGATCCTAATAATCCGATAAATGACTTAGGCAACTTTATCTTTGAACTTTTAGTCTTTGGTTTATCCGCCATAGAAAAGGAAACGGAAATTCATTGCAGAAGCTTAATTAATAACGAATTTGGTTCTGGACTATATTATTTTGGATAACAAAACTGTTTCTTATCTTATGAGAGATAATATTTCTTCTTAAATAAATAATGTGAGTATCTAATTAGGCAGTTATTCTTCGCAACTGGGAACAAATCTCAACAAATATTGGTCGACCCGATGTTTGGAGTTGTGTTGTAAACTTGTACGTACACCCGGGGGTGGGAATGGGTAAGGTTTACGGTGGATCGGTGACATCGGGTGCGGCCCGAATCCCCGAAACCCGAATCCCCGAAACGAATTTCGGCCGGTGTCGCGTGACAAACTTATCCGTCCTAAACCTATCCTGGGGATGAATAAATATATCCCCCGGATGGAATATACCGGTATAGAGTATCCGGGGGATGAACCATTTCTATCCCCCCCATAGTGTAAAATCATCCCCGGGGATACAAATTCACAGGTGTAAGGTATTATTGAAAATGCGTATAATTGATAAATCTGTGGTGTAATTATAATCCAAAACCAGAAATACGTAAAGTAAGTGACTCTTAAGTGTTCTAAGCAATGTTCAGAGCAAATTAAATAGGTTTAGCAAGTGACTCTAAGTCTTCTAATCTTCTAAGCGATGTTCAGAGCAAATCAAACCGAAGTTACAGTAGGAAGAATAACCACACGCGGAAGTGGCTTTCTTCCCCTTCTCTTGAGAGGGATTTTGGGGAAAGAAGTACGATGTTGTCGTTGAAACATTTCTCAAGATATTTGGGCATTTCTGAAGGATCACCGAAGCAATCTCAAAGGCATAGGCAGACGCGTACAGCCCACATGAAGAGCAGTCCTTTTGCTGCTGGCAGGGGAGGACTTTAACAAATGTAGGTTCTCCGATATGGTTAGGTGTGTAGAGCTGACGCAACTGTCAGCTGAGATCTGCCAAGATTTTATTGATACAAATCGACCGATATCAAGCGCGAGCTACCAATTCACCCAATTAGCACCTTAGTCCCTTTTCATGATTTCATGACGCTGTTATTTGTGAAATTCTGATATTTGTTTTCCTCGGTTTAGAAACGTGTATCGCAACAAGCCTTTCGCGCAACTAATTATGCAAATAGACATTGTTTTATTTGCATGAAATTATAACACCACAAAGAACAAAAGAGCCCTTGAAATTGGTTCGCTGCTTCATATATCATGGGTTCAATGGCTTTGCTGATTGATACGAATCGACCGATATCAGTGTCAGAACTTGCCTAAGAGTAAGTATAGTATAGCGTAGAGAGAGTAATGAGAGGATCATTGACTTCACTGGATACTTTGCCCAAGTATACGCCAACAATAAGGAGCATATGGCTTTGCCTATGACCACGACTGACATATTTCTAAATTGAGTTAAATCGCACAATTTGTAATTATTTTGCAGGGGGATACTTCTTTGATGGGGATAATTTCGTACGACTCATGGGGGATACTTTTGCACGAGGGGGTGATAGTCCCTCTTGTTCATATTCATCCGGCTGGATACTCCATTCTGCTAAGGGGATATAGTTGTATGGGGGATACTCTATTTCGTGACACCAGATCCCCGAAATCGATTAGTTATGAAAATGTAACTTGAAGTAGAAGTGGTATGAATGCAAGGCCACGCTAGATCTGCCCCAGAATTGTGTAGAATTAGAGTGCTACGAAGTAAGTAAGTACTGAGTATAACGCTAAAACATAGTTCGGAAATTTCGAATTAAACGCTATCAAGATTGTCAGAACACTTAGGTGCAGTGATATTATTATTATTAAAGTAGTTTTATATAGCACCCCTTCAAGATTGCCTACTCAGGAGCACTTCCAACCCAACCACGGTCGAACGACGCAGTTTTGAGGACAGTAAGAAACGGTGAAATGACCAATCGGTATTTGACAGAGCTTAGTAGGGAGCCCATTCCCGGTCATTTTGGCAGCCACAGAGAAGGCCTTATGGCTGTCCACACGTGGGGAACAACAAGTTCAGCTGAGCGGAGAGAGCAACCGTTGCGAACATGAGGTGGGACAGCAGAGCTCCCGCAGATAATTTAGTTCTCAAAATAATTCCTAACTTCCTAATTCGTAATAGTTAATTAGTTGAGCGGAAGTAGTTGGCTGTGGAGTTCGTACTCTAATTCTGGAGTGGCCATGATGCTTACCTAGTCGACGGCCATCAACAACGCACCTTTGCGAGCATGAGGTGGAACAGCAGAGCTCCTGCAGATAATTTAGTTCTCAAAATAATTCCTAAATTCCTAATACTTACTTGCTTAATTGAGCAGAAGTAGTTGGCTGTGGAATTTTTAGCACTCTAATTCTACGCAATTCTGGGGCAGCCATGATGCTTACCTAGTCGACGGCTGTCACCAATGCACCTTTGCATTTTCACCACTTTTGGAGAATCGGGTTTTGGGGATTCGGATAGACCCCACCCGACAGATGCATAGCGAATCCCAATCCCCCAGATTGAATTTCAATCGCATTCCTGAAATATATTTTCTAAGTGAAAACAACATTATTTGCTCAAATCTAACTTTTATGGTTATTTTAGAATATACTGTTCAGCATATTGACTGACTAGTCCATACTAGTTTTGGCATTTGAGCGCTTGGTAGAAAGCTGGTTTTGGGTATTCTTTTCGGTCACCTAACAGGGTCTATCCAAAACCTTATTCCCCAAATGAGACGAATATGCAAAAATTATTATGCAATTATCAGGTGCAGGTGGTTGGATGGTATTTTTAATTTGGGATGTTAAAGTGCAACAACTAATGGCATTGATAATTTGAGAGGCTAAAATGATAAATTACCTAAAATACTTTCAAAATGATACCAAGATTGCATAACTGCATACACAAGAAAGATCAAAAATGACAAATTTAATGTGAACAAAATCAAGGCTGTCAGGTGCAGTGTTGTGGCAAATCCTCGAACCCCAATCCCCGAAATTGAATTTCAACCGAATCTCTGAAATCCTTTTTTGAAGTGAAAATATAGCTTCATTTTTATCAAACCAGGGCTTCTGTTTTAGCTATAGACTGTATCTGCTGTGATGAGTAAAATCTGAATGTTGCTTGCAAATGCTATTCAGTCTCTTCCTGAATGACATTGCATTAGACTTTATGACTGAATAGTTAAGTTACATATGTACTTCTTACTAGAAATTTGGAAATCTTTGAGAGCCATAAATGCTGAGAATTTAGGCATTCCAACTTCAGAGGTTGTAAGAGTGAATTCAGTGGGTATAACTCGGCATGTTGTTTGATAAACTGTCAACTTGTACTTATATAGAAGCTTGGCTGTGTGAAGATGACAACTGCAGCTAGACCTACATTTGACCCAGCTAGAGGTGGAACAGGAAGATCAGAGAATGATCTTGGTGCTTTGTCAAAGCAGTATTCCAGTCGGGATCTACCAGGACATACCAAAGTTAAATACAGGTGGGTCATTTATGAAGGTGTCAACCAAGTTTTTATTTAGTTCGTTGGTGTGATTTATCACTGCACTTTGGCATATCAGTGCTAATTCTATGTGTCTTGGATTAAAGAAGACTGTGTGTGTAAGGCTTTAAGCTGCCAAGGTTTAGAATTGTTCGGAATGTGTTCTACATTGTTTGCATGTGTGCTGCCAGTGTCCACTCATTCACAGAAATGCAGCTATATTATTATCTTATGGCAATTCCCTTCTGCCCAAATATTTGGGTCTCAGTAAGTTTCAGATATAGGACTATTTTCTTATGTATCAAGACACTTAATGCCTTGTCTTTCAAGTATCTGTCAGATGTGAGGGGCACATCGCTATATAACTAATCTAACAAATGTAGCGTAATGTGGGCTTAAAACGTTTGTTAAGCAGCGTCAAGTCAAACAGTATATGTAAATTCTAAGATACATCTCACCAACACTGACAGTCAAAAGGAAAAAATGTTGAATGCAATAAGTGATACAAAAAGAGTATACTGGTATGCATTGCATCTTTGAGAGATTCTTTAAAAGGTGCTACATAAATGTTCGTATACATACACAATGGTAGACGTTCCAAGAAGGTAATGTCACACGGAAGAAAGCATGATTAGCGGAAGGTGGTGTGTAGAAGCATGGCACCTGCATGTCCCCATGGGCAGAAGATTTTTACAATTGCTGATCCAAATTGAATACTGAGAAGAAAAGGGGTGGATTGGAGAGAAAGAAGATTGATAGGTAATCTATACATGGGACAAAGAGTGAAAATAAGAGTTGATGGAGAGTACTCAGAACCAGGAAAAATAGGAAGAGGGGTAAGACAAGGATGCCCACTGTCACCAATCCTATTCAACATCTATATAGAAGAGATCATAAGAGAAACGCTAGACGATATGGAGGAGGGGATAAAGGTAGGAGGAAGAAGGGTGAAGGCATTGAGATTTGCAGATGACCAGGCGATGCTGGCAACTAGCCAGGAGGGCTTACAAAGGATGATGGATCGTCTAAATACGGTATCACTGGAATATGAAATGAAAATAAACGTAAAGAAGACAAAGGTAATGAAGATAAACAAGAGAAGCGGTATAATACCACAAACAATAAAGATCACACTAAACGGACAAGAAATAGAACAGGTGGAGAAGTTTTGCTATCTAGGAAGTGTGATCACAGACGATGCAAGATGCCACGAGGAAATAAAAAGAAGAATATCCATGGGAAAAGATGCATTTTACAAAAGAGGAGAGCTGATGAGAGGAACCTTAAGCAAGAATCTAAAGAAGAGAATGGTGAAGACACTGGTGTGGAGTGTGGTGCTGTACGGCTCCGAGACATGGACAATGAGGAAGGACGACATAAAAAGATTGGAGGCCTTCGAGATGTGGGTGTGGCGCAGAATGGAGAGAGTTAGCTGGGTGGAACGGAGGACGAACGAGGAAATCCTGCAAATGGTAGAAGAACAAAGATCACTCATAAGTACTATACGCGGACGACAAAGGAAATGGATCGGGCACATCCTAAGGAGTGAGACACTGCTAAGAGACATCATGGAGGGAAGGATGGAGGGGAGAAAGACGCGAGGAAGACCGAGGGCAATGCTGCTAGACTGGATGATGACAAAAGAAGAAGGATACAGTGGACTGAAGAGAAGAGCACAAGACAGAGAACGATGGCGTCATTGGTCATACGAACCTGCCAATGGGCAGAGAACATAAAGAAGAAGAAGATCCAAATTGACTTTAGAATGGAAAACAAAGCTGTGGTTTCAGGTTTCATTTTTTCCAAATATTAATATTTGGCATATGTCTTTGGCAAGTTTCTATTTAATTATACTTTATCCAAATGTCATAGTTTGTGTTGACATTGTTACCTTTCAATCCTTTACAGGCAGGATGGTCAGAACTCAGCAACTGATCTAAAAAATCGTGACTTCCGTCGTGAACTAGAGGACAGGGAAAGACAGAACCGAGACAAGAGAGAAAGAGGCAGAGGTAAGCTCTTAGCTTTCAGTTGCTGATTGTGCTCCTTTCTATCTATTTGGCTTTAGATTTTTTTTTATCTATTTTGCTACTGTCTCAACTTTTCTTACATAAATTATCTTGTGCACGATAGGCTAGGTCTCTTTTATAGAACATCAAGCTTTTGCAAAGATTAGTCCATTGTTGGAGAACTGTTTTCTTTCTCTTATTTTACTCGGTTACTGAAATGTGAGAGCCAAAATTGGGTGATTACTCCTTTAGATAATCAGTGTTATTTGTAAGCTCTAACATCCTGTACCAGAAGCATTAATGGTTGAAACTGGATGGACCATTTGGGTGTTGTTCCTGACTGTTACTCTAATGTATCTTTTGATCTGTTGATAACCTCAAAGGTTCTGAGATGAGGTTATCTAATGGATCTGAAAAAGATTCAAGGTATCTGGTGACTGTTTCTTTTGCCATTGCTCATGGTATGGTACTTTGAATGTTGTCAGTCCTCTTTGTAATCGTTGCTGCTTTTTCTAATTTCAATGTGTTTTTGTTAAAGAGTCTGGCAGTGCTAGCAGCAGCAGCAATGCGAAAAGACCGCGAATTGAACAGGCTCCAGCATCAAACATAGATGCTGATGACCCAGTTGATGAAGAGGTTTGTTCCTTTTAAGTGTTTTTCAGTGTTTTTGTCCATATTTACTTGCAGTTGGAGAACTCGGCAGAGGTTTGCTAATGCACTATTGTTTTCTTAGACCTAATGTTTATGTCTTAATCTTTCACAAATAATATAAGAAACCTGGCAGAGAAAGGGGGACTACTTTTAGACAAAAACTACAATTTCAATAAGCTGATACCTTAAGGAAGTCGGGCTAAGAATTTCAGGACTTTCGGTTCTGACTCATATATTTTGTTTTGAGAATATAGTATATCTATTGGCAGGAAATCATATATAATCAGTCTGTCTCTGCCTGTGTCATTAATAAAAATTTGTCTTAATATACCACAGGGCTATGAGGGCATAATACAGCCTGATAATATGGAGTGCAATAATTAGATGCAAAAATCAACATTAATGTTCTTAAAAGAGTGCTTTTCAGCTAATCTAGTAAACATCAAGTGATCCTTTTTCTCCAATGGAATCACCTATAGACGATCAAACCAAAACGCTTAAGCTTTTTTGGCCTATGGCTATTGTGGCCATGGATTTTGACCTTTACTGGTTCAGCAGTTTGTTTTTATGATGTGGCCTCAAAGGCTAAATTTAAAAGAAATGTATTTATAGAGTTCTGATCTGTAGTGAACTGTTGAACAGTGGATAACTTGTGGAATATATTCATTGTGCTGTGTAGTAAGAGTCAGTAATAGTGTGATATTTTTGAGCAGTGTTAGTAGTCTGTTGTTGACTGTTTTGTTTTGGTATTTTGTAGGATGATGAGGATGATGACTCTGACGGAGAGGACGATACAGCTGCTCTGCATGCAGAACTTGAGAAGATCAGACGGGAAAGAGCTGCCGAAACAAGCAGAAAGGTAAAGAAGCACCAATCAACTGAACAATTATGATAATGGTTGAATCTCTTTTGATGAAATTCTAGGATAAGTAAAAGAAATTGAAGTTTACAGGACCACTGGGAATTAATTTTCTAATAGCAAAATAGTATGAAAATCACTCCCAGTAGATGAGCTACATTATTCTTAATTTAGTATACAATACATGTATCAATTTGTTCCCTTTGTGAGACTCTTCGTTTTAATTTCAAGTAGTGTTGCATTTGGTAACTTGTATTTGCTCATATTTGTGATTTTCTTAAATATTGCTAGGAGGCAGAAAGGAAAATGACAGAAGAAAAGATTCGAATGGAAAACATCCTGAAAGGAAATCCACTTCTTAACCAAGAAAAGTCAGATTTCAAAGTGAGAAGAAGGTAAGAAAGATTTAAAGGTTTTAAATTAGTCTTGCCGATCTGCTATCATATCTCAGCTTCATAAATTGTGCACTTAGGGAAACAAATTTCGACAGATATGCAGCTTTGTGTTCCAGAATACTTCAGGACTGTTAGGAGTTCAGTTCTGGACAGTACATTCTCAGGTGGTCAAGTTACAATAGTTTAGTCCATCATCATGGATGATAAATGAAAATGCTTTACCTCTGAGAATCCAAATTTCATGAAGCGGTTGATTTACAAAAGTGACTGTGTAGGTATTGTTTGAGCCAACTAATAGAAAAACAACCTGTAGGCCAATACCAGTGTTTTAAAGTTTTGCATGTTTGTTTCGTGTATGTGGGCAACAGGAACAATGATTAATTATAATTATATATGTAACAAACTTTGGAATTTTTTGCATTGATCAGCTATGTTTTGAGCTTTGCTGCAAGGATGGATGACCAGCAACAAACATTTACCAAAATCTTTTCAACCAACAAGCAGTGTTGTTTTAAAAGATTTTGGAAATTATTTTTTGCTGTTTTACTATTTACGTATAGTTGAGCGGCCTTTGACTGTAATTATAAAATGTAAAGTTTCACAGTACGCTGAAGAAATCTGGTGAAAAACGTTAGGCCTTCTTTGCAATGTGAGAGAGGTCAGTGTTTTGTTCAGCTGTGTTTCACAAATTGGTCTTTGTTAATTTCAGATGGGATGATGATGTTGTCTTTAAGAACTGTGCTTCAGGTGACGAGAGGAAGAAAGACAGAACTTTCATTAACGACAGTTTAAGATCCGAATTTCACAAGAAGTTCATGGAAAAGTACATCAAATAATGAAACCTTAGTAACATTGTACTGATATAAATGAGGGGAAATTCTTTTGTCGTAGTTAAAACAAAGGAGCCTGAAGCTGACTGAATGACATAATGGCTCTGATTGTTTTCTGTTTTTTATTATTCTGTACAATATATTGGTTTGGATTAACGAAGTTTTCCTAAATTCTTCTTAACGTTGGTGCTGATATTGAAAACAAAACATTCCTTTTGTAAAGCAAATGCCCTTTATGACACTTGCTACGGTTGTCTGAGTATTGTCATGATCTGGTTTTGTCACAGTTAAAATTTGACTCGGAATTAAATTGTATTGATGAATGAAAATAAATAACTAACCTTCAGACAGAAGAAGAGCAGTTCCTGAGGCAGCCGTTAGTGTGTGGTGTTACCGACTTCATGTTTCTCAGCCTTGGTGTATGAGGGTGGGTGGCCAGTCTACTCTCTTGCTTCCTGATCTTCCCTCAGCAGCAGTATGTGATCACATTGTACTCATTGCTAAGTTGTCAAGGGGGTACAAGTGAATTGGAACCCCAAGACAAATTTCTGTCCTGGCAGGGATTTGAACCTGTGACCTCTTGATTGACAGTCCAGCACACTAGCCACTAGACTTATGCCACCACCATAAACAACACCTATTTACTTTTCCTATTTAAAATTACATTAAAACACATCACTGTTGTTGCAAGCTTTAAACTTTTCTCTACACAGTCGGCTTTAGTTTCAGTTCTCTGTGTAGGAGTCTAGTATAATGTAATGTGTATTGTAAATTGGTCCAGTTACTCGATGCCTAAGCAGGTGATGTAAGATTGAACAGTTCTGACGTTTCTTTCCAGAAAAACAGATGAGGCATTTGCTTACATGTAGTTATGATATGCCTCTTTTAACAGCAATCTTTGTGTCCTGGGTGTAAATAACACTCTTATAAATCGTAAAGTAAGACAGGCTACATGTAATTAGTGTTGATAATTGCTGTGCAAATTGTTTATAATTTAATTAGTACTTAGAATATATAAACTATTAATTATTAATATATCCAGCTATAACTGAACTGAAATTGAGGTTATCAAGGATTTCTGAGTGCTGTGGAAGAAATAACAACATCATGCAATACCAGTTGTTTAAAGCCAAAGTAACCATTTGATTAATTGTAGCTGCAAGGGAGACTAAAAATTTACTGGAATTTCGAGGTAGAAATATCAGTTGAACTGAAGACTTGGCAGATAAAAGTTGGTGAACTCCAATTAAGCTTTCTTTGATGTTTGAATCTAGTTTTGAAGTATGACTTTGCATGGGAAGCCATTTGGAATAAGACATTTCCAGGGGAGTAACTGGTCTAAAAGGGGGATACCAAGTTCGTACATGAAGCAAGATGAAGACTCTGGGAAGGCTCAATGATAACATATTGATTGGCATTGTTTAAAAAATGGGGTATGATACTCCCAGTCAAAAAGTGCGGGTACGGGTACCCCTCGTACCCCCACAAATTACGCTTATGATTTCCTCATCATCTTCAGTTGGGAGTGTGACAGGTCAGGCTTGAAACAAAGCATAAGAAATTACAGTAAGCTTACAGATAGAAAATTCCATTCAGGTGGAGTGAAAATGTAACAAGAGCAGTTCCATAGCTGGGGCACTTGCCTTATCTTAAGAGTCGCATTCATAAATTCTCAAAAAGCAGGTTGATAGGCATATCGGTTTCCAGGAAGGAGAACAATAGCGTCAAACTCAGCAATTGCTCATTGAATAACTAATAGGCATATGTTGCATTCTTTTATGGTCAAACACAAGGCAGAATGTTGGGCTGTCTTTTTGAGGAGGACGAGTCTTTGCTGCCGACTCGTATGAACGATGTGTGCAGTGTCTGGTCGTTCTGGCGATGTTTGCCGAAAGTTAAGTGGAGCGGGAATGAAGACGATTGCAGTTGTCAATGGGATTCGTTGAAGTGGCACTCTTGGTCGCCTGCGAATTGCATCAATCGAGTGCACGACAAACATTTGACACGGGCAGCGCAAATAGCGACCGACACTAAACGCTATCGATGGTGAAGAAGTCTAGATCAAGGAAACAACAAAGGGTTAGGCGTTAGGCTTTCCGCCCTCAATCTTTGACAGTCACAACAGGACTTTGAGACAGATAATGTTTGATTCTAATGGCCCAGGGATGCGTAGGAAACACGTACTTTTTCGTTTCTAACCAAGCATCATTGGTCTTCGTTGAAGACTTCATCGAAAGTGCAAAGAAGGGCTACAAAAATGATTTGGGGCTACAAGGACCTGAGCTATGAAGAAAGGTTGAAAAAGTGTGGACTAACAACATTGGAGAGAAGGAGGAGCAGAGGAGATCTAATTGAAGCTTATAAGATTATCACTGGAAGGGAAGCACTGCAGTGGGAGAGGTTCTTTGAATTAGCACCAAACAAGGCAACTCGGGGGCACAGATATAAATTATTTAAGAAGCCAAAAGGAACTTTAGGGCAGAAATTTTTCAGTGCAAGAGTTGTAGAATTGTGGAATGGTTTGGATGATAGTACTGTCTCAGTAGACACAATAACAGCTTTTAAGAAGACGCTAGGGAAATTGGGCTATTAAGCGTTCGAGATTAATTTGCAGTGGTTCTAACACAGACTACACGTCTTCTGCACCACTTAATACCCTTGTTATATTATATATATTATAATGCTAAGAGAGGGAAAGCTACCCAACAAGCGCAAATGTAAGCGCTGAAATTACATGGTCTAGGTAAACTGGAGCTTACTATTGTTCGCCAGGGTCCGCTGAATAGATACAGGCCTCTGTGGGTCACTGGACGGTCCTACTATAGTACTGGGACACAGTGTCGTAGCAAGACTTAAATTCAAGCGGAGGCAATTCCGAGAGACACCCAGGTGTAGTGGGGTTTGGGGAGGGGTACTTGGGGTGCGAGGTATAACCCGCGGAACCTTGTTGAAATCTCAATTGCTCGTACGCGCATTTCAGTGTAGGTTGAAACCGTTTAACTGCTGTCTAAACCCATGCGTTTCACCATTCACGTCCAGAAGTTTTGAAAATTCGATCGTTTTGTTGTTAACAATCAAGCTTCACAGCTTCACAGACCATTGGCAAAATCCTTGTCATTGGTCAATCGAAGTTCCCGTAGGCTAAAAAAGCAAGTTGCTTCATACTGGCTACGCCTAGGCTATGCTATCCACCCACCCATGGACAGTCCTGTTGTCAAGACCTTAAACCTCAAGACCAAGACTTTGAACCTCAGGACCAAGACTTTGAACCTCGAGACCAAGACCAAGATTTGAAACTCAAGACCGAGACCAAGACCCAAAAATCACAATCATGTCCACACTTTTATTCCTTACTAAAAAAATTGTCAAGTCGGACTACTCGCTATTTTAATGAAAACGTGAGTCTTTTATTTTATTCAAGCAAAAAACTCTAAATGCAGACTGAATTATGAGAATTTGGAATTCGTATTTACAAAAGTCCTTCATGCGAAATGTTATTTCAAATGCCTGTTCCATTTTTATTAAATCCAATTCGTTCAGAATTTTCTGTGGGCTTCATAAAAATTCTTCCATGTGAAAGACTACGTTCTACAGGGAGGCCTACTGAAATAGCTGGCAAACACAGCAGCTTTTCAAGAACCGGGTGTAAATGTACAAATCGTGAGTAGGCCTATGTATTGAAATCATTCCATGGTAAATATCAGGTAATAAAAATAATTGTTCAACTGAACAGTAAAGCCTCATTCACACCGTGTAAATACTAAAGTAATTGTAGGCCTATAGTAATCACTGGATAAATTTGTTAAATTCTTACGTATAGGCCTAGGCCTAATTAAGTTTTCTTAAACGACTGTTCATATTGACAAAAGTCTTGGGCTTGGTCTTGGATAAATTTGGATAAATTTGTTAAATTCTTGCGTTTTCTTAAACGACTTCATATATTGACAAAAGTCTTGGTCTTGGTCTTGCAAGACCAAGACCAAGACTTTGAACCTCAAGATCAAGACCTAGACTTTGAACCTCAAGACGAGACCAAGGCTTTTAAAAACAAACTCGAGTGGCGGCGATCTTGTCTGAGAGGTGGGGGGGACAAAGTCGGCCACGGTCTGGTCGATTACCTTTTTTAAGGAATTCGTGTCCCCAAAAATTTCTTAACTTTTTTAGGAATTCATCTCCACAAAAACTTTCTACAAATGCATCTCCAAAAAAGTCGATGACCTTTTTTAGTCATTCACCTCTTTTACAACTTAGGGTCTCGCAAAACAATGCAAACATTCCCAAACCATTTCAAGACTTTTTTTCTTAATTCTTCTCAAAAATTTTAATGACCTTTTTTCGGAATTTCTTCTTACTTTCACATAATTTTGGGGGGGACACTTCTGCCAAAAAATTGAATTTTTACCTTATCTCGTCAAAAAAGGCATTGAAAACCCTCACACGCAATTACATTTCCTGGCCTTTCTTAGTGTTTCTTCAAAATTGGGGGGGGGGCAAATGTATGGCGTGTCCCCCCACTCTTAAAGGTGGGGACCGGGTCTTGTCCCCTCGACCCCCCTAGATCGCCGCCCATGCACTCGAAACCAAGACCTTGGTCTCGAGGACAAGACTGCCCATGGACTCCTACCACCATGCATCCATCCAACCCCAATAAGACATTCATTCATCCATTCACCCACGCACCAATCAACTGGTTTTTCTGTCCGTGTATCCATCCATCATCCATCCATCAATCTATACGTCCATCCATTTAACTCCATCGAAGTAACCTGAAAGGGAAACTCTATCTGGACATCTTAATCTGCCCAAAGATCGAAAGTGAACAAAAGCCCCATCCATCTCTCCATCCATCCATCTATTCATCCACCAATCAAGTCATTCATTCATGTAGTCGTCCATCTATCCGTACATGCATCACCCACAAAGTCAAGTCATTCATCCAACCGTCCACCCTCTTTGAAGATTGAAGTTCTAGATCGAAACCCAGCCTGAAGATCCAAGCCTTAGAATGCCTTAAGTATAAGAGAAAATCTTTGGGTTGTGCTGTTATATTACCGTGAAATTGCTCTTGACTTTACGCTGGGCAACACTTTATCATCCAATGATACATGAAATGCATGCCTCTCAGTATACATTGACCTTAGTGTTGCTTTTGACACTGTCGACCACCAGCTATACTGGATGTCTTCTAACCGCCTCCGTCTGAACCCCTCCAAGACCCAATATATATGGCTGGGTACTCGCAGGCAACTTGGTAAGATTGATCTTGCTAGCCTTGCTACTGAATTCCCTAATGTCGTCTTCTCCACTTCTGTCCGTGACCTTGGTGTCACCTTGGACTCTGAACTCACCCTCTCCCAGCATATTTCGCAGCTGAGCCGGGGTTGTTATTTCCAGTTACGTCAGCTCCGTGTGGTCTCCCGCTCTCTCTCTCTCCCAAGCACGCAGCTACTCTCGTTCATGCTTTCATTACCTGTCGACTTGATTACTGCTGTTCTCTCTATATTGGTCTCCCTCACACTCGACTGCATTGCCTTGAACGCGTTCTACGCTCTGCTGCGCGCCTCGTTGGGCGCATCCCTAAGTTTGGTCACGTGTCTGACTACATGCGTGACGTCCTCCACTGGCTTCCTTTTTCGCAACGCATTGTATACCGGGTTGCTTCTATTGTCTGGCAGTGTCAGCTTGGCCGCGCTCCTTTCTATCTACGTGAGCTTTGTTTTCCAGCGTCCGCACTTCTTGGTCGCCGTTCACTCCGTTCCACCGCCCGCGGTGACTTACATGTTCCTTTCGCTCGCACTGCAACCATGCAACAGCGAGCATTCTCCGTTGCCGGTCCCACTATCTGGAATGGCCTTCCTGTTGGACTGCGGTCTCTCCCTCGAGACTCATCCACCTCTTTCTTCTCTGCTCTTAAGGCTGTTCTCTTTCGTCGAGGTTGGGCTGGGAGCGCCTCTGAATAGTTGCCTTGAAGAGCGCGCTATATAAATGTCTAATTGATTGATTGATTGATATACTACTTTCTAGACTCAGCAAAAGCCTTGGAGTCTCTGGGACTGCCTTAAAATGACTGGATTTTAGTGGTAGAAATTTTAACTTTTAATGAAAACAACGCGACGCTTTAGCTCATACATATAGGCCTAAAATCAGTGCCGGATTCAGCCATAAGCCAAAAACTATGTACTGCAGCTATAGGGCGGCTATAGGGCCTCACAATTCGCAGCATGGGAGCCTAAAAAATTCTGAATTACTTGGGGCTTTTAAAAAATTGATATGTAGGCCCTACTGCAGAGTCTGAGGAGAGTAAATCATACGAATTTTTTTAGAATTTCGTCAAGTTTTGCATAAAAATATTTTAAAAATGAAAAAAATAGTGTCGGTTCTATCCGCTCGAAGGCCTTTTTCGTCAGCGCAGATTTCGAGTTTTGGATACATCCAGCGACACGATGCGCCTGCAATTTTCTTAGCGGCCACGACGCCTGGCCAACATAATACTCTTTTCGATCCGTATAGGGCCTATATAGTAGACTTTCTTTTTGTGACGTTATAATGGTGTGATGATGGGAAACATTAGGCGGGCTATTCAAATCACAGTTTGCTAGATTTCAACGCAGGATTTCGGTCGTCTGCATTTGAAAATATTTTATTCAATTCTTTGCTAACTTTGCATTATTGTAGCAAGCTAAAATAATTTTATTATTGCGCTCTGTGCCAAGCGTAAGTAGAGCGACCAATAGGCCCTCTAACGACCAAATGTGTTATCTCGAATATTTATTTATTTGTTATAAATAATTATATGTTCCAACAGGGCTGTAGTGGTAAAATTAGCGGTGAGTATGTATACACGCTATCGGTTAGTTTACCGAAACAAGTTAGAGGTGAGTAATCTGAGTATACGCTACAGTATTTCGTGAGTAGGCCTATACGCTACGGTACAGAATTTTAATATAAATAAATATTTATATTTTGTGAGGTGAGTATACGAGTATACTCTAGTGAGTATACTCTAGAGGTAAGTACACACTGTAGGCTATACCCGCGTATACCCGAGCGACAACAGCCCTAGGCCTAGCCTACATGTGTTCCAACGACAATTTTTAAATAAGCCTTCACTGTCTGCAGGTATCTATAATTATATATATATTATGCTACACTTTTATTTGTTGTTACTTAGGCTAATTTGGTAAATCCGTAGTTTATGTTGGTAAATTATGTCTATTTAGATACCTAAGGACCTTTTTAGATAGGCTTACCTAACCGAAACTAGAAGTTGGATGAACGATGAAAATATTTCACAATAAAACTTAAACTAGAAGTTGGATGATTGATGAAAATGATACAAACTCAAACTACAAGTTGGAATTGCAATGAAAATAGGCCTAGGCCTATATCGTTTTTGTGCCGAAATTATTGCTGCGGTTGAGCGATGAAAACATTTTATACTAAAACTGAAACTAGAATAAAGTTGGATGGTCGATGAAAATATAGCTCAAACCATGAGCTAGATGGTCGATGAACATAATTAATTAGCCTATAGCTCAAACGAAAAGCTGGATGATCGATGAAACTATTTCATATAAATATTGAAACTAGAAGTTGGATGATTGTATAGTGGAAACCGAATATAGGCCTAATACTTAGTAGGCCTATAGGCTACTTTGTAAGCTAAACTTAGTCCTTCCGGTGCATGTCTGCACATCGGGCAACGCATCTCCACCCTCCTCTGTCCACTGCCAGCCTCCGCCTCCTCCCACGTAAGTTCCAGATGGAGCTGACGTAGGCCCCTATTATGAATAATACATAGAAATAATTTACCAACCTAAAATAATATTCATACAGTCAATTTACCAACCTAAACTACGGCTACCCTTAATTTTATCACATTAAATTTTTATTTAATTTTAAATGGATATTATAATTCAAGATAAAGTAATTAGTTTAATAATTATATCATTCCGTCTCAAAATTTAGGCCCTATTCCATATGTCACCGAGGGAGCACCCCTCGCTACGGCACTGTAAATTTGTATGATTTGCGTATTGTAGGCAGGTGCGTTTTAAGGTCGTCGTATAGGACTCTTACATTCGTGAACGTCAACTCAACCAGTGTTTAATCTAATCCCCTCTTCTGGGGGGGGGGGGAGGAATAGGTTTTTTTTGGGGGGAGGGGAGGGGACAAACGAGCGTCCGTCTGAAGGGTGGTCGCCAAAAAATGTCAGAATTTCGACATAAGGTAAGCCTATGATTTGAATTCATCCGTCTTTTGGAATTTCATCTTACAAAAATCTTGATGACCTTTTTTTAGTAATTCATCTCTTTCATCACTTTTTTAGAAATTCGGTCAAAAAATTTACTTTTTTTCTGGGGGAAACATGAATCCTGGGGGATTCCCCCCCAAGGTGTCTATAGATTAAACACTGCAACTCAACTGCCAATTCTGCATTAAAGTTAAACGTATTCACATTAGCTTAACTTAAACTCAATCAATCAATTAGACAATTAGACATTTTTTATACTGTTTCAGTATAAAATTTATTGGTTTTGAATTTGCTTGTATTTGCAATTTTTGTGGCTCTATTTCCAAGTTGATAGCCTAATTCAATATCTCATTTTAAGATTTTCAGACTTTTGTAGCCCTTGAAAGTTTCGTAGGCCCTAGGCACTGCAGTGCCTAGTCAGCCCTACTGTGCATGCCTAGTGGATAAAACGGCCCTGCCGAAGTACGTATAGGCCTACGTTCCCTTCTCATTAAAGCACTGATCTTGCCGCCGCTGTTCTGCTATAACAATTAAGATTGTCGAGAAACTTAAGCGGTCACCGCAGTGGACAGTGCAATTCTATGTCATATCAGAGCAAAGCGTCATATAAGTTCTGCGCTTACCAAAGCATGTTTCAGATCACACATAGCTAACGGCAGTCTTCTGTCTGCTCTCGTCTCGATTAGGGCCTATTCCAACTCGGGTTTTAGCCTACATGTAGGCCTAGGCTATCTCAGATCATGAAGTGAGCAGGGTAAACGCATCACCAACCCATGGCTCGCATTGGCGCTGCATGCGTGCATGCTGTCGTATAAACTCATATTAACCCTGCTCAGTCATTGCATTGGCTTCCTGTTGAATTCAGAATAAGATTTAAACCTCTCATCTATAAAACCCGTACAATAATTGAGCTCTCCTACCTACTACCAGTCTTGTTGTCCTCGAGACCAAGGTCTTGGTCTCGAGTGCACTCGAGTTCGTTTTTAAAGTCTTGGTCTTGGTCTTGAGGTTCAAGGTCTTGGTCTTGAGGTTCAAGGTCTTGGTCTTGATCTTGGTCTTGAGGTTCAAAGTCTTGGTCTTGGTCTTGCAAGACCAAGACCAAGACTTTTGACAATATGAAGTCATTAAATTTTAACAAATCGCAAGAATTTAAAAAATGTATCCAATGATTACTAATACAATTGCTTTAGTATTTACACGGTGTGAATGAGGCTTTACTGTTGCTTTGGACAATTATTTTGACTTCCGGTTATTTAATTACCATGGAATTATTTCAAAACAGGCTCACAGTATGTACAGTTACACAGGTATCCTTGAACAGCTGTGCCAGTGATTTCAGCACTTGTAGAATGTATTTTTCACATGGCAGAATTTTTATCAATTTTTACCACAGGTCACGTCCTGGTCAGAAAATTTTGAGCGAATTGGTTTTATAAAATGCAACAGGCATTAGAATAACATCTTGCATGAAGGACTTTTGTAAATACGAATTCGGACTTCTCTGCAGTCTGTATTTTGAGTTGTTTTGTTTGAATAAAGTAAAAGACTCATGTTTCTTTAAAATAGCGAGTGGTCCGACTTGACAGTTTTTATAGTAAGGAATAGAAGTCTAGATATGATTGTGATTTTTTGGGTCTTGTTCTCGGTTTTGGTCTTGAGTTCCAAAGTCTTGGTCTTGGTCTTGAGGTTCAAGGTCTTGGTCTTGGTCTTGGTCTTGAGGTTCAAGGTCTTGGTCTTGGTCTTGGTCTTGAGGTTCAAGGTCTTGGTCTTGGTCTTGGTCTTGAGGTTCAAGGTCTTGGTCTTGGTCTTGGTCTTGAGGTTCAAAGTCTTGGTCTTGGTCTTGAGGTTCGAGGTCTTGGTCTTGGTCTTGAGGTTTAAGGTCTTGATAACAAGACTGAGCCTATGACATATATTTGGTCGAACTAGTGTTCACCCCTAGCATCAGAATATAAAGTTGAATATCCAACTCTGTTAATTACCACAGCTGCCCAGTTCAGCGAAAACGATCAGTTTCAAATGTTGATGAATGTTTCGTGTATCCTATAAATTCCTGGCATGCAGATGCGCAGATCCAGAGGAAGCCATTCCAGCCACAGATGACATAAATTTCAATGCAATAATTAAACTCCGAAAGACTTCATCAAAGACATTTATTGTAAAAAGTGTTTGCATAGGTCTACATATCGTAATATTGCTTGTAATGTTAACGCTACGAACAATTGACACATGATTCATCTTAGAAAAGCAATGCACATAAACACTTTTGTACAGTAAGCTAATTATCAAATTATTTATCATAATTATACGATCTTCAACTTTTATCAAGAAACCACCAAAACAGAAGCAAAAGCAGAGCAGACAATTACAATGCGAGGCTTTCGCAATCGTAATCTCCAAACTTCTCAAGCGCCACTTTAGCATTGTTTAATCATATCGAAACTAACTCCACCAGATAGGCGTGAGGCGGGCAAGCATAATGTTGGGTAATGAGAAATATTAAAAAGTTCTCAACATTTCCAATAGGAATTTATACCATGAAGAAGTTAGAGTTAAAATTTCAGAACTTTTAGTCCAAAATTAATGCAGTTTAGTTTTGAAAATATAAATATAAATTGGTAGGCCTATATGTAGGCCTACTGGCCTAAGCATATATAGAAATTATTAATAGACTTCCTTTTTGCATTAAAGGATAGGTAGAGTTAGTGCAATGAGATGACAACAAAAGTCATTTGTAAAATTCCGCAAAATCAGTTATTCCTGCCGTTCAAAATAGCCGAAAATAATTGAATCCTGTTACCTACGACTTTTTCAGATAGGCTACTTAAACAGATTTCAAGACTGGATAGGCCTACATAAACGGCATTTAAATTCAACGACTGCTTATAATAAGTCGGTTACAACACATACGCGTACAACAGTATCAAGCAATTTGTTCCAAAGCAAAATATGAAACTTGGATATTCTACAAATTTCGTACAAATAATGCCAAGCGAATATGAATTACTTAACGAATATATAAGGCATGTATACGACAGTCATTTCTAAAGGCAGACGACACAACATAGACCGTAGGCCCTATATAAAAACGATTTAAAGCGATTTACAAAACTGTAAAAACGACACCAGACGCGTCATAAAAAGACACAAGCTATTTCACGATATACATTAATTGGAATGCCACAAAAACCTGTTCAAAAATTTAGTAAGCTGTGAGCAAATAATTGGCTAGATGTGTTTAAGTGTTGAGTTAACTTCCAATAATTTTATATATATATATATATATTATATATATATTATAAATATATATATTATATAGATAATAGATATAGGCCTAATGCCTATATATATCGGACAGTTCTCACCAACATGTAGGCCTATTTAGACTGATCTCATAACATTATAGTCCTAATTAGACTGAACTCATTGTTATAGATATAAGATGCGGTCAGGGCTCTAGGGCGTCTGTCAGCAGCCAAAGCAAAGATGCGCAATAGCGCATGGCTAGCAGGCAACAGTAATTAGGCCCTAACAGAGCATATAGGGCTACACAAGGGCGTAACTTTGGTCTAAAAATGGGGTGCCAATTTCTTACAGACACTGAAGCAAGGCGGAAACTGCAATCTCTGGGAAGGCACAGTAATAAACATTGATTGGCATTGTTCAAAAGTGGGGGCTACGGTACCCCAGTCCAAAAGTGGGGCACGGTTACCCCTCGTACCCCCACAAATTACGCCTATGCATATACAGGTAGCGTATTTGGTCTTATACGAAAGTCGGTATAGTTTGAAATAAGACGTTTAAAATGAACTCTCTTATCCCGGTCGGAAGACACTTAAAGGCCTAACTGGTCCAATCGTCAGCAATTGTCATGCACCGGTTTCATTGTCGTCTCAAGGCTCTACAGGGCTAGAACAAACACAGACCTATTCTACGCCACACCCGAAGTCAAGCAGCTTCAGTTTATTCGGTTCATGAGGCATCCTATAGCCTACATGTAAATATAATGTAGAGGCAATCATGGTCAAATTCAGTCCGGATCCAGCCGGATTTGAGATCCGATGCATCCGATTTGAGATCCGCCACCTGAACTATGAGATCTGTTACTAACAGAAGAAGATCCGTCACCTAAATGTCTCTTAGGAGACTTAGGTTGCAGTAATTGGCTATATGCATTATGTTTCACACATTCGTACGTGTTGTATCCGAATATCGAACAGCGAGCACCAATTAAAGATTAGCCAGAAAGACTTGGGTTTTGGTTTCGCAAAAATTTTGAGATCCGCTACCACTGGATGAACAATTTAACCACTGTGTTAACGTAAATCTCCGAATGTATAGGCCTACTTGACTATTCTTACACCACTGCACGCATACGTGGTTAACTTTAATATATACCACTGCAAGCATACGTACACAACTTTAATATTTCCTGCTTTAAGAAACTTAACGTAGGCCTATTCTACGTGTGGACAATATCGCGATTCTTCAACTTGTCACAAACACTGAGTCCTGAATATGCACGTCAGACCTCAAAAGGCGAGACTGAGATGAGACCCGAGACGACCTTGCCCCGAGACCGAGACGAGACCGAAACGTTAACTGCTCAGTCCGAGACGAGACAAGATCATCTCGAGATCGAGACGTCGAGACCGAGATTACATTCCTACCAAAAATATACATGTATTCAACATTATTCAAAACGGTACACGTCCAATTTCTTGTATAAAATAGAAGCTTTAGAAATGATAAAGAACACGCCTAACAATACTACTAACGATATTTTGTAGGATTGTAAGTTGTAACTCGGTTGTTTATCCATCCAAAGTCAATTGCTTGCTCCTCGATGCTGCCGCATGAAATCATTCAGTCATTTGTCTTAAGTCATTCTGTCATTGCTTGGGTTATACAGTCATTCTCTTGAGTAACTCCTCTTGAGCCATTCAGTCATTCGCTTGAATGATTTAGTCATTCCTCTTAAGTCATTCAGTTATTCTCTCGAGTCATTAATTAACTTCAGCCATTCAGTCATTCGCTGGAGTTATTCAGCCATTCCCCTTGAATCATTCGGTCATTCGCCTTAAGTCACTGAGTCATTTCCTTTAGTCCTTCAGCTTAAGTCACTGAGTCATTTCCTTTAGTCATTCAGCTTAAGTCACTGAGTCATTTCCTTTAGTCATTCAGCTTAAGTCACTGAGTCACTTCCTTTAGTCATTCAGCTTAAGTCACTGAGTCATTTCCTTTAGTCATTCAGCTTAAGTCACTGAGTCGTCCGTGTTTAGTCATTCAGTCGTCGTTCACTGGCACCATTCAGGGCCATGGTTGAGCGAGGAAGTGGTCTGACTTGGACAAGGCGCAAGGAACGAGAGTTTCCAATTCTGACATTCCGCTGGAAATGTAAAGCTGCTGCTGCTGTTGCTCTGGGGAAAAGTCTGTCGTAGGATGCATGACGTAGAGAGGGGATTGGCAGGGCAATGCTGCGTCTGGGTAAACTGCGAAGGGGTCTGTCAGGAGAAGGGGCGTCGGGTGACGCTGCGGGTGACAGGGCGTCGAATAACCAGAATCGAGCATTTGATCAGAAGAACTCGGATGTAGAGTCGAGTGATCATAGACGTCTAGAATGACGTGGGCAGTAGGCGTCCAATTGGAGCAAGGAGACGAAGCAATTGCCTCGGGTCCAGAGCAGAAGGGCCCGACGCTGCTTGGCACTGGGGTCAGCGGAGGCAGAGCAAACGACGGTGCCTCGTTGCTCAGCATGCAGTTGGACGCGTAGTAGACGAACGACTCTTCTGTCTCGACGCCATCTGGTGTTTCGAGCAGAAGACGCGGACTGACTTCGAAAGAACTGGCGACGAAGTTGACGCTGCTTGGCGACAGTCCTCGACAGAGTTTCCGGGCGAACAGAACCTGGTTGGGTCGTCTGTCCGTGCTGAGGATGGTTGTCAGGGCCTCGATGTAGTTCCTCGCCAAGCGAAGCGTCTCTATCTTCGACAGCTTCTGCGTCTTGGAGTGGAAAGGCACGTGGCGCCGCAGGTGTTCGAGGGCGTCGTTCAGTCCGTGCATTCGGCTGCGCTCGCGTGCGTTCGCCTGCATCCGTCTCTGCCTCAGTCGACCCTTCGTCGTCGTCGTCAGGCGCTTCATCGAACCTCTTCTCCTGTTCGCAACCGGATCTTCCTCCACCACGTCGTTATCTCTTCTTCCACGTCCGTCTAAGTCTGTCTCGTAGACTGGAAGCTGCGCTGCCACAGCAATGCATTCGCTTCCTTCTTCCTCATCCTCCTCTGAGAAGGATGATGACGATAAGGTTGACGATGACAGCATGCCATAGTCTCTTGTTGTCACTCTGTCTATTGTCTCTTGGACTGGCATAGCGAAAGTCTTTTAGTCTTTTGGTCAATTTCTAAACAGAAACAAATTATACTCTGTCTATTGTCTCTTGGACTGGCATAGCGAAAGTCTTTTAGTCTTTTGGTCAATTTCTAAACAGAAACAAATTATACACAATCATACACAATCATGTAAAATATGGTAGGCTAACGTATGAATCGCGTATTCTCAAGCACAGCATTTATATAACGCTTTTCGAAATGAAATTAATAGATAAGCATCAAGGTGTAATATATTCAGATAATTGAAAATTTTGACCCCAGTTGGCCGATCATCCCTCTCATTCCCTAGATGTTTAACCTTAGAAATTTCTGACTGGTGTCCTTCACTATTGATATCCATTCCTGAGATGCTGCTGCGCTATTGTGAGTTGAGGCACTTGAGAATCAGTGTTTAATCTAGTCCCCCTCTTCTGGGAGGGGAAACAAGGTTTCTGGGGGGAGCAAAGAATTTACACAAGATTTTTTCTTCCATCTTGAAAAAGTTGATGACTTTTCCTAATTTCATCTTTAAAAAAAGTTGATGACTTTTTTTAGTCCTTCGTACGATTTGTTCACCTTTTCTACAGCAATTATACTCTCTCAAAAAGGTTGATGACCTTTTTTAGGAATTAATCTCTCTGGGGGGAACCATGTAGGCCTATCCACATGTATCGTGGGGGAATTTTCCTCCCCTAAAGGTCTCTACATTGTGTTATTGCTGGCCTCTGGGGGGGGGGAAGATAAATCCTGGGAGGGGACATTCCCCCCCAAAGACGTATAGATTACTCACTGCTTGAGAATAGAAGCCGCTTTTGAAATTATGTTCATTTTAAAAAGCTACTTCTATACGCTATACTGAATATAGGTGTAATGAAACATAATTAATGAACGAAAAACAAATTGCATTAATAAACAATTTTTGTTGATCCCGCGCTTCCTTAGTATACGACGATGCCTAGAACTAAGTGTTTTCTCAAGCATTGGACTGTCTTCCATTACACCTACGAATCATTTCATCTCAGACAGCTCAAGAAACATTTTCAAGCCATCCAAGACGCATCTGTTAAGATCTGCTATAGATCGCCACGTTAAGCGTCCTTGTGAAGTTCTGAAAAGGCTTGGGCGTCAGCAGGAATTTTTTTGGGGGGGGGCAATATTTTTGTGGGAGGAAATTTTTTTAGGTGGAGCACAGTGAGTTTTTGCATGGCTATTTATAAGCACGGAACACATGACAACTTTAAAAACAAATAATGGTCAAGGACTTTACCTAAATATTTAAGTGGTTTTTGCATTGAAAATCGCGTTGGGACTGTCGTAATAATCATGATAATCAAAATATTTTTTTAAATATTTGCAAAATCCATGGGGGAATGCCCCCTTGTCCCTCCGGACGCCCATGGAAAAGGCGCATTACAAATAGACAGATAGGCCTACATACATATAATTGCATTAAATTTGTATTTGTAAAAATGTGTTTACAGCGTTTGATATAGGCTATTTGTCGCATTCCCTGGGTCTTGGGTCAAACCTTTACCCTCTAAGCCTAAGGGCCGTATCCAGTCACGTTCCTCCAACTTCATTGCCCTTGGCTTGCCACTCCCTGACTTCCAGTGACCATTGGTGTCTCCTCTTTTATTGCTAGCAGTGAACATGCATCTGCCACCTTCTAACAACGTTTGCAAACTGTCCTATTTCGTGAAGCGTCTGGCTAATACTATTATTTATATGATGATGATGATGATGATGATGATCAGGGCTGTAGCCGAGCTGCCGAGAGTAGGCCTATACGCGGGTATACAGCGTATACTCACCTCTAGACAGCGTATACTCATGGCTGGGCCGCTGGAGCGAGGATATACGCGGGTATACAGCGTATACTTACCTCTGTAGAGACCGTATAGCCACTGACTAATGAAATTTCCACAAAAAGAAAGGTAATGAAAGGTTTTGAGGGCAAATTACTAAAAAAGGTCATCAACTTTTTGAGCGACGAATTCCTTAAAAAGTAAAGAATTTTCTGAGAATTCCTTAAAGGTCATAAATTTTTCCTAGACGAATTCCTAGAAAAAAGGTCATCACATTTTTTTAGGGTAACACCAGCCTTAGTGACGCCGCTTCTCACCGGTAGCGTGTACTCACCTCTAATTTTACCACTACAGCCCTGATGATGATGACGATGATAATAATAATAATAATAATACGTATACCACCACCACCACTAACACCACCATTACCACCACCACCACCACCACCACCACCACCACCACCACCACCACCACCACCACCACCACCACCACCACCACCACCACCACCACCACCACCACCACCACCACCACCACCACCACCACCACCACCACCACCACCACCACCACCACCACCACCACCACCACCACCACCACCACCACCACCACCACCACCACCACCACCACCACCACCACCACCACCACCACCACCACCACCACCACCACCACCACCACCACCACCACCACCACCACCACCACCACCACCACCACCACAACCACCACCACCACCACCACCACCACCACCACCACCACCACCACCACCACCACCACTATACTACTACTACTAATAATAATAATAATGAGTGGAAACTAGAGCTAGAGACTAGAGCTCGTACTGCCTTGCTTCTCCACCGTATCCAGCACACACTGCAGCGACACACGCAAAGCTCCGTGGACCAGTTCTGTATACGAACGCTTGCCATAGGTTGATCAATGCGAAACCTCGTTGAGATTACATTAAAAATAGATGACAGGAATCAAGTCAAAGAATTACGACGACGTGATGGAGAGAAAACACGAAACAGGAGCAGAAGACGAAGCCAGGAAGAAAGAAAGAGAACAACAAGTTGGAAGCGGATGAACAAAAGGTAAAACGACGCAACAAGAAGCGAGGAGTAAACTCAAGAGAGGAGGAGAAATGGTAGGAAGACGCGGTAGGATAAAGGGAAGAGACGGACTGAAGTGGAGAAGGAGGATAATGCCGTGACTGGCGACCATCAATAGCTTCTTGCTTGGGCCAAATGAAATGCCTGTGTCGGCGTTTACATGGAGTGAATGGCAACCGAGCCAGCCATCGATTCGATTAAGCTGATTGGTTTCGTGCCATGCACAGAGACGATGATAGATGGAGGAAGGGAATGGAATAAGAGACAAATATAGACAGAGACTCGAAGAGAGTGTGGCAGACAATGGACCGATGCCATGCCTTTGAAGTATAATTATTTGTAAGAAGGAAACCGACAACGCTGAATTGGAAGAAACAATAATTGGTCATCGAGATCTAGTGTGTAACTAAAGAAGCCGACGACATTCGATCATGGCGTTAATGGCGCCTCATCACTCTCATCGCATTTCCCACTTTCACCCCAATAACACAGGACAATTTTTTTACCACAGCGCTCGTGAATAAGCTGTTGCCCGCGCTTAGCTCTACAGTAGCGCTTTAGAAATTCATAGTTTACGATTGCGATCACAGAAGGTTTTATTCCTCGACGGGTATACTGGTTAAAGATTATGTACATTGGAACTGTTCAGTCCTACACCATGTATAGGCATACAGTTTATGCATGTATACGTAACTATGCATGTAGGCCTATGTACGTATGTATGCATGCATAATTGCATATATGGTTGCATGCGTGTATAATGCGCATATGTAAGTATATATTATGTATGAATGTACCGTACATATGTATTTATGTATATATGCATGTGTGTGTGTATTACTGTGTGGTGTTGGTAAACATATAGACAAGCTTATATATATTATATGCTTTAATATTTAAAGAAATACAAATGCCTACTATTTGGTGTAATTGGAGGAAGAAGAGTCGTGAACGCATGTACATAATTTAAAAAATTTAAAACTAATGAAATTGAATTAGCTATCATGTATAAATGTATATGTACATGTTTGTATATATGTTTAGTATTGTATACGTATGCATGTATGTATACATGTACGCATGCATGCCTGTATGTATGTTTGTAATGTATGTATGTATGTACGTATGTCTGTATGTATGCATGTATGTACGTATGCATGTATGTATGTATGTATGTATGTATGTATACGCATGCCTGCATGAGTACTTGTATGCATGTATGTTTTTATGTATGCGTCTCTTAAGACAGTCAATAAAACGCTTCCAAAGTACCTCACAAAGGCGCTGCCTGTGTAAAGAATGCAATCAGACGCATACCTGTGCTCTGTGTGTGAATCTGTCCGAAGCGCTGTTCCTCATGAGTTGTTCCTGAAATCTTGTTCCATGGAGATCTCACGTGGTTCCAGAGTCTGTCTCTGTCTCAATGGCACAGAGACCGGACTCTCGCTCAAGTCCTCGCCTGTCGATCAATCGCCGGTGTTTAAATAGTCGACACGGCCAACTGCAACACCAACAGCAGCAGCAGCAGCAGCAGCAGCAGCAGCAGCAGCAGCAGCAGCAGCAGCAGCAGCAGCAGCAGCAGCAGCAGCAGCAGCAGCAGCAGCAGCAGCGTATCGTTTGTCATCTCTGACTGATGACTGCATCCATGAGAAGGGCTGTGCTGACAAATGAAGGCATCCAGAGCGTGACGCAGACAAATTAAACAACTCGGAATAGGCCTATATAATTTTTGTTGTGTAGTGTCAACTACACAGGCTGAGCATTTAACATATATTGCACTCACAGTTATTGTTGCATTCCAATCTAATATAATCTAATAAAATTCAATGGATCCCATAGCGCCTCTATCAGAGCGCAGAAAAGCACCATTTGATATTGGAGGGTCAGGTCTTGACCCACACAGGCAGCTTTTCAAGGCAACAGTGGAGTTCCTCTTGCGGCATAGAATGCGGAAAATATGTTATTTTTTGGCATGAAGCTGGCAGGCATTGTGCTTTGGACAAAGCCGCTGGATTACCAAATGAAAAGAAGCTATACATATAGCATAGTTAACAATTATTTTTGTAAAACTATAACGTGAAATAGTTATGTAACTTATGTTTACTGGTTCTGTTGCATAGGACCTACCACTATTTAGATTTGCGATCAGTTTAATTCTTGTTTGTTGTTTAAATAAATTGGAAACTGAAATATCTCACGAGCCGTTTGTTGTTTCATTTAACAGCATCGGATTTTGACTTGCGTTTTTGTACTGACTGACTGACTGACTGACTGACTGACTGACTGACTGACTGACTGACTGACTGACTGACTGACTGACTGACTGACTGACTGACTGACTGACTGACTGACTGACTGACTGACTGACAAATATGTCCTCGAGACCGAGGCCAGACTTCGCGCAATAGCATCACTGACAGAAAAATATCAAGATTTAAAATTCAATATTTCTGCTTAACTAGCTTCAGTAAGCTGAGTACAGTCACCGCGAGTTGTCAGCCAGCGAGAGGGGCAGAGACAGAGAGACTGACAGAGAGATGCAGAATGACCGGGCGTTGTCACAATTAGCCGAAGCCAGTAGAAATTTCGGCTTACTCTTTTCTTACGAGTCTCACCGAATAAGGTTTCATATCTTAAACAGTCATATTATTTTGGACATTGTGATAAAAATCGTTGGGCCGTAGGCCTAAGTGAAATGCTTCACGTGGCGAAACGATTAAGAAACGCTGCTATAGGGTATAACCCCTACCCATGCAGGGGTTCGACCAAAAGTAATCTGTGTTAAAAGGTCAAGCTGTCAATTCATTTGTCAACGTCATCATCACCTTCGTTATCATCGCCGTCATTCAGTTGAGGACAATATCGTTTCAGTCGGTAGAGGGCAACTTGTCACCTAACAGCACTTCTCTTTACTTCCCGGCCGATTCTCGCCATCCACAGCCAAATCGGTTTAACAGTTGAAGGCATAACGACGGTTCACGACCCCGAGAGTGCGCGTGGATTAAGAATGTGTTCAGTGCGTGTCGAGAAACATAAGCCCCCAGCTCGGGTTGACTGATGGACAGACTGACGCTCAGTCCTTTCACAGCGACCAACCGTCGGCCTGATTGGTCAGCCGGTCAGGCGACTGACCGATGCCGCGAAAGGTGATCGAGCAGTTGGCCTTTGATGGAGAGCGACCAGTCGTTGACCCTAGGGTCACTGTCTCATCTGTCTCCGAGTTGTTGCCTCATTTCAGCGGCTGGTCAACGCTTTCCGTCCCATCAAAGGACTGGTCAAGCAATCTTTGCACCGTGCACGGCTTGGTCATATAACGACTGAGCGCAGTCAACAGACCTATGGCCCATTGACCGTGCAGGGTGTCGACGGAAGAATATGAATAGTTTAGCCGTGAAGTCCGATTCAAGGTAGTCAGCGTCTAGATGGATGGGTGAGGAATGACAGCCAGCGCCGGTGCTAAAGAGAGCACATGCGGGGAGCAGCTGTCTGTCAGCTTGTGCTGAACACGTTCAATCAATGAAGAGGCACTATGCATATTTGCCTCTAGGTACTTATAATAGGTTCAGCAGCTAACTACAACACGCGGGACACTGTAAACCCTGCCAATGCTAATGCTATAACGCGCAATATTAAATTAATTAGGCCTATTTAATATGTATATCAATAAACACAGAAAACACTTAAGTTAAAATAACTATTTTTTAATAGCTGAAAAAAGGTGCCGAAACGCCGTTCCGGAGCGTTCCTGCAGAAAAGAGCACATGTAGGCTAATTCATAATTATTTATGATTGCTTTTAGGCCTATTGAACAAAAAGTGAGTGTTATGTCTAATGTGTTTTGCAATTCAGTGGTAGAGTTTCATGCAGTAATGGATCGTGATATGAGCTGAGTTCACAGCTATTTATAAACACTTTGTCCATTAACAACACAGACAATGGCAGACACCGAATATATAGCCTAGACTCGCGCTCCGGCGCTCGCCAAGTGCAGTGATAAATTTTCCTTAAAACATGCCCAGGAAAAAGTGTATTATACTATTAATGAAATGAAAAGCGTATATTCATTCATTCATAGAATTTATATAGCCTATAGCGCCTCTTCAAGCAACCTATGCATTGCACTAAGTTCCATGGTATCACATCGTTCCTGGCCAGAATTAATGCAAGTATCGTACAGGGCTCCGGCATGGGTCCTACCAATTTTGTTGTAGCCATTTCTGGTTTAAAACCTCTCTACCACTTTAATCGCATCTTCAAATATGCAGATGACTGCTTTCTTCTCATACTGCATGGCTTCTAATATCTCCAACACTTTTGCAGAACTTGATCACATACCTGGGCCCAGAGATGCAATCTTAATTCATCTTAACCATTCAAAATCCAGTGACATTATCTTCACCAAGCCCAAGGCGAACCTTAAATCCTGTCAACCACCTATATGCGGAATCTGAAGGGTCTCTTCATTAAAAATATTAGGCATTGAAATAACCGAAAAGTTTGGATTTTCTCCTTATATCCAAAAACTTAGCATAAAGGCTAAGCAATCTCTTTACGCTCATCGTATCTTGATTTCACATGGGCTCTCGGGCCCCAGGCTCCATGACGTGATATGGGCCACCACTGTCATTCGTATGCTATACTGTATGGTTATAACACAGGCTTTGCTAACAAGCAGGAACTGGATCTTTTTTGGGCGCAATTATTCGTAGAATCGTAGTTGGTTCGTCTTGGCTACCTCCCTTCTTCTTTTCCAACTGTTGAGGAACTATGCTAAAAAGTTGATCGTGATCTCTTTAATAACATTCCTAAAAACCATAATCACCTCCTCCATGACCTATAGGCTTCTACCCCCGCCCCCTTTCTAAAGACAGGGTATGATTTGCGCCCACGTTCTCATAATCTGGTCCTCCCTTGATTTGACCCCCTTACCCGATGAGGTTTCCTGGGTAGGATGCTGTACAATTAGGCTCTGTTATTATTATTTCATTTTTGATCTAACTTTATTATTACTGTTCTTTTTTCCCTCTTTGTGTAATATTGTATATAAAGCGCTGTGCGTTTGTTAGCGTTTATTAAAGAATATACTTACTTACTTACTTTCTATACATTTTCACATCCTAGTCCCCTCTTCCACTACACAGCTTATTCACGAGCGCTGCATTAAGTCAGAGGGGTTTCCAGAGGGTAAGCCTAGTCAAAGGAGGTCCTTTTCCAGAGCAGGGGCGTAACTTTGGTCCAAAAAGTGGGGGGTACCAATTTCTTGCATACACGAAGCATGGCGAGACTGCTATCTCTGGGAAGGCACAATAATAAAATATAGAGTGGCATTGTTCAAAAAGTGGGGAGTACGGTACCCCCAGTTCAAAAAGTGGGGGTACGGGTACCCCTCGCACCCCCCACAAATTACGCCTATGTTCCAGAGGTCCAGATCAGGAAAGGATGCAGCTAGTGCAATCCCTAAACCTGAACCTTAAACGGCGAGGCACCCATTCAGACTGGCAGCGGTGTTGAAGGATGTCACCCCATCAATTTACTGAAAAGTGAGCAGGGGTCGAGGCAGCACAGGGTCAATATAATTGTTGTCGTAGTCGGCCATTTATACAGCGCCGCACAAAGAACTAAACAAATCAGTGGCGATCAGGGTTGAGGCAATATAGGGTTGCTATAAATAACTTGCACATTTACAATTATCCGCTGCATGGGCGGCGATCCCGGGGAGTCAAGGGGGACAAGACCCCACCTTTAACAGTGCGGGCACACGCTGTACAGTTGTCCACCCAAATGTTGAAGAAACGCCAAAAAAGGTCAATACAATTTTTGCGCTGAAAAAGGTTTCACCTTTTTTTGACCCGATCAGTTCAAAAGTGTCCCGTGTCCCCCTCCCACCTGTCAAACAAGATCGCCGCCACTGATCCGCTGAATTCAGTTGGGATGACAGACGGACATCTTGCCTATCGCGTGTCTTACTGTCTCACTGTCTTTGTTAACAGAGACACACGGCTGTGTGTCTTCCACAGACTTGTTGTCCTCGAGACCGAGGTCTTGGTCTCGAGTGCACTCGAGTTCGTTTTTAAAAGTCTTGGTCTTGGTCTTGGTCTTGAGGTTCAAGGTCTTGGTCTTGGTCTTGGTCTTGAGGTTCAAGGTCTTGGTCTTGGTCTTGGTCTTGAGGTTCAAAGTCTTGGTCTTGGTCTCGCAAGACCAAGACCAAGACCGGCTGTCAATTTGAACAGTCATTTAACAAAACTCAAGAATTTTAAAACTTATCAAACCTGTTTGCATCATAATCTACAACAAATACCTACGGACGGATGCAAGTCTTGTTGGTCAGGAAAACCCAGTGGCAGCTGCAACTAAGTTATGCTGTATATGGAAGCCCTGTCGAGACTTGTTTCTGAAGCCAGACGGTCTGATAAACCATGGGAGGATGTCAAAAAGGCTCACGATTGGTACATTTACATCAAGTGCTTGAAAAGTTACTGTGTGTGCCAGCGACTTCAGCACCTAGCTATGGAAAGTATTTTTTCACGTGGTAGAATTTTTATGAGGCTCACAAGGCACGTCTTGGTCAGAAAATTCTAAACGAATTGTTTTTTTTGTATAAAATACAAAAGGCATTTGGAATAACAGTTTGCATGAAGGACTTTTGTAAATACGAATTCGGAATTCTCTGCAGTCTGCATTTAAAGTTCATTTGCTTGAACAAAATAAACGACTCACGTTTTCATTAAAATATCGACTTCACTATTTTTTGTGTTAGAAAAAGAAGTCTTGGCCTGAATGGGATTTTTTGGGTCTTGGTCTTGGTCTCGAGGTTCAAAGTCTTGGTCTTGGTCTTGGTCTTGAGATTCAAAGTCTTGGTCTTGGTCTTGGTCTCGAGGTTCAAGGTCTTGGTCTTGGTCTTGGTCTCGAGGTTCAAGGTCTTGGTCTTGGTCTTGAGGTTTAAGGTCTTGACAACAAGACTGGTCTTCCACCCTGTCTATATAGTGTATACTTCGTACAGCCTCTGATGGTCTCGCTTTCTCTCCGTCTCTGTCTGCCTGGACTGTTTGTCTGCCTGCATGCCTGTAGATCTGTCTGTTTCAGAACCTGTAGGCCTATACCGGGTGCTGCCAAAAGCAGACAATCAAATGAGGAAAACATTTATAGCCAGAATGTTATTCACATATTAATTTATCCTGATGGATGTAACTATGCTAAATTGCTGATGCTTGTTCGCCAGCGTGCTGTTTGGGAGCTCGTCATATTAAAGAATATATTTACTTAATCGTAATCGTAAGCTCGAGATTTCTACAGCGCCCACAAAAGCTAAGTCGCGGGAACCAGCTTATTCACAGGCGCTTAGTCAAATCAAAATCGATATGCGGGGGTCGAATCGGTTCCAGGTCAAGATCCAAAGGAGTCAGTCAGGTAGACAGTAAGACGGCTAAGGTGGGTGGTGTTTAGGGTTTAAACGGCAAGGGAGGTAGACAGAGGAGGAGGAATCGGGATAGGATTTGTGAAAGAGTAGTGTTTTCAGTTTTTTAGTGAAAGACCTGCAGTGTGGAGATATAGCAAGTGGTGAGGTTTTGGTGAGTTCGTAGGTCTTGGCTTCATGTGCCTCATCGCTCTATGCGATACGCGTCCTGCGGTCTCAGGGACTCAGCCCCAAAGGAATACAAACGGTTGCAGAGGCCACAACTATGGCGCGCCTACTTTACGCATCCCCGGCTTGGTGGGCCTTGCCACAAAACCAGAACGGCAGAGACTTGAACGCTTCACTGCCAAACTCAAGCGAGTGGGCTACCTTTCGGACAGTGCGCTGACTGTCGCGGAACGAGTTGGTCAAACCGAGCACCGACTCCTCCAGGCGGTAATATGGAATTCTGACCACGTTCTCAACAGTCTCTTTCAGTGGCGGCGATCTTGTCTGAGAGGAGGGGGGACAAAGTCGGCCACGATCTCGTCGACGACCGTTTTTGGAAAATCTTGTCCCCCCCAAAAATTTTTCTACCACTTTATCTCCGAAAAATTTCCATTTCATCTCCGAAAAAAGTTGATGACTTTTTTTTAAGTCCTTCACCTGTTTTTACAACTTTTTCTTACACTCTCCTTTTTCCCCCACCACTTTTTACTTTTTTCCCACTTTCATTTTCACCAATTTATCTCCGAAAAATTTCCATTTCATCTCCGAAAAAAGCTGATGACCTTTTTTTTCGTCATTCACCACTACTTTTTTCCCGTCTCCCAACAGATAACAATCACCTCCTAACCCTACCCTTTCTTTCTATAATTTTTTATTTCCTCTAAATACTTTTAATTCTTTCTTTTCCCACTATTTTACGAATTCCTTCTTCTTTCTCATAATTTGGGGGGGGGGGGACACTTCTCCTCTAAATTTCGATTTTTACCTCGTCTACTCACAAAGTCTGCGAAAACGCTGCGAAAACCCTCACGCGCAATTACATTTCTCAGCCTTTTTTGGTGTTTCTTCAAAAGGTGGGGGGGGGGACAAATGCATGGAGTGTCCCCCCACTCTTAAAGGTGGGGGGACATGTCCCCCACCTTTTGAACCCCCCGTCCCCCCTAGATCGCCGCCCATGGTCACTTTCCATCTAGAGTTAATCTGCGCCCAGGGTTTAGACCTCGTGCCCACCCCTTTCAACTCCCACCGAAAGATGACAAAAACTATATACCTCGTATTCTATATAATGACATCTACTGAACGATTCAAAATTTAACAGCAATATTTATAGGTTATTTCTCGAATCTGTTATTATTCTTTCCTTTATGCTAACTTTCAATCAGTGTAACTTGTCCACGGTTGCGGTTTGTCAACCAGTACATGATCAATAATAAAAAAAATATGATGATGATGATCCACAATAGCTACTTCTATAGTCCACACAAAATTAGATTACTGCAAAGCACTCTTTCTAAACATAGACACCACCCAAATAAAATGCCTCCAAGCCATTTAAAATGCACTCGCCCGTGCTGTGACTAAAACTCCCAAGCACCACCACATCACTCCTGTCCTCAAATCTCTCCACTGGCTTACTTACTTACTTTTACATGCCTGCCCGACTGCGTACGTACAGACATAGAGAGAGACAGACAGGCAAATACAGAACTACAAACAGAATTCATTTTAGGCTGGATGAATAATTAAAATCGTTGGAACTTTGCCAATTTGAGCCTAAATGGCGAAACGTGTACGTCTGTCTGCGTAGCTGCCTCTCTGCATTTTATATGTCTATGTGTTTGTGAAAACACTTGCTTACTTATTTACGTATTTTATAATTTTTATTTCGATTTATTACTTCTGTGTTTTATATGCAATACTTCTATAGCTACTGTCCCATTGTGCGTTTGCTAATGGTGTAATAAAGAATATACTTACTTACTTTACTTACTTATGTATGTATATCAATCAGACATAATGAGTCTTAATGACATTCTAGACCTAAACGCGTACAGACAAAGACAGTTAATTTAGGCTGCAGCATAGACATCTATTATTACTAGTAAATAGAAGATGTCTATGGGCTGCAGCTGACAAACGTTGGAACTTTGCCAAAGGCCAAGATGACGTAATGATTGTGTCATCGTATTGTCCCGATCACACCTCGAACGAGGCAGATGCATACGAGCGTTTTAAGAAATTTTCAACAAAATGTCGTTTTTCATCGAAGTTATTCCGATTTCTGCTCCGTCAACTGCTGTTTCGATCGAATCTTTGTCGAAGGATATCAGATGAACCCAAATAATTACAAAACATCGAATTTTTTTAATCGAAATTTGCAACTTACACATCGAGTTAGCGATCTGCAAGCACACAATATCGAAGTGATCTGCCTTTTTCTATGAGACTCGGTAATTGTAATTGTAATCGAGAATTTTAATTGTAATCGAGAATTTTTATAGCGCCACTCTTAATCAGAGGCGCTCCCGACCTGGGTCAGTATCTTCACTGACAAAGAGATGCCTGTAGTGCCGCAGTATAATTTATTTTTATATTTTGAAATGTAAGTTTTATAAATTGTTTTTTAATTTTAATATTTTAATTTTTTGAGTAAGCTACTAAGACTTGGTAACTTCCATATCGCCACAATGGTTTTCTAATTTAAGTTTTTTTAATTTAAAATTTTTTAATCAATTTGTGAAACTTTATTTCAGTAAGATGGGAAGTTTCGGTGACTTAATTGTTCCCACCCAAAATCATACGACAGTATAGCCTCTGTCCGCACCCACATGACTTTGCCCTGCCTCCCAAGGACGATTCTAATTTTATTTCTAGGGTTCTCAACGGTGCCCTAAAGTAGAATCCAGTTTCTCCATAATTCATTTTTATTTACTGTAACAGTGAAGCGACTCTTGATTCTATTATTTTAAACTTGTATTTTGTACCATGTTGCGGTGTGACAACGTGTGGAGTTAATAAATGAATAATAATAATAATAATATAGCATTACAATATATTATTTATTTATTTGTATTTTTTAAATATAAGTTTTTCATTTAATTTTTAATGCATTTCAATAAGCTAGGATGTCTCGGTGACTTCTGTTGCACCACTGTATAATTTATTTTTATTAAAACATTTTATTTTAAATTTATTTTCATTTTATAATTATTTACTGGTTCTCTTGAATTGCAATTGTAATTTGCACATTCTATTTGTCACTTGCACAGGAAGATGATTGGCTTCCTTCGACTCGATAAGATGGTGGAATGGGAAGACCTCGACAGCCTGAGGAGGTGAATGTTCGATTATTCTAAAGTTTTTAGACATCAGCTGATTATATCCACTTAGGTCTAATTAAGGACTCTGAAGTAGCTCCAGGCCACTTACACACAATAACTTATAAAGCGCCACATTTCATTTTAAGCTTTCGCACTATAGAGCCATTTTGCAGTTACCACTTTGTAACACGCTTCTGTATGACACGAATCCTGATCTAACGCTGTTGGTGACATGGACCCCAAAATCAGTTCATTTATCGTAACCATAATTATGCACCAAGTCTCTAACCCACTTATATATACATGTATGTGTGTAGGAAAACAGTGTTGTATAATGTATATGATAGAGTTTCAACGTAGTATATACCTTTACATTTCCATGGCTTTCGAAACCCTTGGTCCGATCAGCAATGGAGGCTTAACTTTCCTTTTGGACCTGGGACAAAAGCTTTGCTCCGTCATGGGAGACCCGGGGGAAACGACTCCTATTCCAACGCCTCTTGCTAACAATACAATGTTTTAATTCGATAGCTTTCAGAGGCACTTTCATCAGCCTGGAATTAGATGAATAGGGCCATTCTGGACTTTTTTACACTAGTTAATATTCAAGACTCTGAAGGATTTTGTATTCTTTGAGGCATAATAATAATAATAATAATAATAATAATAATAATAATTATTATTATTATTAGGGCCATTCCGGACACGTTTTTTACATTAGTTAATATTTAAGTCCCTGAGGGATCCTGTATACCTCGGGGCATTAAAAAAAATAATAAAAAGGATGATAATAATTAATAATAGTATTAATAATTAATAATAATAATAACAGCAATAACAATGATAATAATGACAATTTATATAGTGCTGGTGGTAAGCCAAGGTCAAAGAAAAGGGCACTGTACATGAGCGCAGGGGTGTAACTTTGCTCTAAAACGTGGGGGGTACCAATTTCTTATATATACACGAAGCAAAGAGGAGAATGTGACCTTTGGGAAGGCACAATAATAAAATATTTATTGGCACTGTTCAAAAAGTGGGGGGTACGGTACCCCCAGTCCAAAAAGTGGGGGTACGGGTACCCCTTGTACCTCCCACAAATTACGCCTATTCATGAGTGTAGTAGTATTCAGTATAGCAGTATTCAGTGTTAAGCGACAGCTTGCCTAGTTATGGTTGCTAGGATTGTTTACGTCAATCTTCCCTCATATCGTACATGACAGCAGGGAAACATTCATTCATATGGAGAATTTATAACTTTATAACTTAATTTATAATTTACAACATATACAATGTTGTATGTGATAGAAAGATTGCTTCCCTGATTAAACCTTATACACTTCAACAACAGAGAATAATATTATTAATGTTGTCGTTAGTATGCAACGTTGTATATCATACGACAGCGATTCTCTCCTGTAGGGATGTGAGGCAAGGTTGATGTTAACGGTTCTGGCAGCCATGACATCATAAGCTGTCGTTAAACACCAAATATAGGCCTACAAATTTTCACATCATATGAATGTAGGCCTATATGATACTTAGGTACATTGAAATAGTATATGAATGTATATGAACAATAATTGTATAGTGCCTTTGGGTGTCTCAAAAAGTGCTGATCAGTGTTATTGATCTCCCAATTTAGTTTATTCTAATGACTTTTATATCTCAGTCATAAAAATGCATCAATCCATCAATTGATGCCTTGAAATTGTAGATATAAATCGCAATCCGTTGATCTGACAATGTTCACTTAATAATAGAAAAGAACTAAATGCTTCCCAATTTAGTCAAACTTGGTGACTTTTAAAGAACTACAGTTAACCTGTCTCGTGTGTTTTTCGTTGTTGATAGAATGATGTCCCAATTTCTCTTCGCTATCGTCGATGGGAGTCGCAAGGAACCATCCGAGAAATCGACATCAATCGACAGATGGCGGGAACAACGAACCACACCTGGCGACAGCTGTGCATCTGTATTATCGGAACACCATCGTGAGAATATCTAGATAGTTGTTATGCAAATATCCATAACGACGGTCTAAATAGCGTCAGCTGATGGTGTTAGCCTAATAGCTGACACAAATTAAATTCTCCCAGTCTACTCAGACTTGGTCACCTCTGTTATATACCACAGCTATGTTGCCTGTCTGTTGATTTTCGTTGTCTGTCTGCTTATCTCTTGATACACGCCATTAAACAGAGATTAGACCGGGATAACTCTGACGGCTCTCACGCCATTAAACAGAGATTAGACCCGGATAACTCTGACGGCTCTCATGCCAATTAACAGAGATTGGACCCGGATAATGCCATTAAACAGAGATTAGACCCGGATAACTCTGACGGCTCTCACGCCATTAAACAGAGATTAGACCTGGATAACTCTGACGGCTCTCACGCCATTAAACAGAGATTAGACCCGGATTACTCTGACGGATCTCACGCCATTAAACAGATATTAGACCCGGATAACTCTGACGGCTCTCACGCCATTAAACAGAGATTAGACCCGCATAACTCTGACGGCTCTCACGCCATTAAACAGAGATTAGACCCGGATAACTCTGAAGGCTCTCACGCCATTAAACAGAGATTAGACCGGGATAACTCTGACGGCTCTCACGCCATTAAACAGAGATTAGACCCGGATAACTCTGACGGCTCTCATGCCAATTAACAGAGATTGGATCCGGATAATGCCATTAAACAGAGATTAGACCCGGATAACTCTGACGGCTCTCACGCCATTAAACAGAGATTAGACCCGGATAACTCTGACGGCTCTCACGCCATTAAACAGAGATTAGACCCGGATTACTCTGACGGATCTCACGCCATTAAACAGATATTAGACCCGGATAACTCTGACGGCTCTCACGCCATTAAACAGAGATTAGACCCGGATAACTCTGACGCGTCTCACGCCATTAAACAGAGATTAGACCGGGATAACTCTGACGGCTCTCTCGCCATTAAACAGAGATTAGACCCGGATAACTCTGACGGCTCTCACGCCATTAAACAGAGATTAGACCCGGATAACTCTGACGGCTCTCACGCCATTAAACAGAGATTCGACCCGGATAACTCTGACGGCTCTCACGCCATTAAACAGAGATTAGACCCGGATAACTCTGACGGCTCTCACGCCATTAAACAGAGATTAGACCCGGATAACTCCGACGGCTCTCACGCCATTAAACAGAGATTAGACCCGGATAACTCCGACGGCTCTCACGCCATTAAACAGAGATTAGACCCGCATAATTCTGAAGGCTCTTACGCCATTAAACGGAGATTACACCCGGATAGTCTGTGTTTGACTATATGTGTCTGTCTGATTTGCTGTTACTTAACTTTCTGTGCCTGAATTTCTGTTTACTTTACTATCTGTGTCTGATTATGTGTCTGTCTGATTATATGTTTACTTAACTATAGATCTGTGTTTCACTATATGTCTGTCTGATTTTCTCTTACTTAACTTTCTCTGCCTGAATATCTGTTTACTTACTATCTGTGTCTGACTATATGTCTGTCTGATTATCTGTTTACTGTACTATCTGTGTTTGACTATATGTCTGTGTGATTATGTGTTTACTTTACTATCTGTGTCTGACAATATGTCTGTATGATTTTCTGTTACTTATCTTTATCTGGCTGATTTTCTATTTACTTTAGTATCTGTGTCTGATTATATGTCTCTCTGATTATATGTTTACTTAACTATAGATCTGTGTTTGACTATATGTCTTTCTGATTATATGTTTACTTTACTATCTGTGTCTGACTATATGTCTGTCTGATTTTCTGTTTACTTTACTATCTGTGTCGGACTATATGTCTGTCTGATTATATGTTTACTTTACTATCTGTGTCTGACTATATGTCTGATTATATGTTTACTTAGCCATAGATCTGTGTTTGACTACATGTCTGTCTGATTATGTTTACTTTACTCTCTGTGTCTGACTATATGTCTGATTATATGTTTACTTAACTACAGATCTGTGTTTGACTATATGTCTGTCTGATTTTCTGATTCTTAACTTTCTGTGACTGAATTTCCGTTTACCTTACTATCTGTGTCTGACTCTGTGTCTGTGTGATTATATGCCGACGGCGGAATGACATGGGAAGAGGCTGAGGGAGCTGCGGAGGACAGAATTACGTGGAGGACCTCTGTCACCCGACGTGCTGTCATCGCGTGGAAGGACTAAGGTCCAAGGTAAGGATTATATGTTTACTTTACAATCTGAGTGTGACTATATGTCTGTCTGATTTTCTGTTTACTTTACTATCTGTGTCTGACTATATGTCTGTCTGATTATATGTTTGCTTTACTATCTGTGTGTGACAAAATGTCTGTATGATTTTCTGTTACTTATCTTTATCTGCCTGATTTTCTATTTACCTTAGTATCTGTGTCTGATTAGATGTCTGTCTGATTATATGTTTACTTAACTATAGATCTGTGTTTGACTATATGTCTGTCTGATTATATGTTTATTTTATTATCTGTGTCTGACTATATGTCGGTCTGTTTTTCTGTTTACTTTACTATCTGTGTCGGACTATACGTCTGTATTATTATTATATGTTTTCTTTGCTATCTGTGTGTGACGATATGTCTATCTGATTTTCTATTTACTTTACTATCTGTGTCTGACTATATGTCTGTCTGGTTATTTGTTACTTAACTTTCTCTGCCTCATTTTCTGTTTACTTTACTATCTGTGTCTGATTATATGTCTGTCTGATTATATGTTTACTTAACTATCTGTGTCTGACTATATGTCTATCTGATTTTCTGTTTACTTCACTATTTGTGTTTGACTATATGTGTGTCTGATTTGCTGTTTACTTTACTATCTGTGTCTGACAATGTGTCTGTCTGATTATATGTTTACTTTATTATCTGTGTGTGACTATTTGTCTGTCTGATTTTCTGTTACTTAGCTGTCGCTGACTGAATTTCCGTTTACATTACTATCTGTGTCTGACTATATGTCTGTCTGATTATATGTTTACTTAACTATAGATCTGTGTTTGACTATATGTCTGTCTGATTTTCTGTTTACTTTACTCTCTGTGTTTGACTATATGTCTGTCTGATTTTCTGTTTACTTTACTATCTGTGTCTGACCATATGTCTGTCTGATTTTCTGTTTACTTTACTATTTGTGTGACTATTTGTCTGTCTGATTTTCTGTTTACTTTACTATCTGTGTCTGATTATATGTCTGTCTGGTTATATGTTTATTTTACTATCTGTGTTTGACTATATATGTCTGTCTGATTTTCTGTTACTTAACTTTCTCTGCCTGAATTTCTGTTTACCTTACTATCTGTGTCTGACTATATGTCCGGATAATTCTGACGGCTCTCACGCCATTAAACATAGATTAGACCCGGATAACTCTGACGGCTCTCACGCCATTAAACAGAGATTGGACCCGGATAACTCTGACGGCTCATATGCCATTAAACAGAGATTAGACCCGGATAACTCTGACGGCTCTCACGCCATTAAACAGAGATTAGAACCGGATAACTCTGACGGCTCTCACGCCATTAAACAGAGATTGGACCCGGATAACTCTGACGGCTCTTATGCTATTAAACAGAGATTAGACCCGGATAACTCTGACGGCTCTCACGCCATTAAACAGAGATTAGACCCGGATTACTCTGACGGATCTCACGCCATTAAACAGATATTAGAACCGGATAACTCTGACGGCTCTCACGCCATTAAACAGAGATTAGACCCGCATAACTCTGACGGCTCTCACGCCATTAAACAGAGATTAGAACCGGATAACTCTGAAGGCTCTCACGCCATTAAACAGAGATTAGACCGGGATAACTCTGACGGCTCTCACGCCATTAAACAGATATTAGACCCGGATAACTCTGACGGATCTCACGCCATTAAACAGAGATTAGACCCGGATAACTCTGACGGCTCACATGCCAATTAACAGAGATTGGATCCGGATAATGCCATTAAACAGAGATTAGACCCGGATAATTCTGACGGCTCTCACGCCATTAAACAGAGATTAGACCCGGATAACTCTGACGGCTCTCACGCCATTAAACAGAGATTAGACCCGGATTACTCTGACGGATCTCACGCCATTAAACAGATATTAGACCCGGATAACTCTGACGGCTCTCACGCCATTAAACAGAGATTAGACCCGGATAACTCTGACGGGTCTCACGCCATTAAACAGAGATTAGACCGGGATAACTCTCACGGCTCTCTCGCCATTAAACAGAGATTAGACCCGGATAACTCTGACGGCTCTCACGCCATTAAACAGAGATTAGACCCGGATAACTCTGACGGCTCTCACGCCATTAAACAGAGATTCGACCCGGATAACTCTGACGGCTCTCACGCCATTAAACAGAGATTCGACCCGCATAATTCTGACGGCTCTCACGCCATTAAACGGATAGTTATTACGGCTCTCACGCCATTAAACAGAGATGAGACCCGGATAACTCTGACGGCTCTCACGCCATTAAACAGAGATTAGACCCGGATAACTCTGACGCTCTCCCGCCATTAAACAGAGATTAGACCCGGATAACTCTGACGGCTCTCAAGCCATTAAACAGAGATTAGACCCGGATAACTCTGACGGCTCTCACGCCATTAAACAGAGATTAGACCCGGATAACTCCGACGGCTCTCACGCCATTAAACAGAGATTAGACCCGGATAACTCTGACGGCTCTCACGCCATTAAACAGAGATTAGACCCGGATAATTCTGAAGGCTCTCACGCCATCAAACAGAGATTAGACCCGGATAACTCTGACGGCTCTCACGCCATTAAACAGAGATTAGACCCGGATAACTCCGACGGCTCTCACGCCATTAAACAGAGATTAGACCCGGATAACTCTGACGGCTCTCACGCCATTAAGCAGAGATTAGACCCGGATAATTCTGAAGGCTCTCACGCCATCAAACAGAGATTAGACCCGGATAACTCTGACGGCTCTTACGCCATTAAACAGACTCCAGAGATTAGACCGGGATAACTCTGACGGCTCTCACGCCGTTAAACAGAGATTAGACCCGGATAACTCTGACGGCTCTCACGCCATTAAACAGAGATTGGACCCGGATAACTCTGACGGCTCTCATGCCAATTAACAGAGATTGGACCCGGATAATGCCATTAAACAGAGATTAGGCCCGGATAACTCTGACGGCTCTCACGCCATCAAACACAGATTAGACCCGCATAATTCTGAAGGCTCTCACGTCATTAAACGGAGATTACACCCGGATAGTCTGTGTTTGACTATATGTGTCTGTCTGATTTGCTGTTACTTAACTTTCTGTGCCTGAATTTCTGTTTACTTTACTATCTGTGTCTGATTATATGTCTGTCTGATTATATGTTTACTTAACTATAGATCTGTGTTTCACTATATGTCTGTCTGATTTTCTCTTACTTAACTTTCTCTGCCTGAATATCTGTTTACTTACTATCTGTGTCTGACTATATGTCTGTCTGATTATCTGTTTACTGTACTATCTGTGTTTGACTATATGTCTGTGTGATTATATGTTTACTTTACTATCTGTGTCTGACAATATGTCTGTATGATTTTCTGTTACTTATCTTTATCTGGCTGATTTTCTATTTACTTTAGTATCTGTGTCTGATTATATGTCTCTCTGATTATATGTTTACTTAACTATAGATCTGTGTTTGACTATATGTCTGTCTGATTATATGTTTACTTTACTATCTGTGTCTGACTATATGTCTGTCTGATTTTCTGTTTACTTTACTATCTGTGTCGGACTATATGTCTGTCTGATTATATGTTTACTTTACTATCTGTGTCTGACTATATGTCTGATTATATGTTTACTTAGCTATAGATCTGTGTTTGACTACATGTCTGTCTGATTATGTTTACTTTACTCTCTGTGTCTGACTATATGTCTGATTATATGTTTACTTAACTACAGATCTGTGTTTGACTATATGTCTGTCTGATTTTCTGATTCTTAACTTTCTGTGACTGAATTTCCGTTTACCTTACTATCTGTGTCTGACTCTGTGTCTGTGTGATTATATGCCGACGGCGGAATGACATGGGAAGAGGCTGAGGGAGCTGCGGAGGACAGAATTACGTGGAGGACCTCTGTCACCCGACGTGCTGTCATCGCGTGGAAGGACTAAGGTCCAAGGTAAGGATTATATGTTTACTTTACAATCTGAGTGTGACTATATGTCTGTCTGATTTTCTGTTTACTTTACTATCTGTGTCTGACTATATGTCTGTCTGATTATATGTTTGCTTTACTATCTGTGTGTGACAAAATGTCTGTATGATTTTCTGTTACTTATCTTTATCTGCCTGATTTTCTATTTACCTTAGCATCTGTGTCTGATTAGATGTCTGTCTGATTATATGTTTACTTAACTATAGATCTGTGTTTGACTATATGTCTGTCTGAATATATGTTTATTTTATTATCTGTGTCTGACTATATGTCGGTCTGATTTTCTGTTTACTTTACTATCTGTGTCGGACTATACGTCTGTATTATTATTATATGTTTTCTTTGCTATCTGTGTGTGACGATATGTCTATCTGATTTTCTATTTACTTTACTATCTGTGTCTGACTATATGTCTGTCTGGTTATTTGTTACTTAACTTTCTCTGCCTCATTTTCTGTTTACTTTACTATCTGTGTCTGATTATATGTCTGTCTGATTATATGTTTACTTAACTATCTGTGTCTGACTATATGTCTATCTGATTTTCTGTTTACTTTACTATCTGTGTTTGACTATATGTGTGTCTGATTTGCTGTTTACTTTACTATCTGTGTCTGACAATGTGTCTGTCTGATTATATGTTTACTTTATTATCTGTGTGTGACTATTTGTCTGTCTGATTTTCTGTTACTTAGCTGTCTCTGACTGAATTTCCGTTTACCTTACTATCTGTGTCTGACTATATGTCTGTCTGATTATATGTTTACTTAACTATAGATCTGTGTTTGACTATATGTCTGTCTGATTTTCTGTTTACTTTACTATCTGTGTCTGACCATATGTCTGTCTGATTTTCTGTTTACTTTACTATCTGTGTGACTATTTGTCTGTCTGATTTTCTGTTTACTTTACTATCTGTGTCTGATTATATGTCTGTCTGGTTATATGTTTATTTTACTATCTGTGTTTGACTATATATGTCTGTCTGATTTTCTGTTACTTAACTTTCTCTGCCTGAATTTCTGTTTACCTTACTATCTGTGTCTGACTATATGTCCGGATAATTCTGACGGCTCTCACGCCATTAAACATAGATTAGACCCGGATAACTCTGACGGCTCTCGCGCCATTAAACAGAGATTGGACCCGGATAACTCTGACGGCTCTTATGCCATTAAACAGAGATTAGACCCGGATAACTCTGACGGCTCTCACGCCATTAAACAGAGATTAGACCCGGATAACTCTGACGGCTCTCACGCCATCAAACAGAGATTAGACCCGGATACCTCTGACGGCTCTCACGCCATTAAACAGAGATTGGACCCGGATAACTCTGACGGCTCTTATGCTATTAAACAGAGATTAGACCCGGATAACTCTGACGGCTCTCACGCCATTAAACAGAGATTAGACCCGGATTACTCTGACGGATCTCACGCCATTAAACAGAGATTAGACCCGGATAACTCTGACGGCTCTCACGCCATTAAACAGAGATTAGACCCGCATAACTCTGACGGCTCTCACTCCATTAAACAGAGATTAGACCCGGATAACTCTGAAGGCTCTCACGCCATTAAACAGAGATTAGACCGGGATAACTCTGACGGCTCTCACGCCATTAAACAGAGATTAGACCCGGATAACTCTGACGGCTCTCACGCCATTAAACAGAGATTAGACCTGGATAACTCTGACGGCTCTCACGCCATTAAACAGAGATTAGACCCGGATTACTCTGACGGATCTCACGCCATTAAACAGATATTAGACCCGGATAACTCTGACGGCTCTCACGCCATTAAACAGAGATTAGACCCGCATAACTCTGACGGCTCTCACGCCATTAAACAGAGATTAGACCCGGATAACTCTGAAGGCTCTCACGCCATTAAACAGAGATTAGACCGGGATAACTCTGACGGCTCTCACGCCATTAAACAGAGATTAGACCCGGATAACTCTGACGGCTCTCATGCCAATTAACAGAGATTGGATCCGGATAATGCCATTAAACAGAGATTAGACCCGGATAACTCTGACGGCTCTCACGCCATTAAACAGAGATTAGACCCGGATAACTCTGACGGCTCTCAAGCCATTAAACAGAGATTAGACCCGGATTACTCTGACGGATCTCACGCCATTAAACAGATATTAGACCCGGATAACTCTGACGGCTCTCACGCCATTAAACAGAGATTAGACCCGGATAACTCTGACGGCTCTCACGCCATTAAACAGAGATTAGACCGGGATAACTCTGACGGCTCTCACGCCATTAAACAGAGATTCGACCCGCATAATTCTGACGGCTCTCACGCCATTAAACGGATAGTTATTACGGCTCTCACGCCATTAAACAGAGATGAGACCCGGATAACTCTGACGGCTCTCACGCCATTAAACAGAGATTAGACCCGGATAACTCTGACGGCTCTCCCGCCATTAAACAGAGATTAGACCCGGATAACTCTGACGGCTCTCAAGCCATTAAACAGAGATTAGACCCGGATAACTCTGACGGCTCTCAAGCCATTAAACAGAGATTAGACCCGGATAACTCCGACGGCTCTCACGCCATTAAACAGAGATTAGACCCGGATAACTCTGACGGCTCTCACGCCATTAAACAGAGATTAGACCCGGATAATTCTGAAGGCTCTCACGCCATCACACAGAGATTAGACCCGGATAACTCTGACGGCTCTTACGCCATTAAACAGAGATTAGACCGGGATAACTCTGACGGCTCTCACGCCGTTAAACAGAGATTAGACCCGGATAACTCTGACGGCTCTCACGCCATTAAACAGAGATTAGACCCGGATAACTCTGACGGCTGTCACGCCATTAAACAGAGATTAGACCCGGATAATTCTGAAGGCTCTCACGCCATCAAACAGAGATTAGACCCGGATAACTCTGACGGCTCTTACGCCATTAAACAGAGATTAGACCGGGATAACTCTGACGGCTCTCACGCCGTTAAACAGAGATTAGACCCGGATAACTCTGACGGCTCTCACGCCATTAAACAGAGATTGGACCCGGATAACTCTGACGGCTCTCATGCCAATTAACAGAGATTGGACCCGGATGATGCCATTAAACAGAGATTAGACCCGGATAACTCTGACGGCTCTCACGCCATCAAACACAGATTAGACCCGCATAATTCTGAAGGCTCTCGCGCCATTAAACGGAGATTACTCCCGGATAGTCTGTGTTTGACTATATGTGTCTGTCTGATTTGCTGTTACTTAACTTTCTGTGCCTGAATTTCTGTTTACTTTACTATCTGTGTCTGATTATATGTCTGTCTGATTATATGTTTACTTAACTATAGATCTGTGTTTCACTATATGTCTGTCTGATTTTCTCTTACTTAACTTTCTCTGCCTGAATATCTGTTTACTTACTATCTGTGTCTGACTATATGTCTGTCTGATTATCTGTTTACTGTACTATCTGTGTTTGACTCTATGTCTGTGTGATTATATGTTTACTTTACTATCTGTGTCTGACAATATGTCTGTATGATTTTCTGTTACTTATCTTTATGTGGCTGATTTTCTATTTACTTTAGTATCTGTGTCTGATTATATGTCTCTCTGATTATATGTTTACTTAACTATAGATCTGTGTTTGACTATATGTCTGTCTGATTATATGTTTGCTTTACTATCTGTGTCTGACTATATGTCTGTCTGATTTTCTGTTTACTTTACTCTCTGTGTTTGACTATATGTCTGTCTGATTTTCTGTTTACTTTACTATCTGTGTCTGACCATATGTCTGTCTGATTTTCTGTTTACTTTACTATCTGTGTGACTATTTGTCTGTCTGATTTTCTGTTTACTTTACTATCTGTGTCTGATTATATGTCTGTCTGGTTATATGTTTATTTTACTATCTGTGTTTGACTATATATGTCTGTCTGATTTTCTGTTACTTAACTTTCTCTGCCTGAATTTCTGTTTACTTTACTATCTGTGTCGGACTATACGTCTGTATTATTATATGTTTTCTTTGCTATCTGTGTGTGACGATATGTCTATCTGATTTTCTATTTACTTTACTATCTGTGTCTGACTATATGTCTGTCTGGTTATTTGTTACTTAACTTTCTCTGCCTCATTTTCTGTTTACTTTACTATCTGTGTCTGATTATATGTCTGTCTGATTATATGTTTACTTAACTGTCTGTGTCTGACTATATGTCTATCTGATTTTCTGTTTACATTACTATCTGTGTTTGACTATATGTGTGTCTGATTATATGTTTACTTTACTATCTGTGTGTGACTATATGTCTGATTATATGTTTACTTAGCTATAGATCTGTGTTTGACTACATGTCTGTCTGATTATGTTTACTTTACTCTATGTGTTTGACTATATGTCTGTCTGATTTTCTGTTTACTTTATTATCTGTGTCTGACCATATGTCTGTCTGATTTTCTGTTTACTTTACTATCTGTGTGACTATTTGTCTGTCTGATTTTCTGTTTACTTTACTATCTGTGTCTGATTATATGTCTGTCTGGTTATATGTTTATTTTACTATCTGTGTTAGACTATATATGTCTGTCTGATTTTCTGTTACTTAACTTTCTCTGCCTGAATTTCTGTTTACCTTACTATCTGTGTCTGACTATATGTCCGGATAATTCTGACGGCTCTCACGCCATTAAACATAGATTAGACCCGGATAACTCTGACGGCACTCACGCCATTAAACAGAGATTGGACCCGGATAACTCTGACGGCTCTTATGCCATTAAACAGAGATTAGACCCGGATAACTCTGACGGCTCTCACGCCATTAAACAGATATTAGACCCGGATAACTCTGACGGCTCTCATGCCATCAAACAGAGATTAGACACGGATAATTCTGACGGCTCTCACGCCATTAAACAGAGATTGGACCCGGATAACTCTGACGGCTCTTATGCCATTAAACAGAGATTAGACCCGGATAACTCTGACGGCTCTCACGCCATTAAACAGAGATTAGACCCGGATTACTCTGACGGATGTCACGCCATTAAACAGATATTAGACCCGGATAACTCTGACGGCTCTCACGCCATTAAACAGAGATTAGACCCGGATTACTCTGACGGATCTCACGCCATTAAACAGAGATTAGACCCGGATAACTCTGACGGCTCTCACGCCATTAAACAGAGATTAGACCGGGATAACTCTGACGGCTCTCACGCCATTAAACAGAGATTAGACCCGGATAACTCTGACGGCTCTCATGCCAATTAACAGAGATTGGACCCGGATAATGCCATTAAACAGAGATTAGACCCGGATAACTCTGACGGCTCTCACGCCATTAAACAGAGATTAGACCCGGATAACTCTGACGGCTCTCACGCCATTAGACAGAGATTAGACCCGGATAACTCTGACGGCTCTCACGCCATTAAACAGAGATTAGACCCGGATAACTCTGACGGCTCTCACGCCATTAAACAGAGATTAGACCCGGATAACTCTGACGGCTCTCACGCCATTAAACAGAGATTAGACCGGGATAACTCTGACGGCTCTCACGCCATTAAACAGAGATTAGACCCGGACAACTCTGACGGCTCTCACGCCATTAAACAGAGATTCGACCCGGATAACTCTGACGGCTCTCACGCCATTAAACAGAGATTCGACCCGCATAATTCTGACGGCTCTCACTCCATTAAACGGATAGTTATTACGGCTCTCACGCCATTAAACAGAGATGAGACCCGGATAACTCTGACGGCTCTCACGCCATTAAACAGAGATTAGACCGGGATAACTCTGACGGCTCTCACGCCATTAAACAGAGATTAGACCCGGATAACTCTGACGGCTCTTACGCCATTAAACAGAGATTAGACCGGGATAACTCTGACGGCTCTCACGCCATTAAACAGAGATTAGACCCGGATAACTCTGACGGCTCTCACGCCATTAAACAGAGATTAGACCCGGATAACTCTGACGGCTCTCACGCCATTAAACAGAGATTCGACCCGGATAACTCTGACGGCTCTCACGCCATTGAACAGAGATTCGACCCGCATAATTCTGACGGCTCTCACGCCATTAAACGGAGAGTTATTACGGCTCTCACGCCATTAAACAGAGATGAGACCCGGATAACTCTGACGGCTCTCACGCCATTAAACAGAGATTAGACCCGGATAACTCTGACGGCTCTCACGCCATTAAACAGAGATTACACCCGTATAACTCTGACGGCTCTTACGCCATTAAACAGAGATTAGACCGGGATAACTCTGACGGCTCTCACGCCATTAAACAGAGATTAGACCCGGATAACTCTGACGGCTCTCACGCCATTAAACAGAGATTGGACCCGGATAACTCTGACGGCTCTCATGCCAATTAACAGAGATTGGACCCGGATAATGCCATTAAACAGAGATTAGACCCGCATAACTCTGACGGCTCTCACGCCATTAAACAGAGATTAGACCCGGATAATTCTGAAGGCTCTCACGCCATCAAACAGAGATTAGACCCGGATAACTCTGACGGCTCTTACGCCATTAAACAGAGATTAGACCGGGATAACTCTGACGGCTCTCACGCCGTTAAACAGAGATTAGACCCGGATAACTCTGACGGCTCTCACGCCATTAAACAGAGATTGGACCCGGATAACTCTGACGGCTCTCATGCCATTTAACAGAGATTGGACCCGGATAATGCCATTAAACAGAGATTAGACCCGGATAACTCTGACGGCTCTCACGCCATCAAACACAGATTAGACCCGCATAATTCTGAAGGCTCTCACGCCATTAAACGGAGATTACACCCGGATAGTCTGTGTTTGACTATATGTGTCTGTCTGATTTGCTGTTACTTAACTTTCTGTGCCTGAATTTCTGTTTACTTTACTATCTGTGTCTGATTATATGTCTGTCTGATTATATGTTTACTTAACTATAGATCTGTGTTTCACTATATGTCTGTCTGATTTTCTTTTACTTAACTTTCTCTGCCTGAATATCTGTTTACTTACTATCTGTGTCTGACTATATGTCTGTCTGATTATCTGTTTACTGTACTATCTGTGTTTGACTATATGTCTGTGTGATTATATGTTTACTTTACTATCTGTGTCTGACAATATGTCTGTATGATTTTATGTTACTTATCTTTATCTGGCTGATTTTCTATTTGCTTTAGTATCTGTGTCTGATTATATGTCTCTCTGATTATATGTTTACTTAACTATAGATCTGTGTTTGACTATATGTCTGTCTGATTATATGTTTACTTTACTATCTGTGTCTGACTATATGTCTGTCTGATTTTCTGTTTACTTTACTATCTGTGTCGGACGATATGTCTGTCTGATTATATGTTTACTTTACTATCTGTGTCTGACTATATGTCTGATTATATGTTTACTTAGCTATAGATCTGTGTTTGACTACATGTCTGTCTGATTATGTTTACTTTACTCTCTGTGTCTGACTATATGTCTGATTATATGTTTACTTAACTACAGATCTGTGTTTGACTATATGTCTGTCTGATTTTCTGATTCTTAACTTTCTGTGACTGAATTTCCGTTTACCTTACTATCTGTGTCTGACTCTGTGTCTGTGTGATTATATGCCGACGGCGGAATGACATGGGAAGAGGCTGAGGGAGCTGCGGAGGACAGAATTACGTGGAGGACCTCTGTCACCCGACGTGCTGTCATCGCGTGGAAGGACTAAGGTCCAAGGTAAGGATTATATGTTTACTTTACAATCTGAGTGTGACTATATGTCTGTCTGATTTTCTGTTTACTTTACTATCTGTGTCTGACTATATGTCTGTCTGATTATATGTTTGCTTTACTATCTGTGTGTGACAAAATGTCTGTATGATTTTCTGTTACTTATCTTTATCTGCCTGATTTTCTATTTACCTTAGTATCTGTGTCTGATAATATGTCTGTCTGATTATATGTTTACTTAACTATAGATCTTTGTTTGACTATATGTCTGTCTGATTATATGTTTATTTTATTATCTGTGTCTGACTATATGTCGGTCTGTTTTTCTGTTTACTTTACTATCTGTGTCGGACTATACGTCTGTATTATTATTATATGTTTTCTTTGCTATCTGTGTGTGACGATATGTCTATCTGATTTTCTATTTACTTTACTATCTGTGTCTGACTATATGTCTGTCTGGTTATTTGTTACTTAACTTTCTCTGCCTCATTTTCTGTTTACTTTACTATCTGTGTCTGATTATATGTCTGTCTGATTATATGTTTACTTAACTATCTGTGTCTGACTATATGTCTATCTGATTTTCTGTTTACTTTACTATCTGTGTTTGACTATATGTGTGTCTGATTTGCTGTTTACTTTACTATCTGTGTCTGACAATGTGTCTGTCTGATTATATGTTTACTTTATTATCTGTGTGTGACTATTTGTCTGTCTGATTTTCTGTTACTTAGCTGTCTCTGACTGAATTTCCGTTTACCTTACTCTCTGTGTCTGACTATATGTGTGTCTGATTATATGTTTACTTAACTATAGATCTGTGTTTGACTATATGTCTGTCTGATTTTCTGTTTACTTTACTCTCTGTGTTTGACTATATGTCTGTCTGATTTTCTGTTTACTTTACTATCTGTGTCTGACCATATGTCTGTCTGATTTTCTGTTTACTTTACTATCTGTGTGACTATTTGTCTGTCTGATTTTCTGTTTACTTTACTATCTGTGTCTGATTATATGTCTGTCTGGTTATATGTTTATTTTACTATCTGTGTTTGACTATATATGTCTGTCTGATTTTCTGTTACTTAACTTTCTCTGCCTGAATTTCTGTTAACCTTACTATCTGTGTCTGACTATATGTCCGGATAATTCTGACGACTCTCACGCCATTAAACATAGATTAGACCCGGATAACTCTGACGGCTCTCACGCCATTAAACAGAGATTGGACCCGGATAACTCTGACGGCTCTTATGCCATTAAACAGAGATTAGACCCGGATAACTCTGACGGCTCTCACGCCATTGAACAGAGATTAGACCCGGATAACTCTGACGGCTCTCATGCCATCAAACAGAGATTAGACCCGGATAACTCTGACGGCTCTCACGCCATTAAACAGAGATTGGACCCGGATAACTCTGACGGCTCTTATGCCATTAAACAGAGATTAGACCCGGATAACTCTGACGGCTCTCATGCCAATTAACAGATATTGGACCCGGATAATGCCATTAAACAGAGATTAGACCCGGATAACTCTGACGGCTCTTATGCCATTAAACAGAGATTAGACCCGGATAACTCTGACGGCTCTCACGCCATTGAACAGAGATTAGACCCGGATAACTCTGACGGCTCTCATGCCATCAAACAGAGATTAGACCCGGATAACTCTGACGGCTCTCACGCCATTAAACAGAGATTGGACCCGGATAACTCTGACGGCTCTTATGCCATTAAACAGAGATTAGACCCGGATAACTCTGACGGCTCTCACGCCATTAAACAGAGATTAGACCCGGATAATTCTGAAAGCTCTCACGCCATCAAACAGAGATTAGACCCGGATAACTCTGACGGCTCATACGCCATTAAACAGAGATTAGACTGGGATAACTCTGACGGCTCTCACGACGTTAAACAGAGATTAGACCCGGATAACTCTGACGGCTCTCACGCCATTAAACAGAGATTAGACCCGGATAACTCGGACGGCTCTTACGCCATTAAACAGAGATTAGACCGGGATAACTCTGACGGCTCTCACGCCATTAAACAGAGATTAGACCCGGATAACTCTGACGGCTCTCACGCCATTAAACAGAGATTGGACCCGGATAACTCTGACGGCTCTCGTGCCAATTAACAGAGATTGGACCCGGATAATGCCATTAAACAGAGATTAGACCCGGATAACTCTGACGGCTCTCTCGCCATTAAACAGAGATTAGACCCGGATAATTCTGAAGGCTCTCACGCCATCAAACAGAGATTAGACCCGGATAACTCTGACGGCTCTTACGCCATTAAACAGAGATTAGACCGGGATAACTCTGACGGCTCTCACGCCGTTAAACAGAGATTAGACCCGGATAACTCTGACGGCTCTCACGCCATTAAACAGAGATTGGACCGGATAACTCTGACGGCTCTCATGCCAATTAACAGAGATTGGACCCGGATAATGCCATTAAACAGAGATTAGACCCGGATAACTCTGACGGCTCTCACGCCGGTAACCAGAGATTAGACCCGGATAACTCTGACGGCTCTCACGCCATTAAACAGAGATTGGACCCGGATAACTCTGACGGCTCTCACGCCATCAAACACAGATTAGACCCGCATAATTCTGAAGGCTCTCACGCCATTAAACGGAGATTACACCCGGATAGACACCTGGATAGTCTGTGTTTGACTCTATGTGTCTGTCTGATTTGCTGTTACTTAACTTTCTGTGCCTGAATTTCTGTTTACTTTACTATCTGTGTCTGATTATATGTCTGTCTGATTATATGTTTACTTAACTATAGATCTGTGTTTCACTATATGTCTGTCTGATTTTCTCTTACTTAACTTTCACTGCCTGAATATCTGTTTACTTACTATCTGTGTCTGACTATATGTCTGTTTGATTATCTGTTTACTGTACTATCTGTGTTTGACTATATGTCTGTGTGATTATATGTTTACTTTACTATCTGTGTCTGACAATATGTCTGTATGATTTTCTGTTACTTATCTTTATCTGGCTGATTTTCTATTTACTTTAGTATCTGTGTCTGATTATATGTCTCTCTGATTATATGTTTACTTAACTATAGATCTGTGTTTGACTATATGTCTGTCTGATTATATGTTTACTTTACTATCTGTGTCTGACTATATGTCTGTCTGATTTTCTGTTTACTTTACTATCTGTGTCGGACTATATGTCCGTCTGATTATATGTTTACTTTACTATCTGTGTCTGACTATATGTCTGATTATATGTTTACTTAGCTATGGATCTGTGTTTGACTAATTGTCTGTCTGATTATGTTTACTTTACTCTCTGTGTCTGACTATATGTCTGATTATATGTTTACTTAACTACAGATCTGTGTTTGACTATATGTCTGTCTGATTTTCTGATTCTTAACTTTCTGTGACTGAATTTCCGTTTACCTTACTATCTGTGTCTGACTCTGTGTCTGTGTGATTATATGCCGACGGCGGAATGACATGGGAAGAGGCTGAGGGAGCTGCGGAGGACAGAATTACGTGGAGGACCTCTGTCACCCGACGTGCTGTCATCGCGTGGAAGGACTAAGGTCCAAGGTAAGGATTATATGTTTACTTTACAATCTGAGTGTGACTATATGTCTGTCTGATTTTCTGTTTACTTTACTATCTGTGTCTGACTATATGTCTGTCTGATTATATGTTTGCTTTACTATCTGTGTGTGACAAAATGTCTGTATGATTTTCTGTTACTTATCTTTATCTGCCTGATTTTCTATTTACCTTAGTATCTGTGTCTGATTATATGTCTCTCTGATTATATGTTTACTCAACTATAGATCTGGGTTTGACTATATGTCTGTCTGATTATATGTTTACTTTATTATCTGTGTCTGACTATATGTCGGTCTGATTTTCTGTTTACTTTACTATCTGTGTCGGACTATACGTCTGTATTATTATTATATGTTTTCTTTGCTATCTGTGTGTGACGATATGTCTATCTGATTTTCTATTTACTTTACTATCTGTGTCTGACTATATGTCTGTCTGGTTATTTGTTACTTAACTTTCTCTGCCTCATTTTCTGTTTACTTTACTATCTGTGTCTGATTATATGTCTGTCTGATTATATGTTTACTTAACTATCTGTGTCTGACTATATGTCTATCTGATTTTCTGTTTACATTACTATCTGTGTTTGACTATATGTGTGTCTGATTTGCTGTTTACTTTACTATCTGTGTCTGACAATGTGTCTGTCTGATTATATGTTTACTTTATTATCTGTGTGTGACTATTTGTCTGTCTGATTTTCTGTTACTTAGCTGTCTCTGACTGAATTTCCGTTTACCTTACTATCTGTGTCTGACTATATGTCTGTCTGACTATATGTTTACTTAACTATAGATCTGTGTTTGACTATATGTCTGTCTGATTTTCTGTTTACTTTACTCTCTGTGTTTGACTATATGTCTGTCTGATTTTCTGTTTACTTTACTATCTGTGTCTGACCATATGTCTGTCTAATTTTCTGTTTACTTTACTATCTGTGTGACTATTTGTCTGTCTGATTTTCTGTTTACTTTACTATCTGTGTCTGATTATATGTCTCTCTGGTTATATGTTTATTTTACTATCTGTGTTTGACTATATATGTCTGTCTGATTTTCTGTCACTTAACTTTCTCTGCCTGAATTTCTGTTTACCTTACTATCTGTGTCTGACTATATGTCCGGATAATTCTGACGGCTCTCACGCCATTAAACATAGATTAGACCCGGATAACTCTGACGGCTCTCACGCCATTAAACAGAGATTGGACCCGGATAACTCTGACGGCTCTTATGCCATTAAACAGAGATTAGACCCGGATAACTCTGACGGCTCTCACGCCATTAAACAGAGATTAGACCCGGATAACTCTGACGGCTCTCATGCCATCAAACAGAGATTAGACCCGGATAACTCTGACGCCTCTCACGCCATTCAACAGAGATTGGACCCGGATAACTCTGACGGCTCTTATGCCATTAAACAGAGATTAGACCCGGATAACTCTGACGGCTCTCACGCCATTAAACAGAGATTAGACCCGGATTACTCTGACGGATCTCACGCCATTAAACAGATATTAGACCCGGATAACTCTGACGGCTCTCACGCCATTAAACAGAGATTAGACCCGCATAACTCTGACGGCTCTCACGCCATTAAACAGAGATGAGACCAGGATAACTCTGAAGGCTCTCACGCCATTAAACAGAGATTAGACCGGGATAACTCTGACGGCTCTCACGCCATTAAACAGAGATTAGACCCGGATAACTCTGACGGCTCTCATGCCAATTAACAGAGATTGGACCCGGATAATGCCATTAAACAGAGATTAGACCCGGATAACTCGGACGGCTCTCAGGCCATTAAACAGAGATTAGACCCGGATAACTCTGACGGCTCTCACGCCATTAAACAGAGATTAGTCCCGGATTACTCTGACGGATCTCACGCCATTAAACAGATATTAGACCCGGATAACTCTGACGGCTCTCACGCCATTAAACAGAGATTAGACCCGCATAACTCTGACGGCTCTCACGCCATTAAACAGAGATTAGACCCGGATAACTCTGAAGGCTCTCACGCCATTAAACAGAGATTAGACCGGGATAACTCTGACGGCTCTCACGCCATTAAACAGAGATTAGACCCGGATAACTCTGACGGCTCTCATGCCAATTAGCAGAGATTGGACCCGGATAATGCCATTAAACAGAGATTAGGCCCGGATAACTCTGAAGGCTCTCACGCCATTAAACAGAGATTAGACCGGGATAACTCTGACGGCTCTCACGCCATTAAACAGAGATTAGACCCGGATAACTCTGACGGCTCTCATGCCAATTAACAGAGATTGGACCCGGATAATGCCATTAAACAGAGATTAGACCCGGATAACTCTGACGGCTCTCACGCCATTAAACAGAGATTAGATCCGGATAACTCTGACGGCTCTCACGCCATTAAACAGAGATTAGACCCGGATTACTCTGACGGATCTCACGCCATTAAACAGATATTAGACCCGGATAACTCTGACGGCTCTCACGCCATTAAACAGAGATTAGACCCGGATAACTCTGACGGCTCTCACACCATTATACAGAGATTAGACCGGGATAACTCTGACGGCTCTCTCGCCATTAAACAGAGATTAGACCCGGATAACTCTGACGGCTCTCACGCCATTAAACAGAGATTAGACCGGGATAACTCTGACGGCTCTCACGCCATTAAACAGAGATTAGACCCGGATAACTCTGACGGCTCTCACGCCATTAAACAGAGATTGGACCCGGATAACTCTGACGGCTCTCGTGCCAATTAACAGAGATTGGACCCGGATAATGCCATTAAACAGAGATTAGACCCGGATAACTCTGACGGCTCTCACGCCATTAAACAGAGATTAGACCCGGATAATTCTGAAGGCTCTCACGCCATCAAACAGAGATTAGAACCGGATAACTCTGACGGCTCTCACGCCATTAAACAGAGATTAGACCGGGATAACTCTGACGGCTCTCACGCCGTTAAACAGAGATTAGACCTGGATAACTCTGACGGCTCTCACGCCATTAAACAGAGATTGGACCCGGATAACTCTGACGGCTCTCATGCCAATTAACAGAGATTGGACCCGGATAATGCCATTAAACAGAGATTAGACCCGGATAACTCTGACGGCTCTCACGCCATCAAACACAGATTAGACCCGCATAATTCTGAAGGCTCTCACGCCATTAAACGGAGATTACACCCGAATAAACACCCGGATAGTCTGTGTTTGACTATATGTGTCTGTCTGATTTGATGTTACTTAACTTTCTGTGCCTGAATTTCTGTTTACTTTACTATCTGTGTCTGATTATATGTCTGTCTGATTATATGTTTACTTAACTATAGATCTGTGTTTCACTATATGTCTGTCTGATTTTCTCTTACTTAACTTTCTCTGCCTGAATATCTGTTTACTTACTATCTGTGTCTGACTATATGTCTGTCTGATTATCTGTTTACTGTACTATCTGTGTTTGACTATATGTCTGTGTGATTATATGTTTACTTTACTATCTGTGTCTGACTATATGTCTGTCTGATTTTATGTTTACTTTACTATCTGTGTCGGACTATATGTCTGTCTGATTATATGTTTACTTTACTATCTGTGTCTGATTATATGTCTGTCTGGTTATATGTTTATTTTACTATCTGTGTTTGACTATATATGTCTGTCTGATTTTCTGTTACTTAACTTTCTCTGCCTGAATTTCTGTTTACCTTACTATCTGTGTCTGACTATATGTCCGGATAATTCTGACGGCTCTCACGCCATTAAACATAGATTAGACCCGGATAACTCTGACGGCTCTCACGCCATTAAACAGAGATTGGACCCGGATAACTCTGACGGCTCTTATGCCATTAAACAGAGATTAGAGCCGGATAACTCTGACGGCTCTCACGCCATTAAACAGAGATTAGACCCGGATAACTCTGACGGCTCTCACGCCATTAAACAGAGATTGGACCCGGATAACTCTGACGGCTCTTATGCCATTAAACAGAGATTAGACCCGGATAACTCTGACGGCTCTCACGCCATTAAACAGAGATTAGACCGGGATAACTCTGACGGCTCTCTGGCCATTAAACAGAGATTAGACCCGGATAACTCTGAGGGCTCTCACGCCATTAAACAGAGATTAGACCGGGATAACTCTGACGGCTCTCACGCCATTAAACAGAGATTAGACCCGGATAACTCTGACGGCTCTCACGCCATTAAACAGAGATTGGACCCGGATAACTCTGACGGCTCTCGTGCCAATTAACAGAGATTGGACCCGGATAATGCCATTAAACAGAGATTAGACCCGGATAACTCTGACGGCTCTCACGCCATTAAACAGAGATTAGACCCGGATAATTCTGAATGCTCTCACGCCATCAAACAGAGATTAGACACGGATAACTCTGACGGCTCTTACGCCATTAAACAGAGATTAGACTGGGATTACTCTGACGGCTCTCACGCCGTTAACCAGAGATTAGACCCGGATAACTCTGACGGCTCTCACGCCATTAAACAGAGATTGGACCCGGATAACTCTGACGGCTCTCACGCCATCAAACACAGATTAGACCCGCATAATTCTGAAGGCTCTCACGCCATTAAACGGAGATTACACCCGGATAGACACCTGGATAGTCTGTGTTTGACTCTATGTGTCTGTCTGATTTGCTGTTACTTAACTTTCTGTGCCTGAATTTCTGTTTACTTTACTATCTGTGTCTGATTATATGTCTGTCTGATTATATGTTTACTTAACTATAGATCTGTGTTTCACTATATGTCTGTCTGATTTTCTCTTACTTAACTTTCACTGCCTGAATATCTGTTTACTTACTATCTGTGTCTGACTATATGTCTGTTTGATTATCTGTTTACTGTACTATCTGTGTTTGACTATATGTCTGTGTGATTATATGTTTACTTTACTATCTGTGTCTGACAATATGTCTGTATGATTTTCTGTTACTTATCTTTATCTGGCTGATTTTCTATTTACTTTAGTATCTGTGTCTGATTATATGTCTCTTTGATTATATGTTTACTTAACTATAGATCTGTGTTTGACTATATGTCTGTCTGATTATATGTTTACTTTACTATCTGTGTCTGACTATATGTCTGTCTGATTTTCTGTTTACTTTACTATCTGTGTCGGACTATATGTCCGTCTGATTATATGTTTACTTTACTATCTGTGTCTGACTATATGTCTGATTATATGTTTACTTAGCTATAGATCTGTGTTTGACTAATTGTCTGTCTGATTATGTTTACTTTACTCTCTGTGTCTGACTATATGTCTGATTATATGTTTACTTAACTACAGATCTGTGTTTGACTATATGTCTGTCTGATTTTCTGATTCTTAACTTTCTGTGACTGAATTTCCGTTTACCTTACTATCTGTGTCTGACTCTGTGTCTGTGTGATTATATGCCGACGGCGGAATGACATGGGAAGAGGCTGAGGGAGCTGCGGAGGACAGAATTACGTGGAGGACCTCTGTCACCCGACGTGCTGTCATCGCGTGGAAGGACTAAGGTCCAAGGTAAGGATTATATGTTTACTTTACAATCTGAGTGTGACTATATGTCTGTCTGATTTTCTGTTTACTTTACTATCTGTGTCTGACTATATGTCTGTCTGATTATATGTTTGCTTTACTATCTGTGTGTGACAAAATGTCTGTATGATTTTCTGTTACTTATCTTTATCTGCCTGATTTTCTATTTACCTTAGTATCTGTGTCTGATTATATGTCTCTCTGATTATATGTTTACTCAACTATAGATCTGTGTTTGACTATATGTCTGTCTGATTATATGTTTACTTTATTATCTGTGTCTGACTATATGTCGGTCTGATTTTCTGTTTACTTTACTATCTGTGTCGGACTATACGTCTGTATTATTATTATATGTTTTCTTTGCTATCTGTGTGTGACGATATGTCTATCTGATTTTCTATTTACTTTACTATCTGTGTCTGACTATATGTCTGTCTGGTTATTTGTTACTTAACTTTCTCTGCCTCATTTTCTGTTTACTTTACTATCTGTGTCTGATTATATGTCTGTCTGATTATATGTTTACTTAACTATCTGTGTCTGACTATATGTCTATCTGATTTTCTGTTTACATTACTATCTGTGTTTGACTATATGTGTGTCTGATTTGCTGTTTACTTTACTATCTGTGTCTGACAATGTGTCTGTCTGATTATATGTTTACTTTATTATCTGTGTGTGACTATTTGTCTGTCTGATTTTCTGTTACTTAGCTGTCTCTGACTGAATTTCCGTTTACCTTACTATCTGTGTCTGACTATATGTCTGTCTGACTATATGTTTACTTAACTATAGATCTGTGTTTGACTATATGTCTGTCTGATTTTCTGTTTACTTTACTCTCTGTGTTTGACTATATGTCTGTCTGATTTTCTGTTTACTTTACTATCTGTGTCTGACCATATGTCTGTCTAATTTTCTGTTTACTTTACTATCTGTGTGACTATTTGTCTGTCTGATTTTCTGTTTACTTTACTATCTGTGTCTGATTATATGTCTGTCTGGTTATATGTTTATTTTACTATCTGTGTTTGACTATATATGTCTGTCTGATTTTCTGTCACTTAACTTTCTCTGCCTGAATTTCTGTTTACCTTACTATCTGTGTCTGACTATATGTCCGGATAATTCTGACGGCTCTCACGCCATTAAACATAGATTAGACCCGGATAACTCTGACGGCTCTCACGCCATTAAACAGAGATTGGACCCGGATAACTCTGACGGCTCTTATGCCATTAAACAGAGATTAGACCCGGATAACTCTGACGGCTCTCACGCCATTAAACAGAGATTAGACCCGGATAACTCTGACGGCTCTCATGCCATCAAACAGAGATTAGACCCGGATAACTCTGACGCCTCTCACGCCATTCAACAGAGATTGGACCCGGATAACTCTGACGGCTCTTATGCCATTAAACAGAGATTAGACCCGGATAACTCTGACGGCTCTCACGCCATTAAACAGAGATTAGACCCGGATTACTCTGACGGATCTCACGCCATTAAACAGATATTAGACCCGGATAACTCTGACGGCTCTCACGCCATTAAACAGAGATTAGACCCGCATAACTCTGACGGCTCTCACGCCATTAAACAGAGATGAGACCAGGATAACTCTGAAGGCTCTCACGCCATTAAACAGAGATTAGACCGGGATAACTCTGACGGCTCTCACGCCATTAAACAGAGATTAGACCCGGATAACTCTGACGGCTCTCATGCCAATTAACAGAGATTGGACCCGGATAATGCCATTAAACAGAGATTAGACCCGGATAACTCGGACGGCTCTCAGGCCATTAAACAGAGATTAGACCCGGATAACTCTGACGGCTCTCACGCCATTAAACAGAGATTAGTCCCGGATTACTCTGACGGATCTCACGCCATTAAACAGATATTAGACCCGGATAACTCTGACGGCTCTCACGCCATTAAACAGAGATTAGACCCGCATAACTCTGACGGCTCTCACGCCATTAAACAGAGATTAGACCCGGATAACTCTGAAGGCTCTCACGCCATTAAACAGAGATTAGACCGGGATAACTCTGACGGCTCTCACGCCATTAAACAGAGATTAGACCCGGATAACTCTGACGGCTCTCATGCCAATTAGCAGAGATTGGACCCGGATAATGCCATTAAACAGAGATTAGGCCCGGATAACTCTGAAGGCTCTCACGCCATTAAACAGAGATTAGACCGGGATAACTCTGACGGCTCTCACGCCATTAAACAGAGATTAGACCCGGATAACTCTGACGGCTCTCATGCCAATTAACAGAGATTGGACCCGGATAATGCCATTAAACAGAGATTAGACCCGGATAACTCTGACGGCTCTCACGCCATTAAACAGAGATTAGATCCGGATAACTCTGACGGCTCTCACGCCATTAAACAGAGATTAGACCCGGATTACTCTGACGGATCTCACGCCATTAAACAGATATTAGACCCGGATAACTCTGACGGCTCTCACGCCATTAAACAGAGATTAGACCCGGATAACTCTGACGGCTCTCACACCATTATACAGAGATTAGACCGGGATAACTCTGACGGCTCTCTCGCCATTAAACAGAGATTAGACCCGGATAACTCTGACGGCTCTCACGCCATTAAACAGAGATTAGACCGGGATAACTCTGACGGCTCTCACGCCATTAAACAGAGATTAGACCCGGATAACTCTGACGGCTCTCACGCCATTAAACAGAGATTGGACCCGGATAACTCTGACGGCTCTCGTGCCAATTAACAGAGATTGGACCCGGATAATGCCATTAAACAGAGATTAGACCCGGATAACTCTGACGGCTCTCACGCCATTAAACAGAGATTAAACCCGGATAATTCTGAAGGCTCTCACGCCATCAAACAGAGATTAGAACCGGATAACTCTGACGGCTCTTACGCCATTAAACAGAGATTAGACCGGGATAACTCTGACGGCTCTCACGCCGTTAAACAGAGATTAGACCTGGATAACTCTGACGGCTCTCACGCCATTAAACAGAGATTGGACCCGGATAACTCTGACGGCTCTCATGCCAATTAACAGAGATTGGACCCGGATAATGCCATTAAACAGAGATTAGACCCGGATAACTCTGACGGCTCTCACGCCATCAAACACAGATTAGACCCGCATAATTCTGAAGGCTCTCACGCCATTAAACGGAGATTACACCCGGATAGACACCCGGATAGTCTGTGTTTGACTATATGTGTCTGTCTGATTTGATGTTACTTAACTTTCTGTGCCTGAATTTCTGTTTACTTTACTATCTGTGTCTGATTATATGTCTGTCTGATTATATGTTTACTTAACTATAGATCTGTGTTTCACTATATGTCTGTCTGATTTTCTCTTACTTAACTTTCTCTGCCTGAATATCTGTTTACTTACTATCTGTGTCTGACTATATGTCTGTCTGATTATCTGTTTACTGTACTATCTGTGTTTGACTATATGTCTGTGTGATTATATGTTTACTTTACTATCTGTGTCTGACTATATGTCTGTCTGATTTTCTGTTTACTTTACTATCTGTGTCGGACTATATGTCTGTCTGATTATATGTTTACTTTACTATCTGTGTCTGATTATATGTCTGTCTGGTTATATGTTTATTTTACTATCTGTGTTTGACTATATATGTCTGTCTGATTTTCTGTTACTTAACTTTCTCTGCCTGAATTTCTGTTTACCTTACTATCTGTGTCTGACTATATGTCCGGATAATTCTGACGGCTCTCACGCCATTAAGCATAGATTAGACCCGGATAACTCTGACGGCTCTCACGCCATTAAACAGAGATTGGACCCGGATAACTCTGACGGCTCTTATGCCATTAAACAGAGATTAGAGCCGGATAACTCTGACGGCTCTCACGCCATTAAACAGAGATTAGACCCGGATAACTCTGACGGCTCTCACGCCATTAAACAGAGATTGGACCCGGATAACTCTGACGGCTCTTATGCCATTAAACAGAGATTAGACCCGGATAACTCTGACGGCTCTCACGCCATTAAACAGAAATTAGACCCGGATTACTCTGACGGATCTCACGCCATTAAACAGATATTAGACCCGGATAACTCTGACGGCTCTCACGCCATTAAACAGAGATTAGACCAGCATAACTCTGACGGCTCTCACGCCATTAAACAGAGATTAGACCCGGATAACTCTGAAGGCTCTCACGCCATTAAACAGAGATTAGACCGGGATAACTCTGACGGCTCTCACGCCATTAAACAGAGATTAGACCCGGATAACTCTGACGGCTCTCATGCCAATTAACAGAGATTCGACCCGGATAATGCCATTAAACAGAGATTAGACCCGGATAACTCGGACGGCTCTCACGCCATTAAACAGAGATTAGACCCGGATAACTCTGACGGCTCTCACGCCATTAAACAGAGATTAGACCCGGATAACTCTGACGGCTCTCACGCCATTAAACAGAGATTAGACCCGCATAACTCTGACGGCTCTCACGCCATTAAACAGAGATTAGACCCGGATAACTCTGAAGGCTCTCACGCCATTAAACAGAGATTAGACCGGGATAACTCTGACGGCTCTCATGCCAATTAACAGAGATTGGACCCGGATAATGCCATTAAACAGAGATTAGACACGGATAACTCTGACGGCTCTCACGCCATTAAACAGAGATTAGACCCGGATAACTCTGACGGCTCTCACGCCATTAAACAGAGATTAGACCCGGATTACTCTGACGGATCTCACGCCATTAAACAGATATTAGACCCGGATAACTCTGACGGCTCTCACGCCATTAAACAGAGATTAGACCCGGATAACTCTGAGGGCTCTCACGCCATTAAACAGAGATTAGACCGGGATAACTCTGACGGCTCTCTCGCCATTAAACAGAGATTAGACCCGGATAACTCTGACGGCTCTCACGCCATTAAACAGAGATTAGACCCGGATAACTCTGACGGCTCTTACGCCATTAAACAGAGATTCGACCCGGATAACTCTGACGGCTCTCACGCCATTAAACAGAGATTCGTCCCGCATAATTCTGACGGCTCTCACGCCATTAAACGGATAGTTATTACGGCTCTCACGCCATTAAACAGAGATGAGACCCGGATAACTCTGACGGCTCTCACGCCATTAAACAGAGATTAGACCCGGATAACTCTGACGGCTCTCACGCCATTAAACAGAGATTAGACCCGGATAACTCTGACGGCTCTTACGCCATTAAACAGAGATTAGACACGGATAACTCTGACGGCTCTGACGCCATTAAACAGAGATTAGACCCGGATAACTCTGACGGCTCTTACGCCATTAAACAGAGATTAGACACGGATAACTCTGACGGCTCTGACGCCATTAAACAGAGATTAGACACGGATAACTCTGACGGCTCTTACGCCATTAAACAGAGATTAGACTCGGATAACTCTGACGGCTCTTACGCCATTAAACAGAGATTAGACCCGGATAACTCTGACGGCTCTTACGCCATTAAACAGAGATTAGACTGGGATAACTCTGACGGCTCTCACGCCGTTAAACAGAGATTAGACCCGGATAACTCTGACGGCTCTCATGCCAATTAACAGAGATTGGACCCGGATAGTGCCATTAAACAGAGATTAGACCCGAATAACTCTGACGGCTCTCACGCCATTAAACAGAGATTAGACCCGGATAATTCTGAAGGCTCTCACGCCATCAAACAGAGATTAGACCCGGATAACTCTGACGGCTCTTACGCCATTAAACAGAGATTAGACTGGGATAACTCTGACGGCTCTCACGCCGTTAAACAGAGATTAGACCCGGATAACTCTGACGGCTCTCACGCCATTAAACAGAGATTGGACCCGGATAACTCTGACGGCTCTCATGCCAATTAACAGAGATTGGACCCGGATGGTGCCATTAAACAGAGATTAGACCCGGATAACTCTGACGGCTCTCACGCCATTAAACAGAGATTAGACCCGCATAACTCTGACGGCTCTCACGCCATTAAACAGAGATTAGACCCGGATAACTCTGAAGGCTCTCACGCCATTAAACAGAGATTAGACCGGGATAACTCTGACGGCTCTCATGCCAATTAACAGAGATTGGACCCGGATAATGCCATTAAACAGAGATTAGACCCGCATAACTCTGACGGCTCTCACGCCATTAAACAGAGATTAGACCCGGATAACTCTGAAGGCTCTCACGCCATTAAACAGAGATTAGACCCGGATAACTCTGACGGCTCTCACGCCATCAAACACAGATTAGACCCGCATAATTCTGAAGGCTCTCACGCCATTAAACGGAGATTACACCCGGATAGACACCCGGATAGTCTGTGTTTGACTATATGTGTCTGTCTGATTTGCTGTTACTTAACTTTCTGTGCCTGAATTTCTGTTTACTTTACTATCTGTGTCTGATTATATGTCTGTCTGATTATATGTTTACTTAACTATAGATCTGTGTTTCACTATATGTCTGTCTGATTTTCTCTTACTTAACTTTCACTGCCTGAATATCTGTTTACTTACTATCTGTGTCTGACTATATGTCTGTCTGATTATCTGTTTACTGTACTATCTGTGTTTGACTATATGTCTGTGTGATTATATGTTTACTTTACTATCTGTGTCTGACAATATGTCTGTATGATTTTCTGTTTACTTTACTATCTGTGTCGGACTATATGTCTGTCTGATTATATGTTTACTTTACTATCTGTGTCTGACTATATGTCTGTCTGATTTTCTGTTTACTTTACTATCTGTGTCGGACTATATGTCTGTCTGATTATATGTTTACTTTACTATCTGTGTCGGACTATATGTCTGTCTGATTATATGTTTACTTAGCTATAGATCTGTGTTTGACTACTTGTCTGTCTGATTATGTTTACTTTACTCTCTGTGTCTGACTATATGTCTGATTATATGTTTACTTAACTACAGATCTGTGTTTGACTATATGTCTGTCTGATTTTCTGATTCTTAACTTTCTGTGACTGAATTTTTGTTTACCTTACTATCTGTGTCTGACTCTGTGTCTGTGTGATTATATGCCGACGGCGGAATGACATGGGAAGAGGCTGAGGGAGCTGCGGAGGACAGAATTACGTGGAGGACCTCTGTCACCCGACGTGCTGTCATCGCGTGGAAGGACTAAGGTCCAAGGTAAGGATTATATGTTTACTTTACAATCTGAGTGTGACTATATGTCTGTCTGATTTTCTGTTTACTTTACTATCTGTGTCGGACTATACGTCTGTATTATTATATGTTTTCTTTGCTATCTGTGTGTGACGATATGTCTATCTGATTTTCTATTTACTTTACTATCTGTGTCTGACTATATGTCTGTCTGGTTATTTGTTACTTAACTTTCTCTGCCTCATTTTCTGTTTACTTTACTATCTGTGTCTGATTATATGTTTGTCTGATTATATGTTTACTTAACTATCTGTGTCTGACTATATGTCTATCTGATTTTCTGTTTACTTTACTATCTGTGTTTGACTATATGTGTCTCTGATTTGCTGTTTACTTTACTATCTGTGTCTGACAATGTGTCTGTCTGATTATATGTTTACTTTATTATCTGTGTGTGACTATTTGTCTGTCCGATTTTCTGTTACTTAGCTGTCTCTGACTGAATTCGCGTTTACCTTACTATCTGTGTCTGACTATATGTCCGTCTGATTATATGTTTACTTAACTATAGATCTGTGTTTGACTATATGTCTGTCTGATTTTCTGTTTACTTTACTCTCTGTGTTTGACTATATGTCTGTCTGATTTTCTGTTTACTTTACTATCTGTGTCTGACCATATGTCTGTCTGATTTTCTGTTTACTTTACTATCTGTGTGACTATTTGTCTGTCTGATTTTCTGTTTACTTTACTATCTGTGTCTGATTATATGTCTGTCTGGTTATGTGTTTATTTTACTATCTGTGTTTGATTATATATGTCTGTCTGATTTTCTGTTACTTAACTTTCTCTGCCTGAATTTCTGTTTACCTTACTATCTGTGTCTGACTATATGTCCGGATAACTCTGACGGCACTCATGCCAATTAACAGAGATTGGACCCGGATAATGCCATTAAACAGAGATTAGACCCGGATAACTCGGACGGCTCTCACGCCATTAAACAGAGATTAGACCCGGATAACTCTGACGGCTCTCACGCCATTAAACAGAGATTAGACCCGGATTACTCTGACAGATCTCACGCCATTAAACAGATATTAGACCCGGATAACTCTGACGGCTCTCACGCCATTAAACAGAGATTAGACCCGCATAACTCTGACGGCTCTCACGCCATTAAACAGAGATTAGACCCGGATAACTCTGAAGGCTCTCACGCCATTAAACAGAGATTAGACCGGGATAACTCTGACGGCTCTCACGCCATTAAACAGAGATTAGACCCGGATAACTCTGACGGCTCTCATGCCAATTAACAGAGATTGGACCCGGATAATGCTATTAAACAGAGATTAGACCCGGATAACTCTGACGGCTCTCGCGCCATTAAACAGAGATTAGACCCGGATAACTCTGACGGCTCTCACGCCATTAAACAGAGATTAGACCCGGATTACTCTGACGGATCTCACGCCATTAAACAGATATTAGACCCGGATAACTCTGACGGCTCTCACGCCATTAAACAGAGATTAGACCGGGATAACTCTGACGGCTCTCTCGCCATTAAACAGAGATTAGACCCGGATAACTCTGACGGCTCTCACGCCATTAAACAGAGATTAGACCCGGATAACTCTGACGGCTCTTACGCCATTAAACAGAGATTCGACCCGGATAACTCTGACGGCTCTCACGCCATTAAACAGAGATTCGTCCCGCATAATTCTGACGGCTCTCACGCCATTAAACGGATAGTTATTACGGCTCTCACGCCATTAAACAGAGATGAGACCCGGATAACTCTGACGGCTCTCACGCCATTAAACAGAGATTAGACCCGGATAACTCTGACGGCTCTCACGCCATTAAACAGAGATTAGACCCGGATAACTCTGACGGCTCTTACGCCATTAAACAGAGATTAGACACGGATAACTCTGACGGCTCTGACGCCATTAAACAGAGATTAGACCCGGATAACTCTGACGGCTCTTACGCCATTAAACAGAGATTAGACACGGATAACTCTGACGGCTCTGACGCCATTAAACAGAGATTAGACACGGATAACTCTGACGGCTCTTACGCCATTAAACAGAGATTAGACTCGGATAACTCTGACGGCTCTTACGCCATTAAACAGAGATTAGACCCGGATAACTCTGACGGCTCTTACGCCATTAAACAGAGATTAGACTGGGATAACTCTGACGGCTCTCACGCCGTTAAACAGAGATTAGACCCGGATAACTCTGACGGCTCTCATGCCAATTAACAGAGATTGGACCCGGATAGTGCCATTAAACAGAGATTAGACCCGAATAACTCTGACGGCTCTCACGCCATTAAACAGAGATTAGACCCGGATAATTCTGAAGGCTCTCACGCCATCAAACAGAGATTAGACCCGGATAACTCTGACGGCTCTTACGCCATTAAACAGAGATTAGACTGGGATAACTCTGACGGCTCTCACGCCGTTAAACAGAGATTAGACCCGGATAACTCTGACGGCTCTCACGCCATTAAACAGAGATTGGACCCGGATAACTCTGACGGCTCTCATGCCAATTAACAGAGATTGGACCCGGATGGTGCCATTAAACAGAGATTAGACCCGGATAACTCTGACGGCTCTCACGCCATTAAACAGAGATTAGACCCGCATAACTCTGACGGCTCTCACGCCATTAAACAGAGATTAGACCCGGATAACTCTGAAGGCTCTCACGCCATTAAACAGAGATTAGACCGGGATAACTCTGACGGCTCTCATGCCAATTAACAGAGATTGGACCCGGATAATGCCATTAAACAGAGATTAGACCCGCATAACTCTGACGGCTCTCACGCCATTAAACAGAGATTAGACCCGGATAACTCTGAAGGCTCTCACGCCATTAAACAGAGATTAGACCCGGATAACTCTGACGGCTCTCACGCCATCAAACACAGATTAGACCCGCATAATTCTGAAGGCTCTCACGCCATTAAACGGAGATTACACCCGGATAGACACCCGGATAGTCTGTGTTTGACTATATGTGTCTGTCTGATTTGCTGTTACTTAACTTTCTGTGCCTGAATTTCTGTTTACTTTACTATCTGTGTCTGATTATATGTCTGTCTGATTATATGTTTACTTAACTATAGATCTGTGTTTCACTATATGTCTGTCTGATTTTCTCTTACTTAACTTTCACTGCCTGAATATCTGTTTACTTACTATCTGTGTCTGACTATATGTCTGTCTGATTATCTGTTTACTGTACTATCTGTGTTTGACTATATGTCTGTGTGATTATATGTTTACTTTACTATCTGTGTCTGACAATATGTCTGTATGATTTTCTGTTTACTTTACTATCTGTGTCGGACTATATGTCTGTCTGATTATATGTTTACTTTACTATCTGTGTCTGACTATATGTCTGTCTGATTTTCTGTTTACTTTACTATCTGTGTCGGACTATATGTCTGTCTGATTATATGTTTACTTTACTATCTGTGTCGGACTATATGTCTGTCTGATTATATGTTTACTTAGCTATAGATCTGTGTTTGACTACTTGTCTGTCTGATTATGTTTACTTTACTCTCTGTGTCTGACTATATGTCTGATTATATGTTTACTTAACTACAGATCTGTGTTTGACTATATGTCTGTCTGATTTTCTGATTCTTAACTTTCTGTGACTGAATTTTTGTTTACCTTACTATCTGTGTCTGACTCTGTGTCTGTGTGATTATATGCCGACGGCGGAATGACATGGGAAGAGGCTGAGGGAGCTGCGGAGGACAGAATTACGTGGAGGACCTCTGTCACCCGACGTGCTGTCATCGCGTGGAAGGACTAAGGTCCAAGGTAAGGATTATATGTTTACTTTACAATCTGAGTGTGACTATATGTCTGTCTGATTTTCTGTTTACTTTACTATCTGTGTCGGACTATACGTCTGTATTATTATATGTTTTCTTTGCTATCTGTGTGTGACGATATGTCTATCTGATTTTCTATTTACTTTACTATCTGTGTCTGACTATATGTCTGTCTGGTTATTTGTTACTTAACTTTCTCTGCCTCATTTTCTGTTTACTTTACTATCTGTGTCTGATTATATGTTTGTCTGATTATATGTTTACTTAACTATCTGTGTCTGACTATATGTCTATCTGATTTTCTGTTTACTTTACTATCTGTGTTTGACTATATGTGTCTCTGATTTGCTGTTTACTTTACTATCTGTGTCTGACAATGTGTCTGTCTGATTATATGTTTACTTTATTATCTGTGTGTGACTATTTGTCTGTCCGATTTTCTGTTACTTAGCTGTCTCTGACTGAATTCGCGTTTACCTTACTATCTGTGTCTGACTATATGTCCGTCTGATTATATGTTTACTTAACTATAGATCTGTGTTTGACTATATGTCTGTCTGATTTTCTGTTTACTTTACTCTCTGTGTTTGACTATATGTCTGTCTGATTTTCTGTTTACTTTACTATCTGTGTCTGACCATATGTCTGTCTGATTTTCTGTTTACTTTACTATCTGTGTGACTATTTGTCTGTCTGATTTTCTGTTTACTTTACTATCTGTGTCTGATTATATGTCTGTCTGGTTATGTGTTTATTTTACTATCTGTGTTTGATTATATATGTCTGTCTGATTTTCTGTTACTTAACTTTCTCTGCCTGAATTTCTGTTTACCTTACTATCTGTGTCTGACTATATGTCCGGATAACTCTGACGGCACTCATGCCAATTAACAGAGATTGGACCCGGATAATGCCATTAAACAGAGATTAGACCCGGATAACTCGGACGGCTCTCACGCCATTAAACAGAGATTAGACCCGGATAACTCTGACGGCTCTCACGCCATTAAACAGAGATTAGACCCGGATTACTCTGACAGATCTCACGCCATTAAACAGATATTAGACCCGGATAACTCTGACGGCTCTCACGCCATTAAACAGAGATTAGACCCGCATAACTCTGACGGCTCTCACGCCATTAAACAGAGATTAGACCCGGATAACTCTGAAGGCTCTCACGCCATTAAACAGAGATTAGACCGGGATAACTCTGACGGCTCTCACGCCATTAAACAGAGATTAGACCCGGATAACTCTGACGGCTCTCATGCCAATTAACAGAGATTGGACCCGGATAATGCTATTAAACAGAGATTAGACCCGGATAACTCTGACGGCTCTCGCGCCATTAAACAGAGATTAGACCCGGATAACTCTGACGGCTCTCACGCCATTAAACAGAGATTAGACCCGGATTACTCTGACGGATCTCACGCCATTAAACAGATATTAGACCCGGATAACTCTGACGGCTCTCACGCCATTAAACAGAGATTAGACCCGGATAACTCTGACGGCTCTCACGCCATTAAACAGAGATTAGACCGGGATAACTCTGACGGCTCTCTCGCCATTAAACAGAGATTAGACCCGGATAACTCTGACGGCTCTCACGCCATTAAACAGAGATTAGACCCGGATAACTCTGACGGCTCTCACGCCATTAAACAGAGATTGGACCCGGATAACTCTGACCGCTCTTATGCCATTAAACAGAGATTAGACCCGGATAACTCTGACGGCTCTCACGCCATTAAACAGAGATTAGACCCGGATAACTCTGACGGATCTCACGCCATTAAACAGATATTAGACCCGGATAACTCTGACGGCTCTCACGCCATTAAACAGAGATTCGACCAGGATAACTCTGACGGCTCTCACGCCATTAAACAGAGATTCGACCCGCATTACTCTGACGGCTCTCACGCCATTAAACAGAGATTAGACCCGGATAACTCTGACGGCTCTCACGCCATTAAACAGAGATTAGACCGGGATAACTCTGACGGCTCTCACGCCATTAAACAGAGATTAGACCGGGATAACTCTGACGGCTCTCATGCCAATTAACAGAGATTGGACCCGGATAATGCCATTAAACAGAGATTAGACCCGGATAACTCTGACGGCTCTCACGCCATTAAACAGAGATTAGACCCGAATAACTCTGACGGCTCTCACGCCATTAAACAGAGATTAGACCCGGATTACTCTGACGGATCTCACGCCATTAAACAGATATTAGACCCGGATAACTCTGACGGCTCTCACGCCATTAAACAGAGATTAGACCCGGATAACTCTGACGGCTCTCACACCATTATACAGAGATTAGACCGGGATAACTCTGACGGCTCTCTCGCCATTAAACAGAGATTAGACCCGGATAACTCTGACGGCTCTCACGCCATTAAACAGAGATTAGACCGGGATAACTCTGACGGCTCTCACGCCATTAAACAGAGATTAGACCCGGATAACTCTGACGGCTCTCACGCCATTAAACAGAGATTGGACCCGGATAACTCTGACGGCTCTCGTGCCAATTAACAGAGATTGGACCCGGATAATGCCATTAAACAGAGATTAGACCCGGATAACTCTGACGGCTCTCACGCCATTAAACAGAGATTAAACCCGGATAATTCTGAAGGCTCTCACGCCATCAAACAGAGATTAGAACCGGATAACTCTGACGGCTCTTACGCCATTAAACAGAGATTAGACCGGGATAACTCTGACGGCTCTCACGCCGTTAAACAGAGATTAGACCTGGATAACTCTGACGGCTCTCACGCCATTAAACAGAGATTGGACCCGGATAACTCTGACGGCTCTCATGCCAATTAACAGAGATTGGACCCGGATAATGCCATTAAACAGAGATTAGACCCGGATAACTCTGACGGCTCTCACGCCATCAAACACAGATTAGACCCGCATAATTCTGAAGGCTCTCACGCCATTAAACGGAGATTACACCCGGATAGACACCCGGATAGTCTGTGTTTGACTATATGTGTCTGTCTGATTTGATGTTACTTAACTTTCTGTGCCTGAATTTCTGTTTACTTTACTATCTGTGTCTGATTATATGTCTGTCTGATTATATGTTTACTTAACTATAGATCTGTGTTTCACTATATGTCTGTCTGATTTTCTCTTACTTAACTTTCTCTGCCTGAATATCTGTTTACTTACTATCTGTGTCTGACTATATGTCTGTCTGATTATCTGTTTACTGTACTATCTGTGTTTGACTATATGTCTGTGTGATTATATGTTTACTTTACTATCTGTGTCTGACTATATGTCTGTCTGATTTTCTGTTTACTTTACTATCTGTGTCGGACTATATGTCTGTCTGATTATATGTTTACTTTACTATCTGTGTCTGATTATATGTCTGTCTGGTTATATGTTTATTTTACTATCTGTGTTTGACTATATATGTCTGTCTGATTTTCTGTTACTTAACTTTCTCTGCCTGAATTTCTGTTTACCTTACTATCTGTGTCTGACTATATGTCCGGATAATTCTGACGGCTCTCACGCCATTAAGCATAGATTAGACCCGGATAACTCTGACGGCTCTCACGCCATTAAACAGAGATTGGACCCGGATAACTCTGACGGCTCTTATGCCATTAAACAGAGATTAGAGCCGGATAACTCTGACGGCTCTCACGCCATTAAACAGAGATTAGACCCGGATAACTCTGACGGCTCTCACGCCATTAAACAGAGATTGGACCCGGATAACTCTGACGGCTCTTATGCCATTAAACAGAGATTAGACCCGGATAACTCTGACGGCTCTCACGCCATTAAACAGAAATTAGACCCGGATTACTCTGACGGATCTCACGCCATTAAACAGATATTAGACCCGGATAACTCTGACGGCTCTCACGCCATTAAACAGAGATTAGACCAGCATAACTCTGACGGCTCTCACGCCATTAAACAGAGATTAGACCCGGATAACTCTGAAGGCTCTCACGCCATTAAACAGAGATTAGACCGGGATAACTCTGACGGCTCTCACGCCATTAAACAGAGATTAGACCCGGATAACTCTGACGGCTCTCATGCCAATTAACAGAGATTCGACCCGGATAATGCCATTAAACAGAGATTAGACCCGGATAACTCGGACGGCTCTCACGCCATTAAACAGAGATTAGACCCGGATAACTCTGACGGCTCTCACGCCATTAAACAGAGATTAGACCCGGATAACTCTGACGGCTCTCACGCCATTAAACAGAGATTAGACCCGCATAACTCTGACGGCTCTCACGCCATTAAACAGAGATTAGACCCGGATAACTCTGAAGGCTCTCACGCCATTAAACAGAGATTAGACCGGGATAACTCTGACGGCTCTCATGCCAATTAACAGAGATTGGACCCGGATAATGCCATTAAACAGAGATTAGACACGGATAACTCTGACGGCTCTCACGCCATTAAACAGAGATTAGACCCGGATAACTCTGACGGCTCTCACGCCATTAAACAGAGATTAGACCCGGATTACTCTGACGGATCTCACGCCATTAAACAGATATTAGACCCGGATAACTCTGACGGCTCTCACGCCATTAAACAGAGATTAGACCCGGATAACTCTGAGGGCTCTCACGCCATTAAACAGAGATTAGACCGGGATAACTCTGACGGCTCTCTCGCCATTAAACAGAGATTAGACCCGGATAACTCTGACGGCTCTCACGCCATTAAACAGAGATTAGACCCGGATAACTCTGACGGCTCTTACGCCATTAAACAGAGATTCGACCCGGATAACTCTGACGGCTCTCACGCCATTAAACAGAGATTCGTCCCGCATAATTCTGACGGCTCTCACGCCATTAAACGGATAGTTATTACGGCTCTCACGCCATTAAACAGAGATGAGACCCGGATAACTCTGACGGCTCTCACGCCATTAAACAGAGATTAGACCCGGATAACTCTGACGGCTCTCACGCCATTAAACAGAGTTTAGACCCGGATAACTCTGACGGCTCTTACGCCATTAAACAGAGATTAGACACGGATAACTCTGACGGCTCTGACGCCATTAAACAGAGATTAGACCCGGATAACTCTGACGGCTCTTACGCCATTAAACAGAGATTAGACACGGATAACTCTGACGGCTCTGACGCCATTAAACAGAGATTAGACACGGATAACTCTGACGGCTCTCACGCCATTAAACAGAGATTAGACCCGGATAACTCTGACGGCTCTTACGCCATTAAACAGAGATTAGACCCGGATAACTCTGACGGCTCTTACGCCATTAAACAGAGATTAGACTGGGATAACTCTGACGGCTCTCACGCCGTTAAACAGAGATTAGACCCGGATAACTCTGACGGCTCTCATGCCAATTAACAGAGATTGGACCCGGATAGTGCCATTAAACAGAGATTAGACCCGAATAACTCTGACGGCTCTCACGCCATTAAACAGAGATTAGACCAGGATAATTCTGAAGGCTCTCACGCCATCAAACAGAGATTAGACCCGGATAACTCTGACGGCTCTTACGCCATTAAACAGAGATTAGACTGGGATAACTCTGACGGCTCTCACGCCGTTAAACAGAGATTAGACCCGGATAACTCTGACGGCTCTCACGCCATTAAACAGAGATTGGACCCGGATAACTCTGACGGCTCTCATGCCAATTAACAGAGATTGGACCCGGATGGTGCCATTAAACAGAGATTAGACCCGGATAACTCTGACGGCTCTCACGCCATTAAACAGAGATTAGACCCGCATAACTCTGACGGCTCTCACGCCATTAAACAGAGATTAGACCCGGATAACTCTGAAGGCTCTCACGCCATTAAACAGAGATTAGACCGGGATAACTCTGACGGCTCTCATGCCAATTAACAGAGATTGGACCCGGATAATGCCATTAAACAGAGATTAGACCCGCATAACTCTGACGGCTCTCACGCCATTAAACAGAGATTAGACCCGGATAACTCTGAAGGCTCTCACGCCATTAAACAGAGATTAGACCCGGATAACTCTGACGGCTCTCACGCCATCAAACACAGATTAGACCCGCATAATTCTGAAGGCTCTCACGCCATTAAACGGAGATTACACCCGGATAGACACCCGGATAGTCTGTGTTTGACTATATGTGTCTGTCTGATTTGCTGTTACTTAACTTTCTGTGCCTGAATTTCTGTTTACTTTACTATCTGTGTCTGATTATATGTCTGTCTGATTATATGTTTACTTAACTATAGATCTGTGTTTCACTATATGTCTGTCTGATTTTCTCTTACTTAACTTTCACTGCCTGAATATCTGTTTACTTACTATCTGTGTCTGACTATATGTCTGTCTGATTATCTGTTTACTGTACTATCTGTGTTTGACTATATGTCTGTGTGATTATATGTTTACTTTACTATCTGTGTCTGACAATATGTCTGTATGATTTTCTGTTTACTTTACTATCTGTGTCGGACTATATGTCTGTCTGATTATATGTTTACTTTACTATCTGTGTCTGACTATATGTCTGTCTGATTTTCTGTTTACTTTACTATCTGTGTCGGACTATATGTCTGTCTGATTATATGTTTACTTTACTATCTGTGTCGGACTATATGTCTGTCTGATTATATGTTTACTTAGCTATAGATCTGTGTTTGACTACTTGTCTGTCTGATTATGTTTACTTTACTCTCTGTGTCTGACTATATGTCTGATTATATGTTTACTTAACTACAGATCTGTGTTTGACTATATGTCTGTCTGATTTTCTGATTCTTAACTTTCTGTGACTGAATTTTTGTTTACCTTACTATCTGTGTCTGACTCTGTGTCTGTGTGATTATATGCCGACGGCGGAATGACATGGGAAGAGGCTGAGGGAGCTGCGGAGGACAGAATTACGTGGAGGACCTCTGTCACCCGACGTGCTGTCATCGCGTGGAAGGACTAAGGTCCAAGGTAAGGATTATATGTTTACTTTACAATCTGAGTGTGACTATATGTCTGTCTGATTTTCTGTTTACTTTACTATCTGTGTCGGACTATACGTCTGTATTATTATATGTTTTCTTTGCTATCTGTGTGTGACGATATGTCTATCTGATTTTCTATTTACTTTACTATCTGTGTCTGACTATATGTCTGTCTGGTTATTTGTTACTTAACTTTCTCTGCCTCATTTTCTGTTTACTTTACTATCTGTGTCTGATTATATGTTTGTCTGATTATATGTTTACTTAACTATCTGTGTCTGACTATATGTCTATCTGATTTTCTGTTTACTTTACTATCTGTGTTTGACTATATGTGTCTCTGATTTGCTGTTTACTTTACTATCTGTGTCTGACAATGTGTCTGTCTGATTATATGTTTACTTTATTATCTGTGTGTGACTATTTGTCTGTCCGATTTTCTGTTACTTAGCTGTCTCTGACTGAATTCGCGTTTACCTTACTATCTGTGTCTGACTATATGTCCGTCTGATTATATGTTTACTTAACTATAGATCTGTGTTTGACTATATGTCTGTCTGATTTTCTGTTTACTTTACTCTCTGTGTTTGACTATATGTCTGTCTGATTTTCTGTTTACTTTACTATCTGTGTCTGACCATATGTCTGTCTGATTTTCTGTTTACTTTACTATCTGTGTGACTATTTGTCTGTCTGATTTTCTGTTTACTTTACTATCTGTGTCTGATTATATGTCTGTCTGGTTATGTGTTTATTTTACTATCTGTGTTTGATTATATATGTCTGTCTGATTTTCTGTTACTTAACTTTCTCTGCCTGAATTTCTGTTTACCTTACTATCTGTGTCTGACTATATGTCCGGATAACTCTGACGGCACTCATGCCAATTAACAGAGATTGGACCCGGATAATGCCATTAAACAGAGATTAGACCCGGATAACTCGGACGGCTCTCACGCCATTAAACAGAGATTAGACCCGGATAACTCTGACGGCTCTCACGCCATTAAACAGAGATTAGACCCGGATTACTCTGACAGATCTCACGCCATTAAACAGATATTAGACCCGGATAACTCTGACGGCTCTCACGCCATTAAACAGAGATTAGACCCGCATAACTCTGACGGCTCTCACGCCATTAAACAGAGATTAGACCCGGATAACTCTGAAGGCTCTCACGCCATTAAACAGAGATTAGACCGGGATAACTCTGACGGCTCTCACGCCATTAAACAGAGATTAGACCCGGATAACTCTGACGGCTCTCATGCCAATTAACAGAGATTGGACCCGGATAATGCTATTAAACAGAGATTAGACCCGGATAACTCTGACGGCTCTCGCGCCATTAAACAGAGATTAGACCCGGATAACTCTGACGGCTCTCACGCCATTAAACAGAGATTAGACCCGGATTACTCTGACGGATCTCACGCCATTAAACAGATATTAGACCCGGATAACTCTGACGGCTCTCACGCCATTAAACAGAGATTAGACCCGGATAACTCTGACGGCTCTCACGCCATTAAACAGAGATTAGACCGGGATAACTCTGACGGCTCTCTCGCCATTAAACAGAGATTAGACCCGGATAACTCTGACGGCTCTCACGCCATTAAACAGAGATTAGACCCGGATAACTCTGACGGCTCTCACGCCATTAAACAGAGATTGGACCCGGATAACTCTGACCGCTCTTATGCCATTAAACAGAGATTAGACCCGGATAACTCTGACGGCTCTCACGCCATTAAACAGAGATTAGACCCGGATAACTCTGACGGCTCTCACGCCATTAAACAGAGATTCGACCCGCATTACTCTGACGGCTCTCACGCCATTAAACAGAGATTAGACCCGGATAACTCTGACGGCTCTCACGCCATTAAACAGAGATTCGACCAGGATAACTCTGACGGCTCTCACGCCATTAAACAGAGATTCGACCCGCATTACTCTGACGGCTCTCACGCCATTAAACAGAGATTAGACCCGGATAACTCTGACGGCTCTCACGCCATTAAACAGAGATTAGACCGGGATAACTCTGACGGCTCTCACGCCATTAAACAGAGATTAGACCCGGATAACTCTGACGTCTCTCATGCCAATTAACAGAGATTGGACCCGGATAATGCCATTAAACAGAGATTAGACCCGGATAACTCTGACGGCTCTCACGCCATTAAACAGAGATTAGACCCGGATAACTCTGACGGCTCTCACGCCATTAAACAGAGATTAGACCCGGATTACTCTGACGGATCTCACGCCATTAAACAGATATTAGACCCGGATAACTCTGACGGCTCTCACGCCATTAAACAGAGATTAGACCCGGATAACTCTGACGGCTCTCACGCCATTAAACAGAGATTAGACCGGGATAACTCTGACGGCTCTCTCGAAATTAAACAGAGATTAGACCCGTATAACTCTGACGGCTCTCACGCCATTAAACAGAGATTAGACCCGGATAACTCTGACGGCTCTCACGCCATTAAACAGAGATTCGACCAGGATAACTCTGACGGCTCTCACGCCATTAAACAGAGATTCGACCCGCATAATTCTGACGGCTCTCACGCCATTAAACGGATAGTTATTACGGCTCTCACGCCATTAAACAGAGATGAGACCCGGATAACTCTGACGGCTCTCACGCCATCAAACAGAGATTAGACCCGGATAACTCTGACGGCTCTCACGCCAGTAAACAGAGATTAGACCCGGATAACTCTGACGGCTCTTACGCCATTAAACAGAGATTAGACCGGGATAACTCTGACGGCTCTCACGCCATTAAACAGAGATTAGACCGGGATAACTCTGACGGCTCTCACGCCATTAAACAGATATTGGACCCGGATAACTCTGACGGCTCTCGTGCCAATTAACAGAGATTGGACCCGGATAATGCCATTAAACAGAGATTAGACCCGGATAACTCTGACGGCTCTCACGCCATTAAACAGAGATTAGACCCGGATAATTCTGAAGGCTCTCACGCCATCAAACAGAGATTAGACCCGGATAACTCTGACGGCTCTTACGCCATTAAACAGAGATTAGACTGGGATAACTCTGACGGCACTCACGCCGTTAAACAGAGATTAGACCCGGATAACTCTGACGGCTCTCACGCCATTAAACAGAGATTAGACCCGGATAACTCTGACGGCTCTCACGCCTTCAAACACAGATTAGACCCGCATAATTGTGAAGGCTCTCACGCCATTAAACGGAGATTACACCCGGATAGACACCCGGATAGTCTGTGTTTGACTATATGTGTCTGTCTGATTTGCTGTTACTTAACTTTCTGTGCCTGAATTTCTGTTTACTTTACTATCTGTGTCTGATTATATGTCTGTCTGATTATATGTTTACTTAACTATAGATCTGTGTTTCACTATATGTCTGTCTGATTTTCTCTTAACTTTCTCTGCCTGAATATCTGTTTACTTACTATCTGTGTCTGACTATATGTCTGTCTGATTATCTGTTTACTGTACTATCTGTGTTTGACTATATGTCTGTGTGATTATATGTTTACTTTACTATCTGTGTCTGACAATATGTCTGTATGATTTTCTGTTACTTATCTTTATCTGGCTGATTTTCTATTTACTTTAGTATCTGTGTCTGATTATATGTCTCTCTGATTATATGTTTACTTAACTATAGATCTGTGTTTGACTATATGTCTGTCTGATTATATGTTTACTTTACTATCTGTGTCTGACTATATGTCTGTCTGATTTTCTGTTTACTTTACTATCTGTGTCGGACTATATGTCTGTCTGATTATATGTTTACTTTACTATCTGTGTCTGACTATATGTCTGATTATATGTTTACTTAGCTATAGATCTGTGTTTGACTACATGTCTGTCTGATTATGTTTACTTTACTCTCTGTGTCTGACTATATGTCTGATTATATGTTTACTTAACTACAGATCTGTGTTTGACTATATGTCTGTCTGATTTTCTGATTCTTAACTTTCTGTGACTGAATTTCCGTTTACCTTACTATCTGTGTCTGACTCTGTGTCTGTGTGATTATATGCCGACGGCGGAATGACATGGGAAGAGGCTGAGGGAGCTGCGGAGGACAGAATTACGTGGAGGACCTCTGTCACCCGACGTGCTGTCATCGCGTGGAAGGACTAAGGTCCAAGGTAGGGATTATATGTTTACTTTGTTTACTGTGACTATATGTCTGTCTGATTTTCTGTTTACTTTGCTATCTGTGTCTGACTATATGTCTGTCTGATTATATGTTTGCTTTACTATCTGTGTGTGACAAAATGTCTGTATGATTTTCTGTTACTTATCTTTATCTGCCTGATTTTCTATTTACCTTAGTATCTGTGTCTGATTATATGTCTCTCTGATTATATGTTTACTTAACTATAGATCTGTGTTTGACTATATGTCTGTCTGATTATATGTTTACTTTATTATCTGTGTCTGACTATATGTCGGTCTGATTTTCTGTTTACTTTACTATCTGTGTCGGACTATACGTCTGATTTTCTGTTTACTTTACTATCTGTGTCGGACTATACGTCTGTATTATTATATGTTTTCTTTGCTATCTGTGTGTGACGATATGTCTATCTGATTTTCTATTTACTTTACTATCTGTGTCTGACTATATGTCTGTCTGGTTATTTGTTACTTAACTTTCTCTGCCTCATTTTCTGTTTACTTTACTATCTGTGTCTGATTATATGTCTGTCTGATTATATGTTTACTTAACTATCTGTGTCTGACTATATGTCTATCTGATTTTCTGTTTACTTTACTCTCTGTGTTTGACTATATGTCTGTCTGATTTTCTGTTTACTTTACTATCTGTGTCTGACCATATGTCTGTCTGATTTTCTGTTTACTTTACTATCTGTGTGACTATTTGTCTGTCTGATTTTCTGTTTACTTTACTATCTGTATCTGATTATATGTCTGTCTGGTTATATGTTTATTTTACTATCTGTGTTTGACTATATATGTCTGTCTGATTTTCTGTTAGTTAACTTTCTCTGCCTGAATTTCTGTTTACCTTACTATCTGTGTCTGACTATATGTCCGGATAATTCTGACGGCTCTCACACCATTAAACATAGATTAGACCCGGATAACTCTGACGGCTCTCACGCCATTAAACAGAGATTGGACCCGGATAACTCTGACGGCTCTTATGCCATTAAACAGAGATTAGACCCGGATAACTCTGACGGCTCTCACGCCATTAAACAGAGCTTAGACCCGGATAACTCTGACGGCTCTCATGCCATCAAACAGAGATTAGACCCGGATAACTCTGACGGCTGTCACGCCATTAAACAGAGATTAGACCCGGATTACTCTGACGGATCTCACGCCATTAAACAGATATTAGACCCGGATAACTCTGACGGCTCTCACGCCATTAAACAGAGATTAGACCCGCATAACTCTGACGGCTCTCACGCCATTAAACAGAGATTAGACCCGGATAACTCTGACGGCTCTCACGCCATTAAACAGAGATTAGACCGGGATAACTCTGACGGCTCTCACGCCATTAAACAGAGATTAGACCCGGATAACTCTGACGGCTCTCATGCCAATTAACAGAGATTGGACCCGGATAATGCCATTAAACAGAGATTAGACCCGGATAACTCTGACGGCTCTCACGCCATTAAACAGAGATTAGACCCGGATAACTCTGACGGCTCTCACGCCATTAAACAGAGATTAGACCCGGATTACTCTGACGGATCTCACGCCATTAAACAGATATTAGACCCGGATAACTCTGACGGCTCTCACGCCATTAAACAGAGATTAGACCCGGATAACTCTGACGGCTCTCACGCCATTAAACAGAGATTAGACCGGGATAACTCTGACGGCTCTCTCGCCATTAAACAGAGATTAGACCCGGATAACTCTGACGGCTCTCACGCCATTAAACAGAGATTAGACCCGGATAACTCTGACGGCTCTCACGCCATTAAACAGAGATTCGACCCGGATAACTCTGACGGCTCTCACGCCATTAAACAGAGATTCGACCCGCATAATTCTGACGGCTCTCACGCCATTAAACGGATAGTTATTGCGGCTCTCACGCCATTAAACAGAGATGAGACCCGGATAACTCTGACGGCTCTCACGCCATTAAACAGAGATTAGACCCGGATAACTCTGACGGCTCTCACGCCATTAAACAGAGATTAGACCCGGATAACTCTGACGGCTCTTACGCCATTAAACAGAGATTAGACCGCGATAACTCTGACGGCTCTCACGCCATTAAACAGAGATTAGACCCGGATTACTCTGACGGCTCTCACGCCATTAAACAGAGATTGTACCCGGATAACTCTGACGGCTCTCGTGCCAATTAACAGAGATTGGACCCGGATAATGCCATTAAACAGAGATTAGACCGGGATAACTCTGACGGCTCTCACGCCATTAAACAGAGATTAGACCCGGATAACTCTGACGGCTCTCACGCCATTAAACAGAGATTGGACCCGGATAACTCTGACGGCTCTCATGCCAATTAACAGAGATTGGACCCGGATAATGCCATTAAACAGAGATTAGACCCGGATAACTCTGACGGCTCTCACGCCATCAAACACAGATTAGACCCGCATAATTCTGAAGGCTCTCACGCCATTAAACGGAGATTTCACCCGGATAGACACCCGGATAGTCTGTGTTTGACTATATGTGTCTGTCTGATTTGCTGTTACTTAACTTTCTGTGCCTGAATTTCTGTTTACTTTACTATCTGTGTCTGATTATATGTCTGTCTGATTATATGTTTACTTAACTATAGATCTGTGTTTCACTATATGTCTGTCTGATTTTCTCTTACTTAACTTTCTCTGCCTGAATATCTGTTTACTTACTATCTGTGTCTGACTATATGTCTGTCTGATTATCTGTTTACTGTACTATCTGTGTTTGACTATATGTCTGTGTGATTATATGTTTACTTTACTATCTGTGTCTGACAATATGTCTGTATGATTTTCTGTTACTTATCTTTATCTGGCTGATTTTCTATTTACTTTAGTATCTGTGTCTGATTATATGTCTCTTTGATTATATGTTTACTTAACTATAGATCTGTGTTTGACTATATGTCTGTCTGATTATATGTTTACTTTACTATCTGTGTCTGACTATATGTCTGTCTGATTTTCTGTTTACTTTACTATCTGTGTCGGACTATATGTCTGTCTGATTATATGTTTACTTTACTATCTGTGTCTGACAATGTGTCTGTCTGATTATATGTTTACTTTATTATCTGTGTGTGACTATTTGTCTGTCTGATTTTCTGTTACTTAGCTGTCTCTGACTGAATTTCCGTTTACCTTACTCTCTGTGTCTGACTATATGTGTGTCTGATTATATGTTTACTTAACTATAGATCTGTGTTTGACTATATGTCTGTCTGATTTTCTGTTTACTTTACTCTCTGTGTTTGACTATATGTCTGTCTGATTTTCTGTTTACTTTACTATCTGTGTCTGACCATATGTCTGTCTGATTTTCTGTTTACTTTACTATCTGTGTGACTATTTGTCTGTCTGATTTTCTGTTTACTTTACTATCTGTGTCTGATTATATGTCTGTCTGGTTATATGTTTATTTTACTATCTGTGTTTGACTATATATGTCTGTCTGATTTTCTGTTACTTAACTTTCTCTGCCTGAATTTCTGTTAACCTTACTATCTGTGTCTGACTATATGTCCGGATAATTCTGACGACTCTCACGCCATTAAACATAGATTAGACCCGGATAACTCTGACGGCTCTCACGCCATTAAACAGAGATTGGACCCGGATAACTCTGACGGCTCTTATGCCATTAAACAGAGATTAGACCCGGATAACTCTGACGGCTCTCACGCCATTGAACAGAGATTAGACCCGGATAACTCTGACGGCTCTCATGCCATCAAACAGAGATTAGACCCGGATAACTCTGACGGCTCTCACGCCATTAAACAGAGATTGGACCCGGATAACTCTGACGGCTCTTATGCCATTAAACAGAGATTAGACCCGGATAACTCTGACGGCTCTCATGCCAATTAACAGATATTGGACCCGGATAATGCCATTAAACAGAGATTAGACCCGGATAACTCTGACGGCTCTTATGCCATTAAACAGAGATTAGACCCGGATAACTCTGACGGCTCTCACGCCATTGAACAGAGATTAGACCCGGATAACTCTGACGGCTCTCATGCCATCAAACAGAGATTAGACCCGGATAACTCTGACGGCTCTCACGCCATTAAACAGAGATTGGACCCGGATAACTCTGACGGCTCTTATGCCATTAAACAGAGATTAGACCCGGATAACTCTGACGGCTCTCACGCCATTAAACAGAGATTAGACCCGGATAATTCTGAAAGCTCTCACGCCATCAAACAGAGATTAGACCCGGATAACTCTGACGGCTCATACGCCATTAAACAGAGATTAGACTGGGATAACTCTGACGGCTCTCACGACGTTAAACAGAGATTAGACCCGGATAACTCTGACGGCTCTCACGCCATTAAACAGAGATTAGACCCGGATAACTCGGACGGCTCTTACGCCATTAAACAGAGATTAGACCGGGATAACTCTGACGGCTCTCACGCCATTAAACAGAGATTAGACCCGGATAACTCTGACGGCTCTCACGCCATTAAACAGAGATTGGACCCGGATAACTCTGACGGCTCTCGTGCCAATTAACAGAGATTGGACCCGGATAATGCCATTAAACAGAGATTAGACCCGGATAACTCTGACGGCTCTCTCGCCATTAAACAGAGATTAGACCCGGATAATTCTGAAGGCTCTCACGCCATCAAACAGAGATTAGACCCGGATAACTCTGACGGCTCTTACGCCATTAAACAGAGATTAGACCGGGATAACTCTGACGGCTCTCACGCCGTTAAACAGAGATTAGACCCGGATAACTCTGACGGCTCTCACGCCATTAAACAGAGATTGGACCGGATAACTCTGACGGCTCTCATGCCAATTAACAGAGATTGGACCCGGATAATGCCATTAAACAGAGATTAGACCCGGATAACTCTGACGGCTCTCCCGCCGTTAACCAGAGATTAGACCCGGATAACTCTGACGGCTCTCACGCCATTAAACAGAGATTGGACCCGGATAACTCTGACGGTTCTCACGCCATCAAACACAGATTAGACCCGCATAATTCTGAAGGCTCTCACGCCATTAAACGGAGATTACACCCGGATAGACACCTGGATAGTCTGTGTTTGACTCTATGTGTCTGTCTGATTTGCTGTTACTTAACTTTCTGTGCCTGAATTTCTGTTTACTTTACTATCTGTGTCTGATTATATGTCTGTCTGATTATATGTTTACTTAACTATAGATCTGTGTTTCACTATATGTCTGTCTGATTTTCTCTTACTTAACTTTCACTGCCTGAATATCTGTTTACTTACTATCTGTGTCTGACTATATGTCTGTTTGATTATCTGTTTACTGTACTATCTGTGTTTGACTATATGTCTGTGTGATTATATGTTTACTTTACTATCTGTGTCTGACAATATGTCTGTATGATTTTCTGTTACTTATCTTTATCTGGCTGATTTTCTATTTACTTTAGTATCTGTGTCTGATTATATGTCTCTCTGATTATATGTTTACTTAACTATAGATCTGTGTTTGACTATATGTCTGTCTGATTATATGTTTACTTTACTATCTGTGTCTGACTATATGTCTGTCTGATTTTCTGTTTACTTTACTATCTGTGTCGGACTATATGTCCGTCTGATTATATGTTTACTTTACTATCTGTGTCTGACTATATGTCTGATTATATGTTTACTTAGCTATGGATCTGTGTTTGACTAATTGTCTGTCTGATTATGTTTACTTTACTCTCTGTGTCTGACTATATGTCTGATTATATGTTTACTTAACTACAGATCTGTGTTTGACTATATGTCTGTCTGATTTTCTGATTCTTAACTTTCTGTGACTGAATTTCCGTTTACCTTACTATCTGTGTCTGACTCTGTGTCTGTGTGATTATATGCCGACGGCGGAATGACATGGGAAGAGGCTGAGGGAGCTGCGGAGGACAGAATTACGTGGAGGACCTCTGTCACCCGACGTGCTGTCATCGCGTGGAAGGACTAAGGTCCAAGGTAAGGATTATATGTTTACTTTACAATCTGAGTGTGACTATATGTCTGTCTGATTTTCTGTTTACTTTACTATCTGTGTCGGACTATACGTCTGTATTATTATATGTTTACCTAACTATCTGTGTCTGACTATATGTCTATCGGATTTTCTGTTTACATTACTATCTGTGTTTGACTATATGTGTGTCTGATTTGCTGTTTACTTTACTATCTGTGTCTGACAATGTGTCTGTCTGATTATATGTTTACTTTATTATCTGTGTGTGACTATTTGTCTGTCTGATTTTCTGCTACTTAGCTGTCTCTGATTGAATTTCCGTTTACCTTACTATCTGTGTCTGACTATATGTCTGTCTGACTATATGTTTACTTAACTATAGATCTGTGTTTGACTATATGTCTGTCTGATTTTCTGTTTACTTTACTCTCTGTGTTTGACTATATGTCTGTCTGATTTTCTGTTTACTTTACTATCTGTGTCTGACCATATGTCTGTCTAATTTTCTGTTTACTTTACTATCTGTGTGACTATTTGTCTGTCTGATTTTCTGTTTACTTTACTATCTGTGTCTGATTATATGTATGTCTGGTTATATGTTTATTTTACTATCTGTGTTTGACTATATATGTCTGTCTGATTTTCTGTCACTTAACTTTCTCTGCCTGAATTTCTGTTTACCTTACTATCTGTGTCTGACTATATGTCCGGATAATTCTGACGGCTCTCACGCCATTAAACATAGATTAGACCCGGATAACTCTGACGGCTCTCACACCATTAAACAGAGATTGGACCCGGATAACTCTGACGGCTCTTATGCCATTAAACAGAGATTAGACCCGGATAACTCTGACGGCTCTCACGCCATTAAACAGAGATTGGACCCGGATAACTCTGACGGCTCTTATGCCATTAAACAGAGATTAGACCCGGATAACTCTGACGGCTCTCACGCCATTAAACAGAGATTAGACCCGGATAACTCTGACGGCTCTCACGCCATTAAACAGAGATTGGACCCGGATAACTCTGACGGCTCTTATGCCATTAAACAGAGATTAGACCCGGATAACTCTGACGGCTCTCACGCCATTAAACAGAGATTAGACCGGGATAACTCTGACGGCTCTCTGGCCATTAAACAGAGATTAGACCCGGATAACTCTGACGGCTCTCACGCCATTAAACAGAGATTAGACCGGGATAACTCTGACGGCTCTCACGCCATTAAACAGAGATTAGACCCGGATAACTCTGACGGCTCTCACGCCATTAAACAGAGATTGGACCCGGATAACTCTGACGGCTCTCGTGCCAATTAACAGAGATTGGACCCGGATAATGCCATTAAACAGAGATTAGACCCGGATAACTCTGACGGCTCTCACGCCATTAAACAGAGATTAGACCCGGATAATTCTGAATGCTCTCACGCCATCAAACAGAGATTAGACACGGATAACTCTGACGGCTCTTACGCCATTAAACAGAGATTAGACTGGGATAACTCTGACGGCTCTCACGCCGTTAACCAGAGATTAGACCCGGATAACTCTGACGGCTCTCACGCCATTAAACAGAGATTGGACCCGGATAACTCTGACGGCTCTCACGCCATCAAACACAGATTAGACCCGCATAATTCTGAAGGCTCTCACGCCATTAAACGGAGATTACACCCGGATAGACACCTGGATAGTCTGTGTTTGACTCTATGTGTCTGTCTGATTTGCTGTTACTTAACTTTCTGTGCCTGAATTTCTGTTTACTTTACTATCTGTGTCTGATTATATGTCTGTCTGATTATATGTTTACTTAACTATAGATCTGTGTTTCACTATATGTCTGTCTGATTTTCTCTTACTTAACTTTCACTGCCTGAATATCTGTTTACTTACTATCTGTGTCTGACTATATGTCTGTTTGATTATCTGTTTACTGTACTATCTGTGTTTGACTATATGTCTGTGTGATTATATGTTTACTTTACTATCTGTGTCTGACAATATGTCTGTATGATTTTCTGTTACTTATCTTTATCTGGCTGATTTTCTATTTACTTTAGTATCTGTGTCTGATTATATGTCTCTTTGATTATATGTTTACTTAACTATAGATCTGTGTTTGACTATATGTCTGTCTGATTATATGTTTACTTTACTATCTGTGTCTGACTATATGTCTGTCTGATTTTCTGTTTACTTTACTATCTGTGTCGGACTATATGTCCGTCTGATTATATGTTTACTTTACTATCTGTGTCTGACTATATGTCTGATTATATGTTTACTTAGCTATAGATCTGTGTTTGACTAATTGTCTGTCTGATTATGTTTACTTTACTCTCTGTGTCTGACTATATGTCTGATTATATGTTTACTTAACTACAGATCTGTGTTTGACTATATGTCTGTCTGATTTTCTGATTCTTAACTTTCTGTGACTGAATTTCCGTTTACCTTACTATCTGTGTCTGACTCTGTGTCTGTGTGATTATATGCCGACGGCGGAATGACATGGGAAGAGGCTGAGGGAGCTGCGGAGGACAGAATTACGTGGAGGACCTCTGTCACCCGACGTGCTGTCATCGCGTGGAAGGACTAAGGTCCAAGGTAAGGATTATATGTTTACTTTACAATCTGAGTGTGACTATATGTCTGTCTGATTTTCTGTTTACTTTACTATCTGTGTCTGACTATATGTCTGTCTGGTTATTTGTTACTTAACTTTCTCTGCCTCATTTTCTGTTTACTTTACTATCTGTGTCTGATTATATGTCTGTCTGATTATATGTTTACTTAACTATCTGTGTCTGACTATATGTCTATCTGATTTTCTGTTTACATTACTATCTGTGTTTGACTATATGTGTGTCTGATTTGCTGTTTACTTTACTATCTGTGTCTGACAATGTGTCTGTCTGATTATATGTTTACTTTATTATCTGTGTGTGACTATTTGTCTGTCTGATTTTCTGTTACTTAGCTGTCTCTGACTGAATTTCCGTTTACCTTACTATCTGTGTCTGACTATATGTCTGTCTGACTATATGTTTACTTAACTATAGATCTGTGTTTGACTATATGTCTGTCTGATTTTCTGTTTACTTTACTCTCTGTGTTTGACTATATGTCTGTCTGATTTTCTGTTTACTTTACTATCTGTGTCTGACCATATGTCTGTCTAATTTTCTGTTTACTTTACTATCTGTGTGACTATTTGTCTGTCTGATTTTCTGTTTACTTTACTATCTGTGTCTGATTATATGTCTGTCTGGTTATATGTTTATTTTACTATCTGTGTTTGACTATATATGTCTGTCTGATTTTCTGTCACTTAACTTTCTCTGCCTGAATTTCTGTTTACCTTACTATCTGTGTCTGACTATATGTCCGGATAATTCTGACGGCTCTCACGCCATTAAACATAGATTAGACCCGGATAACTCTGACGGCTCTCACGCCATTAAACAGAGATTGGACCCGGATAACTCTGACGGCTCTTATGCCATTAAACAGAGATTAGACCCGGATAACTCTGACGGCTCTCACGCCATTAAACAGAGATTAGACCCGGATAACTCTGACGGCTCTCATGCCATCAAACAGAGATTAGACCCGGATAACTCTGACGCCTCTCACGCCATTCAACAGAGATTGGACCCGGATAACTCTGACGGCTCTTATGCCATTAAACAGAGATTAGACCCGGATAACTCTGACGGCTCTCACGCCATTAAACAGAGATTAGACCCGGATTACTCTGACGGATCTCACGCCATTAAACAGATATTAGACCCGGATAACTCTGACGGCTCTCACGCCATTAAACAGAGATTAGACCCGCATAACTCTGACGGCTCTCACGCCATTAAACAGAGATGAGACCAGGATAACTCTGAAGGCTCTCACGCCATTAAACAGAGATTAGACCGGGATAACTCTGACGGCTCTCACGCCATTAAACAGAGATTAGACCCGGATAACTCTGACGGCTCTCATGCCAATTAACAGAGATTGGACCCGGATAATGCCATTAAACAGAGATTAGACCCGGATAACTCGGACGGCTCTCAGGCCATTAAACAGAGATTAGACCCGGATAACTCTGACGGCTCTCACGCCATTAAACAGAGATTAGTCCCGGATTACTCTGACGGATCTCACGCCATTAAACAGATATTAGACCCGGATAACTCTGACGGCTCTCACGCCATTAAACAGAGATTAGACCCGCATAACTCTGACGGCTCTCACGCCATTAAACAGAGATTAGACCCGGATAACTCTGAAGGCTCTCACGCCATTAAACAGAGATTAGACCGGGATAACTCTGACGGCTCTCACGCCATTAAACAGAGATTAGACCCGGATAACTCTGACGGCTCTCATGCCAATTAGCAGAGATTGGACCCGGATAATGCCATTAAACAGAGATTAGGCCCGGATAACTCTGAAGGCTCTCACGCCATTAAACAGAGATTAGACCGGGATAACTCTGACGGCTCTCACGCCATTAAACAGAGATTAGACCCGGATAACTCTGACGGCTCTCATGCCAATTAACAGAGATTGGACCCGGATAATGCCATTAAACAGAGATTAGACCCGGATAACTCTGACGGCTCTCACGCCATTAAACAGAGATTAGATCCGGATAACTCTGACGGCTCTCACGCCATTAAACAGAGATTAGACCCGGATTACTCTGACGGATCTCACGCCATTAAACAGATATTAGACCCGGATAACTCTGACGGCTCTCACGCCATTAAACAGAGATTAGACCCGGATAACTCTGACGGCTCTCACACCATTATACAGAGATTAGACCGGGATAACTCTGACGGCTCTCTCGCCATTAAACAGAGATTAGACCCGGATAACTCTGACGGCTCTCACGCCATTAAACAGAGATTAGACCGGGATAACTCTGACGGCTCTCACGCCATTAAACAGAGATTAGACCCGGATAACTCTGACGGCTCTCACGCCATTAAACAGAGATTGGACCCGGATAACTCTGACGGCTCTCGTGCCAATTAACAGAGATTGGACCCGGATAATGCCATTAAACAGAGATTAGACCCGGATAACTCTGACGGCTCTCACGCCATTAAACAGAGATTAGACCCGGATAATTCTGAAGGCTCTCACGCCATCAAACAGAGATTAGAACCGGATAACTCTGACGGCTCTTACGCCATTAAACAGAGATTAGACCGGGATAACTCTGACGGCTCTCACGCCGTTAAACAGAGATTAGACCTGGATAACTCTGACGGCTCTCACGCCATTAAACAGAGATTGGACCCGGATAACTCTGACGGCTCTCATGCCAATTAACAGAGATTGGACCCGGATAATGCCATTAAACAGAGATTAGACCCGGATAACTCTGACGGCTCTCACGCCATCAAACACAGATTAGACCCGCATAATTCTGAAGGCTCTCACGCCATTAAACGGAGATTACACCCGAATAAACACCCGGATAGTCTGTGTTTGACTATATGTGTCTGTCTGATTTGATGTTACTTAACTTTCTGTGCCTGAATTTCTGTTTACTTTACTATCTGTGTCTGATTATATGTCTGTCTGATTATATGTTTACTTAACTATAGATCTGTGTTTCACTATATGTCTGTCTGATTTTCTCTTACTTAACTTTCTCTGCCTGAATATCTGTTTACTTACTATCTGTGTCTGACTATATGTCTGTCTGATTATCTGTTTACTGTACTATCTGTGTTTGACTATATGTCTGTGTGATTATATGTTTACTTTACTATCTGTGTCTGACTATATGTCTGTCTGATTTTCTGTTTACTTTACTATCTGTGTCGGACTATATGTCTGTCTGATTATATGTTTACTTTACTATCTGTGTCTGATTATATGTCTGTCTGGTTATATGTTTATTTTACTATCTGTGTTTGACTATATATGTCTGTCTGATTTTCTGTTACTTAACTTTCTCTGCCTGAATTTCTGTTTACCTTACTATCTGTGTCTGACTATATGTCCGGATAATTCTGACGGCTCTCACGCCATTAAACATAGATTAGACCCGGATAACTCTGACGGCTCTCACGCCATTAAACAGAGATTGGACCCGGATAACTCTGACGGCTCTTATGCCATTAAACAGAGATTAGAGCCGGATAACTCTGACGGCTCTCACGCCATTAAACAGAGATTAGACCCGGATAACTCTGACGGCTCTCACGCCATTAAACAGAGATTGGACCCGGATAACTCTGACGGCTCTTATGCCATTAAACAGAGATTAGACCCGGATAACTCTGACGGCTCTCACGCCATTAAACAGAGATTAGACCGGGATAACTCTGACGGCTCTCTGGCCATTAAACAGAGATTAGACCCGGATAACTCTGACGGCTCTCACGCCATTAAACAGAGATTAGACCGGGATAACTCTGACGGCTCTCACGCCATTAAACAGAGATTAGACCCGGATAACTCTGACGGCTCTCACGCCATTAAACAGAGATTGGACCCGGATAACTCTGACGGCTCTCGTGCCAATTAACAGAGATTGGACCCGGATAATGCCATTAAACAGAGATTAGACCCGGATAACTCTGACGGCTCTCACGCCATTAAACAGAGATTAGACCCGGATAATTCTGAATGCTCTCACGCCATCAAACAGAGATTAGACACGGATAACTCTGACGGCTCTTACGCCATTAAACAGAGATTAGACTGGGATAACTCTGACGGCTCTCACGCCGTTAACCAGAGATTAGACCCGGATAACTCTGACGGCTCTCACGCCATTAAACAGAGATTGGACCCGGATAACTCTGACGGCTCTCACGCCATCAAACACAGATTAGACCCGCATAATTCTGAAGGCTCTCACGCCATTAAACGGAGATTACACCCGGATAGACACCTGGATAGTCTGTGTTTGACTCTATGTGTCTGTCTGATTTGCTGTTACTTAACTTTCTGTGCCTGAATTTCTGTTTACTTTACTATCTGTGTCTGATTATATGTCTGTCTGATTATATGTTTACTTAACTATAGATCTGTGTTTCACTATATGTCTGTCTGATTTTCTCTTACTTAACTTTCACTGCCTGAATATCTGTTTACTTACTATCTGTGTCTGACTATATGTCTGTTTGATTATCTGTTTACTGTACTATCTGTGTTTGACTATATGTCTGTGTGATTATATGTTTACTTTACTATCTGTGTCTGACAATATGTCTGTATGATTTTCTGTTACTTATCTTTATCTGGCTGATTTTCTATTTACTTTAGTATCTGTGTCTGATTATATGTCTCTTTGATTATATGTTTACTTAACTATAGATCTGTGTTTGACTATATGTCTGTCTGATTATATGTTTACTTTACTATCTGTGTCTGACTATATGTCTGTCTGATTTTCTGTTTACTTTACTATCTGTGTCGGACTATATGTCCGTCTGATTATATGTTTACTTTACTATCTGTGTCTGACTATATGTCTGATTATATGTTTACTTAGCTATAGATCTGTGTTTGACTAATTGTCTGTCTGATTATGTTTACTTTACTCTCTGTGTCTGACTATATGTCTGATTATATGTTTACTTAACTACAGATCTGTGTTTGACTATATGTCTGTCTGATTTTCTGATTCTTAACTTTCTGTGACTGAATTTCCGTTTACCTTACTATCTGTGTCTGACTCTGTGTCTGTGTGATTATATGCCGACGGCGGAATGACATGGGAAGAGGCTGAGGGAGCTGCGGAGGACAGAATTACGTGGAGGACCTCTGTCACCCGACGTGCTGTCATCGCGTGGAAGGACTAAGGTCCAAGGTAAGGATTATATGTTTACTTTACAATCTGAGTGTGACTATATGTCTGTCTGATTTTCTGTTTACTTTACTATCTGTGTCTGACTATATGTCTGTCTGATTATATGTTTGCTTTACTATCTGTGTGTGACAAAATGTCTGTATGATTTTCTGTTACTTATCTTTATCTGCCTGATTTTCTATTTACCTTAGTATCTGTGTCTGATTATATGTCTCTCTGATTATATGTTTACTCAACTATAGATCTGTGTTTGACTATATGTCTGTCTGATTATATGTTTACTTTATTATCTGTGTCTGACTATATGTCGGTCTGATTTTCTGTTTACTTTACTATCTGTGTCGGACTATACGTCTGTATTATTATTATATGTTTTCTTTGCTATCTGTGTGTGACGATATGTCTATCTGATTTTCTATTTACTTTACTATCTGTGTCTGACTATATGTCTGTCTGGTTATTTGTTACTTAACTTTCTCTGCCTCATTTTCTGTTTACTTTACTATCTGTGTCTGATTATATGTCTGTCTGATTATATGTTTACTTAACTATCTGTGTCTGACTATATGTCTATCTGATTTTCTGTTTACATTACTATCTGTGTTTGACTATATGTGTGTCTGATTTGCTGTTTACTTTACTATCTGTGTCTGACAATGTGTCTGTCTGATTATATGTTTACTTTATTATCTGTGTGTGACTATTTGTCTGTCTGATTTTCTGTTACTTAGCTGTCTCTGACTGAATTTCCGTTTACCTTACTATCTGTGTCTGACTATATGTCTGTCTGACTATATGTTTACTTAACTATAGATCTGTGTTTGACTATATGTCTGTCTGATTTTCTGTTTACTTTACTCTCTGTGTTTGACTATATGTCTGTCTGATTTTCTGTTTACTTTACTATCTGTGTCTGACCATATGTCTGTCTAATTTTCTGTTTACTTTACTATCTGTGTGACTATTTGTCTGTCTGATTTTCTGTTTACTTTACTATCTGTGTCTGATTATATGTCTGTCTGGTTATATGTTTATTTTACTATCTGTGTTTTACTATATATGTCTGTCTGATTTTCTGTCACTTAACTTTCTCTGCCTGAATTTCTGTTTACCTTACTATCTGTGTCTGACTATATGTCCGGATAATTCTGACGGCTCTCACGCCATTAAACATAGATTAGACCCGGATAACTCTGACGGCTCTCACGCCATTAAACAGAGATTGGACCCGGATAACTCTGACGGCTCTTATGCCATTAAACAGAGATTAGACCCGGATAACTCTGACGGCTCTCACGCCATTAAACAGAGATTAGACCCGGATAACTCTGACGGCTCTCATGCCATCAAACAGAGATTAGACCCGGATAACTCTGACGCCTCTCACGCCATTCAACAGAGATTGGACCCGGATAACTCTGACGGCTCTTATGCCATTAAACAGAGATTAGACCCGGATAACTCTGACGGCTCTCACGCCATTAAACAGAGATTAGACCCGGATTACTCTGACGGATCTCACGCCATTAAACAGATATTAGACCCGGATAACTCTGACGGCTCTCACGCCATTAAACAGAGATTAGACCCGCATAACTCTGACGGCTCTCACGCCATTAAACAGAGATGAGACCAGGATAACTCTGAAGGCTCTCACGCCATTAAACAGAGATTAGACCGGGATAACTCTGACGGCTCTCACGCCATTAAACAGAGATTAGACCCGGATAACTCTGACGGCTCTCATGCCAATTAACAGAGATTGGACCCGGATAATGCCATTAAACAGAGATTAGACCCGGATAACTCGGACGGCTCTCAGGCCATTAAACAGAGATTAGACCCGGATAACTCTGACGGCTCTCACGCCATTAAACAGAGATTAGTCCCGGATTACTCTGACGGATCTCACGCCATTAAACAGATATTAGACCCGGATAACTCTGACGGCTCTCACGCCATTAAACAGAGATTAGACCCGCATAACTCTGACGGCTCTCACGCCATTAAACAGAGATTAGACCCGGATAACTCTGAAGGCTCTCACGCCATTAAACAGAGATTAGACCCGGATAACTCTGACGGCTCTCATGCCAATTAGCAGAGATTGGACCCGGATAATGCCATTAAACAGAGATTAGGCCCGGATAACTCTGAAGGCTCTCACGCCATTAAACAGAGATTAGACCGGGATAACTCTGACGGCTCTCACGCCATTAAACAGAGATTAGACCCGGATAACTCTGACGGCTCTCATGCCAATTAACAGAGATTGGACCCGGATAATGCCATTAAACAGAGATTAGACCCGGATAACTCTGACGGCTCTCACGCCATTAAACAGAGATTAGATCCGGATAACTCTGACGGCTCTCACGCCATTAAACAGAGATTAGACCCGGATTACTCTGACGGATCTCACGCCATTAAACAGATATTAGACCCGGATAACTCTGACGGCTCTCACGCCATTAAACAGAGATTAGACCCGGATAACTCTGACGGCTCTCACACCATTATACAGAGATTAGACCGGGATAACTCTGACGGCTCTCTCGCCATTAAACAGAGATTAGACCCGGATAACTCTGACGGCTCTCACGCCATTAAACAGAGATTAGACCGGGATAACTCTGACGGCTCTCACGCCATTAAACAGAGATTAGACCCGGATAACTCTGACGGCTCTCACGCCATTAAACAGAGATTGGACCCGGATAACTCTGACGGCTCTCGTGCCAATTAACAGAGATTGGACCCGGATAATGCCATTAAACAGAGATTAGACCCGGATAACTCTGACGGCTCTCACGCCATTAAACAGAGATTAAACCCGGATAATTCTGAAGGCTCTCACGCCATCAAACAGAGATTAGAACCGGATAACTCTGACGGCTCTTACGCCATTAAACAGAGATTAGACCGGGATAACTCTGACGGCTCTCACGCCGTTAAACAGAGATTAGACCTGGATAACTCTGACGGCTCTCACGCCATTAAACAGAGATTGGACCCGGATAACTCTGACGGCTCTCATGCCAATTAACAGAGATTGGACCCGGATAATGCCATTAAACAGAGATTAGACCCGGATAACTCTGACGGCTCTCACGCCATCAAACACAGATTAGACCCGCATAATTCTGAAGGCTCTCACGCCATTAAACGGAGATTACACCCGGATAGACACCCGGATAGTCTGTGTTTGACTATATGTGTCTGTCTGATTTGATGTTACTTAACTTTCTGTGCCTGAATTTCTGTTTACTTTACTATCTGTGTCTGATTATATGTCTGTCTGATTATATGTTTACTTAACTATAGATCTGTGTTTCACTATATGTCTGTCTGATTTTCTCTTACTTAACTTTCTCTGCCTGAATATCTGTTTACTTACTATCTGTGTCTGACTATATGTCTGTCTGATTATCTGTTTACTGTACTATCTGTGTTTGACTATATGTCTGTGTGATTATATGTTTACTTTACTATCTGTGTCTGACTATATGTCTGTCTGATTTTCTGTTTACTTTACTATCTGTGTCGGACTATATGTCTGTCTGATTATATGTTTACTTTACTATCTGTGTCTGATTATATGTCTGTCTGGTTATATGTTTATTTTACTATCTGTGTTTGACTATATATGTCTGTCTGATTTTCTGTTACTTAACTTTCTCTGCCTGAATTTCTGTTTACCTTACTATCTGTGTCTGACTATATGTCCGGATAATTCTGACGGCTCTCACGCCATTAAGCATAGATTAGACCCGGATAACTCTGACGGCTCTCACGCCATTAAACAGAGATTGGACCCGGATAACTCTGACGGCTCTTATGCCATTAAACAGAGATTAGAGCCGGATAACTCTGACGGCTCTCACGCCATTAAACAGAGATTAGACCCGGATAACTCTGACGGCTCTCACGCCATTAAACAGAGATTGGACCCGGATAACTCTGACGGCTCTTATGCCATTAAACAGAGATTAGACCCGGATAACTCTGACGGCTCTCACGCCATTAAACAGAAATTAGACCCGGATTACTCTGACGGATCTCACGCCATTAAACAGATATTAGACCCGGATAACTCTGACGGCTCTCACGCCATTAAACAGAGATTAGACCAGCATAACTCTGACGGCTCTCACGCCATTAAACAGAGATTAGACCCGGATAACTCTGAAGGCTCTCACGCCATTAAACAGAGATTAGACCGGGATAACTCTGACGGCTCTCACGCCATTAAACAGAGATTAGACCCGGATAACTCTGACGGCTCTCATGCCAATTAACAGAGATTCGACCCGGATAATGCCATTAAACAGAGATTAGACCCGGATAACTCGGACGGCTCTCACGCCATTAAACAGAGATTAGACCCGGATAACTCTGACGGCTCTCACGCCATTAAACAGAGATTAGACCCGGATAACTCTGACGGCTCTCACGCCATTAAACAGAGATTAGACCCGCATAACTCTGACGGCTCTCACGCCATTAAACAGAGATTAGACCCGGATAACTCTGAAGGCTCTCACGCCATTAAACAGAGATTAGACCGGGATAACTCTGACGGCTCTCATGCCAATTAACAGAGATTGGACCCGGATAATGCCATTAAACAGAGATTAGACACGGATAACTCTGACGGCTCTCACGCCATTAAACAGAGATTAGACCCGGATAACTCTGACGGCTCTCACGCCATTAAACAGAGATTAGACCCGGATTACTCTGACGGATCTCACGCCATTAAACAGATATTAGACCCGGATAACTCTGACGGCTCTCACGCCATTAAACAGAGATTAGACCCGGATAACTCTGAGGGCTCTCACGCCATTAAACAGAGATTAGACCGGGATAACTCTGACGGCTCTCTCGCCATTAAACAGAGATTAGACCCGGATAACTCTGACGGCTCTCACGCCATTAAACAGAGATTAGACCCGGATAACTCTGACGGCTCTTACGCCATTAAACAGAGATTCGACCCGGATAACTCTGACGGCTCTCACGCCATTAAACAGAGATTCGTCCCGCATAATTCTGACGGCTCTCACGCCATTAAACGGATAGTTATTACGGCTCTCACGCCATTAAACAGAGATGAGACCCGGATAACTCTGACGGCTCTCACGCCATTAAACAGAGATTAGACCCGGATAACTCTGACGGCTCTCACGCCATTAAACAGAGATTAGACCCGGATAACTCTGACGGCTCTTACGCCATTAAACAGAGATTAGACACGGATAACTCTGACGGCTCTGACGCCATTAAACAGAGATTAGACCCGGATAACTCTGACGGCTCTTACGCCATTAAACAGAGATTAGACACGGATAACTCTGACGGCTCTGACGCCATTAAACAGAGATTAGACACGGATAACTCTGACGGCTCTTACGCCATTAAACAGAGATTAGACCCGGATAACTCTGACGGCTCTTACGCCATTAAACAGAGATTAGACCCGGATAACTCTGACGGCTCTTACGCCATTAAACAGAGATTAGACTGGGATAACTCTGACGGCTCTCACGCCGTTAAACAGAGATTAGACCCGGATAACTCTGACGGCTCTCATGCCAATTAACAGAGATTGGACCCGGATAGTGCCATTAAACAGAGATTAGACCCGAATAACTCTGACGGCTCTCACGCCATTAAACAGAGATTAGACCCGGATAATTCTGAAGGCTCTCACGCCATCAAACAGAGATTAGACCCGGATAACTCTGACGGCTCTTACGCCATTAAACAGAGATTAGACTGGGATAACTCTGACGGCTCTCACGCCGTTAAACAGAGATTAGACCCGGATAACTCTGACGGCTCTCACGCCATTAAACAGAGATTGGACCCGGATAACTCTGACGGCTCTCATGCCAATTAACAGAGATTGGACCCGGATGGTGCCATTAAACAGAGATTAGACCCGGATAACTCTGACGGCTCTCACGCCATTAAACAGAGATTAGACCCGCATAACTCTGACGGCTCTCACGCCATTAAACAGAGATTAGACCCGGATAACTCTGAAGGCTCTCACGCCATTAAACAGAGATTAGACCGGGATAACTCTGACGGCTCTCATGCCAATTAACAGAGATTGGACCCGGATAATGCCATTAAACAGAGATTAGACCCGCATAACTCTGACGGCTCTCACGCCATTAAACAGAGATTAGACCCGGATAACTCTGAAGGCTCTCACGCCATTAAACAGAGATTAGACCCGGATAACTCTGACGGCTCTCACGCCATCAAACACAGATTAGACCCGCATAATTCTGAAGGCTCTCACGCCATTAAACGGAGATTACACCCGGATAGACACCCGGATAGTCTGTGTTTGACTATATGTGTCTGTCTGATTTGCTGTTACTTAACTTTCTGTGCCTGAATTTCTGTTTACTTTACTATCTGTGTCTGATTATATGTCTGTCTGATTATATGTTTACTTAACTATAGATCTGTGTTTCACTATATGTCTGTCTGATTTTCTCTTACTTAACTTTCACTGCCTGAATATCTGTTTACTTACTATCTGTGTCTGACTATATGTCTGTCTGATTATCTGTTTACTGTACTATCTGTGTTTGACTATATGTCTGTGTGATTATATGTTTACTTTACTATCTGTGTCTGACAATATGTCTGTATGATTTTCTGTTTACTTTACTATCTGTGTCGGACTATATGTCTGTCTGATTATATGTTTACTTTACTATCTGTGTCTGACTATATGTCTGTCTGATTTTCTGTTTACTTTACTATCTGTGTCGGACTATATGTCTGTCTGATTATATGTTTACTTTACTATCTGTGTCGGACTATATGTCTGTCTGATTATATGTTTACTTAGCTATAGATCTGTGTTTGACTACTTGTCTGTCTGATTATGTTTACTTTACTCTCTGTGTCTGACTATATGTCTGATTATATGTTTACTTAACTACAGATCTGTGTTTGACTATATGTCTGTCTGATTTTCTGATTCTTAACTTTCTGTGACTGAATTTTTGTTTACCTTACTATCTGTGTCTGACTCTGTGTCTGTGTGATTATATGCCGACGGCGGAATGACATGGGAAGAGGCTGAGGGAGCTGCGGAGGACAGAATTACGTGGAGGACCTCTGTCACCCGACGTGCTGTCATCGCGTGGAAGGACTAAGGTCCAAGGTAAGGATTATATGTTTACTTTACAATCTGAGTGTGACTATATGTCTGTCTGATTTTCTGTTTACTTTACTATCTGTGTCGGACTATACGTCTGTATTATTATATGTTTTCTTTGCTATCTGTGTGTGACGATATGTCTATCTGATTTTCTATTTACTTTACTATCTGTGTCTGACTATATGTCTGTCTGGTTATTTGTTACTTAACTTTCTCTGCCTCATTTTCTGTTTACTTTACTATCTGTGTCTGATTATATGTTTGTCTGATTATATGTTTACTTAACTATCTGTGTCTGACTATATGTCTATCTGATTTTCTGTTTACTTTACTATCTGTGTTTGACTATATGTGTCTCTGATTTGCTGTTTACTTTACTATCTGTGTCTGACAATGTGTCTGTCTGATTATATGTTTACTTTATTATCTGTGTGTGACTATTTGTCTGTCCGATTTTCTGTTACTTAGCTGTCTCTGACTGAATTCGCGTTTACCTTACTATCTGTGTCTGACTATATGTCCGTCTGATTATATGTTTACTTAACTATAGATCTGTGTTTGACTATATGTCTGTCTGATTTTCTGTTTACTTTACTCTCTGTGTTTGACTATATGTCTGTCTGATTTTCTGTTTACTTTACTATCTGTGTCTGACCATATGTCTGTCTGATTTTCTGTTTACTTTACTATCTGTGTGACTATTTGTCTGTCTGATTTTCTGTTTACTTTACTATCTGTGTCTGATTATATGTCTGTCTGGTTATGTGTTTATTTTACTATCTGTGTTTGATTATATATGTCTGTCTGATTTTCTGTTACTTAACTTTCTCTGCCTGAATTTCTGTTTACCTTACTATCTGTGTCTGACTATATGTCCGGATAACTCTGACGGCACTCATGCCAATTAACAGAGATTGGACCCGGATAATGCCATTAAACAGAGATTAGACCCGGATAACTCGGACGGCTCTCACGCCATTAAACAGAGATTAGACCCGGATAACTCTGACGGCTCTCACGCCATTAAACAGAGATTAGACCCGGATTACTCTGACAGATCTCACGCCATTAAACAGATATTAGACCCGGATAACTCTGACGGCTCTCACGCCATTAAACAGAGATTAGACCCGCATAACTCTGACGGCTCTCACGCCATTAAACAGAGATTAGACCCGGATAACTCTGAAGGCTCTCACGCCATTAAACAGAGATTAGACCGGGATAACTCTGACGGCTCTCACGCCATTAAACAGAGATTAGACCCGGATAACTCTGACGGCTCTCATGCCAATTAACAGAGATTGGACCCGGATAATGCTATTAAACAGAGATTAGACCCGGATAACTCTGACGGCTCTCGCGCCATTAAACAGAGATTAGACCCGGATAACTCTGACGGGTCTCACGCCATTAAACAGAGATTAGACCCGGATTACTCTGACGGATCTCACGCCATTAAACAGATATTAGACCCGGATAACTCTGACGGCTCTCACGCCATTAAACAGAGATTAGACCCGGATAACTCTGACGGCTCTCACGCCATTAAACAGAGATTAGACCGGGATAACTCTGACGGCTCTCTCGCCATTAAACAGAGATTAGACCCGGATAACTCTGACGGCTCTCACGCCATTAAACAGAGATTAGACCCGGATAACTCTGACGGTTCTCACGCCATTAAACAGAGATTGGACCCGGATAACTCTGACCGCTCTTATGCCATTAAACAGAGATTAGACCCGGATAACTCTGACGGCTCTCACGCCATTAAACAGAGATTAGACCCGGATAACTCTGACGGATCTCACGCCATTAAACAGATATTAGACCCGGATAACTCTGACGGCTCTCACGCCATTAAACAGAGATTCGACCAGGATAACTCTGACGGCTCTCACGCCATTAAACAGAGATTCGACCCGCATTACTCTGACGGCTCTCACGCCATTAAACAGAGATTAGACCCGGATAACTCTGACGGCTCTCACGCCATTAAACAGAGATTAGACCGGGATAACTCTGACGGCTCTCACGCCATTAAACAGAGATTAGACCCGGATAACTCTGACGGCTCTCATGCCAATTAACAGAGATTGGACCCGGATAATGCCATTAAACAGAGATTAGACCCGGATAACTCTGACGGCTCTCACGCCATTAAACAGAGATTAGACCCGGATAACTCTGACGGCTCTCACGCCATTAAACAGAGATTAGACCCGGATTACTCTGACGGATCTCACGCCATTAAACAGATATTAGACCCGGATAACTCTGACGGCTCTCACGCCATTAAACAGAGATTAGACCCGGATAACTCTGACGGCTCTCACACCATTATACAGAGATTAGACCGGGATAACTCTGACGGCTCTCTCGCCATTAAACAGAGATTAGACCCGGATAACTCTGACGGCTCTCACGCCATTAAACAGAGATTAGACCGGGATAACTCTGACGGCTCTCACGCCATTAAACAGAGATTAGACCCGGATAACTCTGACGGCTCTCACGCCATTAAACAGAGATTGGACCCGGATAACTCTGACGGCTCTCGTGCCAATTAACAGAGATTGGACCCGGATAATGCCATTAAACAGAGATTAGACCCGGATAACTCTGACGGCTCTCACGCCATTAAACAGAGATTAAACCCGGATAATTCTGAAGGCTCTCACGCCATCAAACAGAGATTAGAACCGGATAACTCTGACGGCTCTTACGCCATTAAACAGAGATTAGACCGGGATAACTCTGACGGCTCTCACGCCGTTAAACAGAGATTAGACCTGGATAACTCTGACGGCTCTCACGCCATTAAACAGAGATTGGACCCGGATAACTCTGACGGCTCTCATGCCAATTAACAGAGATTGGACCCGGATAATGCCATTAAACAGAGATTAGACCCGGATAACTCTGACGGCTCTCACGCCATCAAACACAGATTAGACCCGCATAATTCTGAAGGCTCTCACGCCATTAAACGGAGATTACACCCGGATAGACACCCGGATAGTCTGTGTTTGACTATATGTGTCTGTCTGATTTGATGTTACTTAACTTTCTGTGCCTGAATTTCTGTTTACTTTACTATCTGTGTCTGATTATATGTCTGTCTGATTATATGTTTACTTAACTATAGATCTGTGTTTCACTATATGTCTGTCTGATTTTCTCTTACTTAACTTTCTCTGCCTGAATATCTGTTTACTTACTATCTGTGTCTGACTATATGTCTGTCTGATTATCTGTTTACTGTACTATCTGTGTTTGACTATATGTCTGTGTGATTATATGTTTACTTTACTATCTGTGTCTGACTATATGTCTGTCTGATTTTCTGTTTACTTTACTATCTGTGTCGGACTATATGTCTGTCTGATTATATGTTTACTTTACTATCTGTGTCTGATTATATGTCTGTCTGGTTATATGTTTATTTTACTATCTGTGTTTGACTATATATGTCTGTCTGATTTTCTGTTACTTAACTTTCTCTGCCTGAATTTCTGTTTACCTTACTATCTGTGTCTGACTATATGTCCGGATAATTCTGACGGCTCTCACGCCATTAAGCATAGATTAGACCCGGATAACTCTGACGGCTCTCACGCCATTAAACAGAGATTGGACCCGGATAACTCTGACGGCTCTTATGCCATTAAACAGAGATTAGAGCCGGATAACTCTGACGGCTCTCACGCCATTAAACAGAGATTAGACCCGGATAACTCTGACGGCTCTCACGCCATTAAACAGAGATTGGACCCGGATAACTCTGACGGCTCTTATGCCATTAAACAGAGATTAGACCCGGATAACTCTGACGGCTCTCACGCCATTAAACAGAAATTAGACCCGGATTACTCTGACGGATCTCACGCCATTAAACAGATATTAGACCCGGATAACTCTGACGGCTCTCACGCCATTAAACAGAGATTAGACCAGCATAACTCTGACGGCTCTCACGCCATTAAACAGAGATTAGACCCGGATAACTCTGAAGGCTCTCACGCCATTAAACAGAGATTAGACCGGGATAACTCTGACGGCTCTCACGCCATTAAACAGAGATTAGACCCGGATAACTCTGACGGCTCTCATGCCAATTAACAGAGATTCGACCCGGATAATGCCATTAAACAGAGATTAGACCCGGATAACTCGGACGGCTCTCACGCCATTAAACAGAGATTAGACCCGGATAACTCTGACGGCTCTCACGCCATTAAACAGAGATTAGACCCGGATAACTCTGACGGCTCTCACGCCATTAAACAGAGATTAGACCCGCATAACTCTGACGGCTCTCACGCCATTAAACAGAGATTAGACCCGGATAACTCTGAAGGCTCTCACGCCATTAAACAGAGATTAGACCGGGATAACTCTGACGGCTCTCATGCCAATTAACAGAGATTGGACCCGGATAATGCCATTAAACAGAGATTAGACACGGATAACTCTGACGGCTCTCACGCCATTAAACAGAGATTAGACCCGGATAACTCTGACGGCTCTCACGCCATTAAACAGAGATTAGACCCGGATTACTCTGACGGATCTCACGCCATTAAACAGATATTAGACCCGGATAACTCTGACGGCTCTCACGCCATTAAACAGAGATTAGACCCGGATAACTCTGAGGGCTCTCACGCCATTAAACAGAGATTAGACCGGGATAACTCTGACGGCTCTCTCGCCATTAAACAGAGATTAGACCCGGATAACTCTGACGGCTCTCACGCCATTAAACAGAGATTAGACCCGGATAACTCTGACGGCTCTTACGCCATTAAACAGAGATTCGACCCGGATAACTCTGACGGCTCTCACGCCATTAAACAGAGATTCGTCCCGCATAATTCTGACGGCTCTCACGCCATTAAACGGATAGTTATTACGGCTCTCACGCCATTAAACAGAGATGAGACCCGGATAACTCTGACGGCTCTCACGCCATTAAACAGAGATTAGACCCGGATAACTCTGACGGCTCTCACGCCATTAAACAGAGATTAGACCCGGATAACTCTGACGGCTCTTACGCCATTAAACAGAGATTAGACACGGATAACTCTGACGGCTCTGACGCCATTAAACAGAGATTAGACCCGGATAACTCTGACGGCTCTTACGCCATTAAACAGAGATTAGACACGGATAACTCTGACGGCTCTGACGCCATTAAACAGAGATTAGACCCGGATAACTCTGACGGCTCTCACGCCATTAAACAGAGATTAGACCCGGATAACTCTGACGGCTCTCACGCCATTAAACAGAGATTGGACCCGGATAACTCTGACCGCTCTTATGCCATTAAACAGAGATTAGACCCGGATAACTCTGACGGCTCTCACGCCATTAAACAGAGATTAGACCCGGATAACTCTGACGGCTCTCACGCCATTAAACAGAGATTCGACCCGCATTACTCTGACGGCTCTCACGCCATTAAACAGAGATTAGACCCGGATAACTCTGACGGCTCTCACGCCATTAAACAGAGATTCGACCAGGATAACTCTGACGGCTCTCACGCCATTAAACAGAGATTCGACCCGCATTACTCTGACGGCTCTCACGCCATTAAACAGAGATTAGACCCGGATAACTCTGACGGCTCTCACGCCATTAAACAGAGATTAGACCGGGATAACTCTGACGGCTCTCACGCCATTAAACAGAGATTAGACCCGGATAACTCTGACGTCTCTCATGCCAATTAACAGAGATTGGACCCGGATAATGCCATTAAACAGAGATTAGACCCGGATAACTCTGACGGCTCTCACGCCATTAAACAGAGATTAGACCCGGATAACTCTGACGGCTCTCACGCCATTAAACAGAGATTAGACCCGGATTACTCTGACGGATCTCACGCCATTAAACAGATATTAGACCCGGATAACTCTGACGGCTCTCACGCCATTAAACAGAGATTAGACCCGGATAACTCTGACGGCTCTCACGCCATTAAACAGAGATTAGACCGGGATAACTCTGACGGCTCTCTCGAAATTAAACAGAGATTAGACCCGTATAACTCTGACGGCTCTCACGCCATTAAACAGAGATTAGACCCGGATAACTCTGACGGCTCTCACGCCATTAAACAGAGATTCGACCAGGATAACTCTGACGGCTCTCACGCCATTAAACAGAGATTCGACCCGCATAATTCTGACGGCTCTCACGCCATTAAACGGATAGTTATTACGGCTCTCACGCCATTAAACAGAGATGAGACCCGGATAACTCTGACGGCTCTCACGCCATCAAACAGAGATTAGACCCGGATAACTCTGACGGCTCTCACGCCAGTAAACAGAGATTAGACCCGGATAACTCTGACGGCTCTTACGCCATTAAACAGAGATTAGACCGGGATAACTCTGACGGCTCTCACGCCATTAAACAGAGATTAGACCGGGATAACTCTGACGGCTCTCACGCCATTAAACAGATATTGGACCCGGATAACTCTGACGGCTCTCGTGCCAATTAACAGAGATTGGACCCGGATAATGCCATTAAACAGAGATTAGACCCGGATAACTCTGACGGCTCTCACGCCATTAAACAGAGATTAGACCCGGATAATTCTGAAGGCTCTCACGCCATCAAACAGAGATTAGACCCGGATAACTCTGACGGCTCTTACGCCATTAAACAGAGATTAGACTGGGATAACTCTGACGGCACTCACGCCGTTAAACAGAGATTAGACCCGGATAACTCTGACGGCTCTCACGCCATTAAACAGAGATTAGACCCGGATAACTCTGACGGCTCTCACGCCTTCAAACACAGATTAGACCCGCATAATTGTGAAGGCTCTCACGCCATTAAACGGAGATTACACCCGGATAGACACCCGGATAGTCTGTGTTTGACTATATGTGTCTGTCTGATTTGCTGTTACTTAACTTTCTGTGCCTGAATTTCTGTTTACTTTACTATCTGTGTCTGATTATATGTCTGTCTGATTATATGTTTACTTAACTATAGATCTGTGTTTCACTATATGTCTGTCTGATTTTCTCTTAACTTTCTCTGCCTGAATATCTGTTTACTTACTATCTGTGTCTGACTATATGTCTGTCTGATTATCTGTTTACTGTACTATCTGTGTTTGACTATATGTCTGTGTGATTATATGTTTACTTTACTATCTGTGTCTGACAATATGTCTGTATGATTTTCTGTTACTTATCTTTATCTGGCTGATTTTCTATTTACTTTAGTATCTGTGTCTGATTATATGTCTCTCTGATTATATGTTTACTTAACTATAGATCTGTGTTTGACTATATGTCTGTCTGATTATATGTTTACTTTACTATCTGTGTCTGACTATATGTCTGTCTGATTTTCTGTTTACTTTACTATCTGTGTCGGACTATATGTCTGTCTGATTATATGTTTACTTTACTATCTGTGTCTGACTATATGTCTGATTATATGTTTACTTAGCTATAGATCTGTGTTTGACTACATGTCTGTCTGATTATGTTTACTTTACTCTCTGTGTCTGACTATATGTCTGATTATATGTTTACTTAACTACAGATCTGTGTTTGACTATATGTCTGTCTGATTTTCTGATTCTTAACTTTCTGTGACTGAATTTCCGTTTACCTTACTATCTGTGTCTGACTCTGTGTCTGTGTGATTATATGCCGACGGCGGAATGACATGGGAAGAGGCTGAGGGAGCTGCGGAGGACAGAATTACGTGGAGGACCTCTGTCACCCGACGTGCTGTCATCGCGTGGAAGGACTAAGGTCCAAGGTAGGGATTATATGTTTACTTTGTTTACTGTGACTATATGTCTGTCTGATTTTCTGTTTACTTTGCTATCTGTGTCTGACTATATGTCTGTCTGATTATATGTTTGCTTTACTATCTGTGTGTGACAAAATGTCTGTATGATTTTCTGTTACTTATCTTTATCTGCCTGATTTTCTATTTACCTTAGTATCTGTGTCTGATTATATGTCTCTCTGATTATATGTTTACTTAACTATAGATCTGTGTTTGACTATATGTCTGTCTGATTATATGTTTACTTTATTATCTGTGTCTGACTATATGTCGGTCTGATTTTCTGTTTACTTTACTATCTGTGTCGGACTATACGTCTGATTTTCTGTTTACTTTACTATCTGTGTCGGACTATACGTCTGTATTATTATATGTTTTCTTTGCTATCTGTGTGTGACGATATGTCTATCTGATTTTCTATTTACTTTACTATCTGTGTCTGACTATATGTCTGTCTGGTTATTTGTTACTTAACTTTCTCTGCCTCATTTTCTGTTTACTTTACTATCTGTGTCTGATTATATGTCTGTCTGATTATATGTTTACTTAACTATCTGTGTCTGACTATATGTCTATCTGATTTTCTGTTTACTTTACTCTCTGTGTTTGACTATATGTCTGTCTGATTTTCTGTTTACTTTACTATCTGTGTCTGACCATATGTCTGTCTGATTTTCTGTTTACTTTACTATCTGTGTGACTATTTGTCTGTCTGATTTTCTGTTTACTTTACTATCTGTATCTGATTATATGTCTGTCTGGTTATATGTTTATTTTACTATCTGTGTTTGACTATATATGTCTGTCTGATTTTCTGTTAGTTAACTTTCTCTGCCTGAATTTCTGTTTACCTTACTATCTGTGTCTGACTATATGTCCGGATAATTCTGACGGCTCTCACACCATTAAACATAGATTAGACCCGGATAACTCTGACGGCTCTCACGCCATTAAACAGAGATTGGACCCGGATAACTCTGACGGCTCTTATGCCATTAAACAGAGATTAGACCCGGATAACTCTGACGGCTCTCACGCCATTAAACAGAGCTTAGACCCGGATAACTCTGACGGCTCTCATGCCATCAAACAGAGATTAGACCCGGATAACTCTGACGGCTGTCACGCCATTAAACAGAGATTAGACCCGGATTACTCTGACGGATCTCACGCCATTAAACAGATATTAGACCCGGATAACTCTGACGGCTCTCACGCCATTAAACAGAGATTAGACCCGCATAACTCTGACGGCTCTCACGCCATTAAACAGAGATTAGACCCGGATAACTCTGACGGCTCTCACGCCATTAAACAGAGATTAGACCGGGATAACTCTGACGGCTCTCACGCCATTAAACAGAGATTAGACCCGGATAACTCTGACGGCTCTCATGCCAATTAACAGAGATTGGACCCGGATAATGCCATTAAACAGAGATTAGACCCGGATAACTCTGACGGCTCTCACGCCATTAAACAGAGATTAGACCCGGATAACTCTGACGGCTCTCACGCCATTAAACAGAGATTAGACCCGGATTACTCTGACGGATCTCACGCCATTAAACAGATATTAGACCCGGATAACTCTGACGGCTCTCACGCCATTAAACAGAGATTAGACCCGGATAACTCTGACGGCTCTCACGCCATTAAACAGAGATTAGACCGGGATAACTCTGACGGCTCTCTCGCCATTAAACAGAGATTAGACCCGGATAACTCTGACGGCTCTCACGCCATTAAACAGAGATTAGACCCGGATAACTCTGACGGCTCTCACGCCATTAAACAGAGATTCGACCCGGATAACTCTGACGGCTCTCACGCCATTAAACAGAGATTCGACCCGCATAATTCTGACGGCTCTCACGCCATTAAACGGATAGTTATTGCGGCTCTCACGCCATTAAACAGAGATGAGACCCGGATAACTCTGACGGCTCTCACGCCATTAAACAGAGATTAGACCCGGATAACTCTGACGGCTCTCACGCCATTAAACAGAGATTAGACCCGGATAACTCTGACGGCTCTTACGCCATTAAACAGAGATTAGACCGCGATAACTCTGACGGCTCTCACGCCATTAAACAGAGATTAGACCCGGATAACTCTGACGGCTCTCACGCCATTAAACAGAGATTGTACCCGGATAACTCTGACGGCTCTCGTGCCAATTAACAGAGATTGGACCCGGATAATGCCATTAAACAGAGATTAGACCGGGATAACTCTGACGGCTCTCACGCCATTAAACAGAGATTAGACCCGGATAACTCTGACGGCTCTCACGCCATTAAACAGAGATTGGACCCGGATAACTCTGACGGCTCTCATGCCAATTAACAGAGATTGGACCCGGATAATGCCATTAAACAGAGATTAGACCCGGATAACTCTGACGGCTCTCACGCCATCAAACACAGATTAGACCCGCATAATTCTGAAGGCTCTCACGCCATTAAACGGAGATTTCACCCGGATAGACACCCGGATAGTCTGTGTTTGACTATATGTGTCTGTCTGATTTGCTGTTACTTAACTTTCTGTGCCTGAATTTCTGTTTACTTTACTATCTGTGTCTGATTATATGTCTGTCTGATTATATGTTTACTTAACTATAGATCTGTGTTTCACTATATGTCTGTCTGATTTTCTCTTACTTAACTTTCTCTGCCTGAATATCTGTTTACTTACTATCTGTGTCTGACTATATGTCTGTCTGATTATCTGTTTACTGTACTATCTGTGTTTGACTATATGTCTGTGTGATTATATGTTTACTTTACTATCTGTGTCTGACAATATGTCTGTATGATTTTCTGTTACTTATCTTTATCTGGCTGATTTTCTATTTACTTTAGTATCTGTGTCTGATTATATGTCTCTTTGATTATATGTTTACTTAACTATAGATCTGTGTTTGACTATATGTCTGTCTGATTATATGTTTACTTTACTATCTGTGTCTGACTATATGTCTGTCTGATTTTCTGTTTACTTTACTATCTGTGTCGGACTATATGTCTGTCTGATTATATGTTTACTTTACTATCTGTGTCTGACAATGTGTCTGTCTGATTATATGTTTACTTTATTATCTGTGTGTGACTATTTGTCTGTCTGATTTTCTGTTACTTAGCTGTCTCTGACTGAATTTCCGTTTACCTTACTCTCTGTGTCTGACTATATGTGTGTCTGATTATATGTTTACTTAACTATAGATCTGTGTTTGACTATATGTCTGTCTGATTTTCTGTTTACTTTACTCTCTGTGTTTGACTATATGTCTGTCTGATTTTCTGTTTACTTTACTATCTGTGTCTGACCATATGTCTGTCTGATTTTCTGTTTACTTTACTATCTGTGTGACTATTTGTCTGTCTGATTTTCTGTTTACTTTACTATCTGTGTCTGATTATATGTCTGTCTGGTTATATGTTTATTTTACTATCTGTGTTTGACTATATATGTCTGTCTGATTTTCTGTTACTTAACTTTCTCTGCCTGAATTTCTGTTAACCTTACTATCTGTGTCTGACTATATGTCCGGATAATTCTGACGACTCTCACGCCATTAAACATAGATTAGACCCGGATAACTCTGACGGCTCTCACGCCATTAAACAGAGATTGGACCCGGATAACTCTGACGGCTCTTATGCCATTAAACAGAGATTAGACCCGGATAACTCTGACGGCTCTCACGCCATTGAACAGAGATTAGACCCGGATAACTCTGACGGCTCTCATGCCATCAAACAGAGATTAGACCCGGATAACTCTGACGGCTCTCACGCCATTAAACAGAGATTGGACCCGGATAACTCTGACGGCTCTTATGCCATTAAACAGAGATTAGACCCGGATAACTCTGACGGCTCTCATGCCAATTAACAGATATTGGACCCGGATAATGCCATTAAACAGAGATTAGACCCGGATAACTCTGACGGCTCTTATGCCATTAAACAGAGATTAGACCCGGATAACTCTGACGGCTCTCACGCCATTGAACAGAGATTAGACCCGGATAACTCTGACGGCTCTCATGCCATCAAACAGAGATTAGACCCGGATAACTCTGACGGCTCTCACGCCATTAAACAGAGATTGGACCCGGATAACTCTGACGGCTCTTATGCCATTAAACAGAGATTAGACCCGGATAACTCTGACGGCTCTCACGCCATTAAACAGAGATTAGACCCGGATAATTCTGAAAGCTCTCACGCCATCAAACAGAGATTAGACCCGGATAACTCTGACGGCTCATACGCCATTAAACAGAGATTAGACTGGGATAACTCTGACGGCTCTCACGACGTTAAACAGAGATTAGACCCGGATAACTCTGACGGCTCTCACGCCATTAAACAGAGATTAGACCCGGATAACTCGGACGGCTCTTACGCCATTAAACAGAGATTAGACCGGGATAACTCTGACGGCTCTCACGCCATTAAACAGAGATTAGACCCGGATAACTCTGACGGCTCTCACGCCATTAAACAGAGATTGGACCCGGATAACTCTGACGGCTCTCGTGCCAATTAACAGAGATTGGACCCGGATAATGCCATTAAACAGAGATTAGACCCGGATAACTCTGACGGCTCTCTCGCCATTAAACAGAGATTAGACCCGGATAATTCTGAAGGCTCTCACGCCATCAAACAGAGATTAGACCCGGATAACTCTGACGGCTCTTACGCCATTAAACAGAGATTAGACCGGGATAACTCTGACGGCTCTCACGCCGTTAAACAGAGATTAGACCCGGATAACTCTGACGGCTCTCACGCCATTAAACAGAGATTGGACCGGATAACTCTGACGGCTCTCATGCCAATTAACAGAGATTGGACCCGGATAATGCCATTAAACAGAGATTAGACCCGGATAACTCTGACGGCTCTCCCGCCGTTAACCAGAGATTAGACCCGGATAACTCTGACGGCTCTCACGCCATTAAACAGAGATTGGACCCGGATAACTCTGACGGTTCTCACGCCATCAAACACAGATTAGACCCGCATAATTCTGAAGGCTCTCACGCCATTAAACGGAGATTACACCCGGATAGACACCTGGATAGTCTGTGTTTGACTCTATGTGTCTGTCTGATTTGCTGTTACTTAACTTTCTGTGCCTGAATTTCTGTTTACTTTACTATCTGTGTCTGATTATATGTCTGTCTGATTATATGTTTACTTAACTATAGATCTGTGTTTCACTATATGTCTGTCTGATTTTCTCTTACTTAACTTTCACTGCCTGAATATCTGTTTACTTACTATCTGTGTCTGACTATATGTCTGTTTGATTATCTGTTTACTGTACTATCTGTGTTTGACTATATGTCTGTGTGATTATATGTTTACTTTACTATCTGTGTCTGACAATATGTCTGTATGATTTTCTGTTACTTATCTTTATCTGGCTGATTTTCTATTTACTTTAGTATCTGTGTCTGATTATATGTCTCTCTGATTATATGTTTACTTAACTATAGATCTGTGTTTGACTATATGTCTGTCTGATTATATGTTTACTTTACTATCTGTGTCTGACTATATGTCTGTCTGATTTTCTGTTTACTTTACTATCTGTGTCGGACTATATGTCCGTCTGATTATATGTTTACTTTACTATCTGTGTCTGACTATATGTCTGATTATATGTTTACTTAGCTATGGATCTGTGTTTGACTAATTGTCTGTCTGATTATGTTTACTTTACTCTCTGTGTCTGACTATATGTCTGATTATATGTTTACTTAACTACAGATCTGTGTTTGACTATATGTCTGTCTGATTTTCTGATTCTTAACTTTCTGTGACTGAATTTCCGTTTACCTTACTATCTGTGTCTGACTCTGTGTCTGTGTGATTATATGCCGACGGCGGAATGACATGGGAAGAGGCTGAGGGAGCTGCGGAGGACAGAATTACGTGGAGGACCTCTGTCACCCGACGTGCTGTCATCGCGTGGAAGGACTAAGGTCCAAGGTAAGGATTATATGTTTACTTTACAATCTGAGTGTGACTATATGTCTGTCTGATTTTCTGTTTACTTTACTATCTGTGTCGGACTATACGTCTGTATTATTATATGTTTACCTAACTATCTGTGTCTGACTATATGTCTATCGGATTTTCTGTTTACATTACTATCTGTGTTTGACTATATGTGTGTCTGATTTGCTGTTTACTTTACTATCTGTGTCTGACAATGTGTCTGTCTGATTATATGTTTACTTTATTATCTGTGTGTGACTATTTGTCTGTCTGATTTTCTGCTACTTAGCTGTCTCTGATTGAATTTCCGTTTACCTTACTATCTGTGTCTGACTATATGTCTGTCTGACTATATGTTTACTTAACTATAGATCTGTGTTTGACTATATGTCTGTCTGATTTTCTGTTTACTTTACTCTCTGTGTTTGACTATATGTCTGTCTGATTTTCTGTTTACTTTACTATCTGTGTCTGACCATATGTCTGTCTAATTTTCTGTTTACTTTACTATCTGTGTGACTATTTGTCTGTCTGATTTTCTGTTTACTTTACTATCTGTGTCTGATTATATGTCTGTCTGGTTATATGTTTATTTTACTATCTGTGTTTGACTATATATGTCTGTCTGATTTTCTGTCACTTAACTTTCTCTGCCTGAATTTCTGTTTACCTTACTATCTGTGTCTGACTATATGTCCGGATAATTCTGACGGCTCTCACGCCATTAAACATAGATTAGACCCGGATAACTCTGACGGCTCTCACACCATTAAACAGAGATTGGACCCGGATAACTCTGACGGCTCTTATGCCATTAAACAGAGATTAGACCCGGATAACTCTGACGGCTCTCACGCCATTAAACAGAGATTGGACCCGGATAACTCTGACGGCTCTTATGCCATTAAACAGAGATTAGACCCGGATAACTCTGACGGCTCTCACGCCATTAAACAGAGATTAGACCCGGATAACTCTGACGGCTCTCACGCCATTAAACAGAGATTGGACCCGGATAACTCTGACGGCTCTTATGCCATTAAACAGAGATTAGACCCGGATAACTCTGACGGCTCTCACGCCATTAAACAGAGATTAGACCGGGATAACTCTGACGGCTCTCTGGCCATTAAACAGAGATTAGACCCGGATAACTCTGACGGCTCTCACGCCATTAAACAGAGATTAGACCGGGATAACTCTGACGGCTCTCACGCCATTAAACAGAGATTAGACCCGGATAACTCTGACGGCTCTCACGCCATTAAACAGAGATTGGACCCGGATAACTCTGACGGCTCTCGTGCCAATTAACAGAGATTGGACCCGGATAATGCCATTAAACAGAGATTAGACCCGGATAACTCTGACGGCTCTCACGCCATTAAACAGAGATTAGACCCGGATAATTCTGAATGCTCTCACGCCATCAAACAGAGATTAGACACGGATAACTCTGACGGCTCTTACGCCATTAAACAGAGATTAGACTGGGATAACTCTGACGGCTCTCACGCCGTTAACCAGAGATTAGACCCGGATAACTCTGACGGCTCTCACGCCATTAAACAGAGATTGGACCCGGATAACTCTGACGGCTCTCACGCCATCAAACACAGATTAGACCCGCATAATTCTGAAGGCTCTCACGCCATTAAACGGAGATTACACCCGGATAGACACCTGGATAGTCTGTGTTTGACTCTATGTGTCTGTCTGATTTGCTGTTACTTAACTTTCTGTGCCTGAATTTCTGTTTACTTTACTATCTGTGTCTGATTATATGTCTGTCTGATTATATGTTTACTTAACTATAGATCTGTGTTTCACTATATGTCTGTCTGATTTTCTCTTACTTAACTTTCACTGCCTGAATATCTGTTTACTTACTATCTGTGTCTGACTATATGTCTGTTTGATTATCTGTTTACTGTACTATCTGTGTTTGACTATATGTCTGTGTGATTATATGTTTACTTTACTATCTGTGTCTGACAATATGTCTGTATGATTTTCTGTTACTTATCTTTATCTGGCTGATTTTCTATTTACTTTAGTATCTGTGTCTGATTATATGTCTCTTTGATTATATGTTTACTTAACTATAGATCTGTGTTTGACTATATGTCTGTCTGATTATATGTTTACTTTACTATCTGTGTCTGACTATATGTCTGTCTGATTTTCTGTTTACTTTACTATCTGTGTCGGACTATATGTCCGTCTGATTATATGTTTACTTTACTATCTGTGTCTGACTATATGTCTGATTATATGTTTACTTAGCTATAGATCTGTGTTTGACTAATTGTCTGTCTGATTATGTTTACTTTACTCTCTGTGTCTGACTATATGTCTGATTATATGTTTACTTAACTACAGATCTGTGTTTGACTATATGTCTGTCTGATTTTCTGATTCTTAACTTTCTGTGACTGAATTTCCGTTTACCTTACTATCTGTGTCTGACTCTGTGTCTGTGTGATTATATGCCGACGGCGGAATGACATGGGAAGAGGCTGAGGGAGCTGCGGAGGACAGAATTACGTGGAGGACCTCTGTCACCCGACGTGCTGTCATCGCGTGGAAGGACTAAGGTCCAAGGTAAGGATTATATGTTTACTTTACAATCTGAGTGTGACTATATGTCTGTCTGATTTTCTGTTTACTTTACTATCTGTGTCTGACTATATGTCTGTCTGGTTATTTGTTACTTAACTTTCTCTGCCTCATTTTCTGTTTACTTTACTATCTGTGTCTGATTATATGTCTGTCTGATTATATGTTTACTTAACTATCTGTGTCTGACTATATGTCTATCTGATTTTCTGTTTACATTACTATCTGTGTTTGACTATATGTGTGTCTGATTTGCTGTTTACTTTACTATCTGTGTCTGACAATGTGTCTGTCTGATTATATGTTTACTTTATTATCTGTGTGTGACTATTTGTCTGTCTGATTTTCTGTTACTTAGCTGTCTCTGACTGAATTTCCGTTTACCTTACTATCTGTGTCTGACTATATGTCTGTCTGACTATATGTTTACTTAACTATAGATCTGTGTTTGACTATATGTCTGTCTGATTTTCTGTTTACTTTACTCTCTGTGTTTGACTATATGTCTGTCTGATTTTCTGTTTACTTTACTATCTGTGTCTGACCATATGTCTGTCTAATTTTCTGTTTACTTTACTATCTGTGTGACTATTTGTCTGTCTGATTTTCTGTTTACTTTACTATCTGTGTCTGATTATATGTCTGTCTGGTTATATGTTTATTTTACTATCTGTGTTTGACTATATATGTCTGTCTGATTTTCTGTCACTTAACTTTCTCTGCCTGAATTTCTGTTTACCTTACTATCTGTGTCTGACTATATGTCCGGATAATTCTGACGGCTCTCACGCCATTAAACATAGATTAGACCCGGATAACTCTGACGGCTCTCACGCCATTAAACAGAGATTGGACCCGGATAACTCTGACGGCTCTTATGCCATTAAACAGAGATTAGACCCGGATAACTCTGACGGCTCTCACGCCATTAAACAGAGATTAGACCCGGATAACTCTGACGGCTCTCATGCCATCAAACAGAGATTAGACCCGGATAACTCTGACGCCTCTCACGCCATTCAACAGAGATTGGACCCGGATAACTCTGACGGCTCTTATGCCATTAAACAGAGATTAGACCCGGATAACTCTGACGGCTCTCACGCCATTAAACAGAGATTAGACCCGGATTACTCTGACGGATCTCACGCCATTAAACAGATATTAGACCCGGATAACTCTGACGGCTCTCACGCCATTAAACAGAGATTAGACCCGCATAACTCTGACGGCTCTCACGCCATTAAACAGAGATGAGACCAGGATAACTCTGAAGGCTCTCACGCCATTAAACAGAGATTAGACCGGGATAACTCTGACGGCTCTCACGCCATTAAACAGAGATTAGACCCGGATAACTCTGACGGCTCTCATGCCAATTAACAGAGATTGGACCCGGATAATGCCATTAAACAGAGATTAGACCCGGATAACTCGGACGGCTCTCAGGCCATTAAACAGAGATTAGACCCGGATAACTCTGACGGCTCTCACGCCATTAAACAGAGATTAGTCCCGGATTACTCTGACGGATCTCACGCCATTAAACAGATATTAGACCCGGATAACTCTGACGGCTCTCACGCCATTAAACAGAGATTAGACCCGCATAACTCTGACGGCTCTCACGCCATTAAACAGAGATTAGACCCGGATAACTCTGAAGGCTCTCACGCCATTAAACAGAGATTAGACCGGGATAACTCTGACGGCTCTCACGCCATTAAACAGAGATTAGACCCGGATAACTCTGACGGCTCTCATGCCAATTAGCAGAGATTGGACCCGGATAATGCCATTAAACAGAGATTAGGCCCGGATAACTCTGAAGGCTCTCACGCCATTAAACAGAGATTAGACCGGGATAACTCTGACGGCTCTCACGCCATTAAACAGAGATTAGACCCGGATAACTCTGACGGCTCTCATGCCAATTAACAGAGATTGGACCCGGATAATGCCATTAAACAGAGATTAGACCCGGATAACTCTGACGGCTCTCACGCCATTAAACAGAGATTAGATCCGGATAACTCTGACGGCTCTCACGCCATTAAACAGAGATTAGACCCGGATTACTCTGACGGATCTCACGCCATTAAACAGATATTAGACCCGGATAACTCTGACGGCTCTCACGCCATTAAACAGAGATTAGACCCGGATAACTCTGACGGCTCTCACACCATTATACAGAGATTAGACCGGGATAACTCTGACGGCTCTCTCGCCATTAAACAGAGATTAGACCCGGATAACTCTGACGGCTCTCACGCCATTAAACAGAGATTAGACCGGGATAACTCTGACGGCTCTCACGCCATTAAACAGAGATTAGACCCGGATAACTCTGACGGCTCTCACGCCATTAAACAGAGATTGGACCCGGATAACTCTGACGGCTCTCGTGCCAATTAACAGAGATTGGACCCGGATAATGCCATTAAACAGAGATTAGACCCGGATAACTCTGACGGCTCTCACGCCATTAAACAGAGATTAGACCCGGATAATTCTGAAGGCTCTCACGCCATCAAACAGAGATTAGAACCGGATAACTCTGACGGCTCTTACGCCATTAAACAGAGATTAGACCGGGATAACTCTGACGGCTCTCACGCCGTTAAACAGAGATTAGACCTGGATAACTCTGACGGCTCTCACGCCATTAAACAGAGATTGGACCCGGATAACTCTGACGGCTCTCATGCCAATTAACAGAGATTGGACCCGGATAATGCCATTAAACAGAGATTAGACCCGGATAACTCTGACGGCTCTCACGCCATCAAACACAGATTAGACCCGCATAATTCTGAAGGCTCTCACGCCATTAAACGGAGATTACACCCGAATAAACACCCGGATAGTCTGTGTTTGACTATATGTGTCTGTCTGATTTGATGTTACTTAACTTTCTGTGCCTGAATTTCTGTTTACTTTACTATCTGTGTCTGATTATATGTCTGTCTGATTATATGTTTACTTAACTATAGATCTGTGTTTCACTATATGTCTGTCTGATTTTCTCTTACTTAACTTTCTCTGCCTGAATATCTGTTTACTTACTATCTGTGTCTGACTATATGTCTGTCTGATTATCTGTTTACTGTACTATCTGTGTTTGACTATATGTCTGTGTGATTATATGTTTACTTTACTATCTGTGTCTGACTATATGTCTGTCTGATTTTCTGTTTACTTTACTATCTGTGTCGGACTATATGTCTGTCTGATTATATGTTTACTTTACTATCTGTGTCTGATTATATGTCTGTCTGGTTATATGTTTATTTTACTATCTGTGTTTGACTATATATGTCTGTCTGATTTTCTGTTACTTAACTTTCTCTGCCTGAATTTCTGTTTACCTTACTATCTGTGTCTGACTATATGTCCGGATAATTCTGACGGCTCTCACGCCATTAAACATAGATTAGACCCGGATAACTCTGACGGCTCTCACGCCATTAAACAGAGATTGGACCCGGATAACTCTGACGGCTCTTATGCCATTAAACAGAGATTAGAGCCGGATAACTCTGACGGCTCTCACGCCATTAAACAGAGATTAGACCCGGATAACTCTGACGGCTCTCACGCCATTAAACAGAGATTGGACCCGGATAACTCTGACGGCTCTTATGCCATTAAACAGAGATTAGACCCGGATAACTCTGACGGCTCTCACGCCATTAAACAGAGATTAGACCGGGATAACTCTGACGGCTCTCTGGCCATTAAACAGAGATTAGACCCGGATAACTCTGACGGCTCTCACGCCATTAAACAGAGATTAGACCGGGATAACTCTGACGGCTCTCACGCCATTAAACAGAGATTAGACCCGGATAACTCTGACGGCTCTCACGCCATTAAACAGAGATTGGACCCGGATAACTCTGACGGCTCTCGTGCCAATTAACAGAGATTGGACCCGGATAATGCCATTAAACAGAGATTAGACCCGGATAACTCTGACGGCTCTCACGCCATTAAACAGAGATTAGACCCGGATAATTCTGAATGCTCTCACGCCATCAAACAGAGATTAGACACGGATAACTCTGACGGCTCTTACGCCATTAAACAGAGATTAGACTGGGATAACTCTGACGGCTCTCACGCCGTTAACCAGAGATTAGACCCGGATAACTCTGACGGCTCTCACGCCATTAAACAGAGATTGGACCCGGATAACTCTGACGGCTCTCACGCCATCAAACACAGATTAGACCCGCATAATTCTGAAGGCTCTCACGCCATTAAACGGAGATTACACCCGGATAGACACCTGGATAGTCTGTGTTTGACTCTATGTGTCTGTCTGATTTGCTGTTACTTAACTTTCTGTGCCTGAATTTCTGTTTACTTTACTATCTGTGTCTGATTATATGTCTGTCTGATTATATGTTTACTTAACTATAGATCTGTGTTTCACTATATGTCTGTCTGATTTTCTCTTACTTAACTTTCACTGCCTGAATATCTGTTTACTTACTATCTGTGTCTGACTATATGTCTGTTTGATTATCTGTTTACTGTACTATCTGTGTTTGACTATATGTCTGTGTGATTATATGTTTACTTTACTATCTGTGTCTGACAATATGTCTGTATGATTTTCTGTTACTTATCTTTATCTGGCTGATTTTCTATTTACTTTAGTATCTGTGTCTGATTATATGTCTCTTTGATTATATGTTTACTTAACTATAGATCTGTGTTTGACTATATGTCTGTCTGATTATATGTTTACTTTACTATCTGTGTCTGACTATATGTCTGTCTGATTTTCTGTTTACTTTACTATCTGTGTCGGACTATATGTCCGTCTGATTATATGTTTACTTTACTATCTGTGTCTGACTATATGTCTGATTATATGTTTACTTAGCTATAGATCTGTGTTTGACTAATTGTCTGTCTGATTATGTTTACCTTACTCTCTGTGTCTGACTATATGTGTGTCTGATTATATGTTTACTTAACTACAGATCTGTGTTTGACTATATGTCTGTCTGATTTTCTGATTCTTAACTTTCTGTGACTGAATTTCCGTTTACCTTACTATCTGTGTCTGACTCTGTGTCTGTGTGATTATATGCCGACGGCGGAATGACATGGGAAGAGGCTGAGGGAGCTGCGGAGGACAGAATTACGTGGAGGACCTCTGTCACCCGACGTGCTGTCATCGCGTGGAAGGACTAAGGTCCAAGGTAAGGATTATATGTTTACTTTACAATCTGAGTGTGACTATATGTCTGTCTGATTTTCTGTTTACTTTACTATCTGTGTCTGACTATATGTCTGTCTGATTATATGTTTGCTTTACTATCTGTGTGTGACAAAATGTCTGTATGATTTTCTGTTACTTATCTTTATCTGCCTGATTTTCTATTTACCTTAGTATCTGTGTCTGATTATATGTCTCTCTGATTATATGTTTACTCAACTATAGATCTGTGTTTGACTATATGTCTGTCTGATTATATGTTTACTTTATTATCTGTGTCTGACTATATGTCGGTCTGATTTTCTGTTTACTTTACTATCTGTGTCGGACTATACGTCTGTATTATTATTATATGTTTTCTTTGCTATCTGTGTGTGACGATATGTCTATCTGATTTTCTATTTACTTTACTATCTGTGTCTGACTATATGTCTGTCTGGTTATTTGTTACTTAACTTTCTCTGCCTCATTTTCTGTTTACTTTACTATCTGTGTCTGATTATATGTCTGTCTGATTATATGTTTACTTAACTATCTGTGTCTGACTATATGTCTATCTGATTTTCTGTTTACATTACTATCTGTGTTTGACTATATGTGTGTCTGATTTGCTGTTTACTTTACTATCTGTGTCTGACAATGTGTCTGTCTGATTATATGTTTACTTTATTATCTGTGTGTGACTATTTGTCTGTCTGATTTTCTGTTACTTAGCTGTCTCTGACTGAATTTCCGTTTACCTTACTATCTGTGTCTGACTATATGTCTGTCTGACTATATGTTTACTTAACTATAGATCTGTGTTTGACTATATGTCTGTCTGATTTTCTGTTTACTTTACTCTCTGTGTTTGACTATATGTCTGTCTGATTTTCTGTTTACTTTACTATCTGTGTCTGACCATATGTCTGTCTAATTTTCTGTTTACTTTACTATCTGTGTGACTATTTGTCTGTCTGATTTTCTGTTTACTTTACTATCTGTGTCTGATTATATGTCTGTCTGGTTATATGTTTATTTTACTATCTGTGTTTTACTATATATGTCTGTCTGATTTTCTGTCACTTAACTTTCTCTGCCTGAATTTCTGTTTACCTTACTATCTGTGTCTGACTATATGTCCGGATAATTCTGACGGCTCTCACGCCATTAAACATAGATTAGACCCGGATAACTCTGACGGCTCTCACGCCATTAAACAGAGATTGGACCCGGATAACTCTGACGGCTCTTATGCCATTAAACAGAGATTAGACCCGGATAACTCTGACGGCTCTCACGCCATTAAACAGAGATTAGACCCGGATAACTCTGACGGCTCTCATGCCATCAAACAGAGATTAGACCCGGATAACTCTGACGCCTCTCACGCCATTCAACAGAGATTGGACCCGGATAACTCTGACGGCTCTTATGCCATTAAACAGAGATTAGACCCGGATAACTCTGACGGCTCTCACGCCATTAAACAGAGATTAGACCCGGATTACTCTGACGGATCTCACGCCATTAAACAGATATTAGACCCGGATAACTCTGACGGCTCTCACGCCATTAAACAGAGATTAGACCCGCATAACTCTGACGGCTCTCACGCCATTAAACAGAGATGAGACCAGGATAACTCTGAAGGCTCTCACGCCATTAAACAGAGATTAGACCGGGATAACTCTGACGGCTCTCACGCCATTAAACAGAGATTAGACCCGGATAACTCTGACGGCTCTCATGCCAATTAACAGAGATTGGACCCGGATAATGCCATTAAACAGAGATTAGACCCGGATAACTCGGACGGCTCTCAGGCCATTAAACAGAGATTAGACCCGGATAACTCTGACGGCTCTCACGCCATTAAACAGAGATTAGTCCCGGATTACTCTGACGGATCTCACGCCATTAAACAGATATTAGACCCGGATAACTCTGACGGCTCTCACGCCATTAAACAGAGATTAGACCCGCATAACTCTGACGGCTCTCACGCCATTAAACAGAGATTAGACCCGGATAACTCTGAAGGCTCTCACGCCATTAAACAGAGATTAGACCCGGATAACTCTGACGGCTCTCATGCCAATTAGCAGAGATTGGACCCGGATAATGCCATTAAACAGAGATTAGGCCCGGATAACTCTGAAGGCTCTCACGCCATTAAACAGAGATTAGACCGGGATAACTCTGACGGCTCTCACGCCATTAAACAGAGATTAGACCCGGATAACTCTGACGGCTCTCATGCCAATTAACAGAGATTGGACCCGGATAATGCCATTAAACAGAGATTAGACCCGGATAACTCTGACGGCTCTCACGCCATTAAACAGAGATTAGATCCGGATAACTCTGACGGCTCTCACGCCATTAAACAGAGATTAGACCCGGATTACTCTGACGGATCTCACGCCATTAAACAGATATTAGACCCGGATAACTCTGACGGCTCTCACGCCATTAAACAGAGATTAGACCCGGATAACTCTGACGGCTCTCACACCATTATACAGAGATTAGACCGGGATAACTCTGACGGCTCTCTCGCCATTAAACAGAGATTAGACCCGGATAACTCTGACGGCTCTCACGCCATTAAACAGAGATTAGACCGGGATAACTCTGACGGCTCTCACGCCATTAAACAGAGATTAGACCCGGATAACTCTGACGGCTCTCACGCCATTAAACAGAGATTGGACCCGGATAACTCTGACGGCTCTCGTGCCAATTAACAGAGATTGGACCCGGATAATGCCATTAAACAGAGATTAGACCCGGATAACTCTGACGGCTCTCACGCCATTAAACAGAGATTAAACCCGGATAATTCTGAAGGCTCTCACGCCATCAAACAGAGATTAGAACCGGATAACTCTGACGGCTCTTACGCCATTAAACAGAGATTAGACCGGGATAACTCTGACGGCTCTCACGCCGTTAAACAGAGATTAGACCTGGATAACTCTGACGGCTCTCACGCCATTAAACAGAGATTGGACCCGGATAACTCTGACGGCTCTCATGCCAATTAACAGAGATTGGACCCGGATAATGCCATTAAACAGAGATTAGACCCGGATAACTCTGACGGCTCTCACGCCATCAAACACAGATTAGACCCGCATAATTCTGAAGGCTCTCACGCCATTAAACGGAGATTACACCCGGATAGACACCCGGATAGTCTGTGTTTGACTATATGTGTCTGTCTGATTTGATGTTACTTAACTTTCTGTGCCTGAATTTCTGTTTACTTTACTATCTGTGTCTGATTATATGTCTGTCTGATTATATGTTTACTTAACTATAGATCTGTGTTTCACTATATGTCTGTCTGATTTTCTCTTACTTAACTTTCTCTGCCTGAATATCTGTTTACTTACTATCTGTGTCTGACTATATGTCTGTCTGATTATCTGTTTACTGTACTATCTGTGTTTGACTATATGTCTGTGTGATTATATGTTTACTTTACTATCTGTGTCTGACTATATGTCTGTCTGATTTTCTGTTTACTTTACTATCTGTGTCGGACTATATGTCTGTCTGATTATATGTTTACTTTACTATCTGTGTCTGATTATATGTCTGTCTGGTTATATGTTTATTTTACTATCTGTGTTTGACTATATATGTCTGTCTGATTTTCTGTTACTTAACTTTCTCTGCCTGAATTTCTGTTTACCTTACTATCTGTGTCTGACTATATGTCCGGATAATTCTGACGGCTCTCACGCCATTAAGCATAGATTAGACCCGGATAACTCTGACGGCTCTCACGCCATTAAACAGAGATTGGACCCGGATAACTCTGACGGCTCTTATGCCATTAAACAGAGATTAGAGCCGGATAACTCTGACGGCTCTCACGCCATTAAACAGAGATTAGACCCGGATAACTCTGACGGCTCTCACGCCATTAAACAGAGATTGGACCCGGATAACTCTGACGGCTCTTATGCCATTAAACAGAGATTAGACCCGGATAACTCTGACGGCTCTCACGCCATTAAACAGAAATTAGACCCGGATTACTCTGACGGATCTCACGCCATTAAACAGATATTAGACCCGGATAACTCTGACGGCTCTCACGCCATTAAACAGAGATTAGACCAGCATAACTCTGACGGCTCTCACGCCATTAAACAGAGATTAGACCCGGATAACTCTGAAGGCTCTCACGCCATTAAACAGAGATTAGACCGGGATAACTCTGACGGCTCTCACGCCATTAAACAGAGATTAGACCCGGATAACTCTGACGGCTCTCATGCCAATTAACAGAGATTCGACCCGGATAATGCCATTAAACAGAGATTAGACCCGGATAACTCGGACGGCTCTCACGCCATTAAACAGAGATTAGACCCGGATAACTCTGACGGCTCTCACGCCATTAAACAGAGATTAGACCCGGATAACTCTGACGGCTCTCACGCCATTAAACAGAGATTAGACCCGCATAACTCTGACGGCTCTCACGCCATTAAACAGAGATTAGACCCGGATAACTCTGAAGGCTCTCACGCCATTAAACAGAGATTAGACCGGGATAACTCTGACGGCTCTCATGCCAATTAACAGAGATTGGACCCGGATAATGCCATTAAACAGAGATTAGACACGGATAACTCTGACGGCTCTCACGCCATTAAACAGAGATTAGACCCGGATAACTCTGACGGCTCTCACGCCATTAAACAGAGATTAGACCCGGATTACTCTGACGGATCTCACGCCATTAAACAGATATTAGACCCGGATAACTCTGACGGCTCTCACGCCATTAAACAGAGATTAGACCCGGATAACTCTGAGGGCTCTCACGCCATTAAACAGAGATTAGACCGGGATAACTCTGACGGCTCTCTCGCCATTAAACAGAGATTAGACCCGGATAACTCTGACGGCTCTCACGCCATTAAACAGAGATTAGACCCGGATAACTCTGACGGCTCTTACGCCATTAAACAGAGATTCGACCCGGATAACTCTGACGGCTCTCACGCCATTAAACAGAGATTCGTCCCGCATAATTCTGACGGCTCTCACGCCATTAAACGGATAGTTATTACGGCTCTCACGCCATTAAACAGAGATGAGACCCGGATAACTCTGACGGCTCTCACGCCATTAAACAGAGATTAGACCCGGATAACTCTGACGGCTCTCACGCCATTAAACAGAGATTAGACCCGGATAACTCTGACGGCTCTTACGCCATTAAACAGAGATTAGACACGGATAACTCTGACGGCTCTGACGCCATTAAACAGAGATTAGACCCGGATAACTCTGACGGCTCTTACGCCATTAAACAGAGATTAGACACGGATAACTCTGACGGCTCTGACGCCATTAAACAGAGATTAGACACGGATAACTCTGACGGCTCTTACGCCATTAAACAGAGATTAGACCCGGATAACTCTGACGGCTCTTACGCCATTAAACAGAGATTAGACCCGGATAACTCTGACGGCTCTTACGCCATTAAACAGAGATTAGACTGGGATAACTCTGACGGCTCTCACGCCGTTAAACAGAGATTAGACCCGGATAACTCTGACGGCTCTCATGCCAATTAACAGAGATTGGACCCGGATAGTGCCATTAAACAGAGATTAGACCCGAATAACTCTGACGGCTCTCACGCCATTAAACAGAGATTAGACCCGGATAATTCTGAAGGCTCTCACGCCATCAAACAGAGATTAGACCCGGATAACTCTGACGGCTCTTACGCCATTAAACAGAGATTAGACTGGGATAACTCTGACGGCTCTCACGCCGTTAAACAGAGATTAGACCCGGATAACTCTGACGGCTCTCACGCCATTAAACAGAGATTGGACCCGGATAACTCTGACGGCTCTCATGCCAATTAACAGAGATTGGACCCGGATGGTGCCATTAAACAGAGATTAGACCCGGATAACTCTGACGGCTCTCACGCCATTAAACAGAGATTAGACCCGCATAACTCTGACGGCTCTCACGCCATTAAACAGAGATTAGACCCGGATAACTCTGAAGGCTCTCACGCCATTAAACAGAGATTAGACCGGGATAACTCTGACGGCTCTCATGCCAATTAACAGAGATTGGACCCGGATAATGCCATTAAACAGAGATTAGACCCGCATAACTCTGACGGCTCTCACGCCATTAAACAGAGATTAGACCCGGATAACTCTGAAGGCTCTCACGCCATTAAACAGAGATTAGACCCGGATAACTCTGACGGCTCTCACGCCATCAAACACAGATTAGACCCGCATAATTCTGAAGGCTCTCACGCCATTAAACGGAGATTACACCCGGATAGACACCCGGATAGTCTGTGTTTGACTATATGTGTCTGTCTGATTTGCTGTTACTTAACTTTCTGTGCCTGAATTTCTGTTTACTTTACTATCTGTGTCTGATTATATGTCTGTCTGATTATATGTTTACTTAACTATAGATCTGTGTTTCACTATATGTCTGTCTGATTTTCTCTTACTTAACTTTCACTGCCTGAATATCTGTTTACTTACTATCTGTGTCTGACTATATGTCTGTCTGATTATCTGTTTACTGTACTATCTGTGTTTGACTATATGTCTGTGTGATTATATGTTTACTTTACTATCTGTGTCTGACAATATGTCTGTATGATTTTCTGTTTACTTTACTATCTGTGTCGGACTATATGTCTGTCTGATTATATGTTTACTTTACTATCTGTGTCTGACTATATGTCTGTCTGATTTTCTGTTTACTTTACTATCTGTGTCGGACTATATGTCTGTCTGATTATATGTTTACTTTACTATCTGTGTCGGACTATATGTCTGTCTGATTATATGTTTACTTAGCTATAGATCTGTGTTTGACTACTTGTCTGTCTGATTATGTTTACTTTACTCTCTGTGTCTGACTATATGTCTGATTATATGTTTACTTAACTACAGATCTGTGTTTGACTATATGTCTGTCTGATTTTCTGATTCTTAACTTTCTGTGACTGAATTTTTGTTTACCTTACTATCTGTGTCTGACTCTGTGTCTGTGTGATTATATGCCGACGGCGGAATGACATGGGAAGAGGCTGAGGGAGCTGCGGAGGACAGAATTACGTGGAGGACCTCTGTCACCCGACGTGCTGTCATCGCGTGGAAGGACTAAGGTCCAAGGTAAGGATTATATGTTTACTTTACAATCTGAGTGTGACTATATGTCTGTCTGATTTTCTGTTTACTTTACTATCTGTGTCGGACTATACGTCTGTATTATTATATGTTTTCTTTGCTATCTGTGTGTGACGATATGTCTATCTGATTTTCTATTTACTTTACTATCTGTGTCTGACTATATGTCTGTCTGGTTATTTGTTACTTAACTTTCTCTGCCTCATTTTCTGTTTACTTTACTATCTGTGTCTGATTATATGTTTGTCTGATTATATGTTTACTTAACTATCTGTGTCTGACTATATGTCTATCTGATTTTCTGTTTACTTTACTATCTGTGTTTGACTATATGTGTCTCTGATTTGCTGTTTACTTTACTATCTGTGTCTGACAATGTGTCTGTCTGATTATATGTTTACTTTATTATCTGTGTGTGACTATTTGTCTGTCCGATTTTCTGTTACTTAGCTGTCTCTGACTGAATTCGCGTTTACCTTACTATCTGTGTCTGACTATATGTCCGTCTGATTATATGTTTACTTAACTATAGATCTGTGTTTGACTATATGTCTGTCTGATTTTCTGTTTACTTTACTCTCTGTGTTTGACTATATGTCTGTCTGATTTTCTGTTTACTTTACTATCTGTGTCTGACCATATGTCTGTCTGATTTTCTGTTTACTTTACTATCTGTGTGACTATTTGTCTGTCTGATTTTCTGTTTACTTTACTATCTGTGTCTGATTATATGTCTGTCTGGTTATGTGTTTATTTTACTATCTGTGTTTGATTATATATGTCTGTCTGATTTTCTGTTACTTAACTTTCTCTGCCTGAATTTCTGTTTACCTTACTATCTGTGTCTGACTATATGTCCGGATAACTCTGACGGCACTCATGCCAATTAACAGAGATTGGACCCGGATAATGCCATTAAACAGAGATTAGACCCGGATAACTCGGACGGCTCTCACGCCATTAAACAGAGATTAGACCCGGATAACTCTGACGGCTCTCACGCCATTAAACAGAGATTAGACCCGGATTACTCTGACAGATCTCACGCCATTAAACAGATATTAGACCCGGATAACTCTGACGGCTCTCACGCCATTAAACAGAGATTAGACCCGCATAACTCTGACGGCTCTCACGCCATTAAACAGAGATTAGACCCGGATAACTCTGAAGGCTCTCACGCCATTAAACAGAGATTAGACCGGGATAACTCTGACGGCTCTCACGCCATTAAACAGAGATTAGACCCGGATAACTCTGACGGCTCTCATGCCAATTAACAGAGATTGGACCCGGATAATGCTATTAAACAGAGATTAGACCCGGATAACTCTGACGGCTCTCGCGCCATTAAACAGAGATTAGACCCGGATAACTCTGACGGGTCTCACGCCATTAAACAGAGATTAGACCCGGATTACTCTGACGGATCTCACGCCATTAAACAGATATTAGACCCGGATAACTCTGACGGCTCTCACGCCATTAAACAGAGATTAGACCCGGATAACTCTGACGGCTCTCACGCCATTAAACAGAGATTAGACCGGGATAACTCTGACGGCTCTCTCGCCATTAAACAGAGATTAGACCCGGATAACTCTGACGGCTCTCACGCCATTAAACAGAGATTAGACCCGGATAACTCTGACGGCTCTCACGCCATTAAACAGAGATTGGACCCGGATAACTCTGACCGCTCTTATGCCATTAAACAGAGATTAGACCCGGATAACTCTGACGGCTCTCACGCCATTAAACAGAGATTAGACCCGGATAACTCTGACGGATCTCACGCCATTAAACAGATATTAGACCCGGATAACTCTGACGGCTCTCACGCCATTAAACAGAGATTCGACCAGGATAACTCTGACGGCTCTCACGCCATTAAACAGAGATTCGACCCGCATTACTCTGACGGCTCTCACGCCATTAAACAGAGATTAGACCCGGATAACTCTGACGGCTCTCACGCCATTAAACAGAGATTAGACCGGGATAACTCTGACGGCTCTCACGCCATTAAACAGAGATTAGACCCGGATAACTCTGACGGCTCTCATGCCAATTAACAGAGATTGGACCCGGATAATGCCATTAAACAGAGATTAGACCCGGATAACTCTGACGGCTCTCACGCCATTAAACAGAGATTAGACCCGGATAACTCTGACGGCTCTCACGCCATTAAACAGAGATTAGACCCGGATTACTCTGACGGATCTCACGCCATTAAACAGATATTAGACCCGGATAACTCTGACGGCTCTCACGCCATTAAACAGAGATTAGACCCGGATAACTCTGACGGCTCTCACACCATTATACAGAGATTAGACCGGGATAACTCTGACGGCTCTCTCGCCATTAAACAGAGATTAGACCCGGATAACTCTGACGGCTCTCACGCCATTAAACAGAGATTAGACCGGGATAACTCTGACGGCTCTCACGCCATTAAACAGAGATTAGACCCGGATAACTCTGACGGCTCTCACGCCATTAAACAGAGATTGGACCCGGATAACTCTGACGGCTCTCGTGCCAATTAACAGAGATTGGACCCGGATAATGCCATTAAACAGAGATTAGACCCGGATAACTCTGACGGCTCTCACGCCATTAAACAGAGATTAAACCCGGATAATTCTGAAGGCTCTCACGCCATCAAACAGAGATTAGAACCGGATAACTCTGACGGCTCTTACGCCATTAAACAGAGATTAGACCGGGATAACTCTGACGGCTCTCACGCCGTTAAACAGAGATTAGACCTGGATAACTCTGACGGCTCTCACGCCATTAAACAGAGATTGGACCCGGATAACTCTGACGGCTCTCATGCCAATTAACAGAGATTGGACCCGGATAATGCCATTAAACAGAGATTAGACCCGGATAACTCTGACGGCTCTCACGCCATCAAACACAGATTAGACCCGCATAATTCTGAAGGCTCTCACGCCATTAAACGGAGATTACACCCGGATAGACACCCGGATAGTCTGTGTTTGACTATATGTGTCTGTCTGATTTGATGTTACTTAACTTTCTGTGCCTGAATTTCTGTTTACTTTACTATCTGTGTCTGATTATATGTCTGTCTGATTATATGTTTACTTAACTATAGATCTGTGTTTCACTATATGTCTGTCTGATTTTCTCTTACTTAACTTTCTCTGCCTGAATATCTGTTTACTTACTATCTGTGTCTGACTATATGTCTGTCTGATTATCTGTTTACTGTACTATCTGTGTTTGACTATATGTCTGTGTGATTATATGTTTACTTTACTATCTGTGTCTGACTATATGTCTGTCTGATTTTCTGTTTACTTTACTATCTGTGTCGGACTATATGTCTGTCTGATTATATGTTTACTTTACTATCTGTGTCTGATTATATGTCTGTCTGGTTATATGTTTATTTTACTATCTGTGTTTGACTATATATGTCTGTCTGATTTTCTGTTACTTAACTTTCTCTGCCTGAATTTCTGTTTACCTTACTATCTGTGTCTGACTATATGTCCGGATAATTCTGACGGCTCTCACGCCATTAAGCATAGATTAGACCCGGATAACTCTGACGGCTCTCACGCCATTAAACAGAGATTGGACCCGGATAACTCTGACGGCTCTTATGCCATTAAACAGAGATTAGAGCCGGATAACTCTGACGGCTCTCACGCCATTAAACAGAGATTAGACCCGGATAACTCTGACGGCTCTCACGCCATTAAACAGAGATTGGACCCGGATAACTCTGACGGCTCTTATGCCATTAAACAGAGATTAGACCCGGATAACTCTGACGGCTCTCACGCCATTAAACAGAAATTAGACCCGGATTACTCTGACGGATCTCACGCCATTAAACAGATATTAGACCCGGATAACTCTGACGGCTCTCACGCCATTAAACAGAGATTAGACCAGCATAACTCTGACGGCTCTCACGCCATTAAACAGAGATTAGACCCGGATAACTCTGAAGGCTCTCACGCCATTAAACAGAGATTAGACCGGGATAACTCTGACGGCTCTCACGCCATTAAACAGAGATTAGACCCGGATAACTCTGACGGCTCTCATGCCAATTAACAGAGATTCGACCCGGATAATGCCATTAAACAGAGATTAGACCCGGATAACTCGGACGGCTCTCACGCCATTAAACAGAGATTAGACCCGGATAACTCTGACGGCTCTCACGCCATTAAACAGAGATTAGACCCGGATAACTCTGACGGCTCTCACGCCATTAAACAGAGATTAGACCCGCATAACTCTGACGGCTCTCACGCCATTAAACAGAGATTAGACCCGGATAACTCTGAAGGCTCTCACGCCATTAAACAGAGATTAGACCGGGATAACTCTGACGGCTCTCATGCCAATTAACAGAGATTGGACCCGGATAATGCCATTAAACAGAGATTAGACACGGATAACTCTGACGGCTCTCACGCCATTAAACAGAGATTAGACCCGGATAACTCTGACGGCTCTCACGCCATTAAACAGAGATTAGACCCGGATTACTCTGACGGATCTCACGCCATTAAACAGATATTAGACCCGGATAACTCTGACGGCTCTCACGCCATTAAACAGAGATTAGACCCGGATAACTCTGAGGGCTCTCACGCCATTAAACAGAGATTAGACCGGGATAACTCTGACGGCTCTCTCGCCATTAAACAGAGATTAGACCCGGATAACTCTGACGGCTCTCACGCCATTAAACAGAGATTAGACCCGGATAACTCTGACGGCTCTTACGCCATTAAACAGAGATTCGACCCGGATAACTCTGACGGCTCTCACGCCATTAAACAGAGATTCGTCCCGCATAATTCTGACGGCTCTCACGCCATTAAACGGATAGTTATTACGGCTCTCACGCCATTAAACAGAGATGAGACCCGGATAACTCTGACGGCTCTCACGCCATTAAACAGAGATTAGACCCGGATAACTCTGACGGCTCTCACGCCATTAAACAGAGATTAGACCCGGATAACTCTGACGGCTCTTACGCCATTAAACAGAGATTAGACACGGATAACTCTGACGGCTCTGACGCCATTAAACAGAGATTAGACCCGGATAACTCTGACGGCTCTTACGCCATTAAACAGAGATTAGACACGGATAACTCTGACGGCTCTGACGCCATTAAACAGAGATTAGACACGGATAACTCTGACGGCTCTTACGCCATTAAACAGAGATTAGACCCGGATAACTCTGACGGCTCTTACGCCATTAAACAGAGATTAGACCCGGATAACTCTGACGGCTCTTACGCCATTAAACAGAGATTAGACTGGGATAACTCTGACGGCTCTCACGCCGTTAAACAGAGATTAGACCCGGATAACTCTGACGGCTCTCATGCCAATTAACAGAGATTGGACCCGGATAGTGCCATTAAACAGAGATTAGACCCGAATAACTCTGACGGCTCTCACGCCATTAAACAGAGATTAGACCCGGATAATTCTGAAGGCTCTCACGCCATCAAACAGAGATTAGACCCGGATAACTCTGACGGCTCTTACGCCATTAAACAGAGATTAGACTGGGATAACTCTGACGGCTCTCACGCCGTTAAACAGAGATTAGACCCGGATAACTCTGACGGCTCTCACGCCATTAAACAGAGATTGGACCCGGATAACTCTGACGGCTCTCATGCCAATTAACAGAGATTGGACCCGGATGGTGCCATTAAACAGAGATTAGACCCGGATAACTCTGACGGCTCTCACGCCATTAAACAGAGATTAGACCCGCATAACTCTGACGGCTCTCACGCCATTAAACAGAGATTAGACCCGGATAACTCTGAAGGCTCTCACGCCATTAAACAGAGATTAGACCGGGATAACTCTGACGGCTCTCATGCCAATTAACAGAGATTGGACCCGGATAATGCCATTAAACAGAGATTAGACCCGCATAACTCTGACGGCTCTCACGCCATTAAACAGAGATTAGACCCGGATAACTCTGAAGGCTCTCACGCCATTAAACAGAGATTAGACCCGGATAACTCTGACGGCTCTCACGCCATCAAACACAGATTAGACCCGCATAATTCTGAAGGCTCTCACGCCATTAAACGGAGATTACACCCGGATAGACACCCGGATAGTCTGTGTTTGACTATATGTGTCTGTCTGATTTGCTGTTACTTAACTTTCTGTGCCTGAATTTCTGTTTACTTTACTATCTGTGTCTGATTATATGTCTGTCTGATTATATGTTTACTTAACTATAGATCTGTGTTTCACTATATGTCTGTCTGATTTTCTCTTACTTAACTTTCACTGCCTGAATATCTGTTTACTTACTATCTGTGTCTGACTATATGTCTGTCTGATTATCTGTTTACTGTACTATCTGTGTTTGACTATATGTCTGTGTGATTATATGTTTACTTTACTATCTGTGTCTGACAATATGTCTGTATGATTTTCTGTTTACTTTACTATCTGTGTCGGACTATATGTCTGTCTGATTATATGTTTACTTTACTATCTGTGTCTGACTATATGTCTGTCTGATTTTCTGTTTACTTTACTATCTGTGTCGGACTATATGTCTGTCTGATTATATGTTTACTTTACTATCTGTGTCGGACTATATGTCTGTCTGATTATATGTTTACTTAGCTATAGATCTGTGTTTGACTACTTGTCTGTCTGATTATGTTTACTTTACTCTCTGTGTCTGACTATATGTCTGATTATATGTTTACTTAACTACAGATCTGTGTTTGACTATATGTCTGTCTGATTTTCTGATTCTTAACTTTCTGTGACTGAATTTTTGTTTACCTTACTATCTGTGTCTGACTCTGTGTCTGTGTGATTATATGCCGACGGCGGAATGACATGGGAAGAGGCTGAGGGAGCTGCGGAGGACAGAATTACGTGGAGGACCTCTGTCACCCGACGTGCTGTCATCGCGTGGAAGGACTAAGGTCCAAGGTAAGGATTATATGTTTACTTTACAATCTGAGTGTGACTATATGTCTGTCTGATTTTCTGTTTACTTTACTATCTGTGTCGGACTATACGTCTGTATTATTATATGTTTTCTTTGCTATCTGTGTGTGACGATATGTCTATCTGATTTTCTATTTACTTTACTATCTGTGTCTGACTATATGTCTGTCTGGTTATTTGTTACTTAACTTTCTCTGCCTCATTTTCTGTTTACTTTACTATCTGTGTCTGATTATATGTTTGTCTGATTATATGTTTACTTAACTATCTGTGTCTGACTATATGTCTATCTGATTTTCTGTTTACTTTACTATCTGTGTTTGACTATATGTGTCTCTGATTTGCTGTTTACTTTACTATCTGTGTCTGACAATGTGTCTGTCTGATTATATGTTTACTTTATTATCTGTGTGTGACTATTTGTCTGTCCGATTTTCTGTTACTTAGCTGTCTCTGACTGAATTCGCGTTTACCTTACTATCTGTGTCTGACTATATGTCCGTCTGATTATATGTTTACTTAACTATAGATCTGTGTTTGACTATATGTCTGTCTGATTTTCTGTTTACTTTACTCTCTGTGTTTGACTATATGTCTGTCTGATTTTCTGTTTACTTTACTATCTGTGTCTGACCATATGTCTGTCTGATTTTCTGTTTACTTTACTATCTGTGTGACTATTTGTCTGTCTGATTTTCTGTTTACTTTACTATCTGTGTCTGATTATATGTCTGTCTGGTTATGTGTTTATTTTACTATCTGTGTTTGATTATATATGTCTGTCTGATTTTCTGTTACTTAACTTTCTCTGCCTGAATTTCTGTTTACCTTACTATCTGTGTCTGACTATATGTCCGGATAACTCTGACGGCACTCATGCCAATTAACAGAGATTGGACCCGGATAATGCCATTAAACAGAGATTAGACCCGGATAACTCGGACGGCTCTCACGCCATTAAACAGAGATTAGACCCGGATAACTCTGACGGCTCTCACGCCATTAAACAGAGATTAGACCCGGATTACTCTGACAGATCTCACGCCATTAAACAGATATTAGACCCGGATAACTCTGACGGCTCTCACGCCATTAAACAGAGATTAGACCCGCATAACTCTGACGGCTCTCACGCCATTAAACAGAGATTAGACCCGGATAACTCTGAAGGCTCTCACGCCATTAAACAGAGATTAGACCGGGATAACTCTGACGGCTCTCACGCCATTAAACAGAGATTAGACCCGGATAACTCTGACGGCTCTCATGCCAATTAACAGAGATTGGACCCGGATAATGCTATTAAACAGAGATTAGACCCGGATAACTCTGACGGCTCTCGCGCCATTAAACAGAGATTAGACCCGGATAACTCTGACGGCTCTCACGCCATTAAACAGAGATTAGACCCGGATTACTCTGACGGATCTCACGCCATTAAACAGATATTAGACCCGGATAACTCTGACGGCTCTCACGCCATTAAACAGAGATTAGACCCGGATAACTCTGACGGCTCTCACGCCATTAAACAGAGATTAGACCGGGATAACTCTGACGGCTCTCTCGCCATTAAACAGAGATTAGACCCGGATAACTCTGACGGCTCTCACGCCATTAAACAGAGATTAGACCCGGATAACTCTGACGGCTCTCACGCCATTAAACAGAGATTGGACCCGGATAACTCTGACCGCTCTTATGCCATTAAACAGAGATTAGACCCGGATAACTCTGACGGCTCTCACGCCATTAAACAGAGATTAGACCCGGATAACTCTGACGGATCTCACGCCATTAAACAGATATTAGACCCGGATAACTCTGACGGCTCTCACGCCATTAAACAGAGATTCGACCAGGATAACTCTGACGGCTCTCACGCCATTAAACAGAGATTCGACCCGCATTACTCTGACGGCTCTCACGCCATTAAACAGAGATTAGACCCGGATAACTCTGACGGCTCTCACGCCATTAAACAGAGATTAGACCGGGATAACTCTGACGGCTCTCACGCCATTAAACAGAGATTAGACCCGGATAACTCTGACGGCTCTCATGCCAATTAACAGAGATTGGACCCGGATAATGCCATTAAACAGAGATTAGACCCGGATAACTCTGACGGCTCTCACGCCATTAAACAGAGATTAGACCCGGATAACTCTGACGGCTCTCACGCCATTAAACAGAGATTAGACCCGGATTACTCTGACGGATCTCACGCCATTAAACAGATATTAGACCCGGATAACTCTGACGGCTCTCACGCCATTAAACAGAGATTAGACCCGGATAACTCTGACGGCTCTCACGCCATTAAACAGAGATTAGACCGGGATAACTCTGACGGCTCTCTCGAAATTAAACAGAGATTAGACCCGTATAACTCTGACGGCTCTCACGCCATTAAACAGAGATTAGACCCGGATAACTCTGACGGCTCTCACGCCATTAAACAGAGATTCGACCAGGATAACTCTGACGGCTCTCACGCCATTAAACAGAGATTCGACCCGCATAATTCTGACGGCTCTCACGCCATTAAACGGATAGTTATTACGGCTCTCACGCCATTAAACAGAGATGAGACCCGGATAACTCTGACGGCTCTCACGCCATCAAACAGAGATTAGACCCGGATAACTCTGACGGCTCTCACGCCAGTAAACAGAGATTAGACCCGGATAACTCTGACGGCTCTTACGCCATTAAACAGAGATTAGACCGGGATAACTCTGACGGCTCTCACGCCATTAAACAGAGATTAGACCGGGATAACTCTGACGGCTCTCACGCCATTAAACAGATATTGGACCCGGATAACTCTGACGGCTCTCGTGCCAATTAACAGAGATTGGACCCGGATAATGCCATTAAACAGAGATTAGACCCGGATAACTCTGACGGCTCTCACGCCATTAAACAGAGATTAGACCCGGATAATTCTGAAGGCTCTCACGCCATCAAACAGAGATTAGACCCGGATAACTCTGACGGCTCTTACGCCATTAAACAGAGATTAGACTGGGATAACTCTGACGGCACTCACGCCGTTAAACAGAGATTAGACCCGGATAACTCTGACGGCTCTCACGCCATTAAACAGAGATTAGACCCGGATAACTCTGACGGCTCTCACGCCTTCAAACACAGATTAGACCCGCATAATTGTGAAGGCTCTCACGCCATTAAACGGAGATTACACCCGGATAGACACCCGGATAGTCTGTGTTTGACTATATGTGTCTGTCTGATTTGCTGTTACTTAACTTTCTGTGCCTGAATTTCTGTTTACTTTACTATCTGTGTCTGATTATATGTCTGTCTGATTATATGTTTACTTAACTATAGATCTGTGTTTCACTATATGTCTGTCTGATTTTCTCTTAACTTTCTCTGCCTGAATATCTGTTTACTTACTATCTGTGTCTGACTATATGTCTGTCTGATTATCTGTTTACTGTACTATCTGTGTTTGACTATATGTCTGTGTGATTATATGTTTACTTTACTATCTGTGTCTGACAATATGTCTGTATGATTTTCTGTTACTTATCTTTATCTGGCTGATTTTCTATTTACTTTAGTATCTGTGTCTGATTATATGTCTCTCTGATTATATGTTTACTTAACTATAGATCTGTGTTTGACTATATGTCTGTCTGATTATATGTTTACTTTACTATCTGTGTCTGACTATATGTCTGTCTGATTTTCTGTTTACTTTACTATCTGTGTCGGACTATATGTCTGTCTGATTATATGTTTACTTTACTATCTGTGTCTGACTATATGTCTGATTATATGTTTACTTAGCTATAGATCTGTGTTTGACTACATGTCTGTCTGATTATGTTTACTTTACTCTCTGTGTCTGACTATATGTCTGATTATATGTTTACTTAACTACAGATCTGTGTTTGACTATATGTCTGTCTGATTTTCTGATTCTTAACTTTCTGTGACTGAATTTCCGTTTACCTTACTATCTGTGTCTGACTCTGTGTCTGTGTGATTATATGCCGACGGCGGAATGACATGGGAAGAGGCTGAGGGAGCTGCGGAGGACAGAATTACGTGGAGGACCTCTGTCACCCGACGTGCTGTCATCGCGTGGAAGGACTAAGGTCCAAGGTAGGGATTATATGTTTACTTTGTTTACTGTGACTATATGTCTGTCTGATTTTCTGTTTACTTTGCTATCTGTGTCTGACTATATGTCTGTCTGATTATATGTTTGCTTTACTATCTGTGTGTGACAAAATGTCTGTATGATTTTCTGTTACTTATCTTTATCTGCCTGATTTTCTATTTACCTTAGTATCTGTGTCTGATTATATGTCTCTCTGATTATATGTTTACTTAACTATAGATCTGTGTTTGACTATATGTCTGTCTGATTATATGTTTACTTTATTATCTGTGTCTGACTATATGTCGGTCTGATTTTCTGTTTACTTTACTATCTGTGTCGGACTATACGTCTGTATTATTATATGTTTTCTTTGCTATCTGTGTGTGACGATATGTCTATCTGATTTTCTATTTACTTTACTATCTGTGTCTGACTATATGTCTGTCTGGTTATTTGTTACTTAACTTTCTCTGCCTCATTTTCTGTTTACTTTACTATCTGTGTCTGATTATATGTCTGTCTGATTATATGTTTACTTAACTATCTGTGTCTGACTATATGTCTATCTGATTTTCTGTTTACTTTACTCTCTGTGTTTGACTATATGTCTGTCTGATTTTCTGTTTACTTTACTATCTGTGTCTGACCATATGTCTGTCTGATTTTCTGTTTACTTTACTATCTGTGTGACTATTTGTCTGTCTGATTTTCTGTTTACTTTACTATCTGTATCTGATTATATGTCTGTCTGGTTATATGTTTATTTTACTATCTGTGTTTGACTATATATGTCTGTCTGATTTTCTGTTAGTTAACTTTCTCTGCCTGAATTTCTGTTTACCTTACTATCTGTGTCTGACTATATGTCCGGATAATTCTGACGGCTCTCACACCATTAAACATAGATTAGACCCGGATAACTCTGACGGCTCTCACGCCATTAAACAGAGATTGGACCCGGATAACTCTGACGGCTCTTATGCCATTAAACAGAGATTAGACCCGGATAACTCTGACGGCTCTCACGCCATTAAACAGAGCTTAGACCCGGATAACTCTGACGGCTCTCATGCCATCAAACAGAGATTAGACCCGGATAACTCTGACGGCTGTCACGCCATTAAACAGAGATTAGACCCGGATTACTCTGACGGATCTCACGCCATTAAACAGATATTAGACCCGGATAACTCTGACGGCTCTCACGCCATTAAACAGAGATTAGACCCGCATAACTCTGACGGCTCTCACGCCATTAAACAGAGATTAGACCCGGATAACTCTGACGGCTCTCACGCCATTAAACAGAGATTAGACCGGGATAACTCTGACGGCTCTCACGCCATTAAACAGAGATTAGACCCGGATAACTCTGACGGCTCTCATGCCAATTAACAGAGATTGGACCCGGATAATGCCATTAAACAGAGATTAGACCCGGATAACTCTGACGGCTCTCACGCCATTAAACAGAGATTAGACCCGGATAACTCTGACGGCTCTCACGCCATTAAACAGAGATTAGACCCGGATTACTCTGACGGATCTCACGCCATTAAACAGATATTAGACCCGGATAACTCTGACGGCTCTCACGCCATTAAACAGAGATTAGACCCGGATAACTCTGACGGCTCTCACGCCATTAAACAGAGATTAGACCGGGATAACTCTGACGGCTCTCTCGCCATTAAACAGAGATTAGACCCGGATAACTCTGACGGCTCTCACGCCATTAAACAGAGATTAGACCCGGATAACTCTGACGGCTCTCACGCCATTAAACAGAGATTCGACCCGGATAACTCTGACGGCTCTCACGCCATTAAACAGAGATTCGACCCGCATAATTCTGACGGCTCTCACGCCATTAAACGGATAGTTATTGCGGCTCTCACGCCATTAAACAGAGATGAGACCCGGATAACTCTGACGGCTCTCACGCCATTAAACAGAGATTAGACCCGGATAACTCTGACGGCTCTCACGCCATTAAACAGAGATTAGACCCGGATAACTCTGACGGCTCTTACGCCATTAAACAGAGATTAGACCGCGATAACTCTGACGGCTCTCACGCCATTAAACAGAGATTAGACCCGGATAACTCTGACGGCTCTCACGCCATTAAACAGAGATTGTACCCGGATAACTCTGACGGCTCTCGTGCCAATTAACAGAGATTGGACCCGGATAATGCCATTAAACAGAGATTAGACCGGGATAACTCTGACGGCTCTCACGCCATTAAACAGAGATTAGACCCGGATAACTCTGACGGCTCTCACGCCATTAAACAGAGATTGGACCCGGATAACTCTGACGGCTCTCATGCCAATTAACAGAGATTGGACCCGGATAATGCCATTAAACAGAGATTAGACCCGGATAACTCTGACGGCTCTCACGCCATCAAACACAGATTAGACCCGCATAATTCTGAAGGCTCTCACGCCATTAAACGGAGATTTCACCCGGATAGACACCCGGATAGTCTGTGTTTGACTATATGTGTCTGTCTGATTTGCTGTTACTTAACTTTCTGTGCCTGAATTTCTGTTTACTTTACTATCTGTGTCTGATTATATGTCTGTCTGATTATATGTTTACTTAACTATAGATCTGTGTTTCACTATATGTCTGTCTGATTTTCTCTTACTTAACTTTCTCTGCCTGAATATCTGTTTACTTACTATCTGTGTCTGGCTATATGTCTGTCTGATTATCTGTTTACTGTACTATCTGTGTTTGACTATATGTCTGTGTGATTATATGTTTACTTTACTATCTGTGTCTGACAATATGTCTGTATGATTTTCTGTTACTTATCTTTATCTGGCTGATTTTCTATTTACTTTAGTATCTGTGTCTGATTATATGTCTCTTTGATTATATGTTTACTTAACTATAGATCTGTGTTTGACTATATGTCTGTCTGATTATATGTTTACTTTACTATCTGTGTCTGACTATATGTCTGTCTGATTTTCTGTTTACTTTACTATCTGTGTCGGACTATATGTCTGTCTGATTATATGTTTACTTTACTATCTGTGTCTGACAATGTGTCTGTCTGATTATATGTTTACTTTATTATCTGTGTGTGACTATTTGTCTGTCTGATTTTCTGTTACTTAGCTGTCTCTGACTGAATTTCCGTTTACCTTACTCTCTGTGTCTGACTATATGTGTGTCTGATTATATGTTTACTTAACTATAGATCTGTGTTTGACTATATGTCTGTCTGATTTTCTGTTTACTTTACTCTCTGTGTTTGACTATATGTCTGTCTGATTTTCTGTTTACTTTACTATCTGTGTCTGACCATATGTCTGTCTGATTTTCTGTTTACTTTACTATCTGTGTGACTATTTGTCTGTCTGATTTTCTGTTTACTTTACTATCTGTGTCTGATTATATGTCTGTCTGGTTATATGTTTATTTTACTATCTGTGTTTGACTATATATGTCTGTCTGATTTTCTGTTACTTAACTTTCTCTGCCTGAATTTCTGTTAACCTTACTATCTGTGTCTGACTATATGTCCGGATAATTCTGACGACTCTCACGCCATTAAACATAGATTAGACCCGGATAACTCTGACGGCTCTCACGCCATTAAACAGAGATTGGACCCGGATAACTCTGACGGCTCTTATGCCATTAAACAGAGATTAGACCCGGATAACTCTGACGGCTCTCACGCCATTGAACAGAGATTAGACCCGGATAACTCTGACGGCTCTCATGCCATCAAACAGAGATTAGACCCGGATAACTCTGACGGCTCTCACGCCATTAAACAGAGATTGGACCCGGATAACTCTGACGGCTCTTATGCCATTAAACAGAGATTAGACCCGGATAACTCTGACGGCTCTCATGCCAATTAACAGATATTGGACCCGGATAATGCCATTAAACAGAGATTAGACCCGGATAACTCTGACGGCTCTTATGCCATTAAACAGAGATTAGACCCGGATAACTCTGACGGCTCTCACGCCATTGAACAGAGATTAGACCCGGATAACTCTGACGGCTCTCATGCCATCAAACAGAGATTAGACCCGGATAACTCTGACGGCTCTCACGCCATTAAACAGAGATTGGACCCGGATAACTCTGACGGCTCTTATGCCATTAAACAGAGATTAGACCCGGATAACTCTGACGGCTCTCACGCCATTAAACAGAGATTAGACCCGGATAATTCTGAAAGCTCTCACGCCATCAAACAGAGATTAGACCCGGATAACTCTGACGGCTCATACGCCATTAAACAGAGATTAGACTGGGATAACTCTGACGGCTCTCACGACGTTAAACAGAGATTAGACCCGGATAACTCTGACGGCTCTCACGCCATTAAACAGAGATTAGACCCGGATAACTCGGACGGCTCTTACGCCATTAAACAGAGATTAGACCGGGATAACTCTGACGGCTCTCACGCCATTAAACAGAGATTAGACCCGGATAACTCTGACGGCTCTCACGCCATTAAACAGAGATTGGACCCGGATAACTCTGACGGCTCTCGTGCCAATTAACAGAGATTGGACCCGGATAATGCCATTAAACAGAGATTAGACCCGGATAACTCTGACGGCTCTCTCGCCATTAAACAGAGATTAGACCCGGATAATTCTGAAGGCTCTCACGCCATCAAACAGAGATTAGACCCGGATAACTCTGACGGCTCTTACGCCATTAAACAGAGATTAGACCGGGATAACTCTGACGGCTCTCACGCCGTTAAACAGAGATTAGACCCGGATAACTCTGACGGCTCTCACGCCATTAAACAGAGATTGGACCGGATAACTCTGACGGCTCTCATGCCAATTAACAGAGATTGGACCCGGATAATGCCATTAAACAGAGATTAGACCCGGATAACTCTGACGGCTCTCACGCCGTTAACCAGAGATTAGACCCGGATAACTCTGACGGCTCTCACGCCATTAAACAGAGATTGGACCCGGATAACTCTGACGGCTCTCACGCCATCAAACACAGATTAGACCCGCATAATTCTGAAGGCTCTCACGCCATTAAACGGAGATTACACCCGGATAGACACCTGGATAGTCTGTGTTTGACTCTATGTGTCTGTCTGATTTGCTGTTACTTAACTTTCTGTGCCTGAATTTCTGTTTACTTTACTATCTGTGTCTGATTATATGTCTGTCTGATTATATGTTTACTTAACTATAGATCTGTGTTTCACTATATGTCTGTCTGATTTTCTCTTACTTAACTTTCACTGCCTGAATATCTGTTTACTTACTATCTGTGTCTGACTATATGTCTGTTTGATTATCTGTTTACTGTACTATCTGTGTTTGACTATATGTCTGTGTGATTATATGTTTACTTTACTATCTGTGTCTGACAATATGTCTGTATGATTTTCTGTTACTTATCTTTATCTGGCTGATTTTCTATTTACTTTAGTATCTGTGTCTGATTATATGTCTCTCTGATTATATGTTTACTTAACTATAGATCTGTGTTTGACTATATGTCTGTCTGATTATATGTTTACTTTACTATCTGTGTCTGACTATATGTCTGTCTGATTTTCTGTTTACTTTACTATCTGTGTCGGACTATATGTCCGTCTGATTATATGTTTACTTTACTATCTGTGTCTGACTATATGTCTGATTATATGTTTACTTAGCTATGGATCTGTGTTTGACTAATTGTCTGTCTGATTATGTTTACTTTACTCTCTGTGTCTGACTATATGTCTGATTATATGTTTACTTAACTACAGATCTGTGTTTGACTATATGTCTGTCTGATTTTCTGATTCTTAACTTTCTGTGACTGAATTTCCGTTTACCTTACTATCTGTGTCTGACTCTGTGTCTGTGTGATTATATGCCGACGGCGGAATGACATGGGAAGAGGCTGAGGGAGCTGCGGAGGACAGAATTACGTGGAGGACCTCTGTCACCCGACGTGCTGTCATCGCGTGGAAGGACTAAGGTCCAAGGTAAGGATTATATGTTTACTTTACAATCTGAGTGTGACTATATGTCTGTCTGATTTTCTGTTTACTTTACTATCTGTGTCGGACTATACGTCTGTATTATTATATGTTTACCTAACTATCTGTGTCTGACTATATGTCTATCGGATTTTCTGTTTACATTACTATCTGTGTTTGACTATATGTGTGTCTGATTTGCTGTTTACTTTACTATCTGTGTCTGACAATGTGTCTGTCTGATTATATGTTTACTTTATTATCTGTGTGTGACTATTTGTCTGTCTGATTTTCTGCTACTTAGCTGTCTCTGATTGAATTTCCGTTTACCTTACTATCTGTGTCTGACTATATGTCTGTCTGACTATATGTTTACTTAACTATAGATCTGTGTTTGACTATATGTCTGTCTGATTTTCTGTTTACTTTACTCTCTGTGTTTGACTATATGTCTGTCTGATTTTCTGTTTACTTTACTATCTGTGTCTGACCATATGTCTGTCTAATTTTCTGTTTACTTTACTATCTGTGTGACTATTTGTCTGTCTGATTTTCTGTTTACTTTACTATCTGTGTCTGATTATATGTCTGTCTGGTTATATGTTTATTTTACTATCTGTGTTTGACTATATTTGTCTGTCTGATTTTCTGTCACTTAACTTTCTCTGCCTGAATTTCTGTTTACCTTACTATCTGTGTCTGACTATATGTCCGGATAATTCTGACGGCTCTCACGCCATTAAACATAGATTAGACCCGGATAACTCTGACGGCTCTCACACCATTAAACAGAGATTGGACCCGGATAACTCTGACGGCTCTTATGCCATTAAACAGAGATTAGACCCGGATAACTCTGGCGGCTCTCACGCCATTAAACAGAGATTGGACCCGGATAACTCTGACGGCTCTTATGCCATTAAACAGAGATTAGACCCGGATAACTCTGACGGCTCTCACGCCATTAAACAGAGATTAGACCCGGATTACTCTGACGGATCTCACGCCATTAAACAGATATTAGACCCGGATAATTCTGACGGCTCTCACGCCATTAAACAGAGATTGGACCCGCATAACTCTGACGGCTCTCACGCCATTAAACAGAGATGAGACCAGGATAACTCTGAAGGCTCTCACGCCATTAAACAGAGATTAGACCCGGATAACTCTGACGGCTCTCACGCCATTAAACAGAGGTTAGACCGGGATAACTCTGACGGCTCTCACGCCATTAAACAGAGATTAGACCCGGATGACTCTGACGGCTCTCACGCCATTAAACAGAGATTGGACCCGGATAACTCTGACGGCTCTCGTGCCAATTAACAGAGATTGGACCCGGATAATGCCATTAAACAGAGATTAGACCCGGATAACTCTGACGGCTCTCACGCCATTAAACAGAGATTAGACCCGGATAATTCTGAAGGCTCTCACGCCATCAAACAGAGATTAGACCCGGATAACTCTGACGGCTCTTACGCCATTAAACAGAGATTAGACTGGGATAACTCTGACGGCTCTCACGCCGTTAAACAGAGATTAGACCCGGATAACTCTGAAGGCTCTCACGCCATTAAACGGAGATTACACCCGGATAGACACCCGGATAGTCTGTGTTTGACTATATATGTCTGTCTGATTTGCTGTTACTTAACTTTCTGTGCCTGAATTTCTGTTTACTTTACTATCTGTGTCTGATTATATGTCTGTCTGATTATATGTTTACTTAACTATAGATCTGTGTTTCACTATATGTCTGTCTGATTTTCTCTTACTTAACTTTCACTGCCTGAATATCTGTTTACTTACTATCTGTGTCTGACTATATGTCTGTCTGATTATCTGTTTACTGTACTATCTGTGTTTGACTATATGTCTGTGTGATTATATGTTTACTTTACTATCTGTGTCTGACAATATGTCTGTATGATTTTCTGTTACTTATCTTTATCTGGCTGATTTTCTATTTACTTTAGTATCTGTGTCTGATTATATGTCTCTCTGATTATATGTTTACTTAACTATAGATCTGTGTTTGACTATATGTCTGTCTGATTATATGTTTACTTTACTATCTGTGTCTGACTATATGTCTGTCTGATGTTCTGTTTACTTTACTATCTGTGTCGGACTATATGTCTGTCTGATTATATGTTTACTTTACTATCTGTGTCTGACTATATGTCTGATTATATGTTTACTTAGCTATGGATCTGTGTTTGACTACTTGTCTGTCTGATTATGTTTACTTTACTCTCTGTGTCTGACTATATGTCTGATTATATGTTTACTTAACTACAGATCTGTGTTTGACTATATGTCTGTCTGATTTTCTGATTCTTAACTTTCTGTGACTGAATTTCCGTTTACCTTACTATCTGTGTCTGACTCTGTGTCTGTGTGATTATATGCCGACGGCGGAATGACATGGGAAGAGGCTGAGGGAGCTGCGGAGGACAGAATTACGTGGAGGACCTCTGTCACCCGACGTGCTGTCATCGCGTGGAAGGACTAAGGTCCAAGGTAAGGATTATATGTTTACTTTACAATCTGAGTGTGACTATATGTCGGTCTGATTTTCTGTTTACTTTACTATCTGTGTCGGACTATACGTCTGTATTATTATATGTTTTCTTTGCTATCTGTGTGTGACGATATGTCTATCTGATTTTCTATTTACTTTACTATCTGTGTCTGACTATATGTCTGTCTGGTTATTTGTTACTTAACTTTCTCTGCCTCATTTTCTGTTTACTTTACTATCTGTGTCTGATTATATGTCTGTCTGATTATATGTTTACTTAACTATCTGTGTCTGACTATATGTCTATCTGATTTTCTGTTTACTTTACTATCTGTGTTTGACTATATGTGTGTCTGATTTGCTGTTTACTTTACTATCTGTGTCTGACAATGTGTCTGTCTGATTATATGTTTACTTTATTATCTGTGTGTGACTATTTGTCTGTCTGATTTTCTGTTACTTAGCTGTCTCTGACTGAATTTCCGTTTACCTTACTATCTGTGTCTGACTATATGTCTGTCTGATTTTCTGTTTACTTAACTATCTGTGTGTGACTATTTGTCTGTCTGATTTTCTGTTTACTTTACTATCTGTGTCTGATTATATGTCTGTCTGGTTATATGTTTATTTTACTATCTGTGTTTCATTATATATGTCTGTCTGATTTTCTGTTACTTAACTTTCTCTGCCTGAATTTCTGTTTACCTTACTATCTGTGTCTGACGATATGTCCGGATAATTCTGACGGCTCTCACGCCATTAAACAGAGATTAGACCGGGATAACTCTGACGGCTCTCACGCCATCAAACAGAGATTGGACCCGGATAACTCTGACGGCTCTTATGCCATTAAACAGAGATTAGACCCGGATAACTCTGACGGCTCTCACGCCATTAAACAGAGATTAGACCCGGATTACTCTGACGGATCTCACGCCATTAAACAGATATTAGACCCGGATAACTCTGACGGCTCTCACGCCATTAAACAGAGATTAGACCCGCATAACTCTGACGGCTCTCACGCCATTAAACAGAGATTAGACCCGGATAATTCTGAAGGCTCTCACGCCATTAAACAGAGATTAGACCGGGATAACTCTGACGGCTCTCACGCCATTAAACAGAGATTAGACCCGGATAACTCTGACGGCTCTCATGCCAATTAACAGAGATTGGACCCGGATAATGCCATTAAACAGAGATTAGACCCGGATAACTCTGACGGCTCTCACGCCATTAAACAGAGATTAGACCCGCATAACTCTGACGGCTCTCACGCCATTAAACAGAGATTAGACCCGGATAATTCTGAAGGCTCTCACGCCATTAAACAGAGATTAGACCGGGATAACTCTGACGGCTCTCACGCCATTAAACAGAGATTAGACCCGGATAACTCTGACGGCTCTCACGCCATTAAACAGAGATTAGACCCGGATTACTCTGACGGCTCTCACGCCATTAAACAGATATTAGACCCGGATAACTCTGACGGCTCTCACGCCATTAAACAGAGATTAGACCCGGATAACTCTGACGGCTCTCACGCCATTAAACAGAGATTAGACCCGGATAACTCTGACGGCTCTCACGCCATTAAACAGAGATTAGACCCGGATAAATCTGACGGCTCTCACGCCATTAAACAGAGATTCGACCCGGATAACTCTGACGGCTCTCACGCCATTAAACAGAGATTCGACCCGCATAATTCTGACGGCTCTCACGCCATTAAACGGATAGTTATTACGGCTCTCACGCCATTAAACAGAGATGAGACCCGGATAACTCTGACGGCTCTCACGCCATTAAACAGAGATTAGACCCGGATAACTCTGACGGCTCTCACGCCATTAAACAGAGATTAGACCCGGATAACTCTGACGGCTCTTACGCCATTAAACAGAGATTAGACCGGGATAACTCTGACGGCTCTCACGCCATTAAACAGAGATTAGACCCGGATAACTCTGACGGCTCTCACGCCATTAAACAGAGATTGGACCCGGATAACTCTGACGGCTCTCGTGCCAATTAACAGAGATTGGACCCGGATAATGCCATTAAACAGAGATTAGACCCGGATAACTCTGACGGCTCTCACGCCATTAAACAGAGATTAGACCCGGATAATTCTGAAGGCTCTCACGCCATCAAACAGAGATTAGACCCGGATAACTCTGACGGCTCTTACGCCATTAAACAGAGATTAGACCGGGATAACTCTGACGGCTCTCACGCCGTTAAACAGAGATTGGACCCGGATAACTCTGACGGCTCTCACGCCATTAAACAGAGATTGGACCGGATAACTCTGACGGCTCTCATGCCAATTAACAGAGATTGGACCCGGATAATGCCATTAAACAGAGATTAGACCCGGATAACTCTGACGGCTCTAACGCCATCAAACACAGATTAGACCCGCATAATTCTGAAGGCTCTCACGCCATTAAACGGAGATTACCCCGGATAGACACCTGGATAGTCTGTGTTTGACTCTATATGTCTGTCTGATTTGCTGTTACTTAACTTTCTGTGCCTGAATTTCTGTTTACTTTACTATCTGTGTCTGATTATATGTCTTTCTGATTATATGTTTACTTAACTATAGATCTGTATTTCACTATATGTCTGTCTGATTTTCTCTTACTTAACTTTCTCTGCCTGAATATCTGTTTACTTACTATCTGTGTCTGACTATATGTCTGTCTGATTATCTGTTTACTGTACTATCTGTGTTTGACTATATGTCTGTGTGATTATATGTTTACTTTACTATCTGTGTCTGACAATATGTCTGTATGATTTTCTGTTACTTATCTTTATCTGGCTGATTTTCTATTTACTTTAGTATCTGTGTCTGATTATATGTCTCTCTGATTATATGTTTACTTAACTATAGATCTGTGTTTGACTATATGTCTGTCTGATTATATGTTTACTTTACTATCTGTGTCTGACTATATGTCACTCTGATTTTCTGTTTACTTTACTATCTGTGTCGGATTATATGTCTGTCTGATTATATGTTTACTTTACTATCTGTGTCTGACTATATGTCTGATTATATGTTTACTTAGCTATAGATCTGTGTTTGACTACATGTCTGTCTGATTATGTTTACTTTACTCTTTGTGTCTGACTATATGTCTGATTATATGTTTACTTAACTACAGATCTGTGTTTGACTATATGTCTGTCTGATTTTCTGATTCTTAACTTTCTGTGACTGAATTTCCGTTTACCTTACTATCTGTGTCTGACTCTGTGTCTGTGTGATTATATGCCGACGGCGGAATGACATGGGAAGAGGCTGAAGGAGCTGCGGAGGACAGAATTACGTGGAGGACCTCTGTCACCCGACGTGCTGTCATCGCGTGGAAGGACTAAGGTCCAAGGTAAGGATTATATGTTTACTTTACAATCTGAGTGTGACTATATGTCTGTCTGATTTTCTGTTTACTTTACTATCTGTGTCTGACTATATGTCTGTCTGATTATATGTTTGCTTTACTATCTGTGTGTGACAAAATGTCTGTATGATTTTCTGTTACTTATCTTTATCTGCCTGATTTTCTATTTACGTTAGTATCTGTGTCTGATTATATGTCTCTCTGATTATATGTTTACTCAACTATAGATCTGTGTTTGACTATATGTCTGTCTGATTATATGTTTACTTTATTATCTGTGTCTGACTATATGTCGGTCTGATTTTCTGTTGACTTTACTATCTGTGTCGGACTATACGTCTGTATTATTATTATATGTTTTCTTTGCTATCTGTGTGTGACGATATGTCTATCTGATTTTCTATTTACTTTACTATCTGTGTCTGACTATATGTCTGTCTGGTTATTTGTTACTTAACTTTCTCTGCCTCATTTTCTGTTTACTTTACTATCTGTGTCTGATTATATGTCTGTCTGATTATATGTTTACTTAACTATCTGTGTCTGACTATATGTCTATCTGATTTTCTGTTTACATTACTATCTGTGTTTGACTATATGTGTGTCTGATTTGCTGTTTACTTTACTATCTGTGTCTGACAATGTGTCTGTCTGATTATATGTTTACTTTATTATCTGTGTGTGACTATTTGTCTGTCTGATTTTCTGTTACTTAGCTGTCTCTGACTGAATTTCCGTTTACCTTACTATCTGTGTCTGACTATATGTCTGTCTGACTATATGTTTACTTAACTATAGATCTGTGTTTGACTATATGTCTGTCTGATTTTCTGTTTACTTTACTATCTGTGTCTGATTATATGTCTGTCTGGTTATATGTTTATTTTACTATCTGTGTTTGACTATATATGTCTGTCTGATTTTCTGTTACTTAACTTTCTCTGCCTGAATTTCTGTTTACCTTACTATCTGTGTCTGACTATATGTCCGGATAATTCTGACGGCTCTCACGCCATTAAACATAGATTAGACCCGGATAACTCTGACGGCTCTCACGCCATTAAACAGAGATTGGACCCGGATAACTCTGACGGCTCTTATGCCATTAAACGGAGATTAGACCCGGATAACTCTGACGGCTCTCACGCCATTAAACAGAGATTAGACCCGGATAACTCTGACGGCTCTCATGCCATCAAACAGAGATTAGACCCGGATAACTCTGACGGCTCTCACGCCATTAAACAGAGATTGGACCCGGATAACTCTGACGGCTCTTATGCCATTAAACAGAGATTAGACCCGGATAACTCTGACGGCTCTCACGCCATTAAACAGAGATTAGACCCGGATTACTCTGACGGATCTCACGCCATTAAACAGATGTTAGACCCGGATAACTCTGACGGCTCTCACGCCATTAAACAGAGATTAGACCCGCATAACTCTGACGGCTCTCACGCCATTAAACAGAGATGAGACCAGGATAACTCTGAAGGCTCTCACGCCATTAAACAGAGATTAGACCGGGATAACTCTGACGGCTCTCACGCCATTAAACAGAGATTAGACCGGGATAACTCTGACGGCTCTCATGCCAATTAACAGAGATTGGACCCGGATAATGCCATTAAACAGAGATTAGACCCGGATAACTCGGACGGCTCTCACGCCATTAAACAGAGATTAGACCCGGATAACTCTGACGGCTCTTACGCCATTAAACAGAGATTAGACCGGGGTTACTCTGACGGATCTCACGCCATTAAACAGATATTAGACCCGGATAACTCTGACGGCTCTCACGCCATTAAACAGAGATTAGACCCGCATAACTCTGACGGCTCTCACGCCATTAAACAGAGATTAGACCCGGATAACTCTGAAGGCTCTCACGCCATTAAACAGAGATTAGACCGGGATAACTCTGACGGCTCTCACGCCATTAAACAGAGATCAGACCCGGATAACTCTGACGGCTCTCATGCCAATTAACAGAGATTGGACCCGGATAATGCCATTAAACAGAGATTGGACCCGGATAACTCTGAAGGCTCTCACGCCATTAAACAGAGATTAGACCGGGATAACTCTGACGGCTCTCACGCCATTAAACAGAGATTAGACCCGGATAACTCTGACGGCTCTCATGCCAATTAACAGAGATTGGACCCGGATAATGCCATTAAACAGAGATTAGACCCGGATAACTCTGACGGCTCTCACGCCATTAAACAGAGATTAGACCCGGATAACTCTGACGGCTCTCACGCCATTAAACAGAGATTAGACCCGGATTACTCTGACGGATCTCACGCCATTAAACAGATATTAGACCCGGATAACTCTGACGGCTCTCACGCCATTAAACAGAGATTAGACCCGGATAACTCTGACGGCTCTCACGCCATTAAACAGAGATTAGACCGGGATAACTCTGACGGCTCTCTGGCCATTAAACAGAGATTAGACCCGGATAACTCTGACGGCTCTCACGCCATTAAACAGAGATTAGACCGGGATAACTCTGACGGCTCTCACGCCATTAAACAGAGATTAGACCCGGATAACTCTGACGGCTCTCACGCCATTAAACAGAGATTGGACCCGGATAACTCTGACGGCTCTCGTGCCAATTAACAGAGATTGGACCCGGATAATGCCATTAAACAGAGATTAGACCCGGATAACTCTGACGGCTCTCACGCCATTAAACAGAGATTAGACCCGGATAATTCTGAATGCTCTCACGCCATCAAACAGAGATTAGACACGGATAACTCTGACGGCTCTTACGCCATTAAACAGAGATTAGACTGGGATAACTCTGACGGCTCTCACGCCGTTAACCAGAGATTAGACCCGGATAACTCTGACGGCTCTCACGCCATTAAACAGAGATTGGACCCGGATAACTCTGACGGCTCTCACGCCATCAAACACAGATTAGACCCGCATAATTCTGAAGGCTCTCACGCCATTAAACGGAGATTACACCCGGATAGACACCTGGATAGTCTGTGTTTGACTCTATGTGTCTGTCTGATTTGCTGTTACTTAACTTTCTGTGCCTGAATTTCTGTTTACTTTACTATCTGTGTCTGATTATATGTCTGTCTGATTATATGTTTACTTAACTATAGATCTGTGTTTCACTATATGTCTGTCTGATTTTCTCTTACTTAACTTTCACTGCCTGAATATCTGTTTACTTACTATCTGTGTCTGACTATATGTCTGTTTGATTATCTGTTTACTGTACTATCTGTGTTTGACTATATGTCTGTGTGATTATATGTTTACTTTACTATCTGTGTCTGACAATATGTCTGTATGATTTTCTGTTACTTATCTTTATCTGGCTGATTTTCTATTTACTTTAGTATCTGTGTCTGATTATATGTCTCTTTGATTATATGTTTACTTAACTATAGATCTGTGTTTGACTATATGTCTGTCTGATTATATGTTTACTTTACTATCTGTGTCTGACTATATGTCTGTCTGATTTTCTGTTTACTTTACTATCTGTGTCGGACTATATGTCCGTCTGATTATATGTTTACTTTACTATCTGTGTCTGACTATATGTCTGATTATATGTTTACTTAGCTATAGATCTGTGTTTGACTAATTGTCTGTCTGATTATGTTTACTTTACTCTCTGTGTCTGACTATATGTCTGATTATATGTTTACTTAACTACAGATCTGTGTTTGACTATATGTCTGTCTGATTTTCTGATTCTTAACTTTCTGTGACTGAATTTCCGTTTACCTTACTATCTGTGTCTGACTCTGTGTCTGTGTGATTATATGCCGACGGCGGAATGACATGGGAAGAGGCTGAGGGAGCTGCGGAGGACAGAATTACGTGGAGGACCTCTGTCACCCGACGTGCTGTCATCGCGTGGAAGGACTAAGGTCCAAGGTAAGGATTATATGTTTACTTTACAATCTGAGTGTGACTATATGTCTGTCTGATTTTCTGTTTACTTTACTATCTGTGTCTGACTATATGTCTGTCTGATTATATGTTTGCTTTACTATCTGTGTGTGACAAAATGTCTGTATGATTTTCTGTTACTTATCTTTATCTGCCTGATTTTCTATTTACCTTAGTATCTGTGTCTGATTATATGTCTCTCTGATTATATGTTTACTCAACTATAGATCTGTGTTTGACTATATGTCTGTCTGATTATATGTTTACTTTATTATCTGTGTCTGACTATATGTCGGTCTGATTTTCTGTTTACTTTACTATCTGTGTCGGACTATACGTCTGTATTATTATTATATGTTTTCTTTGCTATCTGTGTGTGACGATATGTCTATCTGATTTTCTATTTACTTTACTATCTGTGTCTGACTATATGTCTGTCTGGTTATTTGTTACTTAACTTTCTCTGCCTCATTTTCTGTTTACTTTACTATCTGTGTCTGATTATATGTCTGTCTGATTATATGTTTACTTAACTATCTGTGTCTGACTATATGTCTATCTGATTTTCTGTTTACATTACTATCTGTGTTTGACTATATGTGTGTCTGATTTGCTGTTTACTTTACTATCTGTGTCTGACAATGTGTCTGTCTGATTATATGTTTACTTTATTATCTGTGTGTGACTATTTGTCTGTCTGATTTTCTGTTACTTAGCTGTCTCTGACTGAATTTCCGTTTACCTTACTATCTGTGTCTGACTATATGTCTGTCTGACTATATGTTTACTTAACTATAGATCTGTGTTTGACTATATGTCTGTCTGATTTTCTGTTTACTTTACTCTCTGTGTTTGACTATATGTCTGTCTGATTTTCTGTTTACTTTACTATCTGTGTCTGACCATATGTCTGTCTAATTTTCTGTTTACTTTACTATCTGTGTGACTATTTGTCTGTCTGATTTTCTGTTTACTTTACTATCTGTGTCTGATTATATGTCTGTCTGGTTATATGTTTATTTTACTATCTGTGTTTGACTATATATGTCTGTCTGATTTTCTGTCACTTAACTTTCTCTGCCTGAATTTCTGTTTACCTTACTATCTGTGTCTGACTATATGTCCGGATAATTCTGACGGCTCTCACGCCATTAAACATAGATTAGACCCGGATAACTCTGACGGCTCTCACGCCATTAAACAGAGATTGGACCCGGATAACTCTGACGGCTCTTATGCCATTAAACAGAGATTAGACCCGGATAACTCTGACGGCTCTCACGCCATTAAACAGAGATTAGACCCGGATAACTCTGACGGCTCTCATGCCATCAAACAGAGATTAGACCCGGATAACTCTGACGCCTCTCACGCCATTCAACAGAGATTGGACCCGGATAACTCTGACGGCTCTTATGCCATTAAACAGAGATTAGACCCGGATAACTCTGACGGCTCTCACGCCATTAAACAGAGATTAGACCCGGATTACTCTGACGGATCTCACGCCATTAAACAGATATTAGACCCGGATAACTCTGACGGCTCTCACGCCATTAAACAGAGATTAGACCCGCATAACTCTGACGGCTCTCACGCCATTAAACAGAGATGAGACCAGGATAACTCTGAAGGCTCTCACGCCATTAAACAGAGATTAGACCGGGATAACTCTGACGGCTCTCACGCCATTAAACAGAGATTAGACCCGGATAACTCTGACGGCTCTCATGCCAATTAACAGAGATTGGACCCGGATAATGCCATTAAACAGAGATTAGACCCGGATAACTCGTACGGCTCTCAGGCCATTAAACAGAGATTAGACCCGGATAACTCTGACGGCTCTCACGCCATTAAACAGAGATTAGTCCCGGATTACTCTGACGGATCTCACGCCATTAAACAGATATTAGACCCGGATAACTCTGACGGCTCTCACGCCATTAAACAGAGATTAGACCCGCATAACTCTGACGGCTCTCACGCCATTAAACAGAGATTAGACCCGGATAACTCTGAAGGCTCTCACGCCATTAAACAGAGATTAGACCGGGATAACTCTGACGGCTCTCACGCCATTAAACAGAGATTAGACCCGGATAACTCTGACGGCTCTCATGCCAATTAGCAGAGATTGGACCCGGATAATGCCATTAAACAGAGATTAGGCCCGGATAACTCTGAAGGCTCTCACGCCATTAAACAGAGATTAGACCGGGATAACTCTGACGGCTCTCACGCCATTAAACAGAGATTAGACCCGGATAACTCTGACGGCTCTCATGCCAATTAACAGAGATTGGACCCGGATAATGCCATTAAACAGAGATTAGACCCGGATAACTCTGACGGCTCTCACGCCATTAAACAGAGATTAGATCCGGATAACTCTGACGGCTCTCACGCCATTAAACAGAGATTAGACCCGGATTACTCTGACGGATCTCACGCCATTAAACAGATATTAGACCCGGATAACTCTGACGGCTCTCACGCCATTAAACAGAGATTAGACCCGGATAACTCTGACGGCTCTCACACCATTATACAGAGATTAGACCGGGATAACTCTGACGGCTCTCTCGCCATTAAACAGAGATTAGACCCGGATAACTCTGACGGCTCTCACGCCATTAAACAGAGATTAGACCGGGATAACTCTGACGGCTCTCACGCCATTAAACAGAGATTAGACCCGGATAACTCTGACGGCTCTCACGCCATTAAACAGAGATTGGACCCGGATAACTCTGACGGCTCTCGTGCCAATTAACAGAGATTGGACCCGGATAATGCCATTAAACAGAGATTAGACCCGGATAACTCTGACGGCTCTCACGCCATTAAACAGAGATTAGACCCGGATAATTCTGAAGGCTCTCACGCCATCAAACAGAGATTAGAACCGGATAACTCTGACGGCTCTTACGCCATTAAACAGAGATTAGACCGGGATAACTCTGACGGCTCTCACGCCGTTAAACAGAGATTAGACCTGGATAACTCTGACGGCTCTCACGCCATTAAACAGAGATTGGACCCGGATAACTCTGACGGCTCTCATGCCAATTAACAGAGATTGTACCCGGATAATGCCATTAAACAGAGATTAGACCCGGATAACTCTGACGGCTCTCACGCCATCAAACACAGATTAGACCCGCATAATTCTGAAGGCTCTCACGCCATTAAACGGAGATTACACCCGAATAAACACCCGGATAGTCTGTGTTTGACTATATGTGTCTGTCTGATTTGATGTTACTTAACTTTCTGTGCCTGAATTTCTGTTTACTTTACTATCTGTGTCTGATTATATGTCTGTCTGATTATATGTTTACTTAACTATAGATCTGTGTTTCACTATATGTCTGTCTGATTTTCTCTTACTTAACTTTCTCTGCCTGAATATCTGTTTACTTACTATCTGTGTCTGACTATATGTCTGTCTGATTATCTGTTTACTGTACTATCTGTGTTTGACTATATGTCTGTGTGATTATATGTTTACTTTACTATCTGTGTCTGACTATATGTCTGTCTGATTTTCTGTTTACTTTACTATCTGTGTCGGACTATATGTCTGTCTGATTATATGTTTACTTTACTATCTGTGTCTGATTATATGTCTGTCTGGTTATATGTTTATTTTACTATCTGTGTTTGACTATATATGTCTGTCTGATTTTCTGTTACTTAACTTTCTCTGCCTGAATTTCTGTTTACCTTACTATCTGTGTCTGACTATATGTCCGGATAATTCTGACGGCTCTCACGCCATTAAACATAGATTAGACCCGGATAACTCTGACGGCTCTCACGCCATTAAACAGAGATTAGACCCGGATAACTCTGACGGCTCTTATGCCATTAAACAGAGATTAGAGCCGGATAACTCTGACGGCTCTCACGCCATTAAACAGAGCTTAGACCCGGATAACTCTGACGGATCTCACGCCATTAAACAGATATTAGACCCGGATAACTCTGACGGCTCTCACGCCATTAAACAGAGATTAGACCCGCATAACTCTGACGGCTCTCACGCCATTAAACAGAGATGAGACCAGGATAACTCTGAAGGCTCTCACGCCATTAAACAGAGATTAGACCGGGATAACTCTGACGGCTCTCACGCCATTAAACAGAGATTAGACCCGGATAACTCTGACGGCTCTCATGCCAATTAACAGAGATTGGACCCGGATAATGCCATTAAACAGAGATTAGACCCGGATAACTCGTACGGCTCTCAGGCCATTAAACAGAGATTAGACCCGGATAACTCTGACGGCTCTCACGCCATTAAACAGAGATTAGTCCCGGATTACTCTGACGGATCTCACGCCATTAAACAGATATTAGACCCGGATAACTCTGACGGCTCTCACGCCATTAAACAGAGATTAGACCCGCATAACTCTGACGGCTCTCACGCCATTAAACAGAGATTAGACCCGGATAACTCTGAAGGCTCTCACGCCATTAAACAGAGATTAGACCGGGATAACTCTGACGGCTCTCACGCCATTAAACAGAGATTAGACCCGGATAACTCTGACGGCTCTCATGCCAATTAGCAGAGATTGGACCCGGATAATGCCATTAAACAGAGATTAGGCCCGGATAACTCTGAAGGCTCTCACGCCATTAAACAGAGATTAGACCGGGATAACTCTGACGGCTCTCACGCCATTAAACAGAGATTAGACCCGGATAACTCTGACGGCTCTCATGCCAATTAACAGAGATTGGACCCGGATAATGCCATTAAACAGAGATTAGACCCGGATAACTCTGACGGCTCTCACGCCATTAAACAGAGATTAGATCCGGATAACTCTGACGGCTCTCACGCCATTAAACAGAGATTAGACCCGGATTACTCTGACGGATCTCACGCCATTAAACAGATATTAGACCCGGATAACTCTGACGGCTCTCACGCCATTAAACAGAGATTAGACCCGGATAACTCTGACGGCTCTCACACCATTATACAGAGATTAGACCGGGATAACTCTGACGGCTCTCTCGCCATTAAACAGAGATTAGACCCGGATAACTCTGACGGCTCTCACGCCATTAAACAGAGATTAGACCGGGATAACTCTGACGGCTCTCACGCCATTAAACAGAGATTAGACCCGGATAACTCTGACGGCTCTCACGCCATTAAACAGAGATTGGACCCGGATAACTCTGACGGCTCTCGTGCCAATTAACAGAGATTGGACCCGGATAATGCCATTAAACAGAGATTAGACCCGGATAACTCTGACGGCTCTCACGCCATTAAACAGAGATTAGACCCGGATAATTCTGAAGGCTCTCACGCCATCAAACAGAGATTAGAACCGGATAACTCTGACGGCTCTTACGCCATTAAACAGAGATTAGACCGGGATAACTCTGACGGCTCTCACGCCGTTAAACAGAGATTAGACCTGGATAACTCTGACGGCTCTCACGCCATTAAACAGAGATTGGACCCGGATAACTCTGACGGCTCTCATGCCAATTAACAGAGATTGTACCCGGATAATGCCATTAAACAGAGATTAGACCCGGATAACTCTGACGGCTCTCACGCCATCAAACACAGATTAGACCCGCATAATTCTGAAGGCTCTCACGCCATTAAACGGAGATTACACCCGAATAAACACCCGGATAGTCTGTGTTTGACTATATGTGTCTGTCTGATTTGATGTTACTTAACTTTCTGTGCCTGAATTTCTGTTTACTTTACTATCTGTGTCTGATTATATGTCTGTCTGATTATATGTTTACTTAACTATAGATCTGTGTTTCACTATATGTCTGTCTGATTTTCTCTTACTTAACTTTCTCTGCCTGAATATCTGTTTACTTACTATCTGTGTCTGACTATATGTCTGTCTGATTATCTGTTTACTGTACTATCTGTGTTTGACTATATGTCTGTGTGATTATATGTTTACTTTACTATCTGTGTCTGACTATATGTCTGTCTGATTTTCTGTTTACTTTACTATCTGTGTCGGACTATATGTCTGTCTGATTATATGTTTACTTTACTATCTGTGTCTGATTATATGTCTGTCTGGTTATATGTTTATTTTACTATCTGTGTTTGACTATATATGTCTGTCTGATTTTCTGTTACTTAACTTTCTCTGCCTGAATTTCTGTTTACCTTACTATCTGTGTCTGACTATATGTCCGGATAATTCTGACGGCTCTCACGCCATTAAACATAGATTAGACCCGGATAACTCTGACGGCTCTCACGCCATTAAACAGAGATTGGACCCGGATAACTCTGACGGCTCTTATGCCATTAAACAGAGATTAGAGCCGGATAACTCTGACGGCTCTCACGCCATTAAACAGAGATTAGACCCGGATAACTCTGACGGCTCTCACGCCATTAAACAGAGATTGGACCCGGATAACTCTGACGGCTCTTATGCCATTAAACAGAGATTAGACCCGGATAACTCTGACGGCTCTCACGCCATTAAACAGAGATTAGACCGGGATAACTCTGACGGCTCTCTGGCCATTAAACAGAGATTAGACCCGGATAACTCTGACGGCTCTCACGCCATTAAACAGAGATTAGACCGGGATAACTCTGACGGCTCTCACGCCATTAAACAGAGATTAGACCCGGATAACTCTGACGGCTCTCACGCCATTAAACAGAGATTGGACCCGGATAACTCTGACGGCTCTCGTGCCAATTAACAGAGATTGGACCCGGATAATGCCATTAAACAGAGATTAGACCCGGATAACTCTGACGGCTCTCACGCCATTAAACAGAGATTAGACCCGGATAATTCTGAATGCTCTCACGCCATCAAACAGAGATTAGACACGGATAACTCTGACGGCTCTTACGCCATTAAACAGAGATTAGACTGGGATAACTCTGACGGCTCTCACGCCGTTAACCAGAGATTAGACCCGGATAACTCTGACGGCTCTCACGCCATTAAACAGAGATTGGACCCGGATAACTCTGACGGCTCTCACGCCATCAAACACAGATTAGACCCGCATAATTCTGAAGGCTCTCACGCCATTAAACGGAGATTACACCCGGATAGACACCTGGATAGTCTGTGTTTGACTCTATGTGTCTGTCTGATTTGCTGTTACTTAACTTTCTGTGCCTGAATTTCTGTTTACTTTACTATCTGTGTCTGATTATATGTCTGTCTGATTATATGTTTACTTAACTATAGATCTGTGTTTCACTATATGTCTGTCTGATTTTCTCTTACTTAACTTTCACTGCCTGAATATCTGTTTACTTACTATCTGTGTCTGACTATATGTCTGTTTGATTATCTGTTTACTGTACTATCTGTGTTTGACTATATGTCTGTGTGATTATATGTTTACTTTACTATCTGTGTCTGACAATATGTCTGTATGATTTTCTGTTACTTATCTTTATCTGGCTGATTTTCTATTTACTTTAGTATCTGTGTCTGATTATATGTCTCTTTGATTATATGTTTACTTAACTATAGATCTGTGTTTGACTATATGTCTGTCTGATTATATGTTTACTTTACTATCTGTGTCTGACTATATGTCTGTCTGATTTTCTGTTTACTTTACTATCTGTGTCGGACTATATGTCCGTCTGATTATATGTTTACTTTACTATCTGTGTCTGACTATATGTCTGATTATATGTTTACTTAGCTATAGATCTGTGTTTGACTAATTGTCTGTCTGATTATGTTTACTTTACTCTCTGTGTCTGACTATATGTCTGATTATATGTTTACTTAACTACAGATCTGTGTTTGACTATATGTCTGTCTGATTTTCTGATTCTTAACTTTCTGTGACTGAATTTCCGTTTACCTTACTATCTGTGTCTGACTCTGTGTCTGTGTGATTATATGCCGACGGCGGAATGACATGGGAAGAGGCTGAGGGAGCTGCGGAGGACAGAATTACGTGGAGGACCTCTGTCACCCGACGTGCTGTCATCGCGTGGAAGGACTAAGGTCCAAGGTAAGGATTATATGTTTACTTTACAATCTGAGTGTGACTATATGTCTGTCTGATTTTCTGTTTACTTTACTATCTGTGTCTGACTATATGTCTGTCTGATTATATGTTTGCTTTACTATCTGTGTGTGACAAAATGTCTGTATGATTTTCTGTTACTTATCTTTATCTGCCTGATTTTCTATTTACCTTAGTATCTGTGTCTGATTATATGTCTCTCTGATTATATGTTTACTCAACTATAGATCTGTGTTTGACTATATGTCTGTCTGATTATATGTTTACTTTATTATCTGTGTCTGACTATATGTCGGTCTGATTTTCTGTTTACTTTACTATCTGTGTCGGACTATACGTCTGTATTATTATTATATGTTTTCTTTGCTATCTGTGTGTGACGATATGTCTATCTGATTTTCTATTTACTTTACTATCTGTGTCTGACTATATGTCTGTCTGGTTATTTGTTACTTAACTTTCTCTGCCTCATTTTCTGTTTACTTTACTATCTGTGTCTGATTATATGTCTGTCTGATTATATGTTTACTTAACTATCTGTGTCTGACTATATGTCTATCTGATTTTCTGTTTACATTACTATCTGTGTTTGACTATATGTGTGTCTGATTTGCTGTTTACTTTACTATCTGTGTCTGACAATGTGTCTGTCTGATTATATGTTTACTTTATTATCTGTGTGTGACTATTTGTCTGTCTGATTTTCTGTTACTTAGCTGTCTCTGACTGAATTTCCGTTTACCTTACTATCTGTGTCTGACTATATGTCTGTCTGACTATATGTTTACTTAACTATAGATCTGTGTTTGACTATATGTCTGTCTGATTTTCTGTTTACTTTACTCTCTGTGTTTGACTATATGTCTGTCTGATTTTCTGTTTACTTTACTATCTGTGTCTGACCATATGTCTGTCTAATTTTCTGTTTACTTTACTATCTGTGTGACTATTTGTCTGTCTGATTTTCTGTTTACTTTACTATCTGTGTCTGATTATATGTCTGTCTGGTTATATGTTTATTTTACTATCTGTGTTTGACTATATATGTCTGTCTGATTTTCTGTCACTTAACTTTCTCTGCCTGAATTTCTGTTTACCTTACTATCTGTGTCTGACTATATGTCCGGATAATTCTGACGGCTCTCACGCCATTAAACATAGATTAGACCCGGATAACTCTGACGGCTCTCACGCCATTAAACAGAGATTGGACCCGGATAACTCTGACGGCTCTTATGCCATTAAACAGAGATTAGACCCGGATAACTCTGACGGCTCTCACGCCATTAAACAGAGATTAGACCCGGATAACTCTGACGGCTCTCATGCCATCAAACAGAGATTAGACCCGGATAACTCTGACGCCTCTCACGCCATTCAACAGAGATTGGACCCGGATAACTCTGACGGCTCTTATGCCATTAAACAGAGATTAGACCCGGATAACTCTGACGGCTCTCACGCCATTAAACAGAGATTAGACCCGGATTACTCTGACGGATCTCACGCCATTAAACAGATATTAGACCCGGATAACTCTGACGGCTCTCACGCCATTAAACAGAGATTAGACCCGCATAACTCTGACGGCTCTCACGCCATTAAACAGAGATGAGACCAGGATAACTCTGAAGGCTCTCACGCCATTAAACAGAGATTAGACCGGGATAACTCTGACGGCTCTCACGCCATTAAACAGAGATTAGACCCGGATAACTCTGACGGCTCTCATGCCAATTAACAGAGATTGGACCCGGATAATGCCATTAAACAGAGATTAGACCCGGATAACTCGGACGGCTCTCAGGCCATTAAACAGAGATTAGACCCGGATAACTCTGACGGCTCTCACGCCATTAAACAGAGATTAGTCCCGGATTACTCTGACGGATCTCACGCCATTAAACAGATATTAGACCCGGATAACTCTGACGGCTCTCACGCCATTAAACAGAGATTAGACCCGCATAACTCTGACGGCTCTCACGCCATTAAACAGAGATTAGACCCGGATAACTCTGAAGGCTCTCACGCCATTAAACAGAGATTAGACCGGGATAACTCTGACGGCTCTCACGCCATTAAACAGAGATTAGACCCGGATAACTCTGACGGCTCTCATGCCAATTAGCAGAGATTGGACCCGGATAATGCCATTAAACAGAGATTAGGCCCGGATAACTCTGAAGGCTCTCACGCCATTAAACAGAGATTAGACCGGGATAACTCTGACGGCTCTCACGCCATTAAACAGAGATTAGACCCGGATAACTCTGACGGCTCTCATGCCAATTAACAGAGATTGGACCCGGATAATGCCATTAAACAGAGATTAGACCCGGATAACTCTGACGGCTCTCACGCCATTAAACAGAGATTAGATCCGGATAACTCTGACGGCTCTCACGCCATTAAACAGAGATTAGACCCGGATTACTCTGACGGATCTCACGCCATTAAACAGATATTAGACCCGGATAACTCTGACGGCTCTCACGCCATTAAACAGAGATTAGACCCGGATAACTCTGACGGCTCTCACACCATTATACAGAGATTAGACCGGGATAACTCTGACGGCTCTCTCGCCATTAAACAGAGATTAGACCCGGATAACTCTGACGGCTCTCACGCCATTAAACAGAGATTAGACCGGGATAACTCTGACGGCTCTCACGCCATTAAACAGAGATTAGACCCGGATAACTCTGACGGCTCTCACGCCATTAAACAGAGATTGGACCCGGATAACTCTGACGGCTCTCGTGCCAATTAACAGAGATTGGACCCGGATAATGCCATTAAACAGAGATTAGACCCGGATAACTCTGACGGCTCTCACGCCATTAAACAGAGATTAAACCCGGATAATTCTGAAGGCTCTCACGCCATCAAACAGAGATTAGAACCGGATAACTCTGACGGCTCTTACGCCATTAAACAGAGATTAGACCGGGATAACTCTGACGGCTCTCACGCCGTTAAACAGAGATTAGACCTGGATAACTCTGACGGCTCTCACGCCATTAAACAGAGATTGGACCCGGATAACTCTGACGGCTCTCATGCCAATTAACAGAGATTGGACCCGGATAATGCCATTAAACAGAGATTAGACCCGGATAACTCTGACGGCTCTCACGCCATCAAACACAGATTAGACCCGCATAATTCTGAAGGCTCTCACGCCATTAAACGGAGATTGGACCCGGATAACTCTGACGGCTCTCACGCCATCAAACACAGATTAGACCCGCATAATTCTGAAGGCTCTCACGCCATTAAACGGAGATTACACCCGGATAGACACCTGGATAGTCTGTGTTTGACTCTATGTGTCTGTCTGATTTGCTGTTACTTAACTTTCTGTGCCTGAATTTCTGTTTACTTTACTATCTGTGTCTGATTATATGTCTGTCTGATTATATGTTTACTTAACTATAGATCTGTGTTTCACTATATGTCTGTCTGATTTTCTCTTACTTAACTTTCACTGCCTGAATATCTGTTTACTTACTATCTGTGTCTGACTATATGTCTGTTTGATTATCTGTTTACTGTACTATCTGTGTTTGACTATATGTCTGTGTGATTATATGTTTACTTTACTATCTGTGTCTGACAATATGTCTGTATGATTTTCTGTTACTTATCTTTATCTGGCTGATTTTCTATTTACTTTAGTATCTGTGTCTGATTATATGTCTCTTTGATTATATGTTTACTTAACTATAGATCTGTGTTTGACTATATGTCTGTCTGATTATATGTTTACTTTACTATCTGTGTCTGACTATATGTCTGTCTGATTTTCTGTTTACTTTACTATCTGTGTCGGACTATATGTCCGTCTGATTATATGTTTACTTTACTATCTGTGTCTGACTATATGTCTGATTATATGTTTACTTAGCTATAGATCTGTGTTTGACTAATTGTCTGTCTGATTATGTTTACTTTACTCTCTGTGTCTGACTATATGTCTGATTATATGTTTACTTAACTACAGATCTGTGTTTGACTATATGTCTGTCTGATTTTCTGATTCTTAACTTTCTGTGACTGAATTTCCGTTTACCTTACTATCTGTGTCTGACTCTGTGTCTGTGTGATTATATGCCGACGGCGGAATGACATGGGAAGAGGCTGAGGGAGCTGCGGAGGACAGAATTACGTGGAGGACCTCTGTCATCCGACGTGCTGTCATCGCGTGGAAGGACTAAGGTCCAAGGTAAGGATTATATGTTTACTTTACAATCTGAGTGTGACTATATGTCTGTCTGATTTTCTGTTTACTTTACTATCTGTGTCTGACTATATGTCTGTCTGATTATATGTTTGCTTTACTATCTGTGTGTGACAAAATGTCTGTATGATTTTCTGTTACTTATCTTTATCTGCCTGATTTTCTATTTACCTTAGTATCTGTGTCTGATTATATGTCTCTCTGATTATATGTTTACTCAACTATAGATCTGTGTTTGACTATATGTCTGTCTGATTATATGTTTACTTTATTATCTGTGTCTGACTATATGTCGGTCTGATTTTCTGTTTACTTTACTATCTGTGTCGGACTATACGTCTGTATTATTATTATATGTTTTCTTTGCTATCTGTGTGTGACGATATGTCTATCTGATTTTCTATTTACTTTACTATCTGTGTCTGACTATATGTCTGTCTGGTTATTTGTTACTTAACTTTCTCTGCCTCATTTTCTGTTTACTTTACTATCTGTGTCTGATTATATGTCTGTCTGATTATATGTTTACTTAACTATCTGTGTCTGACTATATGTCTATCTGATTTTCTGTTTACATTACTATCTGTGTTTGACTATATGTGTGTCTGATTTGCTGTTTACTTTACTATCTGTGTCTGACAATGTGTCTGTCTGATTATATGTTTACTTTATTATCTGTGTGTGACTATTTGTCTGTCTGATTTTCTGTTACTTAGCTGTCTCTGACTGAATTTCCGTTTACCTTACTATCTGTGTCTGACTATATGTCTGTCTGACTATATGTTTACTTAACTATAGATCTGTGTTTGACTATATGTCTGTCTGATTTTCTGTTTACTTTACTCTCTGTGTTTGACTATATGTCTGTCTGATTTTCTGTTTACTTTACTATCTGTGTCTGACCATATGTCTGTCTAATTTTCTGTTTACTTTACTATCTGTGTGACTATTTGTCTGTCTGATTTTCTGTTTACTTTACTATCTGTGTCTGATTATATGTCTGTCTGGTTATATGTTTATTTTACTATCTGTGTTTGACTATATATGTCTGTCTGATTTTCTGTCACTTAACTTTCTCTGCCTGAATTTCTGTTTACCTTACTATCTGTGTCTGACTATATGTCCGGATAATTCTGACGGCTCTCACGCCATTAAACATAGATTAGACCCGGATAACTCTGACGGCTCTCACGCCATTAAACAGAGATTGGACCCGGATAACTCTGACGGCTCTTATGCCATTAAACAGAGATTAGACCCGGATAACTCTGACGGCTCTCACGCCATTAAACAGAGATTAGACCCGGATAACTCTGACGGCTCTCATGCCATCAAACAGAGATTAGACCCGGATAACTCTGACGCCTCTCACGCCATTCAACAGAGATTGGACCCGGATAACTCTGACGGCTCTTATGCCATTAAACAGAGATTAGACCCGGATAACTCTGACGGCTCTCACGCCATTAAACAGAGATTAGACCCGGATTACTCTGACGGATCTCACGCCATTAAACAGATATTAGACCCGGATAACTCTGACGGCTCTCACGCCATTAAACAGAGATTAGACCCGCATAACTCTGACGGCTCTCACGCCATTAAACAGAGATGAGACCAGGATAACTCTGAAGGCTCTCACGCCATTAAACAGAGATTAGACCGGGATAACTCTGACGGCTCTCACGCCATTAAACAGAGATTAGACCCGGATAACTCTGACGGCTCTCATGCCAATTAACAGAGATTGGACCCGGATAATGCCATTAAACAGAGATTAGACCCGGATAACTCGGACGGCTCTCAGGCCATTAAACAGAGATTAGACCCGGATAACTCTGACGGCTCTCACGCCATTAAACAGAGATTAGTCCCGGATTACTCTGACGGATCTCACGCCATTAAACAGATATTAGACCCGGATAACTCTGACGGCTCTCACGCCATTAAACAGAGATTAGACCCGCATAACTCTGACGGCTCTCACGCCATTAAACAGAGATTAGACCCGGATAACTCTGAAGGCTCTCACGCCATTAAACAGAGATTAGACCGGGATAACTCTGACGGCTCTCACGCCATTAAACAGAGATTAGACCCGGATAACTCTGACGGCTCTCATGCCAATTAGCAGAGATTGGACCCGGATAATGCCATTAAACAGAGATTAGGCCCGGATAACTCTGAAGGCTCTCACGCCATTAAACAGAGATTAGACCGGGATAACTCTGACGGCTCTCACGCCATTAAACAGAGATTAGACCCGGATAACTCTGACGGCTCTCATGCCAATTAACAGAGATTGGACCCGGATAATGCCATTAAACAGAGATTAGACCCGGATAACTCTGACGGCTCTCACGCCATTAAACAGAGATTAGATCCGGATAACTCTGACGGCTCTCACGCCATTAAACAGAGATTAGACCCGGATTACTCTGACGGATCTCACGCCATTAAACAGATATTAGACCCGGATAACTCTGACGGCTCTCACGCCATTAAACAGAGATTAGACCCGGATAACTCTGACGGCTCTCACACCATTATACAGAGATTAGACCGGGATAACTCTGACGGCTCTCTCGCCATTAAACAGAGATTAGACCCGGATAACTCTGACGGCTCTCACGCCATTAAACAGAGATTAGACCGGGATAACTCTGACGGCTCTCACGCCATTAAACAGAGATTAGACCCGGATAACTCTGACGGCTCTCACGCCATTAAACAGAGATTGGACCCGGATAACTCTGACGGCTCTCGTGCCAATTAACAGAGATTGGACCCGGATAATGCCATTAAACAGAGATTAGACCCGGATAACTCTGACGGCTCTCACGCCATTAAACAGAGATTAAACCCGGATAATTCTGAAGGCTCTCACGCCATCAAACAGAGATTAGAACCGGATAACTCTGACGGCTCTTACGCCATTAAACAGAGATTAGACCGGGATAACTCTGACGGCTCTCACGCCGTTAAACAGAGATTAGACCTGGATAACTCTGACGGCTCTCACGCCATTAAACAGAGATTGGACCCGGATAACTCTGACGGCTCTCATGCCAATTAACAGAGATTGGACCCGGATAATGCCATTAAACAGAGATTAGACCCGGATAACTCTGACGGCTCTCACGCCATCAAACACAGATTAGACCCGCATAATTCTGAAGGCTCTCACGCCATTAAACGGAGATTACACCCGGATAGACACCCGGATAGTCTGTGTTTGACTATATGTGTCTGTCTGATTTGATGTTACTTAACTTTCTGTGCCTGAATTTCTGTTTACTTTACTATCTGTGTCTGATTATATGTCTGTCTGATTATATGTTTACTTAACTATAGATCTGTGTTTCACTATATGTCTGTCTGATTTTCTCTTACTTAACTTTCTCTGCCTGAATATCTGTTTACTTACTATCTGTGTCTGACTATATGTCTGTCTGATTATCTGTTTACTGTACTATCTGTGTTTGACTATATGTCTGTGTGATTATATGTTTACTTTACTATCTGTGTCTGACTATATGTCTGTCTGATTTTCTGTTTACTTTACTATCTGTGTCGGACTATATGTCTGTCTGATTATATGTTTACTTTACTATCTGTGTCTGATTATATGTCTGTCTGGTTATATGTTTATTTTACTATCTGTGTTTGACTATATATGTCTGTCTGATTTTCTGTTACTTAACTTTCTCTGCCTGAATTTCTGTTTACCTTACTATCTGTGTCTGACTATATGTCCGGATAATTCTGACGGCTCTCACGCCATTAAGCATAGATTAGACCCGGATAACTCTGACGGCTCTCACGCCATTAAACAGAGATTGGACCCGGATAACTCTGACGGCTCTTATGCCATTAAACAGAGATTAGAGCCGGATAACTCTGACGGCTCTCACGCCATTAAACAGAGATTAGACCCGGATAACTCTGACGGCTCTCACGCCATTAAACAGAGATTGGACCCGGATAACTCTGACGGCTCTTATGCCATTAAACAGAGATTAGACCCGGATAACTCTGACGGCTCTCACGCCATTAAACAGAAATTAGACCCGGATTACTCTGACGGATCTCACGCCATTAAACAGATATTAGACCCGGATAACTCTGACGGCTCTCACGCCATTAAACAGAGATTAGACCAGCATAACTCTGACGGCTCTCACGCCATTAAACAGAGATTAGACCCGGATAACTCTGAAGGCTCTCACGCCATTAAACAGAGATTAGACCGGGATAACTCTGACGGCTCTCACGCCATTAAACAGAGATTAGACCCGGATAACTCTGACGGCTCTCATGCCAATTAACAGAGATTCGACCCGGATAATGCCATTAAACAGAGATTAGACCCGGATAACTCGGACGGCTCTCACGCCATTAAACAGAGATTAGACCCGGATAACTCTGACGGCTCTCACGCCATTAAACAGAGATTAGACCCGGATAACTCTGACGGCTCTCACGCCATTAAACAGAGATTAGACCCGCATAACTCTGACGGCTCTCACGCCATTAAACAGAGATTAGACCCGGATAACTCTGAAGGCTCTCACGCCATTAAACAGAGATTAGACCGGGATAACTCTGACGGCTCTCATGCCAATTAACAGAGATTGGACCCGGATAATGCCATTAAACAGAGATTAGACACGGATAACTCTGACGGCTCTCACGCCATTAAACAGAGATTAGACCCGGATAACTCTGACGGCTCTCACGCCATTAAACAGAGATTAGACCCGGATTACTCTGACGGATCTCACGCCATTAAACAGATATTAGACCCGGATAACTCTGACGGCTCTCACGCCATTAAACAGAGATTAGACCCGGATAACTCTGAGGGCTCTCACGCCATTAAACAGAGATTAGACCGGGATAACTCTGACGGCTCTCTCGCCATTAAACAGAGATTAGACCCGGATAACTCTGACGGCTCTCACGCCATTAAACAGAGATTAGACCCGGATAACTCTGACGGCTCTTACGCCATTAAACAGAGATTCGACCCGGATAACTCTGACGGCTCTCACGCCATTAAACAGAGATTCGTCCCGCATAATTCTGACGGCTCTCACGCCATTAAACGGATAGTTATTACGGCTCTCACGCCATTAAACAGAGATGAGACCCGGATAACTCTGACGGCTCTCACGCCATTAAACAGAGATTAGACCCGGATAACTCTGACGGCTCTCACGCCATTAAACAGAGATTAGACCCGGATAACTCTGACGGCTCTTACGCCATTAAACAGAGATTAGACACGGATAACTCTGACGGCTCTGACGCCATTAAACAGAGATTAGACCCGGATAACTCTGACGGCTCTTACGCCATTAAACAGAGATTAGACACGGATAACTCTGACGGCTCTGACGCCATTAAACAGAGATTAGACACGGATAACTCTGACGGCTCTTACGCCATTAAACAGAGATTAGACCCGGATAACTCTGACGGCTCTTACGCCATTAAACAGAGATTAGACCCGGATAACTCTGACGGCTCTTACGCCATTAAACAGAGATTAGACTGGGATAACTCTGACGGCTCTCACGCCGTTAAACAGAGATTAGACCCGGATAACTCTGACGGCTCTCATGCCAATTAACAGAGATTGGACCCGGATAGTGCCATTAAACAGAGATTAGACCCGAATAACTCTGACGGCTCTCACGCCATTAAACAGAGATTAGACCCGGATAATTCTGAAGGCTCTCACGCCATCAAACAGAGATTAGACCCGGATAACTCTGACGGCTCTTACGCCATTAAACAGAGATTAGACTGGGATAACTCTGACGGCTCTCACGCCGTTAAACAGAGATTAGACCCGGATAACTCTGACGGCTCTCACGCCATTAAACAGAGATTGGACCCGGATAACTCTGACGGCTCTCATGCCAATTAACAGAGATTGGACCCGGATGGTGCCATTAAACAGAGATTAGACCCGGATAACTCTGACGGCTCTCACGCCATTAAACAGAGATTAGACCCGCATAACTCTGACGGCTCTCACGCCATTAAACAGAGATTAGACCCGGATAACTCTGAAGGCTCTCACGCCATTAAACAGAGATTAGACCGGGATAACTCTGACGGCTCTCATGCCAATTAACAGAGATTGGACCCGGATAATGCCATTAAACAGAGATTAGACCCGCATAACTCTGACGGCTCTCACGCCATTAAACAGAGATTAGACCCGGATAACTCTGAAGGCTCTCACGCCATTAAACAGAGATTAGACCCGGATAACTCTGACGGCTCTCACGCCATCAAACACAGATTAGACCCGCATAATTCTGAAGGCTCTCACGCCATTAAACGGAGATTACACCCGGATAGACACCCGGATAGTCTGTGTTTGACTATATGTGTCTGTCTGATTTGCTGTTACTTAACTTTCTGTGCCTGAATTTCTGTTTACTTTACTATCTGTGTCTGATTATATGTCTGTCTGATTATATGTTTACTTAACTATAGATCTGTGTTTCACTATATGTCTGTCTGATTTTCTCTTACTTAACTTTCACTGCCTGAATATCTGTTTACTTACTATCTGTGTCTGACTATATGTCTGTCTGATTATCTGTTTACTGTACTATCTGTGTTTGACTATATGTCTGTGTGATTATATGTTTACTTTACTATCTGTGTCTGACAATATGTCTGTATGATTTTCTGTTTACTTTACTATCTGTGTCGGACTATATGTCTGTCTGATTATATGTTTACTTTACTATCTGTGTCTGACTATATGTCTGTCTGATTTTCTGTTTACTTTACTATCTGTGTCGGACTATATGTCTGTCTGATTATATGTTTACTTTACTATCTGTGTCGGACTATATGTCTGTCTGATTATATGTTTACTTAGCTATAGATCTGTGTTTGACTACTTGTCTGTCTGATTATGTTTACTTTACTCTCTGTGTCTGACTATATGTCTGATTATATGTTTACTTAACTACAGATCTGTGTTTGACTATATGTCTGTCTGATTTTCTGATTCTTAACTTTCTGTGACTGAATTTTTGTTTACCTTACTATCTGTGTCTGACTCTGTGTCTGTGTGATTATATGCCGACGGCGGAATGACATGGGAAGAGGCTGAGGGAGCTGCGGAGGACAGAATTACGTGGAGGACCTCTGTCACCCGACGTGCTGTCATCGCGTGGAAGGACTAAGGTCCAAGGTAAGGATTATATGTTTACTTTACAATCTGAGTGTGACTATATGTCTGTCTGATTTTCTGTTTACTTTACTATCTGTGTCGGACTATACGTCTGTATTATTATATGTTTTCTTTGCTATCTGTGTGTGACGATATGTCTATCTGATTTTCTATTTACTTTACTATCTGTGTCTGACTATATGTCTGTCTGGTTATTTGTTACTTAACTTTCTCTGCCTCATTTTCTGTTTACTTTACTATCTGTGTCTGATTATATGTTTGTCTGATTATATGTTTACTTAACTATCTGTGTCTGACTATATGTCTATCTGATTTTCTGTTTACTTTACTATCTGTGTTTGACTATATGTGTCTCTGATTTGCTGTTTACTTTACTATCTGTGTCTGACAATGTGTCTGTCTGATTATATGTTTACTTTATTATCTGTGTGTGACTATTTGTCTGTCCGATTTTCTGTTACTTAGCTGTCTCTGACTGAATTCGCGTTTACCTTACTATCTGTGTCTGACTATATGTCCGTCTGATTATATGTTTACTTAACTATAGATCTGTGTTTGACTATATGTCTGTCTGATTTTCTGTTTACTTTACTCTCTGTGTTTGACTATATGTCTGTCTGATTTTCTGTTTACTTTACTATCTGTGTCTGACCATATGTCTGTCTGATTTTCTGTTTACTTTACTATCTGTGTGACTATTTGTCTGTCTGATTTTCTGTTTACTTTACTATCTGTGTCTGATTATATGTCTGTCTGGTTATGTGTTTATTTTACTATCTGTGTTTGATTATATATGTCTGTCTGATTTTCTGTTACTTAACTTTCTCTGCCTGAATTTCTGTTTACCTTACTATCTGTGTCTGACTATATGTCCGGATAACTCTGACGGCACTCATGCCAATTAACAGAGATTGGACCCGGATAATGCCATTAAACAGAGATTAGACCCGGATAACTCGGACGGCTCTCACGCCATTAAACAGAGATTAGACCCGGATAACTCTGACGGCTCTCACGCCATTAAACAGAGATTAGACCCGGATTACTCTGACAGATCTCACGCCATTAAACAGATATTAGACCCGGATAACTCTGACGGCTCTCACGCCATTAAACAGAGATTAGACCCGCATAACTCTGACGGCTCTCACGCCATTAAACAGAGATTAGACCCGGATAACTCTGAAGGCTCTCACGCCATTAAACAGAGATTAGACCGGGATAACTCTGACGGCTCTCACGCCATTAAACAGAGATTAGACCCGGATAACTCTGACGGCTCTCATGCCAATTAACAGAGATTGGACCCGGATAATGCTATTAAACAGAGATTAGACCCGGATAACTCTGACGGCTCTCGCGCCATTAAACAGAGATTAGACCCGGATAACTCTGACGGCTCTCACGCCATTAAACAGAGATTAGACCCGGATTACTCTGACGGATCTCACGCCATTAAACAGATATTAGACCCGGATAACTCTGACGGCTCTCACGCCATTAAACAGAGATTAGACCCGGATAACTCTGACGGCTCTCACGCCATTAAACAGAGATTAGACCGGGATAACTCTGACGGCTCTCTCGCCATTAAACAGAGATTAGACCCGGATAACTCTGACGGCTCTCACGCCATTAAACAGAGATTAGACCCGGATAACTCTGACGGCTCTCACGCCATTAAACAGAGATTGGACCCGGATAACTCTGACCGCTCTTATGCCATTAAACAGAGATTAGACCCGGATAACTCTGACGGCTCTCACGCCATTAAACAGAGATTAGACCCGGATAACTCTGACGGATCTCACGCCATTAAACAGATATTAGACCCGGATAACTCTGACGGCTCTCACGCCATTAAACAGAGATTCGACCAGGATAACTCTGACGGCTCTCACGCCATTAAACAGAGATTCGACCCGCATTACTCTGACGGCTCTCACGCCATTAAACAGAGATTAGACCCGGATAACTCTGACGGCTCTCACGCCATTAAACAGAGATTAGACCGGGATAACTCTGACGGCTCTCACGCCATTAAACAGAGATTAGACCCGGATAACTCTGACGGCTCTCATGCCAATTAACAGAGATTGGACCCGGATAATGCCATTAAACAGAGATTAGACCCGGATAACTCTGACGGCTCTCACGCCATTAAACAGAGATTAGACCCGGATAACTCTGACGGCTCTCACGCCATTAAACAGAGATTAGACCCGGATTACTCTGACGGATCTCACGCCATTAAACAGATATTAGACCCGGATAACTCTGACGGCTCTCACGCCATTAAACAGAGATTAGACCCGGATAACTCTGACGGCTCTCACGCCATTAAACAGAGATTAGACCGGGATAACTCTGACGGCTCTCTCGAAATTAAACAGAGATTAGACCCGTATAACTCTGACGGCTCTCACGCCATTAAACAGAGATTAGACCCGGATAACTCTGACGGCTCTCACGCCATTAAACAGAGATTCGACCAGGATAACTCTGACGGCTCTCACGCCATTAAACAGAGATTCGACCCGCATAATTCTGACGGCTCTCACGCCATTAAACGGATAGTTATTACGGCTCTCACGCCATTAAACAGAGATGAGACCCGGATAACTCTGACGGCTCTCACGCCATCAAACAGAGATTAGACCCGGATAACTCTGACGGCTCTCACGCCAGTAAACAGAGATTAGACCCGGATAACTCTGACGGCTCTTACGCCATTAAACAGAGATTAGACCGGGATAACTCTGACGGCTCTCACGCCATTAAACAGAGATTAGACCGGGATTACTCTGACGGCTCTCACGCCATTAAACAGATATTGGACCCGGATAACTCTGACGGCTCTCGTGCCAATTAACAGAGATTGGACCCGGATAATGCCATTAAACAGAGATTAGACCCGGATAACTCTGACGGCTCTCACGCCATTAAACAGAGATTAGACCCGGATAATTCTGAAGGCTCTCACGCCATCAAACAGAGATTAGACCCGGATAACTCTGACGGCTCTTACGCCATTAAACAGAGATTAGACTGGGATAACTCTGACGGCACTCACGCCGTTAAACAGAGATTAGACCCGGATAACTCTGACGGCTCTCACGCCATTAAACAGAGATTAGACCCGGATAACTCTGACGGCTCTCACGCCTTCAAACACAGATTAGACCCGCATAATTGTGAAGGCTCTCACGCCATTAAACGGAGATTACACCCGGATAGACACCCGGATAGTCTGTGTTTGACTATATGTGTCTGTCTGATTTGCTGTTACTTAACTTTCTGTGCCTGAATTTCTGTTTACTTTACTATCTGTGTCTGATTATATGTCTGTCTGATTATATGTTTACTTAACTATAGATCTGTGTTTCACTATATGTCTGTCTGATTTTCTCTTAACTTTCTCTGCCTGAATATCTGTTTACTTACTATCTGTGTCTGACTATATGTCTGTCTGATTATCTGTTTACTGTACTATCTGTGTTTGACTATATGTCTGTGTGATTATATGTTTACTTTACTATCTGTGTCTGACAATATGTCTGTATGATTTTCTGTTACTTATCTTTATCTGGCTGATTTTCTATTTACTTTAGTATCTGTGTCTGATTATATGTCTCTCTGATTATATGTTTACTTAACTATAGATCTGTGTTTGACTATATGTCTGTCTGATTATATGTTTACTTTACTATCTGTGTCTGACTATATGTCTGTCTGATTTTCTGTTTACTTTACTATCTGTGTCGGACTATATGTCTGTCTGATTATATGTTTACTTTACTATCTGTGTCTGACTATATGTCTGATTATATGTTTACTTAGCTATAGATCTGTGTTTGACTACATGTCTGTCTGATTATGTTTACTTTACTCTCTGTGTCTGACTATATGTCTGATTATATGTTTACTTAACTACAGATCTGTGTTTGACTATATGTCTGTCTGATTTTCTGATTCTTAACTTTCTGTGACTGAATTTCCGTTTACCTTACTATCTGTGTCTGACTCTGTGTCTGTGTGATTATATGCCGACGGCGGAATGACATGGGAAGAGGCTGAGGGAGCTGCGGAGGACAGAATTACGTGGAGGACCTCTGTCACCCGACGTGCTGTCATCGCGTGGAAGGACTAAGGTCCAAGGTAGGGATTATATGTTTACTTTGTTTACTGTGACTATATGTCTGTCTGATTTTCTGTTTACTTTGCTATCTGTGTCTGACTATATGTCTGTCTGATTATATGTTTGCTTTACTATCTGTGTGTGACAAAATGTCTGTATGATTTTCTGTTACTTATCTTTATCTGCCTGATTTTCTATTTACCTTAGTATCTGTGTCTGATTATATGTCTCTCTGATTATATGTTTACTTAACTATAGATCTGTGTTTGACTATATGTCTGTCTGATTATATGTTTACTTTATTATCTGTGTCTGACTATATGTCGGTCTGATTTTCTGTTTACTTTACTATCTGTGTCGGACTATACGTCTGTATTATTATATGTTTTCTTTGCTATCTGTGTGTGACGATATGTCTATCTGATTTTCTATTTACTTTACTATCTGTGTCTGACTATATGTCTGTCTGGTTATTTGTTACTTAACTTTCTCTGCCTCATTTTCTGTTTACTTTACTATCTGTGTCTGATTATATGTCTGTCTGATTATATGTTTACTTAACTATCTGTGTCTGACTATATGTCTATCTGATTTTCTGTTTACTTTACTCTCTGTGTTTGACTATATGTCTGTCTGATTTTCTGTTTACTTTACTATCTGTGTCTGACCATATGTCTGTCTGATTTTCTGTTTACTTTACTATCTGTGTGACTATTTGTCTGTCTGATTTTCTGTTTACTTTACTATCTGTATCTGATTATATGTCTGTCTGGTTATATGTTTATTTTACTATCTGTGTTTGACTATATATGTCTGTCTGATTTTCTGTTAGTTAACTTTCTCTGCCTGAATTTCTGTTTACCTTACTATCTGTGTCTGACTATATGTCCGGATAATTCTGACGGCTCTCACACCATTAAACATAGATTAGACCCGGATAACTCTGACGGCTCTCACGCCATTAAACAGAGATTGGACCCGGATAACTCTGACGGCTCTTATGCCATTAAACAGAGATTAGACCCGGATAACTCTGACGGCTCTCACGCCATTAAACAGAGCTTAGACCCGGATAACTCTGACGGCTCTCATGCCATCAAACAGAGATTAGACCCGGATAACTCTGACGGCTGTCACGCCATTAAACAGAGATTAGACCCGGATTACTCTGACGGATCTCGCGCCATTAAACAGATATTAGACCCGGATAACTCTGACGGCTCTCACGCCATTAAACAGAGATTAGACCCGCATAACTCTGACGGCTCTCACGCCATTAAACAGAGATTAGACCCGGATAACTCTGACGGCTCTCACGCCATTAAACAGAGATTAGACCGGGATAACTCTGACGGCTCTCACGCCATTAAACAGAGATTAGACCCGGATAACTCTGACGGCTCTCATGCCAATTAACAGAGATTGGACCCGGATAATGCCATTAAACAGAGATTAGACCCGGATAACTCTGACGGCTCTCACGCCATTAAACAGAGATTAGACCCGGATAACTCTGACGGCTCTCACGCCATTAAACAGAGATTAGACCCGGATTACTCTGACGGATCTCACGCCATTAAACAGATATTAGACCCGGATAACTCTGACGGCTCTCACGCCATTAAACAGAGATTAGACCCGGATAACTCTGACGGCTCTCACGCCATTAAACAGAGATTAGACCGGGATAACTCTGACGGCTCTCTCGCCATTAAACAGAGATTAGACCCGGATAACTCTGACGGCTCTCACGCCATTAAACAGAGATTAGACCCGGATAACTCTGACGGCTCTCACGCCATTAAACAGAGATTCGACCCGGATAACTCTGACGGCTCTCACGCCATTAAACAGAGATTCGACCCGCATAATTCTGACGGCTCTCACGCCATTAAACGGATAGTTATTGCGGCTCTCACGCCATTAAACAGAGATGAGACCCGGATAACTCTGACGGCTCTCACGCCAGTAAACAGAGATTAGACCCGGATAACTCTGACGGCTCTCACGCCATTAAACAGAGATTAGACCCGGATAACTCTGACGGCTCTTACGCCATTAAACAGAGATTAGACCGCGATAACTCTGACGGCTCTCACGCCATTAAACAGAGATTAGACCCGGATAACTCTGACGGCTCTCACGCCATTAAACAGAGATTGTACCCGGATAACTCTGACGGCTCTCGTGCCAATTAACAGAGATTGGACCCGGATAATGCCATTAAACAGAGATTAGACCGGGATAACTCTGACGGCTCTTACGCCATTAAACAGAGATTAGACCGCGATAACTCTGACGGCTCTCACGCCATTAAACAGAGATTAGACCCGGATAACTCTGACGGCTCTCACGCCATTAAACAGAGATTGTACCCGGATAACTCTGACGGCTCTCGTGCCAATTAACAGAGATTGGACCCGGATAATGCCATTAAACAGAGATTAGACCGGGATAACTCTGACGGCTCTCACGCCATTAAACAGAGATTAGACCCGGATAACTCTGACGGCTCTCACGCCATTAAACAGAGATTGGACCCGGATAACTCTGACGGCTCTCATGCCAATTAACAGAGATTGGACCCGGATAATGCCATTAAACAGAGATTAGACCCGGATAACTCTGACGGCTCTCACGCCATGAAACACAGATTAGACCCGCATAATTCTGAAGGCTCTCACGCCATTAAACGGAGATTTCACCCGGATAGACACCCGGATAGTCTGTGTTTGACTATATGTGTCTGTCTGATTTGCTGTTACTTAACTTTCTGTGCCTGAATTTCTGTTTACTTTACTATCTGTGTCTGATTATATGTCTGTCTGATTATATGTTTACTTAACTATAGATCTGTGTTTCACTATATGTCTGTCTGATTTTCTCTTACTTAACTTTCTCTGCCTGAATATCTGTTTACTTACTATCTGTGTCTGACTATATGTCTGTCTGATTATCTGTTTACTGTACTATCTGTGTTTGACTATATGTCTGTGTGATTATATGTTTACTTTACTATCTGTGTCTGACAATATGTCTGTATGATTTTCTGTTACTTATCTTTATCTGGCTGATTTTCTATTTACTTTAGTATCTGTGTCTGATTATATGTCTCTCTGATTATATGTTTACTTAACTATAGATCTGTGTTTGACTATATGTCTGTCTGATTATATGTTTACTTTACTATCTGTGTCTGACTATATGTCTGTCTGATTTTCTGTTTACTTTACTATCTGTGTCGGACTATATGTCTGTCTGATTATATGTTTACTTTACTATCTGTGTCTGACTATATGTCTGATTATATGTTTACTTAGCTATAGATCTGTGTTTGACTACATGTCTGTCTGATTATGTTTACTTTACTCTCTGTGTCTGACTATATGTCTGATTATATGTTTACTTAACTACAGATCTGTGTTTGACTATATGTCTGTCTGATTTTCTGATTCTTAACTTTCTGTGACTGAATTTCCGTTTACCTTACTATCTGTGTCTGACTCTGTGTCTGTGTGATTATATGCCGACGGCGGAATGACATGGGAAGAGGCTGAGGGAGCTGCGGAGGACAGAATTACGTGGAGGACCTCTGTCACCCGACGTGCTGTCATCGCGTGGAAGGACTAAGGGACAAGGTAAGGATTATATGTTTACTTTACAATCTGAGTGTGACCATATGTCTGTCTGATTTTCTGTTTACTTTACTATCTGTGTCTGACTATATGTCTGTCTGATTATATGTTTGCTTTACTATCTGTGTGTGACAAAATGTCTGTATGATTTTCTGTTACTTATCTTTATCTGCCTGATTTTCTATTTACCTTAGTATCTGTGTCTGATTATATGTCTCTCTGATTATATGTTTACTCAACTATAGATCTGTGTTTGACTATATGTCTGTCTGATTATATGTTTACTTTATTATCTGTGTCTGACTATATGTCGGTCTGATTTTCTGTTTACTTTACTATCTGTGTCGGACTATACGTCTGTATTATTATTATATGTTTTCTTTGCTATCTGTGTGTGACGATATGTCTATCTGATTTTCTATTTACTTTACTATCTGTGTCTGACTATATGTCTGTCTGGTTATTTGTTACTTAACTTTCTCTGCCTCATTTTCTGTTTACTTTACTATCTGTGTCTGATTATATGTCTGTCTGATTATATGTTTACTTAACTATCTGTGTCTGACTATATGTCTATCTGATTTTCTGTTTACATTACTATCTGTGTTTGACTATATGTGTGTCTGATTTGCTGTTTACTTTACTATCTGTGTCTGACAATGTGTCTGTCTGATTATATGTTTACTTTATTATCTGTGTGTGACTATTTGTCTGTCTGATTTTCTGTTACTTAGCTGTCTCTGACTGAATTTCCGTTTACCTTACTATCTGTGTCTGACTATATGTCTGTCTGACTATATGTTTACTTAACTATAGATCTGTGTTTGACTATATGTCTGTCTGATTTTCTGTTTACTTTACTCTCTGTGTTTGACTATATGTCTGTCTGATTTTCTGTTTACTTTACTATCTGTGTCTGACCATATGTCTGTCTAATTTTCTGTTTACTTTACTATCTGTGTGACTATTTGTCTGTCTGATTTTCTGTTTACTTTACTATCTGTGTCTGATTATATGTCTGTCTGGTTATATGTTTATTTTACTATCTGTGTTTGACTATATATGTCTGTCTGATTTTCTGTCACTTAACTTTCTCTGCCTGAATTTCTGTTTACCTTACTATCTCTGTCTGACTATATGTCCGGATAATTCTGACGGCTCTCACGCCATTAAACATAGATTAGACCCGGATAACTCTGACGGCTCTCACGCCATTAAACAGAGATTGGACCCGGATAACTCTGACGGCTCTTATGCCATTAAACAGAGATTAGACCCGGATAACTCTGACAGCTCTCACGCCATTAAACAGAGATTAGACCCGGATAACTCTGACGGCTCTCATGCCATCAAACAGAGATTAGACCCGGATAACTCTGACGCCTCTCACGCCATTCAACAGAGATTGGACCCGGATAACTCTGACGGCTCTTATGCCATTAAACAGAGATTAGACCCGGATAACTCTGACGGCTCTCACGCCATTAAACAGAGATTAGACCCGGATTACTCTGACGGATCTCACGCCATTAAACAGATATTAGACCCGGATAACTCTGACGGCTCTCACGCCATTAAACAGAGATTAGACCCGCATAACTCTGACGGCTCTCACGCCATTAAACAGAGATGAGACCAGGATAACTCTGAAGGCTCTCACGCCATTAAACAGAGATTAGACCGGGATAACTCTGACGGCTCTCACGCCATTAAACAGAGATTAGACCCGGATAACTCTGACGGCTCTCATGCCAATTAACAGAGATTGGACCCGGATAATGCCATTAAACAGAGATTAGACCCGGATAACTCGGACGGCTCTCAGGCCATTAAACAGAGATTAGACCCGGATAACTCTGACGGCTCTCACGCCATTAAACAGAGATTAGTCCCGGATTACTCTGACGGATCTCACGCCATTAAACAGATATTAGACCCGGATAACTCTGACGGCTCTCACGCCATTAAACAGAGATTAGACCCGCATAACTCTGACGGCTCTCACGCCATTAAACAGAGATTAGACCCGGATAACTCTGAAGGCTCTCACGCCATTAAACAGAGATTAGACCGGGATAACTCTGACGGCTCTCACGCCATTAAACAGAGATTAGACCCGGATAACTCTGACGGCTCTCATGCCAATTAGCAGAGATTGGACCCGGATAATGCCATTAAACAGAGATTAGGCCCGGATAACTCTGAAGGCTCTCACGCCATTAAACAGAGATTAGACCGGGATAACTCTGACGGCTCTCACGCCATTAAACAGAGATTAGACCCGGATAACTCTGACGGCTCTCATGCCAATTAACAGAGATTGGACCCGGATAATGCCATTAAACAGAGATTAGACCCGGATAACTCTGACGGCTCTCACGCCATTAAACAGAGATTAGATCCGGATAACTCTGACGGCTCTCACGCCATTAAACAGAGATTAGACCCGGATTACTCTGACGGATCTCACGCCATTAAACAGATATTAGACCCGGATAACTCTGACGGCTCTCACGCCATTAAACAGAGATTAGACCCGGATAACTCTGACGGCTCTCACACCATTATACAGAGATTAGACCGGGATAACTCTGACGGCTCTCTCGCCATTAAACAGAGATTAGACCCGGATAACTCTGACGGCTCTCACGCCATTAAACAGAGATTAGACCGGGATAACTCTGACGGCTCTCACGCCATTAAACAGAGATTAGACCCGGATAACTCTGACGGCTCTCACGCCATTAAACAGAGATTGGACCCGGATAACTCTGACGGCTCTCGTGCCAATTAACAGAGATTGGACCCGGATAATGCCATTAAACAGAGATTAGACCCGGATAACTCTGACGGCTCTCACGCCATTAAACAGAGATTAAACCCGGATAATTCTGAAGGCTCTCACGCCATCAAACAGAGATTAGAACCGGATAACTCTGACGGCTCTTACGCCATTAAACAGAGATTAGACCGGGATAACTCTGACGGCTCTCACGCCGTTAAACAGAGCTACCCAGCTAACACACCCACACGGGACCCAGACGGGTCCCATACGGGTTGCCACACGGGACCCGTACGGGATACCCGGCGGGATCCCGCCGGTTTTTGTCCGCGGTTTCCGTACGGGACCCATACGGGATATCCCGCCGGGCATCCCGGTTCTTTCCCAGTTCATTCCCAGATGACTAAAAAGTGATACCCAGTTTAGCACAGTTCATGGGCGGCGATCCCAGAGGGACAAGACCCCTTTTAACAGTGGGGAGGACACACCATACATCTGCCCCCCCCAATTTTGAAGAAACACCAAAAAAGTCACCCCAGTTTTTTTTATCTCTTTTGAGCAGATCAGTTCAAAACTCTTTTTGACCAGATCAGTTCAAAAGGGACAAGACCCCCTTGAACAGTAGGGGGACACACCATACATCTGCCCCCCCCCCCAATTTTTAGGAAACAGCAAAAAGTCACCCCAGTTTTTTTTAATACCTCTTTTGAGCAGATCAGTTCAAAACTCTTTTTTTGACCTGATCAGTTCAAAAACGTCGCCCCCCACCTGTCAAACAAGAACTCCACCAGTGGCACAGTTTACAGTATAGTATGCAAACTGTACTGTAAACTGTGCTATTTAGTTAAAGCAATAAATAATCAAGAAAAACGTTAAATGACACATCAATTTAATAAAGTCAATTTAATAAAGTAAAGTAATCATGTAGTCGATCTGCTCTGTAATTTCATTTAACAATAATGTCATCAGCAGTATTGGTGAATTCCTGATCAACACTGATCGACTCTGACTCGGTCTCTTTGAATGGCGCCGATTTCAATAGCGGCCTCCAGTGCCATCCATGATCCCTAGCATTACCAAACCAAATGGCCAACTCGTCTTCAACCATTTTCCTCGTGCTGTCCTTGGTAGCAATATTGTTTTACCGAACCTGAAATTTCAAACATGCAACATTTAGATTAAAAATAACAAGTTACAAAGAACAAGAATTCAGAATTTGATGTGCTCTGATTTGTATTGTAAAATGATATTATTCCAACAACTCTTTCTGTTATTAAATAACAATATTTAGAGACACTGCCTGCACAATGTTCAAGATTAGAAAAGTCTAAACAATGTCGAAGATCTCTGTACCTCTCGCACTCTACGCCAGATGTTATCCAATGCGCTATCGGGCCCCACGTTGTAATAATCGCATTGTGATTTCATACAGGGTATATTTCCATAGCAACATCTTGTAACAACTGATTTGTGATTTCATAGGTTGCCACCTCTTTTAGATATGACCACACAACTACTGAATCATTAAAAATTGATAGAAATGAAGCAACATAATTATTCCTTATAACAAATCAAATGTGTAACCACTAAAGATAGCTAGATTTTAATCAATGTAACAGAACAAGAAATATATGTTGCCTGATATAAAAGAAAATTGGGTGATACAAGGGAATATTGATAATATCCCAATACTGCTCTAAAGAAAATTTTTCAAAGAACCGCTTAGGATCAAATTGGTACCATTGCTTCAGTATTCAACACGTACCAGTTGTTCGAATGACTGGTGTCTTTGAAGCACCAAGAGGCCTTGGTGATTGGCAGTTGATATTCCGAACAGCCTGTATGGTTGTCTGGACGACTCAGCAATTGGTAAAGCCCACTGCACAGCGTTGACTAATGTAACATAATAAAACAAAATGTAATCATTACACCCGTCAATCACACAGGCTGTTACCAAGCTACTAAGAAATAGTGAATGCAAAGCTTAAGAGTGAATCATTCATATAAAAGTAACTCATTCTCCAGAATCATGGCCTTTTTAATGTTTGTTCAACACGTACTCCCGTTTAAAATATTCTAATTGCACCTTGTTTTCGATCAGTTCATTAAGGACTGCAGAGATATTATAACTACATCACACAGACAATTAAATGGTTGTGTACTTGAAAATTTCTCAGACTAGTCTTCAACGTTGTCGACTCTTGTTGCATGAAGCCCTGCAATATCGTCATTCTCATCTTCACAGAGTGCAGTACTTATTGATCTCGACAACTATCCAGTTTTGATGGTCACGGCAGCTGCAATGTTTCATTCAGCAGCAATGACGCTAGTTTTCAAGTTTATTGTAAACGTTCAACAATGTATAAGCTAAATTTAAAGGATACTATGTTCAAATGAAACTTTAAGCTAAATTTATAGGAAGTTTAAGCTAAACGTTCAAGTATAATCTATGAAACTTTAAGCCACATTTATTGGATAAATGTTCAAAATGTTTAAATGAAACTTTAATGTGACTTAACTGAGAGATGTCAACATCTAACACGGATAAACTTGAAAACTAGTGTCATTGCTGCTGAATATTTGTCGATGTGCTTTCATTTAAATAGCCCTATTGGTGTCTGGGCGCTAACTAGTGTCAAGGTGCGACCTCTTGTCACACAGTAATACATAGCCCCTTGAATTTGGGTCAGACCATAACATTAGGACCCTCATAGCGCAAGTTTACCGTACAGTCCATAACCCTAACCAGGGCTGTAGTCGAGGGTATACGCGGGTATACACTATACAGTGTGTACTCACCTCTAGAGACCGTATACTCACCTCCCAAATAGTTATATTTATTTATATTAAAATACTGTAGCGTATACTCACAAAATACTGTAGCGTATACTCACCTCTAATTTGTTTCGGAAAACTAACCGGTAGCGTGTACTCACCTCTAATTTTACCACTAGGCTACAGCCCTAATTTTACCCACTGCAATCTCCGTTTCGTCTATCCCGACCACAATTAAATACAGTATTTACATAAACTGTTAATGTACACAGAGATAGGTTCATTAGTATAATAAATATAACGTAATCTTACTTTTCACACAAACAAATCGCGATCTCTCAAATATTTCTACATTCGAAACGGCAGGCACACAAAATGGCGGACTGGCGGTAGAAATACGAATACCGGTAGGAGGCGCCACCGACGCGGGCTGGACCGTAAGGGTCCCTTACGCAAACCGTGGTCAAAAACCAAGAGAAAACCGTACCGTCAAACCGGATGAAACCCACAAGGGACCCGTGCGGGTGTGTTTGTTGGGAGATTAGACCTGGATAACTCTGACGGCTCTCACGCCATTAAACAGAGATTGGACCCGGATAACTCTGACGGCTCTCATGCCAATTAACAGAGATTGGACCCGGATAATGCCATTAAACAGAGATTAGACCCGGATAACTCTGACGGCTCTCACGCCATCAAACACAGATTAGACCCGCATAATTCTGAAGGCTCTCACGCCATTAAACGGAGATTACACCCGGATAGACACCCGGATAGTCTGTGTTTGACTATATGTGTCTGTCTGATTTGATGTTACTTAACTTTCTGTGCCTGAATTTCTGTTTACTTTACTATCTGTGTCTGATTATATGTCTGTCTGATTATATGTTTACTTAACTATAGATCTGTGTTTCACTATATGTCTGTCTGATTTTCTCTTACTTAACTTTCTCTGCCTGAATATCTGTTTACTTACTATCTGTGTCTGACTATATGTCTGTCTGATTATCTGTTTACTGTACTATCTGTGTTTGACTATATGTCTGTGTGATTATATGTTTACTTTACTATCTGTGTCTGACTATATGTCTGTCTGATTTTCTGTTTACTTTACTATCTGTGTCGGACTATATGTCTGTCTGATTATATGTTTACTTTACTATCTGTGTCTGATTATATGTCTGTCTGGTTATATGTTTATTTTACTATCTGTGTTTGACTATATATGTCTGTCTGATTTTCTGTTACTTAACTTTCTCTGCCTGAATTTCTGTTTACCTTACTATCTGTGTCTGACTATATGTCCGGATAATTCTGACGGCTCTCACGCCATTAAACATAGATTAGACCCGGATAACTCTGACGGCTCTCACGCCATTAAACAGAGATTGGACCCGGATAACTCTGACGGCTCTTATGCCATTAAACAGAGATTAGAGCCGGATAACTCTGACGGCTCTCACGCCATTAAACAGAGATTAGACCCGGATAACTCTGACGGCTCTCACGCCATTAAACAGAGATTGGACCCGGATAACTCTGACGGCTCTTATGCCATTAAACAGAGATTAGACCCGGATAACTCTGACGGCTCTCACGCCATTAAACAGAAATTAGACCCGGATTACTCTGACGGATCTCACGCCATTAAACAGATATTAGACCCGGATAACTCTGACGGCTCTCACGCCATTAAACAGAGATTAGACCAGCATAACTCTGACGGCTCTCACGCCATTAAACAGAGATTAGACCCGGATAACTCTGAAGGCTCTCACGCCATTAAACAGAGATTAGACCGGGATAACTCTGACGGCTCTCACGCCATTAAACAGAGATTAGACCCGGATAACTCTGACGGCTCTCATGCCAATTAACAGAGATTCGACCCGGATAATGCCATTAAACAGAGATTAGACCCGGATAACTCGGACGGCTCTCACGCCATTAAACAGAGATTAGACCCGGATAACTCTGACGGCTCTCACGCCATTAAACAGAGATTAGACCCGGGTAACTCTGACGGCTCTCACGCCATTAAACAGAGATTAGACCCGCATAACTCTGACGGCTCTCACGCCATTAAACAGAGATTAGACCCGGATAACTCTGAAGGCTCTCACGCCATTAAACAGAGATTAGACCGGGATAACTCTGACGGCTCTCATGCCAATTAACAGAGATTGGACCCGGATAATGCCATTAAACAGAGATTAGACACGGATAACTCTGACGGCTCTCACGCCATTAAACAGAGATTAGACCCGGATAACTCTGACGGCTCTCACGCCATTAAACAGAGATTAGACCCGGATTACTCTGACGGATCTCACGCCATTAAACAGATATTAGACCCGGATAACTCTGACGGCTCTCACGCCATTAAACAGAGATTAGACCCGGATAACTCTGAGGGCTCTCACGCCATTAAACAGAGATTAGACCGGGATAACTCTGACGGCTCTCTCGCCATTAAACAGAGATTAGACCCGGATAACTCTGACGGCTCTCACGCCATTAAACAGAGATTAGACCCGGATAACTCTGACGGCTCTTACGCCATTAAACAGAGATTCGACCCGGATAACTCTGACGGCTCTCACGCCATTAAACAGAGATTAGACCGGGATAACTCTGACGGCTCTCTCGCCATTAAACAGAGATTAGACCCGGATAACTCTGACGGCTCTCACGCCATTAAACAGAGATTAGACCCGGATAACTCTGACGGCTCTTACGCCATTAAACAGAGATTAGACACGGATAACTCTGACGGCTCTGACGCCATTGAACAGAGATTGGACCCGGATAACTCTGACGGCTCTTACGCCATTAAACAGAGATTAGACCCGGATAACTCTGACGGCTCTTACGCCATTAAACAGAGATTAGACCCGGATAACTCTCACGGCTCTTACGCCATTAAACAGAGATTAGACTGGGATAACTCTGACGGCTCTCACGCCGTTAAACAGAGATTAGACCCGGATAACTCTGACGGCTCTCATGCCAATTAACAGAGATTGGACCCGGATAGTGCCATTAAACAGAGATTAGACCCGAATAACTCTGACGGCTCTCACGCCATTAAACAGAGATTAGACCCGGATAATTCTGAAGGCTCTCACGCCATCAAACAGAGATTAGACCCGGATAACTCTGACGGCTCTTACGCCATTAAACAGAGATTAGACTGGGATAACTCTGACGGCTCTCACGCCGTTAAACAGAGATTAGACCCGGATAACTCTGACGGCTCTCACGCCATTAAACAGAGATTGGACCCGGATAACTCTGACGGCTCTCATGCCAATTAACAGAGATTGGACCCGGATAGTGCCATTAAACAGAGATTAGACCCGGATAACTCTGACGGCTCTCACGCCATTAAACAGAGATTAGACCCGCATAACTCTGACGGCTCTCACGCCATTAAACAGAGATTAGACCCGGATAACTCTGAAGGCTCTCACGCCATTAAACAGAGATTAGACCGGGATAACTCTGACGGCTCTCATGCCAATTAACAGAGATTGGACCCGGATAATGCCATTAAACAGAGATTAGACCCGCATAACTCTGACGGCTCTCACGCCATTAAACAGAGATTAGACCCGGATAACTCTGAAGGCTCTCACGCCATTAAACAGAGATTAGACCCGGATAACTCTGACGGCTCTCACGCCATCAAACACAGATTAGACCCGCATAATTCTGAAGGCTCTCACGCCATTAAACGGAGATTACACCCGGATAGACACCCGGATAGTCTGTGTTTGACTATATGTGTCTGTCTGATTTGCTGTTACTTAACTTTCTGTGCCTGAATTTCTGTTTACTTTACTATCTGTGTCTGATTATATGTCTGTCTGATTATATGTTTACTTAACTATAGATCTGTGTTTCACTATATGTCTGTCTGATTTTCTCTTACTTAACTTTCACTGCCTGAATATCTGTTTACTTACTATCTGTGTCTGACTATATGTCTGTCTGATTATCTGTTTACTGTACTATCTGTGTTTGACTATATGTCTGTGTGATTATATGTTTACTTTACTATCTGTGTCTGACAATATGTCTGTATGATTTTCTGTTTACTTTACTATCTGTGTCGGACTATATGTCTGTCTGATTATATGTTTACTTTACTATCTGTGTCTGACTATATGTCTGTCTGATTTTCTGTTTACTTTACTATCTGTGTCGGACTATATGTCTGTCTGATTATATGTTTACTTTACTATCTGTGTCGGACTATATGTCTGTCTGATTATATGTTTACTTAGCTATTGATCTGTGTTTGACTACTTGTCTGTCTGATTATGTTTACTTTACTCTCTGTGTCTGACTATATGTCTGATTATATGTTTACTTAACTACAGATCTGTGTTTGACTATATGTCTGTCTGATTTTCTGATTCTTAACTTTCTGTGACTGAATTTTTGTTTACCTTACTATCTGTGTCTGACTCTGTGTCTGTGTGATTATATGCCGACGGCGGAATGACATGGGAAGAGGCTGAGGGAGCTGCGGAGGACAGAATTACGTGGAGGACCTCTGTCACCCGACGTGCTGTCATCGCGTGGAAGGACTAAGGTCCAAGGTAAGGATTATATGTTTACTTTACAATCTGAGTGTGACTATATGTCTGTCTGATTTTCTGTTTACTTTACTATCTGTGTCGGACTATACGTCTGTATTATTATATGTTTTCTTTGCTATCTGTGTGTGACGATATGTCTATCTGATTTTCTATTTACTTTACTATCTGTGTCTGACTATATGTCTGTCTGGTTATTTGTTACTTAACTTTCTCTGCCTCATTTTCTGTTTACTTTACTATCTGTGTCTGATTATATGTTTGTCTGATTATATGTTTACTTAACTATCTGTGTCTGACTATATGTCTATCTGATTTTCTGTTTACTTTACTATCTGTGTTTGACTATATGTGTCTCTGATTTGCTGTTTACTTTACTATCTGTGTCTGACAATGTGTCTGTCTGATTATGTTTACTTTATTATCTGTGTGTGACTATTTGTCTGTCCGATTTTCTGTTACTTAGCTGTCTCTGACTGAATTCGCGTTTACCTTACTATCTGTGTCTGACTATATGTCCGTCTGATTATATGTTTACTTAACTATAGATCTGTGTTTGACTATATGTCTGTCTGATTTTCTGTTTACTTTACTCTCTGTGTTTGACTATATGTCTGTCTGATTTTCTGTTTACTTTACTATCTGTGTCTGACCATATGTCTGTCTGATTTTCTGTTTACTTTACTATCTGTGTGACTATTTGTCTGTCTGATTTTCTGTTTACTTTACTATCTGTGTCTGATTATATGTCTGTCTCGTTATGTGTTTATTTTACTATCTGTGTTTGATTATATATGTCTGTCTGATTTTCTGTTACTTAACTTTCTCTGCCTGAATTTCTGTTTACCTTACTATCTGTGTCTGACTATATGTCCGGATAACTCTGACGGCTCTCATGCCAATTAACAGAGATTGGACCCGGATAATGCCATTAAACAGAGATTAGACCCGGATAACTCGGACGGCTCTCACGCCATTAAACAGAGATTAGACCCGGATAACTCTGACGGCTCTCACGCCATTAAACAGAGATTAGACCCGGATTACTCTGACAGATCTCACGCCATTAAACAGATATTAGACCCGGATAACTCTGACGGCTCTCACGCCATTAAACAGAGATTAGACCCGCATAACTCTGACGGCTCTCACGCCATTAAACAGAGATTAGACCCGGATAACTCTGAAGGCTCTCACGCCATTAAACAGAGATTAGACCGGGATAACTCTGACGGCTCTCACGCCATTAAACAGAGATTAGACCCGGATAACTCTGACGGCTCTCATGCCAATTAACAGAGATTGGACCCGGATAATGCTATTAAACAGAGATTGGACCCGGATAACTCTGACGGCTCTCGCGCCATTAAACAGAGATTAGACCCGGATAACTCTGACGGCTCTCACGCCATTAAACAGAGATTAGACCCGGATTACTCTGACGGATCTCACGCCATTAAACAGATATTAGACCCGGATAACTCTGACGGCTCTCACGCCATTAAACAGAGATTAGACCCGGATAACTCTGACGGCTCTCACGCCATTAAACAGAGATTAGACCGGGATAACTCTGACGGCTCTCTCGCCATTAAACAGAGATTAGACCCGGATAACTCTGACGGCTCTCACGCCATTAAACAGAGATTAGACCCGGATAACTCTGACGGCTCTCACGCCATTAAACAGAGATTGGACCCGGATAACTCTGACCGCTCTTATGCCATTAAACAGAGATTAGACCCGGATAACTCTGACGGCTCTCACGCCATTAAACAGAGATTAGACCCGGATAACTCTGACGGATCTCACGCCATTAAACAGATATTAGACCCGGATAACTCTGACGGCTCTCACGCCATTAAACAGAGATTCGACCAGGATAACTCTGACGGCTCTCACGCCATTAAACAGAGATTCGACCCGCATTACTCTGACGGCTCTCACGCCATTAAACAGACATTAGACCCGGATAACTCTGACGGCTCTCACGCCATTAAACAGAGATTAGACCGGGATAACTCTGACGGCTCTCACGCCATTAAACAGAGATTAGACCCGGATAACTCTGACGGCTCTCATGCCAATTAACAGAGATTGGACCCGGATAATGCCATTAAACAGAGATTAGACCCGGATAACTCTGACGGCTCTCACGCCATTAAACAGAGATTAGACCCGGATAACTCTGACGGCTCTCACGCCATTAAACAGAGATTAGACCCGGATTACTCTGACGGATCTCACGCCATTAAACAGATATTAGACCCGGATAACTCTGACGGCTCTCACGCCATTAAACAGAGATTAGACCCGGATAACTCTGACGGCTCTCACGCCATTAAACAGAGATTAGACCGGGATAACTCTGACGGCTCTCTCGAAATTAAACAGAGATTAGACCCGTATAACTCTGACGGCTCTCACGCCATTAAACAGAGATTAGACCCGGATAACTCTGACGGCTCTCACGCCATTAAACAGAGATTCGACCAGGATAACTCTGACGGCTCTCACGCCATTAAACAGAGATTCGACCCGCATAATTCTGACGGCTCTCACGCCATTAAACGGATAGTTATTACGGCTCTCACGCCATTAAACAGAGATGAGACCCGGATAACTCTGACGGCTCTCACGCCATCAAACAGAGATTAGACCCGGATAACTCTGACGGCTCTCACGCCAGTAAACAGAGATTAGACCCGGATAACTCTGACGGCTCTTACGCCATTAAACAGAGATTAGACCGGGATAACTCTGACGGCTCTCACGCCATTAAACAGAGATTAGACCGGGATAACTCTGACGGCTCTCACGCCATTAAACAGATATTGGACCCGGATAACTCTGACGGCTCTCGTGCCAATTAACAGAGATTGGACCCGGATAATGCCATTAAACAGAGATTAGACCCGGATAACTCTGACGGCTCTCACGCCATTAAACAGAGATTAGACCCGGATAATTCTGAAGGCTCTCACGCCATCAAACAGAGATTAGACCCGGATAACTCTGACGGCTCTTACGCCATTAAACAGAGATTAGACTGGGATAACTCTGACGGCTCTCTCGCCATTAAACAGAGATTAGACCCGGATAACTCTGACGGCTCTTACGCCATTAAACAGAGATTAGACTGGGATAACTCTGACGGCACTCACGCCGTTAAACAGAGATTAGACCCGGATAACTCTGACGGCTCTCACGCCATTAAACAGAGATTAGACCCGGATAACTCTGACGGCTCTCACGCCTTCAAACACAGATTAGACCCGCATAATTGTGAAGGCTCTCACGCCATTAAACGGAGATTACACCCGGATAGACACCCGGATAGTCTGTGTTTGACTATATGTGTCTGTCTGATTTGCTGTTACTTAACTTTCTGTGCCTGAATTTCTGTTTACTTTACTATCTGTGTCTGATTATATGTCTGTCTGATTATATGTTTACTTAACTATAGATCTGTGTTTCACTATATGTCTGTCTGATTTTCTCTTAACTTTCTCTGCCTGAATATCTGTTTACTTACTATCTGTGTCTGACTATATGTCTGTCTGATTATCTGTTTACTGTACTATCTGTGTTTGACTATATGTCTGTGTGATTATATGTTTACTTTACTATCTGTGTCTGACAATATGTCTGTATGATTTTCTGTTACTTATCTTTATCTGGCTGATTTTCTATTTACTTTAGTATCTGTGTCTGATTATATGTCTCTCTGATTATATGTTTACTTAACTATAGATCTGTGTTTGACTATATGTCTGTCTGATTATATGTTTACTTTACTATCTGTGTCTGACTATATGTCTGTCTGATTTTCTGTTTACTTTACTATCTGTGTCGGACTATATGTCTGTCTGATTATATGTTTACTTTACTATCTGTGTCTGACTATATGTCTGATTATATGTTTACTTAGCTATAGATCTGTGTTTGACTACATGTCTGTCTGATTATGTTTACTTTACTCTCTGTGTCTGACTATATGTCTGATTATATGTTTACTTAACTACAGATCTGTGTTTGACTATATGTCTGTCTGATTTTCTGATTCTTAACTTTCTGTGACTGAATTTCCGTTTACCTTACTATCTGTGTCTGACTCTGTGTCTGTGTGATTATATGCCGACGGCGGAATGACATGGGAAGAGGCTGAGGGAGCTGCGGAGGACAGAATTACGTGGAGGACCTCTGTCACCCGACGTGCTGTCATCGCGTGGAAGGACTAAGGTCCAAGGTAGGGATTATATGTTTACTTTGTTTACTGTGACTATATGTCTGTCTGATTTTCTGTTTACTTTGCTATCTGTGTCTGACTATATGTCTGTCTGATTATATGTTTGCTTTACTATCTGTGTGTGACAAAATGTCTGTATGATTTTCTGTTACTTATCTTTATCTGCCTGATTTTCTATTTACCTTAGTATCTGTGTCTGATTATATGTCTCTCTGATTATATGTTTACTTAACTATAGATCTGTGTTTGACTATATGTCTGTCTGATTATATGTTTACTTTATTATCTGTGTCTGACTATATGTCGGTCTGATTTCCTGTTTACTTTACTATCTGTGTCGGACTATACGTCTGTATTATTATATGTTTTCTTTGCTATCTGTGTGTGACGATATGTCTATCTGATTTTCTATTTACTTTACTATCTGTGTCTGACTATATGTCTGTCTGGTTATTTGTTACTTAACTTTCTCTGCCTCATTTTCTGTTTACTTTACTATCTGTGTCTGATTATATGTCTGTCTGATTATATGTTTACTTAACTATCTGTGTCTGACTATATGTCTATCTGATTTTCTGTTTACTTTACTCTCTGTGTTTGACTATATGTCTGTCTGATTTTCTGTTTACTTTACTATCTGTGTCTGACCATATGTCTGTCTGATTTTCTGTTTACTTTACTATCTGTGTGACTATTTGTCTGTCTGATTTTCTGTTTACTTTACTATCTGTATCTGATTATATGTCTGTCTGGTTATATGTTTATTTTACTATCTGTGTTTGACTATATATGTCTGTCTGATTTTCTGTTAGTTAACTTTCTCTGCCTGAATTTCTGTTTACCTTACTATCTGTGTCTGACTATATGTCCGGATAATTCTGACGGCTCTCACACCATTAAACATAGATTAGACCCGGATTACTCTGACGGCTCTCACGCCATTAAACAGAGATTGGACCCGGATAACTCTGACGGCTCTTATGCCATTAAACAGAGATTAGACCCGGATAACTCTGACGGCTCTCACGCCATTAAACAGAGCTTAGACCCGGATAACTCTGACGGCTCTCATGCCATCAAACAGAGATTAGACCCGGATAACTCTGACGGCTGTCACGCCATTAAACAGAGATTAGACCCGGATTACTCTGACGGATCTCACGCCATTAAACAGATATTAGACCCGGATAACTCTGACGGCTCTCACGCCATTAAACAGAGATTAGACCCGCATAACTCTGACGGCTCTCACGCCATTAAACAGAGATTAGACCCGGATAACTCTGACGGCTCTCACGCCATTAAACAGAGATTAGACCGGGATAACTCTGACGGCTCTCACGCCATTAAACAGAGATTAGACCCGGATAACTCTGACGGCTCTCATGCCAATTAACAGAGATTGGACCCGGATAATGCCATTAAACAGAGATTAGACCCGGATAACTCTGACGGCTCTCACGCCATTAAACAGAGATTAGACCCGGATAACTCTGACGGCTCTCACGCCATTAAACAGAGATTAGACCCGGATTACTCTGACGGATCTCACGCCATTAAACAGATATTAGACCCGGATAACTCTGACGGCTCTCACGCCATTAAACAGAGATTAGACCCGGATAACTCTGACGGCTCTCACGCCATTAAACAGAGATTAGACCGGGATAACTCTGACGGCTCTCTCGCCATTAAACAGAGATTAGACCCGGATAACTCTGACGGCTCTCACGCCATTAAACAGAGATTAGACCCGGACAACTCTGACGGCTCTCACGCCATTAAACAGAGATTCGACCCGGATAACTCTGACGGCTCTCACGCCATTAAACAGAGATTCGACCCGCATAATTCTGACGGCTCTCACGCCATTAAACGGATAGTTATTGCGGCTCTCACGCCATTAAACAGAGATGAGACCCGGATAACTCTGACGGCTCTCACGCCATTAAACAGAGATTAGACCCGGATAACTCTGACGGCTCTCACGCCATTAAACAGAGATTAGACCCGGATAACTCTGACGGCTCTTACGCCATTAAACAGAGATTAGACCGCGATAACTCTGACGGCTCTCACGCCATTAAACAGAGATTAGACCCGGATAACTCTGACGGCTCTCACGCCATTAAACAGAGATTGTACCCGGATAACTCTGACGGCTCTCGTGCCAATTAACAGAGATTGGACCCGGATAATGCCATTAAACAGAGATTAGACCGGGATAACTCTGACGGCTCTCACGCCATTAAACAGAGATTAGACCCGGATAACTCTGACGGCTCTCACGCCATTAAACAGAGATTGGACCCGGATAACTCTGACGGCTCTCATGCCAATTAACAGAGATTGGACCCGGATAATGCCATTAAACAGAGATTAGACCCGGATAACTCTGACGGCTCTCACGCCATCAAACACAGATTAGACCCGCATAATTCTGAAGGCTCTCACGCCATTAAACGGAGATTTCACCCGGATAGACACCCGGATAGTCTGTGTTTGACTATATGTGTCTGTCTGATTTGCTGTTACTTAACTTTCTGTGCCTGAATTTCTGTTTACTTTACTATCTGTGTCTGATTATATGTCTGTCTGATTATATGTTTACTTAACTATAGATCTGTGTTTCACTATATGTCTGTCTGATTTTCTCTTACTTAACTTTCTCTGCCTGAATATCTGTTTACTTACTATCTGTGTCTGACTATATGTCTGTCTGATTATCTGTTTACTGTACTATCTGTGTTTGACTATATGTCTGTGTGATTATATGTTTACTTTACTATCTGTGTCTGACAATATGTCTGTATGATTTTCTGTTACTTATCTTTATCTGGCTGATTTTCTATTTACTTTAGTATCTGTGTCTGATTATATGTCTCTCTGATTATATGTTTACTTAACTATAGATCTGTGTTTGACTATATGTCTGTCTGATTATATGTTTACTTTACTATCTGTGTCTGACTATATGTCTGTCTGATTTTCTGTTTACTTTACTATCTGTGTCGGACTATATGTCTGTCTGATTATATGTTTACTTTACTATCTGTGTCTGACTATATGTCTGATTATATGTTTACTTAGCTATAGATCTGTGTTTGACTACATGTCTGTCTGAATTTGTTTACTTTACTCTCTGTGTCTGACTATATGTCTGATTATATGTTTACTTAACTACAGATCTGTGTTTGACTATATGTCTGTCTGATTTTCTGATTCTTAACTTTCTGTGACTGAATTTCCGTTTACCTTACTATCTGTGTCTGACTCTGTGTCTGTGTGATTATATGCCGACGGCGGAATGACATGGGAAGAGGCTGAGGGAGCTGCGGAGGACAGAATTACGTGGAGGACCTCTGTCACCCGACGTGCTGTCATCGCGTGGAAGGACTAAGGTCCAAGGTAGGGATTATATGTTTACTTTGTTTACTGTGACTATATGTCTGTCTGATTTTCTGTTTACTTTGCTATCTGTGTCTGACTATATGTCTGTCTGATTATATGTTTGCTTTACTATCTGTGTGTGACAAAATGTCTGTATGATTTTCTGTTACTTATCTTTATCTGCCTGATTTTCTATTTACCTTAGTATCTGTGTCTGATTATATGTCTCTCTGATTATATGTTTACTTAACTATAGATCTGTGTTTGACTATATGTCTGTCTGATTATATGTTTACTTTATTATCTGTGTCTGACTATATGTCGGTCTGATTTTCTGTTTACTTTACTATCTGTGTCGGACTATACGTCTGTATTATTATATGTTTTCTTTGCTATCTGTGTGTGACGATATGTCTATCTGATTTTCTATTTACTTTACTATCTGTGTCTGACTATTTGTCTGTCTGGTTATTTGTTACTTAACTTTCTCTGCCTCATTTTCTGTTTACTTTACTATCTGTGTCTGATTATATGTCTGTCTGATTATATGTTTACTTAACTATCTGTGTCTGACTATATGTCTATCTGATTTTCTGTTTACTTTACTCTCTGTGTTTGACTATATGTCTGTCTGATTTTCTGTTTACTTTACTATCTGTGTCTGACCATATGTCTGTCTGATTTTCTGTTTACTTTACTATCTGTGTGACTATTTGTCTGTCTGATTTTCTGTTTACTTTACTATCTGTATCTGATTATATGTCTGTCTGGTTATATGTTTATTTTACTATCTGTGTTTGACTATATATGTCTGTCTGATTTTCTGTTAGTTAACTTTCTCTGCCTGAATTTCTGTTTACCTTACTATCTGTGTCTGACTATATGTCCGGATAATTCTGACGGCTCTCACACCATTAAACATAGATTAGACCCGGATAACTCTGACGGCTCTCACGCCATTAAACAGAGATTGGACCCGGATAACTCTGACGGCTCTTATGCCATTAAACAGAGATTAGACCCGGATAACTCTGACGGCTCTCACGCCATTAAACAGAGCATAGACCCGGATAACTCTGACGGCTCTCATGCCATCAAACAGAGATTAGACCCGGATAACTCTGACGGCTGTCACGCCATTAAACAGAGATTAGACCCGGATTACTCTGACGGATCTCGCGCCATTAAACAGATATTAGACCCGGATAACTCTGACGGCTCTCACGCCATTAAACAGAGATTAGACCCGCATAACTCTGACGGCTCTCACGCCATTAAACAGAGATTAGACCCGGATAACTCTGACGGCTCTCACGCCATTAAACAGAGATTAGACCGGGATAACTCTGACGGCTCTCACGCCATTAAACAGAGATTAGACCCGGATAACTCTGACGGCTCTCATGCCAATTAACAGAGATTGGACCCGGATAATGCCATTAAACAGAGATTAGACCCGGATAACTCTGACGGCTCTCACGCCATTAAACAGAGATTAGACCCGGATAACTCTGACGGCTCTCACGCCATTAAACAGAGATTAGACCCGGATTACTCTGACGGATCTCACGCCATTAAACAGATATTAGACCCGGATAACTCTGACGGCTCTCACGCCATTAAACAGAGATTAGACCCGGATAACTCTGACGGCTCTCACGCCATTAAACAGAGATTAGACCGGGATAACTCTGACGGCTCTCTCGCCATTAAACACAGATTAGACCCGGATAACTCTGACGGCTCTCACGCCATTAAACAGAGATTGTACCCGGATAACTCTGACGGCTCTCGTGCCAATTAACAGAGATTGGACCCGGATAATGCCATTAAACAGAGATTAGACCGGGATAACTCTGACGGCTCTTACGCCATTAAACAGAGATTAGACCGCGATAACTCTGACGGCTCTCACGCCATTAAACAGAGATTAGACCCGGATAACTCTGACGGCTCTCACGCCATTAAACAGAGATTGTACCCGGATAACTCTGACGGCTCTCGTGCCAATTAACAGAGATTGGACCCGGATAATGCCATTAAACAGAGATTAGACCGGGATAACTCTGACGGCTCTCACGCCATTAAACAGAGATTAGACCCGGATAACTCTGACGGCTCTCACGCCATTAAACAGAGATTGGACCCGGATAACTCTGACGGCTCTCATGCCAATTAACAGAGATTGGACCCGGATAATGCCATTAAACAGAGATTAGACCCGGATAACTCTGACGGCTCTCACGCCATGAAACACAGATTAGACCCGCATAATTCTGAAGGCTCTCACGCCATTAAACGGAGATTTCACCCGGATAGACACCCGGATAGTCTGTGTTTGACTATATGTGTCTGTCTGATTTGCTGTTACTTAACTTTCTGTGCCTGAATTTCTGTTTACTTTACTATCTGTGTCTGATTATATGTCTGTCTGATTATATGTTTACTTAACTATAGATCTGTGTTTCACTATATGTCTGTCTGATTTTCTCTTACTTAACTTTCTCTGCCTGAATATCTGTTTACTTACTATCTGTGTCTGACTATATGTCTGTCTGATTATCTGTTTACTGTACTATCTGTGTTTGACTATATGTCTGTGTGATTATATGTTTACTTTACTATCTGTGTCTGACAATATGTCTGTATGATTTTCTGTTACTTATCTTTATCTGGCTGATTTTCTATTTACTTTAGTATCTGTGTCTGATTATATGTCTCTCTGATTATATGTTTACTTAACTATAGATCTGTGTTTGACTATATGTCTGTCTGATTATATGTTTACTTTACTATCTGTGTCTGACTATATGTCTGTCTGATTTTCTGTTTACTTTACTATCTGTGTCGGACTATATGTCTGTCTGATTATATGTTTACTTTACTATCTGTGTCTGACTATATGTCTGATTATATGTTTACTTAGCTATAGATCTGTGTTTGACTACATGTCTGTCTGATTATGTTTACTTTACTCTCTGTGTCTGACTATATGTCTGATTATATGTTTACTTAACTACAGATCTGTGTTTGACTATATGTCTGTCTGATTTTCTGATTCTTAACTTTCTGTGACTGAATTTCCGTTTACCTTACTATCTGTGTCTGACTCTGTGTCTGTGTGATTATATGCCGACGGCGGAATGACATGGGAAGAGGCTGAGGGAGCTGCGGAGGACAGAATTACGTGGAGGACCTCTGTCACCCGACGTGCTGTCATCGCGTGGAAGGACTAAGGGACAAGGTAAGGATTATATGTTTACTTTACAATCTGAGTGTGACCATATGTCTGTCTGATTTTCTGTTTACTTTACTATCTGTGTCTGACTATATGTCTGTCTGATTATATGTTTGCTTTACTATCTGTGTGTGACAAAATGTCTGTATGATTTTCTGTTACTTATCTTTATCTGCCTGATTTTCTATTTACCTTAGTATCTGTGTCTGATTATATGTCTCTCTGATTATATGTTTACTCAACTATAGATCTGTGTTTGACTATATGTCTGTCTGATTATATGTTTACTTTATTATCTGTGTCTGACTATATGTCGGTCTGATTTTCTGTTTACTTTACTATCTGTGTCGGACTATACGTCTGTATTATTATTATATGTTTTCTTTGCTATCTGTGTGTGACGATATGTCTATCTGATTTTCTATTTACTTTACTATCTGTGTCTGACTATATGTCTGTCTGGTTATTTGTTACTTAACTTTCTCTGCCTCATTTTCTGTTTACTTTACTATCTGTGTCTGATTATATGTCTGTCTGATTATATGTTTACTTAACTATCTGTGTCTGACTATATGTCTATCTGATTTTCTGTTTACATTACTATCTGTGTTTGACTATATGTGTGTCTGATTTGCTGTTTACTTTACTATCTGTGTCTGACAATGTGTCTGTCTGATTATATGTTTACTTTATTATCTGTGTGTGACTATTTGTCTGTCTGATTTTCTGTTACTTAGCTGTCTCTGACTGAATTTCCGTTTACCTTACTATCTGTGTCTGACTATATGTCTGTCTGACTATATGTTTACTTAACTATAGATCTGTGTTTGACTATATGTCTGTCTGATTTTCTGTTTACTTTACTCTCTGTGTTTGACTATATGTCTGTCTGATTTTCTGTTTACTTTACTATCTGTGTCTGACCATATGTCTGTCTAATTTTCTGTTTACTTTACTATCTGTGTGACTATTTGTCTGTCTGATTTTCTGTTTACTTTACTATCTGTGTCTGATTATATGTCTGTCTGGTTATATGTTTATTTTACTATCTGTGTTTGACTATATATGTCTGTCTGATTTTCTGTCACTTAACTTTCTCTGCCTGAATTTCTGTTTACCTTACTATCTCTGTCTGACTATATGTCCGGATAATTCTGACGGCTCTCACGCCATTAAACATAGATTAGACCCGGATAACTCTGACGGCTCTCACGCCATTAAACAGAGATTGGACCCGGATAACTCTGACGGCTCTTATGCCATTAAACAGAGATTAGACCCGGATAACTCTGACAGCTCTCACGCCATTAAACAGAGATTAGACCCGGATAACTCTGACGGCTCTCATGCCATCAAACAGAGATTAGACCCGGATAACTCTGACGCCTCTCACGCCATTCAACAGAGATTGGACCCGGATAACTCTGACGGCTCTTATGCCATTAAACAGAGATTAGACCCGGATAACTCTGACGGCTCTCACGCCATTAAACAGAGATTAGACCCGGATTACTCTGACGGATCTCACGCCATTAAACAGATATTAGACCCGGATAACTCTGACGGCTCTCACGCCATTAAACAGAGATTAGACCCGCATAACTCTGACGGCTCTCACGCCATTAAACAGAGATGAGACCAGGATAACTCTGAAGGCTCTCACGCCATTAAACAGAGATTAGACCGGGATAACTCTGACGGCTCTCACGCCATTAAACAGAGATTAGACCCGGATAACTCTGACGGCTCTCATGCCAATTAACAGAGATTGGACCCGGATAATGCCATTAAACAGAGATTAGACCCGGATAACTCGGACGGCTCTCAGGCCATTAAACAGAGATTAGACCCGGATAACTCTGACGGCTCTCACGCCATTAAACAGAGATTAGTCCCGGATTACTCTGACGGATCTCACGCCATTAAACAGATATTAGACCCGGATAACTCTGACGGCTCTCACGCCATTAAACAGAGATTAGACCCGCATAACTCTGACGGCTCTCACGCCATTAAACAGAGATTAGACCCGGATAACTCTGAAGGCTCTCACGCCATTAAACAGAGATTAGACCGGGATAACTCTGACGGCTCTCACGCCATTAAACAGAGATTAGACCCGGATAACTCTGACGGCTCTCATGCCAATTAGCAGAGATTGGACCCGGATAATGCCATTAAACAGAGATTAGGCCCGGATAACTCTGAAGGCTCTCACGCCATTAAACAGAGATTAGACCGGGATAACTCTGACGGCTCTCACGCCATTAAACAGAGATTAGACCCGGATAACTCTGACGGCTCTCATGCCAATTAACAGAGATTGGACCCGGATAATGCCATTAAACAGAGATTAGACCCGGATAACTCTGACGGCTCTCACGCCATTAAACAGAGATTAGATCCGGATAACTCTGACGGCTCTCACGCCATTAAACAGAGATTAGACCCGGATTACTCTGACGGATCTCACGCCATTAAACAGATATTAGACCCGGATAACTCTGACGGCTCTCACGCCATTAAACAGAGATTAGACCCGGATAACTCTGACGGCTCTCACACCATTATACAGAGATTAGACCGGGATAACTCTGACGGCTCTCTCGCCATTAAACAGAGATTAGACCCGGATAACTCTGACGGCTCTCACGCCATTAAACAGAGATTAGACCGGGATAACTCTGACGGCTCTCACGCCATTAAACAGAGATTAGACCCGGATAACTCTGACGGCTCTCACGCCATTAAACAGAGATTGGACCCGGATAACTCTGACGGCTCTCGTGCCAATTAACAGAGATTGGACCCGGATAATGCCATTAAACAGAGATTAGACCCGGATAACTCTGACGGCTCTCACGCCATTAAACAGAGATTAAACCCGGATAATTCTGAAGGCTCTCACGCCATCAAACAGAGATTAGAACCGGATAACTCTGACGGCTCTTACGCCATTAAACAGAGATTAGACCGGGATAACTCTGACGGCTCTCACGCCGTTAAACAGAGCTAGATTAGACCTGGATAACTCTGACGGCTCTCACGCCATTAAACAGAGATTGGACCCGGATAACTCTGACGGCTCTCATGCCAATTAACAGAGATTGGACCCGGATAATGCCATTAAACAGAGATTAGACCCGGATAACTCTGACGGCTCTCACGCCATCAAACACAGATTAGACCCGCATAATTCTGAAGGCTCTCACGCCATTAAACGGAGATTACACCCGGATAGACACCCGGATAGTCTGTGTTTGACTATATGTGTCTGTCTGATTTGATGTTACTTAACTTTCTGTGCCTGAATTTCTGTTTACTTTACTATCTGTGTCTGATTATATGTCTGTCTGATTATATGTTTACTTAACTATAGATCTGTGTTTCACTATATGTCTGTCTGATTTTCTCTTACTTAACTTTCTCTGCCTGAATATCTGTTTACTTACTATCTGTGTCTGACTATATGTCTGTCTGATTATCTGTTTACTGTACTATCTGTGTTTGACTATATGTCTGTGTGATTATATGTTTACTTTACTATCTGTGTCTGACTATATGTCTGTCTGATTTTCTGTTTACTTTACTATCTGTGTCGGACTATATGTCTGTCTGATTATATGTTTACTTTACTATCTGTGTCTGATTATATGTCTGTCTGGTTATATGTTTATTTTACTATCTGTGTTTGACTATATATGTCTGTCTGATTTTCTGTTACTTAACTTTCTCTGCCTGAATTTCTGTTTACCTTACTATCTGTGTCTGACTATATGTCCGGATAATTCTGACGGCTCTCACGCCATTAAACATAGATTAGACCCGGATAACTCTGACGGCTCTCACGCCATTAAACAGAGATTGGACCCGGATAACTCTGACGGCTCTTATGCCATTAAACAGAGATTAGAGCCGGATAACTCTGACGGCTCTCACGCCATTAAACAGAGATTAGACCCGGATAACTCTGACGGCTCTCACGCCATTAAACAGAGATTGGACCCGGATAACTCTGACGGCTCTTATGCCATTAAACAGAGATTAGACCCGGATAACTCTGACGGCTCTCACGCCATTAAACAGAAATTAGACCCGGATTACTCTGACGGATCTCACGCCATTAAACAGATATTAGACCCGGATAACTCTGACGGCTCTCACGCCATTAAACAGAGATTAGACCAGCATAACTCTGACGGCTCTCACGCCATTAAACAGAGATTAGACCCGGATAACTCTGAAGGCTCTCACGCCATTAAACAGAGATTAGACCGGGATAACTCTGACGGCTCTCACGCCATTAAACAGAGATTAGACCCGGATAACTCTGACGGCTCTCATGCCAATTAACAGAGATTCGACCCGGATAATGCCATTAAACAGAGATTAGACCCGGATAACTCGGACGGCTCTCACGCCATTAAACAGAGATTAGACCCGGATAACTCTGACGGCTCTCACGCCATTAAACAGAGATTAGACCCGGGTAACTCTGACGGCTCTCACGCCATTAAACAGAGATTAGACCCGCATAACTCTGACGGCTCTCACGCCATTAAACAGAGATTAGACCCGGATAACTCTGAAGGCTCTCACGCCATTAAACAGAGATTAGACCGGGATAACTCTGACGGCTCTCATGCCAATTAACAGAGATTGGACCCGGATAATGCCATTAAACAGAGATTAGACACGGATAACTCTGACGGCTCTCACGCCATTAAACAGAGATTAGACCCGGATAACTCTGACGGCTCTCACGCCATTAAACAGAGATTAGACCCGGATTACTCTGACGGATCTCACGCCATTAAACAGATATTAGACCCGGATAACTCTGACGGCTCTCACGCCATTAAACAGAGATTAGACCCGGATAACTCTGAGGGCTCTCACGCCATTAAACAGAGATTAGACCGGGATAACTCTGACGGCTCTCTCGCCATTAAACAGAGATTAGACCCGGATAACTCTGACGGCTCTCACGCCATTAAACAGAGATTAGACCCGGATAACTCTGACGGCTCTTACGCCATTAAACAGAGATTCGACCCGGATAACTCTGACGGCTCTCACGCCATTAAACAGAGATTAGACCGGGATAACTCTGACGGCTCTCTCGCCATTAAACAGAGATTAGACCCGGATAACTCTGACGGCTCTCACGCCATTAAACAGAGATTAGACCCGGATAACTCTGACGGCTCTTACGCCATTAAACAGAGATTAGACACGGATAACTCTGACGGCTCTGACGCCATTGAACAGAGATTGGACCCGGATAACTCTGACGGCTCTTACGCCATTAAACAGAGATTAGACCCGGATAACTCTGACGGCTCTTACGCCATTAAACAGAGATTAGACCCGGATAACTCTCACGGCTCTTACGCCATTAAACAGAGATTAGACTGGGATAACTCTGACGGCTCTCACGCCGTTAAACAGAGATTAGACCCGGATAACTCTGACGGCTCTCATGCCAATTAACAGAGATTGGACCCGGATAGTGCCATTAAACAGAGATTAGACCCGAATAACTCTGACGGCTCTCACGCCATTAAACAGAGATTAGACCCGGATAATTCTGAAGGCTCTCACGCCATCAAACAGAGATTAGACCCGGATAACTCTGACGGCTCTTACGCCATTAAACAGAGATTAGACTGGGATAACTCTGACGGCTCTCACGCCGTTAAACAGAGATTAGACCCGGATAACTCTGACGGCTCTCACGCCATTAAACAGAGATTGGACCCGGATAACTCTGACGGCTCTCATGCCAATTAACAGAGATTGGACCCGGATAGTGCCATTAAACAGAGATTAGACCCGGATAACTCTGACGGCTCTCACGCCATTAAACAGAGATTAGACCCGCATAACTCTGACGGCTCTCACGCCATTAAACAGAGATTAGACCCGGATAACTCTGAAGGCTCTCACGCCATTAAACAGAGATTAGACCGGGATAACTCTGACGGCTCTCATGCCAATTAACAGAGATTGGACCCGGATAATGCCATTAAACAGAGATTAGACCCGCATAACTCTGACGGCTCTCACGCCATTAAACAGAGATTAGACCCGGATAACTCTGAAGGCTCTCACGCCATTAAACAGAGATTAGACCCGGATAACTCTGACGGCTCTCACGCCATCAAACACAGATTAGACCCGCATAATTCTGAAGGCTCTCACGCCATTAAACGGAGATTACACCCGGATAGACACCCGGATAGTCTGTGTTTGACTATATGTGTCTGTCTGATTTGCTGTTACTTAACTTTCTGTGCCTGAATTTCTGTTTACTTTACTATCTGTGTCTGATTATATGTCTGTCTGATTATATGTTTGCTTAACTATAGATCTGTGTTTCACTATATGTCTGTCTGATTTTCTCTTACTTAACTTTCACTGCCTGAATATCTGTTTACTTACTATCTGTGTCTGACTATATGTCTGTCTGATTATCTGTTTACTGTACTATCTGTGTTTGACTATATGTCTGTGTGATTATATGTTTACTTTACTATCTGTGTCTGACAATATGTCTGTATGATTTTCTGTTTACTTTACTATCTGTGTCGGACTATATGTCTGTCTGATTATATGTTTACTTTACTATCTGTGTCTGACTATATGTCTGTCTGATTTTCTGTTTACTTTACTATCTGTGTCGGACTATATGTCTGTCTGATTATATGTTTACTTTACTATCTGTGTCGGACTATATGTCTGTCTGATTATATGTTTACTTAGCTATTGATCTGTGTTTGACTACTTGTCTGTCTGATTATGTTTACTTTACTCTCTGTGTCTGACTATATGTCTGATTATATGTTTACTTAACTACAGATCTGTGTTTGACTATATGTCTGTCTGATTTTCTGATTCTTAACTTTCTGTGACTGAATTTTTGTTTACCTTACTATCTGTGTCTGACTCTGTGTCTGTGTGATTATATGCCGACGGCGGAATGACATGGGAAGAGGCTGAGGGAGCTGCGGAGGACAGAATTACGTGGAGGACCTCTGTCACCCGACGTGCTGTCATCGCGTGGAAGGACTAAGGTCCAAGGTAAGGATTATATGTTTACTTTACAATCTGAGTGTGACTATATGTCTGTCTGATTTTCTGTTTACTTTACTATCTGTGTCGGACTATACGTCTGTATTATTATATGTTTTCTTTGCTATCTGTGTGTGACGATATGTCTATCTGATTTTCTATTTACTTTACTATCTGTGTCTGACTATATGTCTGTCTGGTTATTTGTTACTTAACTTTCTCTGCCTCATTTTCTGTTTACTTTACTATCTGTGTCTGATTATATGTTTGTCTGATTATATGTTTACTTAACTATCTGTGTCTGACTATATGTCTATCTGATTTTCTGTTTACTTTACTATCTGTGTTTGACTATATGTGTCTCTGATTTGCTGTCTACTTTACTATCTGTGTCTGACAATGTGTCTGTCTGATTATGTTTACTTTATTATCTGTGTGTGACTATTTGTCTGTCCGATTTTCTGTTACTTAGCTGTCTCTGACTGAATTCGCGTTTACCTTACTATCTGTGTCTGACTATATGTCCGTCTGATTATATGTTTACTTAACTATAGATCTGTGTTTGACTATATGTCTGTCTGATTTTCTGTTTACTTTACTCTCTGTGTTTGACTATATGTCTGTCTGATTTTCTGTTTACTTTACTATCTGTGTCTGACCATATGTCTGTCTGATTTTCTGTTTACTTTACTATCTGTGTGACTATTTGTCTGTCTGATTTTCTGTTTACTTTACTATCTGTGTCTGATTATATGTCTGTCTCGTTATGTGTTTATTTTACTATCTGTGTTTGATTATATATGTCTGTCTGATTTTCTGTTACTTAACTTTCTCTGCCTGAATTTCTGTTTACCTTACTATCTGTGTCTGACTATATGTCCGGATAACTCTGACGGCTCTCATGCCAATTAACAGAGATTGGACCCGGATAATGCCATTAAACAGAGATTAGACCCGGATAACTCGGACGGCTCTCACGCCATTAAACAGAGATTAGACCCGGATAACTCTGACGGCTCTCACGCCATTAAACAGAGATTAGACCCGGATTACTCTGACAGATCTCACGCCATTAAACAGATATTAGACCCGGATAACTCTGACGGCTCTCACGCCATTAAACAGAGATTAGACCCGCATAACTCTGACGGCTCTCACGCCATTAAACAGAGATTAGACCCGGATAACTCTGAAGGCTCTCACGCCATTAAACAGAGATTAGACCGGGATAACTCTGACGGCTCTCACGCCATTAAACAGAGATTAGACCCGGATAACTCTGACGGCTCTCATGCCAATTAACAGAGATTGGACCCGGATAATGCTATTAAACAGAGATTGGACCCGGATAACTCTGACGGCTCTCGCGCCATTAAACAGAGATTAGACCCGGATAACTCTGACGGCTCTCACGCCATTAAACAGAGATTAGACCCGGATTACTCTGACGGATCTCACGCCATTAAACAGATATTAGACCCGGATAACTCTGACGGCTCTCACGCCATTAAACAGAGATTAGACCCGGATAACTCTGACGGCTCTCACGCCATTAAACAGAGATTAGACCGGGATAACTCTGACGGCTCTCTCGCCATTAAACAGAGATTAGACCCGGATAACTCTGACGGCTCTCACGCCATTAAACAGAGATTAGACCCGGATAACTCTGACGGCTCTCACGCCATTAAACAGAGATTGGACCCGGATAACTCTGACCGCTCTTATGCCATTAAACAGAGATTAGACCCGGATAACTCTGACGGCTCTCACGCCATTAAACAGAGATTAGACCCGGATAACTCTGACGGATCTCACGCCATTAAACAGATATTAGACCCGGATAACTCTGACGGCTCTCACGCCATTAAACAGAGATTCGACCAGGATAACTCTGACGGCTCTCACGCCATTAAACAGAGATTCGACCCGCATTACTCTGACGGCTCTCACGCCATTAAACAGACATTAGACCCGGATAACTCTGACGGCTCTCACGCCATTAAACAGAGATTAGACCGGGATAACTCTGACGGCTCTCACGCCATTAAACAGAGATTAGACCCGGATAACTCTGACGGCTCTCATGCCAATTAACAGAGATTGGACCCGGATAATGCCATTAAACAGAGATTAGACCCGGATAACTCTGACGGCTCTCACGCCATTAAACAGAGATTAGACCCGGATAACTCTGACGGCTCTCACGCCATTAAACAGAGATTAGACCCGGATTACTCTGACGGATCTCACGCCATTAAACAGATATTAGACCCGGATAACTCTGACGGCTCTCACGCCATTAAACAGAGATTAGACCCGGATAACTCTGACGGCTCTCACGCCATTAAACAGAGATTAGACCGGGATAACTCTGACGGCTCTCTCGAAATTAAACAGAGATTAGACCCGTATAACTCTGACGGCTCTCACGCCATTAAACAGAGATTAGACCCGGATAACTCTGACGGCTCTCACGCCATTAAACAGAGATTCGACCAGGATAACTCTGACGGCTCTCACGCCATTAAACAGAGATTCGACCCGCATAATTCTGACGGCTCTCACGCCATTAAACGGATAGTTATTACGGCTCTCACGCCATTAAACAGAGATGAGACCCGGATAACTCTGACGGCTCTCACGCCATCAAACAGAGATTAGACCCGGATAACTCTGACGGCTCTCACGCCAGTAAACAGAGATTAGACCCGGATAACTCTGACGGCTCTCACGCCATCAAACACAGATTAGACCCGCATAATTCTGAAGGCTCTCACGCCATTAAACGGAGATTACACCCGGATAGACACCCGGATAGTCTGTGTTTGACTATATGTGTCTGTCTGATTTGCTGTTACTTAACTTTCTGTGCCTGAATTTCTGTTTACTTTACTATCTGTGTCTGATTATATGTCTGTCTGATTATATGTTTACTTAACTATAGATCTGTGTTTCACTATATGTCTGTCTGATTTTCTCTTACTTAACTTTCACTGCCTGAATATCTGTTTACTTACTATCTGTGTCTGACTATATGTCTGTCTGATTATCTGTTTACTGTACTATCTGTGTTTGACTATATGTCTGTGTGATTATATGTTTACTTTACTATCTGTGTCTGACAATATGTCTGTATGATTTTCTGTTTACTTTACTATCTGTGTCGGACTATATGTCTGTCTGATTATATGTTTACTTTACTATCTGTGTCTGACTATATGTCTGTCTGATTTTCTGTTTACTTTACTATCTGTGTCGGACTATATGTCTGTCTGATTATATGTTTACTTTACTATCTGTGTCGGACTATATGTCTGTCTGATTATATGTTTACTTAGCTATTGATCTGTGTTTGACTACTTGTCTGTCTGATTATGTTTACTTTACTCTCTGTGTCTGACTATATGTCTGATTATATGTTTACTTAACTACAGATCTGTGTTTGACTATATGTCTGTCTGATTTTCTGATTCTTAACTTTCTGTGACTGAATTTTTGTTTACCTTACTATCTGTGTCTGACTCTGTGTCTGTGTGATTATATGCCGACGGCGGAATGACATGGGAAGAGGCTGAGGGAGCTGCGGAGGACAGAATTACGTGGAGGACCTCTGTCACCCGACGTGCTGTCATCGCGTGGAAGGACTAAGGTCCAAGGTAAGGATTATATGTTTACTTTACAATCTGAGTGTGACTATATGTCTGTCTGATTTTCTGTTTACTTTACTATCTGTGTCGGACTATACGTCTGTATTATTATATGTTTTCTTTGCTATCTGTGTGTGACGATATGTCTATCTGATTTTCTATTTACTTTACTATCTGTGTCTGACTATATGTCTGTCTGGTTATTTGTTACTTAACTTTCTCTGCCTCATTTTCTGTTTACTTTACTATCTGTGTCTGATTATATGTTTGTCTGATTATATGTTTACTTAACTATCTGTGTCTGACTATATGTCTATCTGATTTTCTGTTTACTTTACTATCTGTGTTTGACTATATGTGTCTCTGATTTGCTGTTTACTTTACTATCTGTGTCTGACAATGTGTCTGTCTGATTATGTTTACTTTATTATCTGTGTGTGACTATTTGTCTGTCCGATTTTCTGTTACTTAGCTGTCTCTGACTGAATTCGCGTTTACCTTACTATCTGTGTCTGACTATATGTCCGTCTGATTATATGTTTACTTAACTATAGATCTGTGTTTGACTATATGTCTGTCTGATTTTCTGTTTACTTTACTCTCTGTGTTTGACTATATGTCTGTCTGATTTTCTGTTTACTTTACTATCTGTGTCTGACCATATGTCTGTCTGATTTTCTGTTTACTTTACTATCTGTGTGACTATTTGTCTGTCTGATTTTCTGTTTACTTTACTATCTGTGTCTGATTATATGTCTGTCTCGTTATGTGTTTATTTTACTATCTGTGTTTGATTATATATGTCTGTCTGATTTTCTGTTACTTAACTTTCTCTGCCTGAATTTCTGTTTACCTTACTATCTGTGTCTGACTATATGTCCGGATAACTCTGACGGCTCTCATGCCAATTAACAGAGATTGGACCCGGATAATGCCATTAAACAGAGATTAGACCCGGATAACTCGGACGGCTCTCACGCCATTAAACAGAGATTAGACCCGGATAACTCTGACGGCTCTCACGCCATTAAACAGAGATTAGACCCGGATTACTCTGACAGATCTCACGCCATTAAACAGATATTAGACCCGGATAACTCTGACGGCTCTCACGCCATTAAACAGAGATTAGACCCGCATAACTCTGACGGCTCTCACGCCATTAAACAGAGATTAGACCCGGATAACTCTGAAGGCTCTCACGCCATTAAACAGAGATTAGACCGGGATAACTCTGACGGCTCTCACGCCATTAAACAGAGATTAGACCCGGATAACTCTGACGGCTCTCATGCCAATTAACAGAGATTGGACCCGGATAATGCTATTAAACAGAGATTGGACCCGGATAACTCTGACGGCTCTCGCGCCATTAAACAGAGATTAGACCCGGATAACTCTGACGGCTCTCACGCCATTAAACAGAGATTAGACCCGGATTACTCTGACGGATCTCACGCCATTAAACAGATATTAGACCCGGATAACTCTGACGGCTCTCACGCCATTAAACAGAGATTAGACCCGGATAACTCTGACGGCTCTCACGCCATTAAACAGAGATTAGACCGGGATAACTCTGACGGCTCTCTCGCCATTAAACAGAGATTAGACCCGGATAACTCTGACGGCTCTCACGCCATTAAACAGAGATTAGACCCGGATAACTCTGACGGCTCTCACGCCATTAAACAGAGATTGGACCCGGATAACTCTGACCGCTCTTATGCCATTAAACAGAGATTAGACCCGGATAACTCTGACGGCTCTCACGCCATTAAACAGAGATTAGACCCGGATAACTCTGACGGATCTCACGCCATTAAACAGATATTAGACCCGGATAACTCTGACGGCTCTCACGCCATTAAACAGAGATTCGACCAGGATAACTCTGACGGCTCTCACGCCATTAAACAGAGATTCGACCCGCATTACTCTGACGGCTCTCACGCCATTAAACAGACATTAGACCCGGATAACTCTGACGGCTCTCACGCCATTAAACAGAGATTAGACCGGGATAACTCTGACGGCTCTCACGCCATTAAACAGAGATTAGACCCGGATAACTCTGACGGCTCTCATGCCAATTAACAGAGATTGGACCCGGATAATGCCATTAAACAGAGATTAGACCCGGATAACTCTGACGGCTCTCACGCCATTAAACAGAGATTAGACCCGGATAACTCTGACGGCTCTCACGCCATTAAACAGAGATTAGACCCGGATTACTCTGACGGATCTCACGCCATTAAACAGATATTAGACCCGGATAACTCTGACGGCTCTCACGCCATTAAACAGAGATTAGACCCGGATAACTCTGACGGCTCTCACGCCATTAAACAGAGATTAGACCGGGATAACTCTGACGGCTCTCTCGAAATTAAACAGAGATTAGACCCGTATAACTCTGACGGCTCTCACGCCATTAAACAGAGATTAGACCCGGATAACTCTGACGGCTCTCACGCCATTAAACAGAGATTCGACCAGGATAACTCTGACGGCTCTCACGCCATTAAACAGAGATTCGACCCGCATAATTCTGACGGCTCTCACGCCATTAAACGGATAGTTATTACGGCTCTCACGCCATTAAACAGAGATGAGACCCGGATAACTCTGACGGCTCTCACGCCATCAAACAGAGATTAGACCCGGATAACTCTGACGGCTCTCACGCCAGTAAACAGAGATTAGACCCGGATAACTCTGACGGCTCTTACGCCATTAAACAGAGATTAGACCGGGATAACTCTGACGGCTCTCACGCCATTAAACAGAGATTAGACCGGGATAACTCTGACGGCTCTCACGCCATTAAACAGATATTGGACCCGGATAACTCTGACGGCTCTCGTGCCAATTAACAGAGATTGGACCCGGATAATGCCATTAAACAGAGATTAGACCCGGATAACTCTGACGGCTCTCACGCCATTAAACAGAGATTAGACCCGGATAATTCTGAAGGCTCTCACGCCATCAAACAGAGATTAGACCCGGATAACTCTGACGGCTCTTACGCCATTAAACAGAGATTAGACTGGGATAACTCTGACGGCTCTCTCGCCATTAAACAGAGATTAGACCCGGATAACTCTGACGGCTCTTACGCCATTAAACAGAGATTAGACTGGGATAACTCTGACGGCACTCACGCCGTTAAACAGAGATTAGACCCGGATAACTCTGACGGCTCTCACGCCATTAAACAGAGATTAGACCCGGATAACTCTGACGGCTCTCACGCCTTCAAACACAGATTAGACCCGCATAATTGTGAAGGCTCTCACGCCATTAAACGGAGATTACACCCGGATAGACACCCGGATAGTCTGTGTTTGACTATATGTGTCTGTCTGATTTGCTGTTACTTAACTTTCTGTGCCTGAATTTCTGTTTACTTTACTATCTGTGTCTGATTATATGTCTGTCTGATTATATGTTTACTTAACTATAGATCTGTGTTTCACTATATGTCTGTCTGATTTTCTCTTAACTTTCTCTGCCTGAATATCTGTTTACTTACTATCTGTGTCTGACTATATGTCTGTCTGATTATCTGTTTACTGTACTATCTGTGTTTGACTATATGTCTGTGTGATTATATGTTTACTTTACTATCTGTGTCTGACAATATGTCTGTATGATTTTCTGTTACTTATCTTTATCTGGCTGATTTTCTATTTACTTTAGTATCTGTGTCTGATTATATGTCTCTCTGATTATATGTTTACTTAACTATAGATCTGTGTTTGACTATATGTCTGTCTGATTATATGTTTACTTTACTATCTGTGTCTGACTATATGTCTGTCTGATTTTCTGTTTACTTTACTATCTGTGTCGGACTATATGTCTGTCTGATTATATGTTTACTTTACTATCTGTGTCTGACTATATGTCTGATTATATGTTTACTTAGCTATAGATCTGTGTTTGACTACATGTCTGTCTGATTATGTTTACTTTACTCTCTGTGTCTGACTATATGTCTGATTATATGTTTACTTAACTACAGATCTGTGTTTGACTATATGTCTGTCTGATTTTCTGATTCTTAACTTTCTGTGACTGAATTTCCGTTTACCTTACTATCTGTGTCTGACTCTGTGTCTGTGTGATTATATGCCGACGGCGGAATGACATGGGAAGAGGCTGAGGGAGCTGCGGAGGACAGAATTACGTGGAGGACCTCTGTCACCCGACGTGCTGTCATCGCGTGGAAGGACTAAGGTCCAAGGTAGGGATTATATGTTTACTTTGTTTACTGTGACTATATGTCTGTCTGATTTTCTGTTTACTTTGCTATCTGTGTCTGACTATATGTCTGTCTGATTATATGTTTGCTTTACTATCTGTGTGTGACAAAATGTCTGTATGATTTTCTGTTACTTATCTTTATCTGCCTGATTTTCTATTTACCTTAGTATCTGTGTCTGATTATATGTCTCTCTGATTATATGTTTACTTAACTATAGATCTGTGTTTGACTATATGTCTGTCTGATTATATGTTTACTTTATTATCTGTGTCTGACTATATGTCGGTCTGATTTCCTGTTTACTTTACTATCTGTGTCGGACTATACGTCTGTATTATTATATGTTTTCTTTGCTATCTGTGTGTGACGATATGTCTATCTGATTTTCTATTTACTTTACTATCTGTGTCTGACTATATGTCTGTCTGGTTATTTGTTACTTAACTTTCTCTGCCTCATTTTCTGTTTACTTTACTATCTGTGTCTGATTATATGTCTGTCTGATTATATGTTTACTTAACTATCTGTGTCTGACTATATGTCTATCTGATTTTCTGTTTACTTTACTCTCTGTGTTTGACTATATGTCTGTCTGATTTTCTGTTTACTTTACTATCTGTGTCTGACCATATGTCTGTCTGATTTTCTGTTTACTTTACTATCTGTGTGACTATTTGTCTGTCTGATTTTCTGTTTACTTTACTATCTGTATCTGATTATATGTCTGTCTGGTTATATGTTTATTTTACTATCTGTGTTTGACTATATATGTCTGTCTGATTTTCTGTTAGTTAACTTTCTCTGCCTGAATTTCTGTTTACCTTACTATCTGTGTCTGACTATATGTCCGGATAATTCTGACGGCTCTCACACCATTAAACATAGATTAGACCCGGATTACTCTGACGGCTCTCACGCCATTAAACAGAGATTGGACCCGGATAACTCTGACGGCTCTTATGCCATTAAACAGAGATTAGACCCGGATAACTCTGACGGCTCTCACGCCATTAAACAGAGCTTAGACCCGGATAACTCTGACGGCTCTCATGCCATCAAACAGAGATTAGACCCGGATAACTCTGACGGCTGTCACGCCATTAAACAGAGATTAGACCCGGATTACTCTGACGGATCTCACGCCATTAAACAGATATTAGACCCGGATAACTCTGACGGCTCTCACGCCATTAAACAGAGATTAGACCCGCATAACTCTGACGGCTCTCACGCCATTAAACAGAGATTAGACCCGGATAACTCTGACGGCTCTCACGCCATTAAACAGAGATTAGACCGGGATAACTCTGACGGCTCTCACGCCATTAAACAGAGATTAGACCCGGATAACTCTGACGGCTCTCATGCCAATTAACAGAGATTGGACCCGGATAATGCCATTAAACAGAGATTAGACCCGGATAACTCTGACGGCTCTCACGCCATTAAACAGAGATTAGACCCGGATAACTCTGACGGCTCTCACGCCATTAAACAGAGATTAGACCCGGATTACTCTGACGGATCTCACGCCATTAAACAGATATTAGACCCGGATAACTCTGACGGCTCTCACGCCATTAAACAGAGATTAGACCCGGATAACTCTGACGGCTCTCACGCCATTAAACAGAGATTAGACCGGGATAACTCTGACGGCTCTCTCGCCATTAAACAGAGATTAGACCCGGATAACTCTGACGGCTCTCACGCCATTAAACAGAGATTAGACCCGGACAACTCTGACGGCTCTCACGCCATTAAACAGAGATTCGACCCGGATAACTCTGACGGCTCTCACGCCATTAAACAGAGATTCGACCCGCATAATTCTGACGGCTCTCACGCCATTAAACGGATAGTTATTGCGGCTCTCACGCCATTAAACAGAGATGAGACCCGGATAACTCTGACGGCTCTCACGCCATTAAACAGAGATTAGACCCGGATAACTCTGACGGCTCTCACGCCATTAAACAGAGATTAGACCCGGATAACTCTGACGGCTCTTACGCCATTAAACAGAGATTAGACCGCGATAACTCTGACGGCTCTCACGCCATTAAACAGAGATTAGACCCGGATAACTCTGACGGCTCTCACGCCATTAAACAGAGATTGTACCCGGATAACTCTGACGGCTCTCGTGCCAATTAACAGAGATTGGACCCGGATAATGCCATTAAACAGAGATTAGACCGGGATAACTCTGACGGCTCTCACGCCATTAAACAGAGATTAGACCCGGATAACTCTGACGGCTCTCACGCCATTAAACAGAGATTGGACCCGGATAACTCTGACGGCTCTCATGCCAATTAACAGAGATTGGACCCGGATAATGCCATTAAACAGAGATTAGACCCGGATAACTCTGACGGCTCTCACGCCATCAAACACAGATTAGACCCGCATAATTCTGAAGGCTCTCACGCCATTAAACGGAGATTTCACCCGGATAGACACCCGGATAGTCTGTGTTTGACTATATGTGTCTGTCTGATTTGCTGTTACTTAACTTTCTGTGCCTGAATTTCTGTTTACTTTACTATCTGTGTCTGATTATATGTCTGTCTGATTATATGTTTACTTAACTATAGATCTGTGTTTCACTATATGTCTGTCTGATTTTCTCTTACTTAACTTTCTCTGCCTGAATATCTGTTTACTTACTATCTGTGTCTGACTATATGTCTGTCTGATTATCTGTTTACTGTACTATCTGTGTTTGACTATATGTCTGTGTGATTATATGTTTACTTTACTATCTGTGTCTGACAATATGTCTGTATGATTTTCTGTTACTTATCTTTATCTGGCTGATTTTCTATTTACTTTAGTATCTGTGTCTGATTATATGTCTCTCTGATTATATGTTTACTTAACTATAGATCTGTGTTTGACTATATGTCTGTCTGATTATATGTTTACTTTACTATCTGTGTCTGACTATATGTCTGTCTGATTTTCTGTTTACTTTACTATCTGTGTCGGACTATATGTCTGTCTGATTATATGTTTACTTTACTATCTGTGTCTGACTATATGTCTGATTATATGTTTACTTAGCTATAGATCTGTGTTTGACTACATGTCTGTCTGAATTTGTTTACTTTACTCTCTGTGTCTGACTATATGTCTGATTATATGTTTACTTAACTACAGATCTGTGTTTGACTATATGTCTGTCTGATTTTCTGATTCTTAACTTTCTGTGACTGAATTTCCGTTTACCTTACTATCTGTGTCTGACTCTGTGTCTGTGTGATTATATGCCGACGGCGGAATGACATGGGAAGAGGCTGAGGGAGCTGCGGAGGACAGAATTACGTGGAGGACCTCTGTCACCCGACGTGCTGTCATCGCGTGGAAGGACTAAGGTCCAAGGTAGGGATTATATGTTTACTTTGTTTACTGTGACTATATGTCTGTCTGATTTTCTGTTTACTTTGCTATCTGTGTCTGACTATATGTCTGTCTGATTATATGTTTGCTTTACTATCTGTGTGTGACAAAATGTCTGTATGATTTTCTGTTACTTATCTTTATCTGCCTGATTTTCTATTTACCTTAGTATCTGTGTCTGATTATATGTCTCTCTGATTATATGTTTACTTAACTATAGATCTGTGTTTGACTATATGTCTGTCTGATTATATGTTTACTTTATTATCTGTGTCTGACTATATGTCGGTCTGATTTTCTGTTTACTTTACTATCTGTGTCGGACTATACGTCTGTATTATTATATGTTTTCTTTGCTATCTGTGTGTGACGATATGTCTATCTGATTTTCTATTTACTTTACTATCTGTGTCTGACTATTTGTCTGTCTGGTTATTTGTTACTTAACTTTCTCTGCCTCATTTTCTGTTTACTTTACTATCTGTGTCTGATTATATGTCTGTCTGATTATATGTTTACTTAACTATCTGTGTCTGACTATATGTCTATCTGATTTTCTGTTTACTTTACTCTCTGTGTTTGACTATATGTCTGTCTGATTTTCTGTTTACTTTACTATCTGTGTCTGACCATATGTCTGTCTGATTTTCTGTTTACTTTACTATCTGTGTGACTATTTGTCTGTCTGATTTTCTGTTTACTTTACTATCTGTATCTGATTATATGTCTGTCTGGTTATATGTTTATTTTACTATCTGTGTTTGACTATATATGTCTGTCTGATTTTCTGTTAGTTAACTTTCTCTGCCTGAATTTCTGTTTACCTTACTATCTGTGTCTGACTATATGTCCGGATAATTCTGACGGCTCTCACACCATTAAACATAGATTAGACCCGGATAACTCTGACGGCTCTCACGCCATTAAACAGAGATTGGACCCGGATAACTCTGACGGCTCTTATGCCATTAAACAGAGATTAGACCCGGATAACTCTGACGGCTCTCACGCCATTAAACAGAGCATAGACCCGGATAACTCTGACGGCTCTCATGCCATCAAACAGAGATTAGACCCGGATAACTCTGACGGCTGTCACGCCATTAAACAGAGATTAGACCCGGATTACTCTGACGGATCTCGCGCCATTAAACAGATATTAGACCCGGATAACTCTGACGGCTCTCACGCCATTAAACAGAGATTAGACCCGCATAACTCTGACGGCTCTCACGCCATTAAACAGAGATTAGACCCGGATAACTCTGACGGCTCTCACGCCATTAAACAGAGATTAGACCGGGATAACTCTGACGGCTCTCACGCCATTAAACAGAGATTAGACCCGGATAACTCTGACGGCTCTCATGCCAATTAACAGAGATTGGACCCGGATAATGCCATTAAACAGAGATTAGACCCGGATAACTCTGACGGCTCTCACGCCATTAAACAGAGATTAGACCCGGATAACTCTGACGGCTCTCACGCCATTAAACAGAGATTAGACCCGGATTACTCTGACGGATCTCACGCCATTAAACAGATATTAGACCCGGATAACTCTGACGGCTCTCACGCCATTAAACAGAGATTAGACCCGGATAACTCTGACGGCTCTCACGCCATTAAACAGAGATTAGACCGGGATAACTCTGACGGCTCTCTCGCCATTAAACAGAGATTAGACCCGGATAACTCTGACGGCTCTCACGCCATTAAACAGAGATTAGACCCGGATAACTCTGACGGCTCTCACGCCATTAAACAGAGATTCGACCCGGATAACTCTGACGGCTCTCACGCCATTAAACAGAGATTCGACCCGCATAATTCTGACGGCTCTCACGCCATTAAACGGATAGTTATTGCGGCTCTCACGCCATTAAACAGAGATGAGACCCGGATAACTCTGACGGCTCTCACGCCATTAAACAGAGATTAGACCCGGATAACTCTGACGGCTCTCACGCCATTAAACAGAGATTAGACCCGGATAACTCTGACGGCTCTTACGCCATTAAACAGAGATTAGACCGCGATAACTCTGACGGCTCTCACGCCATTAAACAGAGATTAGACCCGGATAACTCTGACGGCTCTCACGCCATTAAACAGAGATTGTACCCGGATAACTCTGACGGCTCTCGTGCCAATTAACAGAGATTGGACCCGGATAATGCCATTAAACAGAGATTAGACCGGGATAACTCTGACGGCTCTCACGCCATTAAACAGAGATTAGACCCGGATAACTCTGACGGCTCTCACGCCATTAAACAGAGATTGGACCCGGATAACTCTGACGGCTCTCATGCCAATTAACAGAGATTGGACCCGGATAATGCCATTAAACAGAGATTAGACCCGGATAACTCTGACGGCTCTCACGCCATCAAACACAGATTAGACCCGCATAATTCTGAAGGCTCTCACGCCATTAAACGGAGATTTCACCCGGATAGACACCCGGATAGTCTGTGTTTGACTATATGTGTCTGTCTGATTTGCTGTTACTTAACTTTCTGTGCCTGAATTTCTGTTTACTTTACTATCTGTGTCTGATTATATGTCTGTCTGATTATATGTTTACTTAACTATAGATCTGTGTTTCACTATATGTCTGTCTGATTTTCTCTTACTTAACTTTCTCTGCCTGAATATCTGTTTACTTACTATCTGTGTCTGACTATATGTCTGTCTGATTATCTGTTTACTGTACTATCTGTGTTTGACTATATGTCTGTGTGATTATATGTTTACTTTACTATCTGTGTCTGACAATATGTCTGTATGATTTTCTGTTACTTATCTTTATCTGGCTGATTTTCTATTTACTTTAGTATCTGTGTCTGATTATATGTCTCTCTGATTATATGTTTACTTAACTATAGATCTGTGTTTGACTATATGTCTGTCTGATTATATGTTTACTTTACTATCTGTGTCTGACTATATGTCTGTCTGATTTTCTGTTTACTTTACTATCTGTGTCGGACTATATGTCTGTCTGATTATATGTTTACTTTACTATCTGTGTCTGACTATATGTCTGATTATATGTTTACTTAGCTATAGATCTGTGTTTGACTACATGTCTGTCTGATTATGTTTACTTTACTCTCTGTGTCTGACTATATGTCTGATTATATGTTTACTTAACTACAGATCTGTGTTTGACTATATGTCTGTCTGATTTTCTGATTCTTAACTTTCTGTGACTGAATTTCCGTTTACCTTACTATCTGTGTCTGACTCTGTGTCTGTGTGATTATATGCCGACGGCGGAATGACATGGGAAGAGGCTGAGGGAGCTGCGGAGGACAGAATTACGTGGAGGACCTCTGTCACCCGACGTGCTGTCATCGCGTGGAAGGACTAAGGGACAAGGTAAGGATTATATGTTTACTTTACAATCTGAGTGTGACCATATGTCTGTCTGATTTTCTGTTTACTTTACTATCTGTGTCTGACTATATGTCTGTCTGATTATATGTTTGCTTTACTATCTGTGTGTGACAATATGTCTGTATGATTTTCTGTTACTTATCTTTATCTGCCTGATTTTCTATTTACCTTAGTATCTGTGTCTGATTATATGTCTGTCTGATTATATGTTTACTTAACTATAGATCTGTGTTTGACTATATGTCTGTCTGATTATATGTTTACTTTACTATCTGTGTGTGATGATATGTCTGTCTGATTTTCTGTTTACTTTACTATCTGTGTCGGACTATACGTCTGTATTATTATATGTTTTCTTTGCTATCTGTGTGTGACGATATGTCTATCTGATTTTCGATTTACTTTACTATCTGTGTCTGACTATATGTCTGTCTGCTTATTTGTTACTTAAATTTCTCTGCCTCATTTTCTGTTTACTTTACTATCTGTGTCTGATTATATGTCTGTCTGATTATATGTTTACTTAACTATGTGTGTCTGACTATATGTCTGTCTGATTTTCTGTTTACTTTACTATCTGTGTTTGACTATATGTCTGTCTGATTTGCTGTTTACTTTACTATCTGTGTCTGACAATGTGTCTGTCTGATTATATGTTTACTTTATTATCTGTGTGTGACTATTTGTCTGTCTGATTTTCAGTTACTTAGCTGTCTCTGACTGAATTTCCGTTTACCTTACTCTCTGTGTCTGACTCTATGTCTGTCTGATTATATGTTTACTTAACTATAGATCTGTGTTTGACTATATGTCTGTCTGATTTTCTGTTTCCTTTACTCTCTGTGTTTGACTATATGTCTGTCTGATTTTCTGTTTACTTTACTATCTGTTTCTGACCATATGTCTGTCTGATTTTCTGTTTACTTTACTACCTGTGTTTGACTATATATGTCTGTCTGATTTTCTGTTACTTAACTTTCTCTGCCTGAATTTCTGTTTACCTTACTATCTGTGTCTGACTATATGTCCGGATAATTCTGACGGCTCTCACGCCATTAAACATAGATTAGACCCGGATAACTCTGACGGCTCTCACGCCATTAAACAGAGATTAGACCAGGATAACTCTGACGGCTCTTATGCCATTAAACAGAGATTAGACCAGGATAACTCTGACGGCTCACATGCCATTAAACAGAGATTAGACCCGGATAACTCTGACGGCTCTCATGCCATCAAACAGAGATTAGACCCGGATAACTCTGACGGCTCTCACGCCATTAAACAGAGATTAGACCCGGATAACTCTGACGGCTCTCACGCCATTAAACAGAGATTAGACCCGGATTACTCTGACGTATCTCACGCCATTAAACAGATATTAGACCCGGATAACTCTGACGGCTCTCACGCCATTAAACAGAGATTAGACCCGGATAACTCTGACGGCTCTCACGCCATTAAACAGAGATTAGACTGGGATAACTCTGACGGCTCTCACGGCATTAAACGGAGATTACACCCGGATTACTATTACGGCTCTCACGCCATTAAACAGAGATGAGACCCGGATAACTCTGACGGTTCTCACGCCATTAAACAGAGATTAGACCCGGATAACTCTGACGGCTCTCACGCCATTAAACAGAGATTAGACCCGGATAACTCTGACGGCTCTTGCGCCATTAAACAGAGATTAGACCGGGATAACTCTGACGGCTCTCACGCCATTAAACAGAGATTAGACCCGGATAACTCTGACGGCTCTCACGCCATTAAACAGAGAGATGGACCCGGATAACTCTGACGGCTCTCATTCCAATTAACAGAGATTAGACCCGGATAACTCTGACGGCTCTCACGCCATTAAACAGAGATTAGACCCGGATAACTCTGACGGCTCTCACGCCATCAAAGACAAATTAGACCCGCATAATTCTGAAGGCTCTCACGCCATTAAACGGAGATTACACCCGGATAGACACCCGGATAGTCTGTGTTTGACTATATATGTCTGTCTGATTTGCTGTTACTTAACTTTCTGTGCCTGAATTTCTGTTTACTTTACTATCTGTGTCTGATTATATGTCTGTCTGATTATATGTTTACTTAACTATAGATCTGTGTTTCACTATATGTCTGTCTGATTTTCTCTTACTTAACTTTCTCTGCCTGAATATCTGTTTACTTACTATCTGTGTCTGACTATAATTATGTCTGTCTGATTATCAGTTTACTGTACTATCTGTGTTTGACTATATGTCTGTGTGATTATATGTTTACTTTACTATCTGTGTCTGACAATATGTCTGTATGATTTTCTGTTACTTATCTTTATCTGGCTGATTTTCTGTTTACTTTAGTATCTGTGTCTGATTATATGTCTCTCTGATTATATGTTTACTTAACTATAGATCTGTGTTTGACTATATGTCTGTCTGATTATATGTTTACTTTACTATCTGTGTCTGACTATATGTCTGTCTGATTTTCTGTTTACTTTACTATCTGTGTCGGACTATATGTCTGTCTGATTATATGTTTACTTTACTATCTGTGTCTGACTATATGTCTGATTATATGTTTACTTAGCTATAGATCTGTGTTTGACTACATGTCTGTCTGATTATGTTTACTTTACTCTCTGTGTCTGACTATATGTCTGATTATATGTTTACTTAACTACAGATCTGTGTTTGACTATATGTCTGTCTGATTTTCTGATTCTTAACTTTCTGTGACTGAATTTCCGTTTACCTTACTATCTGTGTCTGACTCTGTGTCTGTGTGATTATATGCCGACGGCGGAATGACATGGGAAGAGGCTGAGGGAGCTGCGGAGGACAGAATTACGTGGAGGACCTCTGTCACCCGACGTGCTGTCATCGCGTGGAAGGACTAAGGGACAAGGTAAGGATTATATGTTTACTTTACAATCTGAGTGTGACTATATGTCTGTCTGATTTTCTGTTTACTTTACTATCTGTGTCTGACTATATGTCTGTCTGATTATATGTTTACTTTACTGTCTGTGTCTGACCATATGTCTGTCTGATTTTCTGTTTACTTTACTATCTGTGTGACTATTTGTCTGTCTGATTTTCTGTTTACTTTACTATCTGTGTCTGATTATATGTCTGTCTGGTTATATGTTTATTTTACTATCTGTGTTTGACTATATATGTCTGTCTGATTTTCTGTTACTTAACTTTCTCTGCCTGAATTTCTGTTTACCTTACTATCTGTGTCTGACTATATGTGCGGATAATTCTGACGGCTCTCACGCCATTAAACATAGATTAGACCCGGATAACTCTGACGGCTCTCACGCCATTAAACAGAGATTAGACCCGGATAACTCTGACGGCTCTCATGCCATTAAACAGAGATTAGACCCGGATAACTCTGACGGCTCTCAAGCCATCAAACAGAGATTAGACCCGGATAACTCTGACGGCTCTCACGCCATTAAACAGAGATTAGACCCGGATAACTCTGACGGCTCTCACGCCATTAAACAGAGATTAGACCCGTATTACTCTGACGGATCTCACGCCATTAAACAGATATTAGACCCGGATAACTCTGACGGCTCTCACGCCATTAAACAGAGATTAGACCCGGATAACTCTGACGGCTCTCACGCCATTAAACAGATATTAGACTGGGATAACTCTGACGGCTCTCAAGCCATTAAACAGAGATTAGACCCGGATAACTCTGACGGCTCTCACGCCATTAAACAGAGATTAGACCCGGATAACTCTGACGGCTCTCACGCCATTAAACAGAGATTCGACCCGGATAACTCTGACGGCTCTCACGCCATTAAATAGAGATTCGACCCGCATAATTCTGACGGCTCTCACGCCATTAAACGGAGATTACTCCCGGATAACTATTACGGCTCTCAGGCCATTAAACAGAGATGAGACCCGGATAACTCTGACGGCTCTCACGCCATTAAACAGAGATTAGACCCGGATAACTCTGACGGCTCTCATGCCAATTAACAGAGATTGGACCCGGATAATGCCATTAAACAGAGATTAGACCCGGATAACTCTGACGGCTCTCACGCCATTAAACAGAGATTAGACCCGGATAACTCTGACGGCTCTCACGCCTTCAAACACAGATTAGACCCGCATAATTGTGAAGGCTCTCACGCCATTAAACGGAGATTACACCCGGATAGACACCCGGATAGTCAGTGTTTGACTATATATGTCTGTCTGATTTGCTGTTACTTAACGTTCTGTGCCTGAATTTCTGTTTACTTTACTATCTGTGTGTGATGATATGTCTGTCTGATTTTCTGTTTACTTTACTATCTGTGTCTGATTATATGTCTGTCTGGTTATATGTTTATTTTACTATCTGTGTTTGACTATATATGTCTGTCTGATTTGCTGTTACTTAACTTTCTGTACCTGAATTTCTGTTTACTTTACTATCTGTGTCTGATTATATGTCTGTCTGATCATATGTTTACTTAACTATAGATCTGTGTTTCACTATATGTCTGTCTGATTTTCTCTTACTTAACTTTCTCTGCCTGAATATCTGTTTACTTACTATCTGTGCCTGACTATATGTCTGTCTGATTATCTGTTTACCGTACTATCTGTGTTTGACTATATGTCTGTGTGATTATATGTTTACTTTACTATCTGTGTCTGACAATATGTCTGTATGATTTTCTGTTACTTATCTTTATCTGGCTGATTTTCTATTTACTTTAGTATCTGTGTCTGATTATATGTCTCTCTGATTATATGTTTACTTAGCTGTAGATCTGTGTTTGACTATATGTCTGTCTGATTATATGTTTACTTTACTATCTGTGTCTGACTATATGTCTGTCTAATTTTCTGTTTACTTTACTATCTGTGTCGGACTATATGTCTGTCTGATTATATGTTTACTTTACTATCTGTGTCTGACAATATGTCTGTCTGATTATATGTTTACTTTACTATCTGTGTCTGACTATATGTCTGTCTGATTTTCTGTTTACTTTACTATCTGTGTGTGACTATATGTCTGTCTGATTATCTGTTTACTTTACTATCTGTGTCTGACTATATGTCTGTCTGATTATATGTTTACTTTACTATCTGTGTGTGACTATATGTCTGTCTGATTTTCTGTTTACTTTACTATCTGTGTGTGACTATATGTCTGTCTGATTTTCTGTTTACTGTACTATCTGTGTCTTACTATATGTCTGTCTGATTATATGTTTACTTTACTGTCTGTGTGTGACTATATGTGTGTCTGATTTTCTGTTACTTAGCTGTCTCTAACTGAATTTCCGTTTACCTTACTATCTGTGTCTGACTCTGTGTCTGCGTGATTATATGCCGACGGCTGACTGAGGCTGAGGGAGCTACGGAGGACAGAATGACGAGGAGGAGCTCTGTCGCCTGATGTGCTGTCAGCGCGTGGTAGGACTAAGGTCCAAGGTAAGGATAATATGGTTGCTTTACTATCTGTGTCTGACTATATGTCTGTCTGATTTTATGTTTACTTTACTCTCTGTGTCTGACTAATGTCTGTCTGATTTTCTGTTACTTAACTTTCTCTGCCTGAATTTCTGTTTACCTCACTATCTGTGTCTGACTATATGTCTGTCTGATTATATGTGTACTTAACTATAGATCTGTGTTTGACTATATGTCTGTCTGATTTTCTGTTTACTTTACTATCTGTGTCTGACAATATGTCTGTCTGATTATATGTGTACTTAACTATAGATCTGTGTTTGACTATATGTCTGTCTGATTTTCTGTTTACTTTGCTATCTGTGTTTGACTATATGTCTGTCTGATTATATGTTTACTTAACTATAGATCTGTGTTCGACTATATGTCTGTCTGATTTTATGTTTACTTTACTCTCTGTGTCTGACTAATGTCTGTCTCATTTTCTGTTACTAACTTTCTCTGCCTGAATTTCTGTTTACCTTACTATCTGTGTCTGACTATATGTCTGTCTGATTATATGGGATGGGATATCATTCATGGGAGAATTAACTTACCCCAGTTTGGCAGCAATAGGCCTATTTTTACCCGCAATTATACTGAGGGCGGGGAAGAGATTTTTATAACTGGCGAATGGCCGGGTTTGATGGGCATCTTTAATAGTGACTCTTTTTTAGTGAGGGATACAGTCTTCGGTCATCCTGCAGTTTAAGTAGCCTACATTAATTAATTGTACACTTTTATAGTGGACAGTTATCAGAAATTGTGATGACTGATGAAAATATAACTGAAACTAGAAGCTGGCTATGTAGGCTATGCACATAGACGATGAACCCACGGCAAATAGGCCTGTAGACTCAACGTGCGAAGTCATACGAAGGTCGGATCTTAAGGTGACTCCAAGAACCTTAAGTAAGTTCTTCAACTTTGGTGGCTTTAGGGATAAGGAACGGTGGAGCGGCTGAGCGGTGAACGGCGGTCCTGGAGACAATCATTCAATTGTCGCATCTTAGACTCATTAAGTCGTAAGTTGTTTTTCAGAGCCCACTCCGCTATTCCAGCAAGTTCGCCATCAACCGTGGATAGGTGCATCGAACCAACCAACAGATAGGGTTAATTGTTTCTAGGATGGAGGTCTGATGCCCCAACAACATAATTATGACACCGGACCTAAAGCAGATCCCTGAACTATGCTGGCATTTATGTAAGCAACAGCCGAGTCAACACCTGCGAACCTGGTTACATGGCCTCTATAGCAGAGAAGTAGCTAGTTAGGATAGTTTCTCGGCAAGTGACGAATGCCAGATGGTAGGCTATCGGATGCTTTCGAAAAATCCATTGAGATGACTACCACGTACGTAATCGTTATTTTGCAACAACGTCGATCGTTACATGATGCAGTATGATGGCAGCAGTGGTTGATCCTGTAGGACGGAAGGCATACTGATCATCGAGTTTGTCTGAGAATCCAGGTGTCTCGAGGGCCTGGTATAGGCCGTGGATATCTTCGCACGATGTAACGCTCGATCAGTCTGGACTCGGGAGAGGATTAATTGTTACTATACCGATATCGGCCTGTAATCGGCAGAAGTAGTAGGATTAGGGACCTTCGGAACAGGTCTAGGCCTAATCCTCGCAATTTTCCATTGTACAGGAATATATGACGGTGGTTGATGGAAAGATTACCGGGGTACACAAATGAGTTATTATATGTGAGGCCACTGGTGCCAACAGGCGCAGAAACCATGCCGGCATACACTGGCGTAAACCAGTCTTGTAGTCAAGACCTTAAACCTCAAGACCAAGACCTTGAACCTCGAGACCAAGACCAAGACTTTGAACCTCGAGACCAAGACCAAGACTTTGAACCTCGAGACCAAGACCAAGACTTTGAACCTCAAGACCGAGACCAAGACCAAAAAAATCTCATTCAGCCCAAGACTTCTTTTCCTTAAAAAAATTTTCAAGTCGCTAATTTAATGAAAACGTGAGTCTTTTATTTTATTCAGGCAAATTAACTTAAACCGCAGACTGCAGAGAATTCCGATTTCGTATTTACAAAGTTCTTCATGCAAAATGTTATTCCGAATGCCTTTTGTATTTTATAAAACCAATTCGCTCAGAATTTTTTTTACCAAGACGTGTCTTGTGGGGCCTCATAAAAATTCTGCCATGTGAAAAATACGTTCTACAGGTGCTGAAGTCGCTGGCACACACAGTAGCTTTTCAAGCACTGGATTTAAATGTAAAATTGTGAGCCTTTTTGAAATCCTCCCATGGTTTATCAGACCGTCTGGCTCAGAAACAGTCTCGGCAGGGCTTCGATCCAGACACAGCATAACTTAGTTGCTGCTGTCGATGGGTTTCCTGACTAACAAGACTTGCATCCGTCCGTAGGTATTTGTCGTAGGATATATGATGCAAACAGGCTTGATACATTTTTAAATTCTTGAGTTTTGTTAAGTGACTGTTCATATTGACTACCGGGTCTTGGTCTTGGTCTTGCGAGACCAAGACCATGACCTTGAACCTCAAGACCAAGACCAAGACTTTGAACCTCAAGACCAAGACCAAGACTTTTGGTCTCAAGACCAAGACCAAGACTTTTTAAAACGAACTCGAGTGCACTCGAGACCAAGACCTTGGTCTCGAGGACAACAAGTCTGGCGTAAACTTGTCCAAAATATTGGGGGCATGGGTCTCGGGTCCAGAAAAACAAGTTTTTTCAATTTGAAAAGTTGGGTTTTTTGTTTGTTGTTTTTGTTTTCGTTTTTATGGTTTTTGTTGTTTTGGTTGTTTTTAAGATTTTCGGATTTCGGATAATAAAAATCATGAAAAATGGCATGAACAAGAGCTCCAACTCATTTAATTCAGTTGCAATTTCCGAAAATTAAAAATCATTAAATCAATGCAATTAAAATAACTTCTACAAAAGAAGAAATTTATTTTTTAAATAAAAACAGATTTTGTGGTTTTCTTTTTCTTTTGGCTTTGTTTAAACTTTTTCACCTCTGAAATGGACAGTCAGCAAAGGCTTCCGGTTTACGTTAATGTGTATGAAATGGGGCGTTTTGTTTACATGTAAATTTGTTTCATATTGAAGATATTAAAGATAAAAATAAATCTTAGTTTCATTATGAATTTCTGATAGTATTTCGAACAGTTCTGTGTCTCTGACTTTCTGTTTCTGAAGAAATTTGTCTATATTGAAACATAATATTTTAATATTTGAAGAAATTCTCCTCTCGATTTTGGGGGGCATTGCCCCGGCTCCTCAATTATTGGGGGGGCACGTGCCCCGGCTGACCCCCCAGAGTCTACGCCTATGCCGCCAATGGAGAATGAATGACTCAAATGTACACAACTTGCTTAAATTGACAGAAGCAAATCATGTAACAATTTTCTAACAGGTGTTTCTAGACTAATTTGACCCTGCTGAAAACGAAAATCGTGGTTAGCAAGCTGGATTTTTAGCGGTTGCATGGAAAAACAAGATGGCGGACAAAATGGTGGCCAAATATCTTCGAATGGCTGTAAGTAAGGTCATGTACGTGATGGAAACATGATTTTAGAGTCTAAATTAACATTTTCGGGGTCAAGGAATGCGACGAAACTAAATATACATATGTAGCACTGCCCAAAAAAAAATGGCGGACAAAATGGCGGCCAAGTATCTTCGAATGGCTTTAAGTAAAGTCATGTATGTGATGGAAACATGATTTTAGAGTCTAAATTAACATTTTCGGGGTCAAGGAATGCGATAGAACTAAAGACACATATGTAGCATTGCCAAAAAACAAAATGGCGGCCAAAATGGCGTCCAAATATCTTCAAATGGCTATACGTAAATCGTGTACATAAAGTCGTGTATATGTTGGAAACATGATTTTATAGTCTAAAGTAACAATTTCCGGATCAAGGAATGCGATGAAACTAAAGACACGTATTTAGCACTGCCAGAAAAACAAAATGGCGGACAAAATGGCGGCCAACTATCTTCGAATGGCTTTAAGTAAAGTCATGTATGTGATGGAAACATGATTTTAGAGTCTAAATTAACATTTTCGGGGTCAAGGAATGCGATGGAACTAAAGACACATATGTAGCACTGCCAAAAAAACAGATGGCAGAATTACTATCCAGAGGCGCTCTTAGCATAGAAGCCCTGGGGAAACAGAAATGCCTTTAGAGACCGCGAGACGATTGAGGAAAACCAGTCATAAGTTTGGCCCTGAGCAGAGAGCGAAGGTCATTTCAGATCGTGAGACCACTAGAGCAAACGCCCAGTGCTGGGCCATGGCAGTTTTAGCCATGAGAACAAAAAGATCAAGCCTATTCATAGAGCGCAGTGAGCGAGAAGAAGATGCAGATAGCGGTTTTCGCAGATAGTTCGAGAGATATTTCGGAGCAGTAGGCTGCTGAGATTTAGAGACAATGAAGAGGATCTTATATCGGATGCGCGCAGCAATAAGGAACCAGCGAAGGACATCAAGCATGTAAGTAGAGATATGGGCAAACCGGGGGAGTCGAGCGATGAGCCTAGCAGAAGCATTTAGGACAGGTTGAAGGGGGAGACGCTGCTTGGGAGACCCATGAGGAGCGAGTTCCAGTAGTCCAAGCGTGAGCAGACCAGTATGAGAATTGTAGAAAAAAGACTGGGGGCTCAAACCTTGATTTATGTGGAGTTGGGGTGTGAATTGAAGACTTAACTATGGGGTCTTAAGAAAGACTAGGGGTTGAACCCCCAACCCCCGACAATTCTCACCCTGGAGCAGACAAATGCGTGAACTATGGTGATAAATACAGAAGGTGAGACGTCTGATGGCCCTGAGACGCCTCAGTTGAAAGAAACAAGAGCGAATCATGTTGGAGATATGATCTGTAAATGTGAGGAGTCAAGTGCGACACCCGAGTCGCGGACGGTGGAAGAGTTGGTGTAAGCAGGGAATTTCTCAGTCAGCAATGGAAAGTTGAGTTTAGCAAGCTGCTGTTTAGTCCAAAACCAGATCAATTGAGTCTAAGGAGTGTTTAGGCAGAGACGGTTAGTCGACATCCAGTAGTGAATGTCAGAGACAAGATGGTCAATGGAGCGAACAAGGGAGAGTTGATCAGTTGACGGACCATGTACAAAAGCCTGAGCATCATCTGCATAAAGATGGCCATTTGCCCCATGTTTAGTAAATAGAGACGGGATATTCAGCAGTGAAAATGCTGTATAGGATGGGACCGAGCACCGAGCCCTGGGGAACACAAAATTCCACCTCTGTCCACCACTGAGTCCTGGTTTCACCAAGGACAACCAGCTGTGAGCGGTCAGAGAGGTATGATTTAAACCAAGAAGAGGAACACCAGATAGGCCACAGGACAGCTCCAGTCGCTGAAGTAGGATCTCATGGTCAACCATGTCAAAGTCAGATGAGACATCAAAAAGCGCCAGGAGAGAAAGATGAGAGTGATCAATAGACAATAGCTATATAAATAGCAGAAAGTAGGGATAAGAGAGCAGTTTCGGTAGAATGGTGGCCCCTGAAGCCAGATTGGGCGGCCGGCAAAAGCTCATGCTTGCTCAAAATAGGGGAGTAGCTGGAGTGAAACTAGTCTCTCGAGGGTCTTTGAGAGGAAAGAAAGATGGGAGATGGGCCGGTAACTTTGACAGGCATTTTGGTCAAGGTTTTGCTTTTTCAAGGTCGGGAAAACAATAGCCCGTTTTTGGGAAGCAGGTAGGTAACCCTCAGAAAGGACCTGTTAAATATATAAACTGGAAATGGAAGTAAATCGTCTAAAATGTTCACCCAAAATGGGGGTCCAGTTCGCATAATTTTTGTTTTATGATCCAATTATTTGACAGAGTTCCGTTTCAAGGATTGAATAAATTCTTCAAAGGTGTCATCCGTATGGGAGAATTGCGGAGGAGGGGCTAATTCGGTTGAAGATCAGCAATCTTCCATGTCCTCATCTGAAGAAAATCCTCAGCAGAAAAGGCAGGAGGACCCACTGAACACGTACCCTGTCCCAGTAGGCCGGAGATTGAGGACCATAGACGTTTTGGGTTGTTTTTATGTTGCTCAACCAGGCCCTCATCGGTCTCGCGTTCCCTAAAGACATTTCTTTTCCCCGGGGCTTCTGTGATATAAGAGCGCCTCTGGATAGTAATTCTGCCATCTGTTTTTTTGGCAGTGCTAAATAATGTTTGAATAATGGAACTTGATAATCGTTGTCAGTGGAGATGGTCGAATAGTGATCATTAAGATCGGCAGCAGTTATAATATGAGTCCAGTGCGTCTGATTTAAGGCGAGCGATCGATCGCTCTCCTTGGTCGCTCGCCTAGCAAAGGTACCGGCGAGCGATTTACCGCTCGCCTAGCCGAAGACTTCTCACCATCGGTGACAGTCGGTCGTCGCTCGCTGAGTTTGAGTTAGACTCCAAGACGATAGATGAACCTGGAGCCAGACCATTATTTTATTTATCTAACTAAGATTACTTCAATTTACTTACTTGCTGGCCACCGAACTAAAATCCCTTAGGCGCATAGTGCGCTATTATTATGACAAAAAATCTGCAGTCGTTCGGAACTGCCAAGTAGGCCCCTATCTGCGTGCTGCATTGATGGTGATGGCGATGGGAGTTAGTAACGGGTTCGCCGAGTCATGCTTCAGTTTTCTCACTTCAATGCTGTCTGATCGAAGGCTGTCTATGGGTCACAGCACAATGGCAGACTTGTTGTTGATTCGTGCAAACCACCTAGCGTGGTTGGAGAAAGAACCTGAAGACTTGATAAACGACACAGTCAACACATACAATGTCATGTTAAGTCGCCGTAAGTTTATTCCCCGTGGCATCGATAGTGAAGCCTGTTCCCAACCACCAGCAAAGGTGGCAGCAATCTCGAGCAGTCTCGGCGCTTCAGACAGCAAGCCTGATGACTTGCTATCCGACTCTGGTGATGCTGAGCCACTTCAGTCTGATGATGATGCCAATGGCAGTTCTGATCATGAAACAGATCATTCAGACTCAAGTGATGACGATTTTGGAGCAGATGACATTGACATGGCAGAAAAAATATTATGGCATGGCCCACAATGCCACCCACTGACAGTGACAGTGATTGAATTTGTCAATGTGTGATGCGAGAACACTAGTGAACTACAGATAATGGTACAGTAAATGTGATTGTTTAATTTGTTGTTATTGTGCAGCTTCCATTAATCATTTTCAGTACTGTTCATAAGAAAATATTGAAATCAGTGATTCACTGGGTTCAATTAGGCCTACTTCTGTCCTGGAATACAGTAATACTGTTAGGCCCTACTGTAGTCATTAATTATAGCCAAGTAGCACGCAAAAACTTATTACAACTATGATGCAGGACCGATAACAGCACTGAATTGAGATAGGCCTACTAGATGATTATTAGGCCTATATGCAGCTATACGCAGGGCCTACTACGTAGGGGGGGAAGGAATCAGACTGCTTCCAATTTGGGCCAGGGGGGGGAAAGTTTCCCCCCCTGGCACAGTCACTAATTTCTAATAATTAGTGACTAATAAAGTGACTAATTACTAATGATTCTTAAAGTATTGTATTGTGATGTATCAGTATTATGGGCCAATCAATATTTGCTGAGGTTACCGTACAGTGTCTAAGCAGTGTTATAGTGTATCATTATTACTTGTTTTTCTTTAGTGTTCTGTGTTCTGCTATTTTTTGTTGATGAAAGATGCAAAAAGTATTTTAAAAATTGAAGAAAAGCAATCACAATCCTGTTGATTTAGAAATTTCCTAAATATGGGACACATGTTAAAATATTGGGCAATATAGGACACTGTTCAGCAAATATATGGGGATTTTAAAGATTGCATTATGAATGCACATTTCTGGTGTAATGCAGCGGTAAAAGGCTCCATCCCCGCCTACTACAGTGTTATCCAGCCGACAATTATTTTGCAGGAATATTTCAAGACCTGGTAATCCCATTTTCACTGCACTACACAACAATAATTGTAGCACTTAAATTTTATGCCATATTTATTACAGCTTGTCCCATAAAATTTTTACAGTGCACTGGGAGCCCTGCAGAAAATAATTCAACAGTTCAGTTGAACTAAAATGTAGTCTTCAAAAGCCAGTTTTCTTGCTCCAAAAAAGTGCTAAGACTCGCCTACGGCAATGTAGAAATCCAAAATTTTTCCGGGGGAGGACCCCCGGACCCCCACTTCAAGGGGAGGGGAGGGGAGGGAGGGGAATGTACAGGAGGGGTAAAGGGGACTGGAGTGGATTGAGTGGGGAATGGGATGGGAGTGGGGAGGTGTAGTGGAGGAAGGGGATGGAAAAAAGGGGGAGGGTTTTACAGTAAGGGGGGATTGCTTCCAGCTTACAGGGGGGGATAGTAGGCCCTGGCTATACGAACGAATACGGTACATAAAATACGCTCTACACAAAAGCTCCCGAGGTCGGCCGCGCATCGCTCGCCTACTCGATCAAGCGCGATCGATTTTCAACCCGCCTACTATTTTCAAATCAGACGCACTGTATGAGTCAGATCAGGCTTATAATGCATGAGTTGTTTGACCCATGCAATCATTGCAATGTTGGTATATTTGTGTTGTTGTTATAGGCCTACCTCTCAAGTTGTGAGATTACTTATTTGTAAAAAATTCGAATTTAAGGTCCGATTTTTCTGGGTGCCAGGCACCCACTGAACTTTCTCTTTGGATGCATTCGCACCCAGAGGCGCCTTTATGCATAGGCGCACTAGGCGCGAGCCTATAGGGCCCCAAATCTCAGGGCTCCCAAACGAATGAAAAAATTTTTTCAATTATAAAAAAGTACATTTTTGAATTCGGAACTGTTTTAAATATAACCTATTTTCTATTTTTTACAATTTAACATTTACATAAAAGTATATATTATTGTAATATGTTTGTACATTCTTCTAAGCTAATAATTGAAATTCATTTTTGTGCGATTGTACCAACATGTTCAGAAGGGCCCCCAAAATGTCTGCGCTTAGGGCCCCAAAAATGTTTGCGCCTAGGGCCCCGTTTTCTGTAAACGTGCCCTCTATTCGCCACCAAGGCTCCCAAGAAGTCGGTGCCTATGGTCCAACGTCGTGTTGCGACCATCGACCTATATTGAGTGGACAGAGCGTAAGCGATTCAAGCTGAAGCCTGGCCTGTTGCGTGAAAAGATGCCAGTGACGTCATGCCTACTCTCGTGTGCGCATGCGCAGTGGGTCGGGTCACTTAACTGTCGATGGCAAAATACTAAGCTTTCGCCAACCATGACGTCAGGCAGAGCTCATTAACATAATAAGCAGGCGTCAGAATCTAGAAAGCAATGTACTGGCCTACGCTATGTCCACGTAATACACGTAGATGGCTGCGACGGTTGAGTTGGATAGGCCTATAGCTCGGTAACTTCGTTTAATATTTTCAAACTGACAATTACGCGGTATGATTACAAATCAGTATGAACGGATGATCACAAGTTATTAAAGGAGTCGAATTTAACTGTATACGGCAGCCATGCAAGGCGCCCGTTACGTCCTACATCTCATTTTAACAACGCGCCATCTCGCGAATGAAAGGCTGAGTGGACCTAACATGGGTTTTCGATTTGTTGTTCACGGACTCACGGTTACCACAGAATAGATAAAGCGTAGCCTTATCTATTCTGTGCGGTTACGATTATTTCTGAATGAAACAGTCCAAAACAATTTGCCACCAATTTCGTGATGGCTTTATTTAAACATTTAAAGGTTTTCAATTGTTTGCATCACAGCATTTCTTGTTATGGGCAAATTTAAGCGTCGCTCTTCTAAAACTGCTCATGGACGACGTCGCTTTCGGATATTCAAAATGCTAATGAAAGCTTGCTGTTTTCAAGCTTACGAATCAGAAGACCCTAAAAGTAAACATAACAAACCGGACTTTGTGAATTTGGCCAAAATTTGTCAAAAAATCAACTTTTTTAATTCTGCAGTGGCTGAATCTCACAGGTTCCTACTTTCAACTTCTTAAATATATATTTTTATAGCTACAAAGTGAGTATTATTACATATTAATTAGTATTCATAGACAGTGGTGTGCTATGTAGTTTGCGTTGATGAGCGATAATAAAGGAATCCCGTTCGCGACTATACGCTTACGTGTCAGGCCGTCAGTATTGGTATTAGTAAACATTTCTGGGGTGCGGTAATCAAGCTACTATCAAACATTTTCAGATAGTATACCCCTACAACTAAACGCTTAGATGAAAATGCACCTTAACAGCAACAAAGCCGGTTGATGGTTATATATAAGAGGTCGTTGGTTGATCGTCCGTAAAGTCGGCTTTTTCTGACCATGGACCTCGTCAGTATCAAGCGTGGCAGCGGGTGTTGCGAAACCGGGGTTTCTAACTATACATGTGGGGAGGGGGATAGAGTAATGGTGACACTCATGGCCAGGAGAGCATTAGATCGCGGTTCGATACCCGTGACCCCCCTCTAGGAGGTGTCAGATATGAGATATAACCTTTCGTTCAATGTTGCCTTTACTCTAGTTCATTTATTCATACTGTAGCGAATTGACTTCTTCAACTCCATCGTAGCATGACTGCGAAAGTTTAGAATAGTGGGTCCTCAACTGACAACTGTGCTGCCCGGGCAGTGGCCAGTTATCCAGAGAAATCGTACATATCTCAATATGTGCAAGAAACACTTTCTACCTTGGTTTCCTATGGAGGAATAGATTCAGCTCATGATTCCCCTACTTCAATGGGCTACAATAGTTGGCACTGCTTCTGCATACATCCAAAGAACTTTTTGTTCCAGTTATGAGTGATACTGGTTGGTTGCCAATCACTACGCTTTTCTGCCTGTGGAGATTTACAGGTTCCTCACTTCTGCACATTGGTGTGAGCTCATCGTGCTTCTCATGCATCAGACCTGGACCAATCTTCCTTTATATATACATACTGTTTCAATTGATTCGGTTCAACATACATTTTCTATTTACCTTAAGTCACATTTGTTAAATTCTCTGAAACAAGCCATCACTGGTATGGGACTGGCATCCTTGCACCCAGAGGCTCAGGCACTAACAGGAGGCGGCCTGTAGGTATGCACTTCGTTTAGAAACCCACCTGTTCAATTGCTAAGAGATTCCTGTGATTATAATTATGGAATAGGCAAGGCGTAAGATTGAAGTTTAATCTGATGTTGACTTTAGAAAGCAGTCGTATGGACTGCAATTTTGCAGTAATTTTGTGATCATCAGCTGTTATTGACCCAATATGTCATGCCACATTTTATTGTGGTGTGCAATGACTGGGATACAATAGACTGACCCAGAAAGGACCAGCAGATTTAATATTAGAGAGCAGTGAGCAGTTTTGGTTTGTGTGAAATTGCTGTGTTAATTTCATTGATCTCTAGTAAAGTTGGAGTGATGTGTAATCCCAGTGCTTTTTTTCTGGGAAAAAAGGTTCCGGAACGGAATAAATATGGGCGGGCTAAAATCCCGAGAGAAACGGGATTGGGGTTAGGAGGGGTCTCAATAAACACTGAAAACAGTTCAATACACAGAAATTAAATTAAAATAACTAAATTATTGTTTAATTATTAAAATAAATAAATGATTTTTTAGTTCCTGAAAAAAGGTGCCGGAACGCGGTTCCGGCGCGTTGCGGCTGAAAAAAAGCACTGTAATCCTACATCATAGGATTTTGTACAGCATTCTTTTCCCAGCTGTCTTTAAAATGCACCAGTTTAGGTCAGATACGTAGCCATGTGTGATGCTCTTTTGTGAGGCTCTCAGTGAAACTTTGGTATTTCGAACTTCCAGTTAATTCAACTAACAGTCAAAGGCCTGGCTACAACCAATGAAACACATACAAATGTAACGCTGTTTATCGAACCTGCTTATATCGAAGTCTCACTTATTGCAAAGGTGCTCTGGCCCTTATTGAACTGTTGACTGCAAGATATATCGAAGTTAAGCCACTCTGCGATACAGTTGGCCTAGTTGTAGCTGACTGATGGGGGACAATCACCAGGTGCTCTGTGTGTCAAATGGTATGATACGAAGACTGATGCACATGGACATCTGGTCACTGGAAGTGGATCAGTCAATTAAGACTAGGCGTTGTCTGATTTCACCTTTATACCTTAGCATCATTTTATTGGCCTAAATCTCAGAGCTTTTGAAAGGCAGGTTGATGATGACGAGGGGTTTTAGCAATAGTTTTTGTGTTTGAAGCATTTGAAGTGGTAGTATCATCAGAAGGTGTACAGAATGTCCTATGGCCCAGTTGGCTACACTGGTTAGAGCATATGAGCTTCATGCACCTCTGTGCATCAGGGTGCCGGCTTCCATGCCGATAGCAGCTTCAGAGATTTTAATATTGGGCTAGCACGGTCCATACACGGGGACTTTAAAAGGCATGACTCCCATTTAAACGGGCAGTGGTGGTCAAGCAGATACAAAAACGTGCACACTTCCATTTGTGTAGAGTTTGTGTAGATAGAGCTTGACATGAATATCTATCTCGCTTATTTCGAACTTTGGATGGATCGAACCATTAACGATTGTCCCTTGTACTTCGATATAACAAAGTTTTTTGCTGTATATAAGTATCTTGAGACATGCTTGTATACAGTGATGATCAGAAACATTTAGAAAGTAGCCTTCAAAGGCAATAGTTTGTATTGAAAGTAGTGCCTACAACAAATATTTGAAGGCTATTAATGAAGTAAATGTTTTTTTATTTTAGGCTTCAAACACTTTTTCATTATCCATTCTATGCATATTATTACATATATAAAACACAAGGAAAACATTTTGTGCAACTTAACACCAGCCTTTCTGAAACACTGGTCTGTTTTTGCTGATGGGGCAAACATTATTTGTACAAATAAATGCAAGAGCTTTTGTAAAAGTTTATGGCATATTGTAACTGTGGTAATTTCAGCATGGTATCATGTGATGCTAATGTCATCCATAGAGTAGAGTAGCAATGTTTATATATAGTTGGACCCACAGTACTGAGGAGTGTAGTTGAAAACTGTCTAGCAATTTTTTGTAACTCTGAAATTTGAGCAAGAACTCTAGATTCTAATTTTGGAAATGGCTGAAGAATTTATAGTACTGATGTTAATATTTTAGGACAACCTTTTGCATCATCATCATTATTGGCCAAACCTACACTAACCTCAGATGGCTTTACAACAGTCTGGAGGATATTATATCCGGTCACCTCTGGCTCGAGCTGTTTATAACAGATTATTGGAAGATCAGTTTGAACAGACACAAGATCATTCCCATGTAGGTGGACTTTCTTTCATGTAATTTATTTATGTTTATTGCTGTTTGTATTTTATCTTTTTATTTAAACAATTGTTATGTTGACCATGCCTGGATCAGAGTTATGCCACATAGTCCTTCAGATTGCTTATTTACTTAAACTTGCTTTCTTTTTAGTGTTTCCAAAATGTAGATATTTATTTATTATTATTATTAAATCATTATTATTATGGTTTCTTGCTGACATCTCCACATTCAGAAAATCAAGTTCCACGCCGCTGCCTCCGTTAAGAAGACGATGGGTATCGACAGGTTTGTTCTTTGGCTCCGGGCAGCTTTGACGTGGCGCCTTGGAAAGCCACTGCGTTGAACCGCTGCACCATCACCGATAGGCTCTTGAATAGGAAGTTTGTTTCGCAGGAGTCATCGGTGGTTTTCGACAGCCGGCGACCAATTTCAGATAGAAAGGCGAGGCCCTCTCTGTTAAGGGGACCGAAGATTTCCACAGCTACAGGTATGAAGATGTATCTCTTCTGTAGTTCAGAGTATTTGATGTGCTTTCTCGCAGTAGCCACCTCCGCCGCCCCTCCTGCCGCGGCCGCCGTTTCTGTGATGTAAGAGGCGGCCACCGTGTCCACCACCGTCGCATCCCACAATAAGGACAGCCCGCCGCTCCACGGTATTAGGGTCTGGCCATCCGGTCTCTTACCATCCGACCTGGATAGGCCGGACGGCTCCTTGACTGCCGGGGTGCCGGCTCTGTTGAGGCTGCGTTGGATGAGGTCATTGACGTTGCTGTGTCTAGCTTGTCGGCCAAACCCCAGTGAGCACGACAGTCCATGCGCGCCTCTTGACGAGACTTAGGCGCCGCATGCGCATCTGTGCGGTTCGCAGATTGTCAGACCTAATCGAAGGCCGACCGCCACCCTCATGGTCTCGTCATCCAGTCTGAGAAGCGATCGGGAGGGCGTGTAGCCAGTCCGAGGTGTGCGGTGACTGCGAGGCCTTCAGTCTCGCCTGGTCGTAGGGGTCAAGCAGTTTATCATCGAGCGCCGAGAGGGTTGCGTGTAGTAGCGGACCGTCCCAGTGTGCCTGTCCGCGACCGGGCGTGACCGTCGGGATCGGGACCCCAGAAAGCTGAAGCCAGGTAGTCTTCGCCGAGTCATGTGCCGCGTCAGGGGTCACCGAGGTAGTACCCAAGATGAGGAACTGGGTTTGGAAGGTGCCCGCGGCCGAAGCCAAGAAGGCGGGAAGTGCCAGCGAGGACACCCTCCTTACTCCCAATCCCCCCATCCTAATCGGAGGATTGAGACCATTGGTCGTCATTCATCGAGACGTTAAGCATCCGGCCGACTCCTGTCCGTAGCAGCTTATCATAAACCTTATTATTATTATTATTATTATTATTATTATTATTATTATTATTATTATTATTATTATTATTATTATTATTATAAAGGAATGAATGGTTGTACTCCAAAGTGACTCAGTTAATGTGAGGACAGTGCTACACATACCTGTGAGAATATTGTTTATGAGAGTTCCGGTATATGCAAATTACACTTTACTTGCCATACTTTACCTTACCTTATCTTACGTTACTGTACTCTACCGTAACCATGCTTTGAAATTGTTGAGTTGCTTTTATGTTTACCAGATTGATTATATACTTTTGAAATGCAGTGGTACTCTGTTGATGCGAAATGCTTGCCCAGCGAGATCCAACAGCGCTTTGTCCAGTTCAACGAAGATGAGGAGACTAAGCTCTTCTTGGAGTCCTGTTCCGAGAAATCAGACTGGCTCTTTATGCAGTTATATCACTCACTCATGAAGTTGTTTCTGTCGTGGGTGATGAATAAAACTTCCATTAATGGGTATGTAAGGGTTTAGTGACTTTTATCCTTGCTTAGATACAAATATTTGTAGTGTATATAGTCAGCTGTCCTGTAGTATATCAGTGGCTGGTTCAACGAATGGCTACAGTATTTATAATCTTTCTGATGTAAGGACTGTATCTGTAGAGACGAGTTAAGTTTGTGGTTCTTGACCTTGGAGTGGTTATACCCTGACTTGTAATTAGACTTCATGTTCTGTTTGTGACCTGTAGCTATATAATCATTCACATGTTTGCTTATACTAATTAAACTCTGTTTTTCTGTTGCTCCACTTTTCATTTCGTATTTTGTTACTAGCAGCGCTAACAATTTTCACCTTTTGTAACTAGGAGCATATAACATCATCAGATGGGGAAGCCACTGCATACAGAACTGGTATTAGCTTATATTAGCTGGTATTTAAATGATTCAGTGTTAGTTATTTCTTGCATAGGTATAAAGAGCTGTATTTGCAAGACTTTAGCTTCAGTCATGACAGTCTCTTGGGAGATTGTTTTCCAACTTTGGGCCATTTAAGGCCAGCTCTTCCTGTTATATACAGTAATGTTGCTAAGTTGCTAGGTTAGACGCTAAGGGAGAATTTATAATTTGTCAGCTATATCCGGTGATTTAACTGGAAGTATGTTTGTTGGCAGTCTTCTTAGACGAGGATCGATGTTTGTCTTGTCGCAACAACAATTCCATTGCCTGTTGTCAATTGAAGACGCCAGCTGGAAAAGAGGCCGACTGCTTGATCTTGGTAATTCATACTTATACTAGGGAGTTAAACTAATTAAGGATATGGGATAGTCCTTTATCACTTCTGCAAAAATTACCTACTTTGAACCCCTCTCGCTCCCATCTGCATTTGTCCAACTTTGGCATTACCCTCTCTGGCCCTCTTTGTGGACATTTTCACTCCAGTGGAGTGCTATTGTGCACATTAGTCTACTTTGTTGATCTTTTAGGGCTACCTGCAATGGGGTCGGATACTCTGATACTGCTGCCTTTTGCAAAGGGACTAATCAGATCCAATAGCTCTGTCTGACTAAAGTTCTTGTTTAAGGCACTGGCTCTACTGAAATAACTATGTATTGAATATAAATATGGATGTCCCACATTGGGCAAATCCCTCCCAATTTTTCCACTTTTGGGTGATCCCTCACTCCCCATCTTTCTGGGTGTCCATTATGGACAATCCTATCTTTTTGCTTATTGATTTTAAGATTGTCATCCTTCAGCGGAGATTTTAACACAGCCTGACTCGGTATCCTTTTAACATGTATTGATTCTTGAGTTAAACTTGTGTACAAATTCTATTAAAAGTGAGCTTGTTTATTAACTCTTTTAATGTGTCAAACGTAATATTACGTTTTAGCAGGATTTTCACAGAATGTGTCAAACGTAATATTACGTTTTTGGTAGTCTGTGCGATCCATACATACATACACACATACATACATGCATACATACATATATACATATATACATACATACATACATACATACCTACATACATACGTACGTACGTACATACACACATACATACATGCATACATACATACACACACATACATACATACATGCATACATACATACACATACATACATGCATTAGGGTGTTTTTATGATGCACATGATTTTTTTAACTCAAAGATCTTTTAACGGCCAGTTCGAATTATCATGCCAATTAGCGTATAAACGCCATATCCGAAATTATATCGCGATAGCTGAACATTTAGGACTGGCGCAAGGCGACCGAAATTAGGAACCCGGTGACCTGTCTCGGTTTGGCCAAAATTTTAGACGTTACGATGTCTGTTCTTCGTGTTTTCGATCTTCAACATAATTATAGTAATTAATTAAGCTATTGTGGTTTTCTAGAGGAGACACCTGGTGCTACATCAATAGCATGGTATTTAACGCGAGTGGCTGTCTCCCTTGGTAAGAGTATGTGTTTGATCCCCGAATGAGCTTGTGCCAATCAGATAATGTCGTGGTTTCCGATCGGAGCAATCTGTCTACAACAATAATTCCCTCGCCCATGACAATATCGTGCAAGCATGGCGGTAGCGACGGAGGTTTCTCTGTTGGCAACATCATCTGAGGAAGAGGCGTCATCAAATAGCTCAGAAAGAGAACCAGAACCTTCAACGTCAGCTGGACCACCAAAGCGGCGAAAGGGAACAATCTCTGTAGTTACCCGTGATGTTGCAGCAGCTCTAGATCGTACCAAAACCAGCAGCAGGAATGCCTCTCACATTTTCTCTGCTCTCGCTGCATCCAATCTATATGCAGCACCAGCAGGTGAGCTGATCATCAGTCCTTCTGCTATCCATCGAGCAAGGAAGGATAACCGTGCAGCCCTAGCAGCTGAGATTCGTCAATCTTTCGATCCGAAGGTTCCCCTTACTATCCACTGGGACGGCAAGATCATGCCAGATTTTACAGAAACTGGACGAGTGTGCGTTGATCATCTTCCAAAAATGGTATCTGGTAAGGATGTGACCAAACTATTGGCCATCCCCAAACTCTAATCCGGGACTGCTGCCTTCATGGCAGATGCGTGTTTGGCCGAGATCAGAAGTTGGGGATTGGAAGACAGAATCGTGGCCATGCGTTTCGACACAACGGCGAGTAACACGGGTTGCAAGGGCGGCGTATGCATCAAGCTGGAAACGGAATTAGGAAAAGACCTCTTGAACCTTACCTGTCGACATCATGTTTCTGAAATTGTTCTGGAAAATGTATTTTCACTGCATGATTCTATAAGGTCTCCAAAATTGGAACTCTTCAGTCATTTCCGTGACTTCTGGCCGCAAATCGATCAGACCAAGTATCGCACAGCAATGGAGGATAAAGACGCAGCACAAAGAGTCAAAGAAATTCGAGAGAATGTCATCACCTTCGCACTGCAGCAACTGAATGCTGAATACCACAGAGACTACTACGAAGAGCTACTAGAACTAACAGTCATTTTCCTAGGAGGAATTCAACCGAAAAGAATAAAGTTCAGGTACCCAGGGGCATTTCACCGCGCGCGTTGGATGGCACGTGCGGTTTATGCAATCAAGATGTGGCTTTTCAGATAGCAGTTTCCCATTCAACAACATCAGAGGGCATCTCGACAATCTTACTCTCAAAAGATGTGGAATCATCTACTTCGAGTTTCACTTTTTGTGACCACAACCTACGTGGAGTACTGGTTCACCTGTACATCACCCAATGAAGCCCCAAGGAACGATCTTAAATTCTTGAAGGCAATCCATACTTACCCAGACAAGGAAGTCTCACAGGTAGCCCTAACAGCATTTTCCCGACACCTTTGGTATTTGTCGGAGACCTTGGTTGGCCTCAGCCTTTTTGACGATTCAGTCACCTTCGATGAAAAACAGCGCATGGTCTAAAATATGCGCAACAATCAGGGATCCGACGAACCTCCAAAGAGGCTTCCTCCCATTTATGATCCATCTACAAAAGCGCTATCCGATTTTTTTACCACTTCTACCATCAAACTTTTCCAGCTCCTCAAATTCGATTACGCTTTTCTTGATCGAGATCCACAACAATGGGAGTCAGAGCATTCGTTCAATGAGGCGAAAGACATTATATCCGCCCTAAGAGTGACGAACGATTTAGCGGAGAGAGGAGTGGCTCTAATGCAGTCCTTCAATGAAGCCCTGGTTCGAAATGAGGAAGAGAAACAATATGTTCTTCAAATGGTTGAATACCATTGAAAAAGATTCCCAAAAGCACTAAAGGGACTAGGTAATGACAAATAACTGAAGGTTCTTGGTTTCCTTTTGCCTTATTTTTTATGTTTAAGTGTTGAAATTGTTTGGATCTTCGAGAATTACAATGTATTACATTGTTTTCTAAGTGGTAATTTTTCCCGGGCTTTGCGCCAGTTCTAAATCTCTTTTGATTTTCATCTAATTTGGCAAATGTTAATGTTTCTCAAGGTGGAACACAAAAACAAACTGGCCGATATTAATTTTGAAACTTCAAATTATAGACACACCCTAACATGCATACATACATATATACATACATACATACATACATACACACATACATACTTGCATACATAAATACATACACATACATACATACATACATACATACATACATACACACACATACATACGTACATGCATACATACATACATACATGCATACATACATACATACATACATACATATATACATACATACGTACATACATACATACATACATACATACATACACACATACATACATACATATATAAATTCATACATACATACACACATAATTAAACTTAGAAGCGGGATCAACGATTAAAATGTCACTTAAACTAGAAGTAGGATCAAGGAAAGTCATAGTAGACGAAATGTCGGTAGAAATAAAAGCGTTAACAAAAGGCGCCGAATTGACCGGCGCCGAATTGACCGGCACCGAATTGACCATGCGCCGAATTGACCAGCGCCGAATTGACCGCGCCCAATTGACCGGTCACCGCCAAACCCCATTGACAGCTGGGAGTCTAACATGTTAGCTATACCAGTAAGCCAATACAAACATGATTACGCTTTCGATATTTATTTCTATTTACAGTATGCCATACGTAATATTACTGTGATCATATTAAATTACACAACATCTCATAAATTGCCAAAATATTTCTTTATCCTTTAAACAGTTAAAAATACTGGGTAAGTATTCTAACTTTTTCTGTAGAGTTTTTCTTGGTTACTGGTAGGTTTCTTGGCTGCAGCATATTCTAACCAAACATTCTTCTAGTTTCTTGTAAAAGCCCCTAAACAGGAAAATGCTTTACCACTATCAATAAATGGCTTACAGTTATAAGCTAACGGTGTTGGACAGAGGATTAGGTTATCAGAGTGAGGGTGTTTCATGGGTGTTGATTTCTATGGAAAAGAGGACACTTGGCCTACCCAGTTCTACCAATGTGTAGGTTGAGGGGACGCAAGTGGTTTTCCCATCCAATATTTTGCATATTTCACGCACGAGTTGGCAATGCATCGCTTACTTAATTAACCGCTTAACTACCACATCTTCAGTGCCCAGCAGAAAATGTCTTTGTGCCAGAATAATCCGGCTCAAACACAGTGATTCTGGTATACATGTACTTTTTGTCTACATAATTTTTTATTGGCAACTCCCAGTCTGACAGCTAAGGATCAGCATGGGGCATCAGTAAGAAGAAATGGCAAGATGTAAACTTATTGCTGAGGTGTCTTATGTGCCATTTTTCAATGTGATTGAGATTGCAACTTTCTGCAGCAGGAATTGCACTGGTTGCTGATGTCCAAACAAACTGAGTTTAAGATCTTAATACTTATGTGTAATTGCCTTGTGGGCTGTGCTTCATTTAACTTAAGCTTGTGTGTCTCAGTCTCATCTATTCATGACTAGAGATTTCTTCACTATGCTGCACAAGTTGACCTGGTTGTTCCCCGGCCCAAATTTCCACAGTACAGCATAGAAGGCTGTGGTTAGTCGAACTTTCTGGTGCAGGTTTCCTACAACCCTACAACATTAGCTCCTTGGTCTTTTTGAACGTCTAATCTGCAAGCGCTTGAAAAGCCTGTTTTTTATCATTAGGTCAGGAGCGCTACTGACGAGTTTCTGAAGAGGTGCTAATTACAATTACAGTTGGTGACTGTAATCTTGGTAGTGATGTGATATACCTGATGACTGAAAAATTGTTTTGCATAATTGCTGAACTGATGTTATTGCTGAATTGTCTTGATTTTTTCATTTGGTTATGGGAGTGTCTTTTGGGTTTTGTTGTTTTTCTAGCCAGAATGAAAGAATCCACCTATTGTTTTGCATAAATTTGTCTGAAGTAAATTTTGCATAAAGTTTTCCATACTTCAGAAGTTCAGACATAATCATTAAAACTTTTTACGTACAATTGTACATCACTAGGTTTACTTTCAAAATTCTCACATTTCTGGGTTTTATTGGCATGGTGCCCAAATTTCTGACCTGCTGCAGTCAAGCGGTTAATTATGTTGCTCTGTATTATACTGTACTAGCATATAAAATGGAGGGTAAAATTCCACAGTTTAACAGCTAAACTAATTTTGTAAGGAGGGAACTTGAGAGTGGAGAGGGATAGATTTGTCTTGACATAATGTTGGGATGATGCATGATTTCTTCACTGGGTGTTGGTCTTATTGTACAAGTGAACTGAGTTCTGGAGGTCATTTGTTTTGGTAGGTGCTGGGGATGGTATGGTAACAAAAAAGATGGCACCGTATTTTGATGAGGTCTTTGTGACTGAACTTTCAACTACAATGCGATGGCGGTTACAAGAACATGGCTTCAAGTAAGTCAGATGATAAGTTTGGGTTTGGCCTTGTGGCTCAGAGATTGTCATTTTCTTGCTTTAGCTGTTGGTTTCTTATCATCTGAATGCCTGGCCAATTACTTGTGATCTGGGGAAAGGCACTGGCATTATTTAATGTGTAATTGTATGCATGGTATCATGCATAAACTTCTAATATAATTGTTATTAAAGAACTTCTGAATACCTGAACATTTTTTTTGCTGTCAAAGGGCTTAATTCAAAATTAGGCTATTGCTTTTATGGAAACCCATAAAAACATTAATTTCATTGAGTGTTATACAAAAGTTGTCATCAAGAACAAGACATAAGCTGATTTCTTGACAGAAGTACAGGAGTCCAACTCACTCAGATTAAACTTGGGGCAAAACAGAAAATGTAGAGTGAGAAAAATTTTCTGCAAATAATTTTATAACTATGTTAAAATGACCTAAACCTGTGAGAATGAAAAGTAGACATTCATAGAATATTGCCTACATACATCATCTATCAATTTTTTTATTTGCACAGCTAAATTTGCTAATGGTAACTTGGTGGGATAATGAGATGTACCGGGATATATCATGTATCAACTTGGCAAATGAGCTAAATATAAAAAATTTAAATATAAAATCCGACTGTTTCATCCGAGTGAAATGAAGAAAGTACCATAGTACCAATCATTATGAAGCAATACTTTCTTCTGTCAAATTTATTTTAGATTTTGCCAAATTTTGGACTATGTAGTTCAACTATTTTTCGTTTCTGTAGTACTTATTTTTTTCATTTTAGAGTACTTGAAATCGACGAGTGGTTCGACAATACAACTGCAAAATATGATGTTATTAGTTGTCTGAATCTGCTTGATCGGTGTGATCGGCCGATTGAGTTGCTCGAGCAGATTCGGTCAATGCTTAGACCTGGTTCAGGTCGCCTTCTCTTGGCCATTGTTCTGCCTTTCAGTCCTTATGTTGAGATGGGTAAGCACACAAAGCGATTATAAAACATTGGAGATGTTTGACTGCATAATGCACTACTTCTGAATGCAGTATTTGCAACGTATCGGTCTCATTTCTTGTGCAAAATATTATGTGGTTCCGTGTAAGACAGTAATAGTGAAATACCAAGTGTACCACATGGTAATGGTAAAGCCTGTAAAAGATAGCCTAAGTACCAGTGTTGGCACCACACATTTTTTGTAACCAGGGCGTAGCCACCCTAAGCCCGCGCAGTTATACTAGGTAACCAGTGCAGGGGACGATTTTGCCCCGAACAAATTCTGAGTAGGGCAAAAATTCTGGCAGGGCAACGACCAGGGCAAAGGCTTATTTACCAGGGCATTTGCCCTGGCTCGCACTGGTGTAGTGCCGCCACTGCCTAATACATGAATTTATTCCTCTTTAAAACCTAAGAATATGATGGGAAATCCTGGGAATGCTTTTAGCATTTGGTTATTTGTTTCTAAGGAGGTACAGGATATATTCAGGATATTTATATATAGCCTTTTATAACAATAATAATAATTGCATGAGTGGCATAATTTTAATAACTGCATAATTTAGAACAAAGTGATTGCATTGGTTTCACAGTTTTCGTATTGATACACTAGGATAACAAGTATGTCAAATACCATGCATGATTGCATGAGACGAGACGAAGAATTTACTCCATTTGATATGCTGTAAATTGCTTAAAACAAAAAATACAATCATGTTTCTTAGCATGGCCAACTGAACCAAGCCCGGTCTGAAAATCTAATAAAAATGTAATTTGTCAGAAAATCTAATAAAAAATTTAATATGTTTAAGATGTTTTTAGCAACATGTTTTCTCCATGATCCCAGTTTTCACATTTGGTCTCTTTTCTCAGTCTATGTCCAGCAGATGCAAATGCATAGTCAAAGTTTCAAGAAACTCCTGATGTTTCTGAGTGTTGTAAATATTGAAGAAAATATTTAAAAATCATTCATCTAATACATGTTGCAAGATTTGTTAAAATTCAACCAGTTCTGAGTTAGCCGGTTGGAAGACATTGATCGAATTGAGCCATTTTTACTGTATGTTGTTTTAGAACACCTAAATGTCAGTACAAAAGCATGGGTGGCGATCCTGGGGGGTCGAGGGGGACAAGACCCCCCACCTTTTAGAGTGAGGGGACACACCATACATTTGTCCCCACAAATTTTTAAGAATCACCCAAAAGAGGTTGTAAAATGTTATCGCGCGTGAGCGCGAAGAAAATTTGTAAGAATGAATTTTATCGTGCGTGAGTGCGAAAAAATTTGTTGACCTCTTTTTTCACCAGTTCAGGTCAAAACTCTTTCTTTGACCAGATCATTTCTAAAGTGTCCCCCGACCTGTCAAACAAGATCGCCGCCACTGTACAAAAGTATTGTAATTTTGTAATTGTAACTGTAATACAGCATTTATATAGCACCTCTTAAGATCTTAGAAGCGCTGTATAAATGACTATCAGCCAGATAACAAAAGATGCGTTTAGAGGTCTGAAGAATGCAATGTTCAAGAGTTAGAAGCAAACCAGATATTCAGATAATTATATTTGTTGCTGCAGGTGTTGATGGTCATCAACCAAGGCAGTTTCTGAACATAAGAGGTTCTACATTTGAGCAACAGGTGCAGAGTATGGTTCAGGATGTCCTGAATCCATTGGGATTCCTAGTGGAACGTTTCTCACGACTGCCTTATCTGTGTGAAGGAGATCTGCATCATTCATTCTATCAACTTTCTGACGCTGTCTTTGTCTTAAAAGTGCATTAACGATTTACTTCTTACTGCTGTGATATTAATGATGACTGTAGCGATAATAATGGCAGAATAACGTCTGCATAAATCTACATGTGTCAGTTAAGGCTTGGCTCAGATAATTTTATTTACATTGTGCTGAATATCATCTCAAGAGTTCTGCTGGCTCCGCTGTGTGCCTATTTGTGAAATATATTAAATATGATTTATTGTTTGTATTCTTAAAACAGCAGACTTGCAAAACTGTCAAAGTACTGCATCGCAGTTATTTAGCAATTCAGAGTACTTCGTCATTAAATATTTATTATTTATCATTCTGAGAAGGTTATTGTCTAAGAAAGTCAGATCAGTTGTTATAGTGCTTCAAGTTTCCACAAACTTTTAGCATATCTCCATTACATTTAGTAAGAGCTTTGATATTTTTGTCTTCCAATGGACATATTTGCTACAAAGGGGTGTATGCTGATCAGATTCTGAAGAAGTTTCAGTTGTAATTTCTTAACTTTCTTCTCTAGTATCTGGTGGCATGCATTACTCAATTTCACTTTCTTATTTTTGTGTGTATTTATGACAGATTTAGACATATCTGCTTCCCTACAAGATTTGGTCCAGTAATTGCGATATCGTTGACATGTTTGATTTTCAGACCATCAACTTCAGGCATATTTACAGAGGCTTAAGTGTTATAATTAAATAGGAGTCTTTGTTTTTCATACCTAATTAATATGATTAGTATAATGTACTTGATATTGTGGTTGATGGAACAAAGTTTGAAAAAATTACTTGAAGTTGATACATTAAAATGTCATATTTAATAACCATAACTTGTGCTGAAAATATTTTAGCTAAAAATTAATCTGCAGTAGACCTAATGGCCTATACCGTTTAGCTTTGCCTGGGATGCTAGAAAACGACAATCCTCGTTTTAAAACTTTGTGCCATAATCAATGGCTACAAAAAAGGACGGCATGCTATCTAATTTTAAGGTTGACTAAAATATTAAGTCGTAATCATAATCTGCAAATTTCTAAAACGTCACTCAAAAGCTAAGTGCAGGTACCAGCTTATTCACAAGCGCTGGGTCAAGTCAGAGGGGTTGTCCAACAGATAGTCAAAAGGTCAGAGTCTGGTTACCAGGAGGTCAGAGAAGGTAGAGAGTTGCTAAGGTGGGTGTCATTTAGGTTGAGAATTGAAAGGCAAAGGATGAAGTGAGTGTGAATTCTTGAACAGGTCAGACCAGTTTTGAGTGGAAAGCCCGAGGGGTGGTACATAGGAGTCGGTGTGGGAATTGTATAAACAGACCGGGGGTGGGGGGGTTGAACATTTTATCCGTATCTTGCAAACTGATGTCAATAAAATCTGAATGCTGCTGATTTCAACGATAGCAGTTTTGCAAATCAGACTTGAATCAAAGTCATTCTTTTGTTGAGAAACTTAAAAATGCATACATGATACACCATGGAAATTTCTTCTCTTTTTCAGACTCAGAGTCAAATAATGCTAAATCACACTAGAACTGAGGCGGTCGTTTCCAACCCCCTCAGTTGTTCTAGTGTGCAATGAAGAAGTGTGGGGTCCTAAGAAAGACTAGGGGTTTGAACCACTCCTGACAATTCCCACCCTGATAGGAGTGTGAGACAGATGATGGTGGTGATTGGCAATGATTATGGAGGAATCGAAAATTTGCGGAATTCAGAGGGAAGATCATTAGAGACACATGGTGCAGTGTGGGATATAGATTCCTTGGTTGTAGGCCTATCAGAGTAAGTCTTATATGCTTGGAGTGTAGTTGGTGTAAATAAATGAGTAAGTAACCGTATAGTGTAGTGATGATAACTATGTTACGATGTGAAGTATTTGAAGTTCCTTAGTAATATCTTTACAAATTTCTTCTAATCATCGGCATCCGAAGGGGGCAAATTTGCCCCCTGGACTTTGAAAATTGTCTGGTTTTCTGTGTTTATTATCTATGCAAGAACGTCAGTTTGCCCCCTAGAAAAATGTTACCCCCCACCCCCAGAAAATGTTGCCCCCTAGAAAAATTCCTGTGGAAGCCCATGCTTCTAATTACTATTAATAGTAATAACCTCTGGTTAATTATATCACTGCATACGATCGAAAGACACCTCTGTTATGGGACTGTACTCAACAAGCCATGGCTATATCCCGATCGAAGATCATGTGTACTTGACTGGTGATGGATACTGAATATATGTACGTGTAGGCTATACATATATAATTATGTGACACGCTAGGAGAAAAGGTACCAAAATTGGTGTGTGCATGATTTAGGAGCATGGGTAATTTTTCACAATTTAATCGGGATTTCCCATTTGCGAGCCTCTACTAAGTCTAAATAATACTATGGAACCAAAATTATATTGTTATTTTTTTAGTAAGTAGGGCCTATACTACCTGTTTCTCGTAAATGAGTTCTTGGGACAGGAGAAATGCAGCGTACCTTGACGATTACCATAGATGGTTATGAATCTAGCGTACGCATAGATCTATATCTATGAGCGTACGATTTCCTCATTTACGCATGCGCTCTGTGTGTGTTCCGGTGGTGAGTCGCCTGCTCGTCAGTCAGTCTGTTCGTTCGTATGTCCGTCTGTAGCTAATCTCCGAGGAACTATAAGATACGGATCGCCAGAATGTCATACGATCTAAGTAAACAACTGAACTAAATACTATTCAATGTCTAGTTCGATTTCTGTCGAATACTTTGTTTATGTGTGTTGTTGCGTAGTGTAACGTAACGCCCACTGTTTTGATCCTGTGCACACCCGTCAGTTGTCGGTCTAGTTCCGGGTTGTTTTGGTTACGAAGATGACGCTTTCAGGAAAATTAGTTAAGCGGAACCAAATCTTTTAACGTAATTTGTATAGTTGTAACTGTAACCGAACATTTATATAGCGCCACTCGTATCAGCGGCGCTCTCGACCCGCGTCAGTGCGAGCACCGGCAAAAAGAAAGGTTTTCAAACATCTACGGAACTGAAAAGGAGAGAAGTCAAGAATCTGTTGGCGGAGGAACTGGGGAAGATTGTTCCAGGCTGAAGGACCCACATAGGCAAAGCTCCTGGATTGGGTCGTGCATACGTGGAACAACCGTAAGGCCACCAGCTGAGGATTGCCTCCCATAATTCTGCAGTCTTCTGTGAAAGCTGCATGAAATGAAAGTTGATAGGATTTGTGCTTGTGGCATTTAAGTTGTGCATTGAATGCCGACGCTGAACCAGCTAGAGCCGAATCAAGAAATCATGAACGTAGGACTAGTGCATACTACTTCTTGTCAGGGCATTCGTAGGCACACTCGTTGAACGTCATTTAACAGAATCAATTTATGAGTAGAATAACAATATATTACTGCAGACAAGATGCCCTGGATGACATCCAAATTTGCTGCTTCAAAGATTTTATTCCAATTGCAACAGTTGCTTGTCTGCTTATGTAATGTATGATGGGTATAGTTGTCCAAATTTGGATTGCAAGTTATCATAAATCTTAGTGCACTGAAACATTAGCAGATTGGTGTCAATAAATTAAATTTTATGTGTTGATCCAAGTGCCTAATTGTTAGGGCATAACCGAAATCCGGATTGGTAAACCGATTTTGCCGATTTTTGGACTATCTGGAATTATCCGGATCTGGATTGTCTAACCCGCCAATTAATAACCGTTGTTTTTTCAATCTACCCTGCATCTCCTGCAGGCGGCCGGGGCTGGCGACCATTAGGCCTGTCAATCAGTGAAGAAATATGTTGTGGTATAGGGAGGGGGTTACTGAATGGCTGTTAATCCATCCTTCTGCGCCTGTAGCTGATGCCATGTCATCAGCCAATGATGACTAACTTGGAATTAGGCCTTAGTGCATAGATTTAAGAACATACGTTATTATTAATCGGAATCGGCAAATAATGACCTATACTATCTGGTATCCAGAACCAACAAAAAATCAATATGAGTTATGCCGGACTGATAGTACATTTTAATGGGTGTACACACCTATGTGTATATATTTATGTATACATGCATATATGTACAAACTGTCCTGCTCTACTAAATCATTTACAACCGTTTGTTGTTACTACTTCACAATCTGCATTCTGTATGTTATCATTATTTACCTTATTATTATTATTACTTTTATTATTATTACTATCACATAGGTGCTAATTAAATAATAAACACATGCATTGAGTAATAATCAAGAAAGAGGGGCCAAGGTTAGTATAAGGCAGTGCTGCACAGTGTCCAGTCCACGGGCCACCTCCAGCCCACGATGAGTCATGTGGCCCGCGATGTCCAAAAGGAAAAGCACTGACATTTAAGTCTACAGTGACTTGCGCATTGTGGTCATTGGAAAAACTATCGGTATTGTAGTAATATTATAGAAGTACTAAGAGTCCTCTTTCTTTATAACTCTTTAGGTTTACTTTTATATGTGTTCTACTGCACTTTTTGTCTTCATAAATTTTGGCATGTATTCATCTGAACTAAGCCGAGTCGTCGCACATGTTTGGCCCCCAAAGGATTTAAGAAATCATTTAATGGCCCTTGGCCAAAAAAGGTTGTGTACCACTGGTATAAGGTATTAGCTTTTCTTGGTTCCTATACTTGTTGATACAGTACTTGTTGATACATGACTGTAACAGTACTGTTTTGTACAATAAACAAATTCAAAAATTCCAAATTTTTATGTATGTTCATGTATGTGTGCTTGTATATGTATGTATGTATGTATGTATGTATGTATGTATGTATGTATGTATGTATGTATGTATGTATATGAGCATTTTATAGTACCTTTAAAGATCCTCTGAAAGGTGTTAAATGGCTTGTGCCTCAGAGGAGGCAGGGAGGAAGTAGGACAGGCCCTTAGCCAGAAATACAGAGTAGCCCATCCAAAAGCATTCGAAGTCGTGACAGTCCCACGCTGTGAGCATACGAAGTTGCGACTGCCGGAAGTCCTGCCGCCATATGGGTCCGACTGCAATGCCCAGGCTATGTTGTTTACAGAGCCTAATACCCGTGCTCCTTACAGAACTGTCATCTGAACGCTCGCAGTGGCTAGGGAGAAGAAGCTGGATGGTGCTGGAGGAGAATCATGAATGCACAATTTATACCAGTCCAAAATAATTTTCACCTGTCCAAAGGACAGGTGGCTGGCTAAGGGCCTGAAGGAGGGTTAAGAACCAGTTGTGAGTCGAGAATATCTTGAAGGAAGGAGGGTTAAGAACCATTTGTGAATGGAGAATATCTTTGGATGAAGGCCTGATGGTCTATGGACCCATTAAGGCCGTTGGAATTGCGGTGTCTCCCCTGGGACTCGTCCACCTCTTTCTTCTCTGCTCTTAAGGCTGTTCTCTTTCACCGAGGCTGGGCTGAGAATACCTTGAAGGGGGTGCTATATAAATGTCTAGTTGATTGATTGATTGACTAATTAAAAATTGCTGTCTAAGGTGAAAACCTTAAAGTGAAGTGTTTGCTTTCTAACTAATTAAGTAACTGAATTCGTACACATTCTTCTGATATGATAATTGCATGAATGTTTTTTTATTGCTAGTTAGAACTTTGCAATAATCCTATTAACTACTGTCAATACTAAAAAACCTCTTGTAAATTTATAAGATTTTTTATGATGATCATACTGTAAGTACTTGTAAAAAGCCATAAGTGACTGAAGTAGGAACTGTTAGAGTGTTGTCAAATATGTCTTCTTCTTGGGACTTACTTTTGAGTTATTCGAGTTGGAATAAAGTGGAAAGATAGTGGCAGGTGAAAACCACTATCCACCTGGTTGTGAAAGCATTTACAGTGGCATTTTCCTTATCAAGGAAATGCTTGTAGGACTTCTCTTGCAGTTACTGAGATTGTTTTGTTGATCTGCTGCAGAGGCCACTTTTGCTAGTCTGCCACGGACGACGAGAGGAGTGCCAATCGTCCTTGGAGGAGACCCAAAGGGAAAGAATTTCCTCTATACAAATGGCAGCAGCGTCATCATCAGGGATATAGCTGTAAGTGCTTGGCAGTCTGTGTATTGTTGTTTGTAAGACCCCATGTAGACTATCGTGTGATGAAGTCTGATGAGTTAAAGGCACTTTGCATAAATTATAATTTAAAAGTAATTCTGCACAACAAAATGCATCAGCATATCTGTGTGGCAGTATTTTACTGCTTTTTCTAATCATTTGTTGAAGCACTGATTTTGTTTATCTAGAATCCGTCAATTGCCGATGTCTATACGGAGCACTCTCAGCCAACAACTGTTGCCAAGTATTCACCCAGTGGCTTCTACATTGCATCCGCAGGTTAATTAAATCTGTCTTTGTTGTACGTGGTAGAGAATTTCTTTTCATGAAATTCTATTTTTTTGGACCCTCATGGATCTTTACTGGAGCTGTCTAACAGATTGTGCAGTTACAATCTGTGGTTGTGAAGTGCCTTTTGCTTTCCATTTCTCCCTCTTGGTCTTCTCCTACTTTCCTCTGTCTAGGGTTATGGCTACTAGCCTCCACCATTCAAGCTTTGTGTTCTTTCTGTCCCGATCTCCCCCTCTAGACGTTGTCCCCAATCTCCCCTCTCTAAACTTTCCCTTTTTTGTTTCCTCCTTCCTTCCCCCTCTCTCTGTTTGTTTGTCTGTCTCACTCTTTCTCTCTCTCTCTCATTTGTGTCACTTCCCATTTCATTTCTATGGCAGCCTTACCTGACTTTGTATTTTTTTTGTAAACTCTTACTAAAGATATTGTCTTTAGATTGTATTGAGTGTTTAATGACATATTATGGCTGCCTCATTTACTTTATGTAGATATAAGTACTAATTAAGTAATAAACACGTATAATGAATAATAATCAAGAAAGAGGAGCCAAAGTTAGTATAAGATGTTAGCTTTTCTTGGCTCCTGTTGCACAGTACTTGTTGATACATAAATGTACCTGTATGCTTGTTTGTGCAATAAACAAATTCCTAACATTTATTTATGTTCATGTATGTGTGCTTTTATATATATGTTTGTTTGTTTGTTTGTGTGTGTGTGTGTGTGTGTGTGTGTGTGTGTGTGTGTGTGTGTGTGTGTGTGTGTGTGTGTGTGTGTGTGTGTGTGTGTGTGTGTGTGTGTGTGTGTGTGTGTGTGTGTGTGTGTTTGTTTGTTTTTACAATGCTGTGTCATAATGCAGATAATTTGCCTTTCTTTAGCCCAGCTTGAAACTGGCACCACAGAGGAAGAGTTGGATATACATTATCTGTAGATTGTGTGTTGTTAAGTGCAAAATCACTATGAGCAAAAATGGTGACTTACAGGTGGAACTATAATTAATCTGTTGTTATTGATAATAATGACATTTGTTGAACCATGTTTAATAGTTTGTGTTCGAATTTGTGAAACAATATCAATTAGGAAACTTGAAATTCTTTACATCTTAGCCTGTATTGTAATAAAAGCTTGAATTTGCTGATCAATGAACAAATTAGTGTAATTTCATTTGCATGCGTCGCAACTGACTGCCAGCTGCTGTTGTCTGTAAGCCTGTTATTATACAAACTTCAATTTTTCTGCAGATATTACTGGCAAAGTAAGAATCTGGGACACAACCCAGAAAGAACATGTCTTGAAGAATGAATATCAACCACTTGGTGGAGTAATCAAGGATCTAGCTTGGTCTGGGGACAATCAACGCATAGTTGTTGTTGGAGAAGGACGGGAAAAGTATGTGTGCCTCTTTCTATTTACTAATACTGTCATCAGCGTCTTCGTAATCATTATAATACTGTCTGCCACGAATTAAAACTTTTGAAAAACTCATTTTTGTTTTATGTTATATTTATAGAAACAGTAATTTTGATGAACTAGACATAGTATGTTTGATCTTGGAGTTGTCCTAGACCATGATCTCTCCTTGACTGATCATGTTTTACAGTGTCTACCGCTCATGTTTTTACCACCTCTGCCAGCTCCGTACCATCCGCCGTTTCCTGTTCTTTTATGCTGTTACTAGTTTAATTCATGCCTCTATCAGCACTGGAGTGGACTTTGGTAATATTGTCTTTGCTGGACTTTAGCTAACATTTCGAGGCTCCAGTCTGTTCTGAATGCTGCTGCCAGTCTTATTAGAGGCGTCTCAAGGTTTGGCCATATAGCTTCCTTTATGCAAGACACTGCATTGGATCCCCATCCAGTAGCATATTCAGTTTAAGATTCTGACCGTTTTGCATAATCGTCTTGTTGGCTGTGCTCCTTCATACCTTAGGGACTTCTACATTTCAATCGCCTTGGTCCTGGGTCATGGCACTCTTTGATCAGCTGCCCATGGACTCCTGACTGTCCCTCATATGCATACTGCTACAGCTCAGTCCAGAAGCTTTGCCTATGTTCGACCTACGAGCGGGAATCGTCCTTCTTGAGAGCTGCAGCTTGAACTCCTCAGTTTATCCCTTCCTCAGTTCTGCAAGTGCCTGCAGTCGGTATTATTTGACAGTGAGCTCACTGGTGCATGTTGGGGCACCGCTGATGAGTTATTCTTGAAGAGGTGCTTTATAAATGTCAGATCACATTTACAATTACCCGCTTACTATAATATCAATACAAAACCTTGCTAAGACTCCACAGGAGGTAGTAAAATAAACGCCCGGAAAACTACACATATGTTAAAGGAAATGGTAGGACCGTATGTTATTTTTATTTCAAAATGTCTATTTAATGTTTACAGTTAAATTAACTGAAATGCTTAAGTTTTCTTTTCAGTATTTACATTTAGTCATTTTATAGTTTACCCCATCAGATTCTGATACACAAGTTTGCCAGGATAGAACATGATAGTAATAACAAAGCCAGTAATTACATTAAAAGTTTCTGATTGTTTCTTACAGGTTTGGTCATGTATTCATGGCTGACACTGGTGCTTCTGTGGGTGAAATTATGGGACAGAGTAAGCCCATAAACTCGGTGGATTTTCGAGGAGACAGACCCTTTCGAATAGTCACTGCTAGTGAGGATAACACACTTGCCTTCTTTCATGGACCACCGTTCAAATTTCAGTTCACTATACAGGTAAAATTCTTTTCTAATTATTATTGCTTACGCAGCAATTGAATGAACTTCTCTGACTTTCTGAAGCAGAGATTTTATGCAATTTCGATTTGACCCAAGTTGAAGAAATTGGATTACAGTACCAAAATGAAGAGTTCTATTTAGTGCAAGTTGGAATATTTTAATGCAACACATGTAAAAGTTGATTAAGTTAGCAGAATTTCAACATATTGTAGATGGTATTCTGCATTTATTCTGAGTGTTTGAACTTGAACAGAAATGTCAGTGTCCACATATGCTAATTAGCTTTTGTCAGTTTAAGCCTTTGAAGTACCAGTGACTCCTAGCCATATTTCAGTACTCTTATCTATATACGGTACCCATAGTGTTTGTCTTAGTGTTAAAAGCTCTAATATATGATATCATTAGGTACTTAGCCCAGAGTGAATTTTTAAATTTAGATTTAATTAAATACCAGTATGCATAACCATAACCATATATATATATTATACATGTATATAGATCTGTTTATTTCTGCTGGTATCTGGTGTGTACATATGAATATACGCGTCTGTGTGGGTCATTATGTATGCATCTCTGTTTTTATTTATATAGCATTTCTTTAAAAACCTGTAATAGACACTGAAATATCATTTTGATTTCAAACGTTGCAGATTGAGATAGGTGGACAAAAGCAAGTGAAATACTGTTGTTTATGCAAAAATCTGTGCCAAATTTTATGCCAACACTTGGTTTCTACTAGATGATTTGAATTAATTTTATATGTCCTGTTCTGTGGTACCTCTGTGCTTTTGGTAAAAATTGTGTCATGGACATTTTGTTTTTCCAAAGAGTGACCTCTTCTGTTGCACATAATGAGGTCCTCTGAAGCCTGCATGAAAAATGAGTGATATCGTCCTGTTGGGCATAGTCTCTACATTAGGTGCATGGTAATTAGTTATACTAGGGCCAATTATGAATAATTGTAGTATGCTGTTAGCTGATGGTAGCGGAACTGTTTAACATCTTGGCTTTCTGTGGCTGATAGTGTGTCTGTAAATGAGACTGCTGTTATTTGCAGGATCATTCACGTTTTGTAAATTCTGTTCGCTACTCTCCAAATGGCGAATTGTTTGCGTCAGGAGGAGCAGAAGGAAAGGTCAGTGGCAGTATTGATGAAATAGTTGTCAGACTCAAAGTCATGACATCCTCCTCATCCTCATTACTGCTGTAATTCTCCTCTCAAAGTTTCAGGTCTGTTGAGGGGTCCTTCTGACATTCTTGTGAATGCCCATCTGTGGTGTTGCATAGATATTCACTCACCTCTCTCTTTGCGTCTAAGTTGTCGGTCGTTCTGTGTCTCTCTCTCTCTCTTGTTTTTGTTTAAACCAGCATTGTTTCAGTGGTCTGATAAGCCAGAGTGAAACAGAACATTCTACAAATCTATCTGAAAAGCTTATGCGAAGACAACTTCTTGAATCTTAGGAAGTCATAATACAAAATGAAAAACACACAGGCATCAGTGATATAGATCCAATAACTGGCCTCAGAACGTTTCTTAACCCTAGTAACTGTTTCTACAGAAACTATGTTGCGTTGAACTCTTTTTTGAATTAATGTGACACAATTTGAATTTTGCATCAGATTAATTCTGAATTCATTGCTTCTTTCGGTTGTGACTGCATGTTTGCTGTTGTTGTTGTTTCTGGATGTTCTTATTCTATTCTGTGCTGTTCGTAGGCCTTCTTGTATGATGGAAAATCAGGAGAGAAGAAGGTAGAGCTGGGAAATCCAGCCCACAAAATGGGCATCTATGGCGTAAGTGAATTTTAATTTTTCAACAGAGGTTAATCGCTGACATTTCATGATTTTTAATGCATTGGTAATTTAGAGAAATTTCTATGTTCTGAGTTTTATTAGCACTAGTTTACTGTATTACTTTGTATTCATAACCATTTCTAAAAAAATTTATATTTTGAACCGGGTGTGATACACTGCATGAAATTAACCAGGAGAACAACAGAGGTGTAAGTGAACGCTTCAGAGGAAACTTTGGATATGTCTCTATTTGTCTTGCGACAGTTGATTGATTTGGGTTACATATGCGCATTTTAGCACTTTGTTTAGCCACAGATATTTGTCTTCATCATAAGAGATTTTCTGAGCACTGTATCTGAGTCATAAGCACTTCTGACAAGATATTTTTATGCTGCTGACTCTATAACAGTGTAGAGTATTATCAAGATTTAAAATCAGTCCTTATAAATAGACCCTCTTGACCGCCGCTAGTAGTCACTTCATACGATGTATGTTGTTTGACAGGTGTGCTTCAGTCCTGATAACAAGCAGGTGCTGACTGTGTCTGGAGATAAGACGGCCAAAATCTGGGACGCAGAGACGGCTTCTGTTGTCCAGTCAGTTGTATTTCACTGATTTATCACTTCCATTTCTGTTAGAGTTCAGTGTGACTGACAACTAAGATAGAGCAAGTCTTTTGATCTGCTTGTGCAAGTTCCAGCTAATGCTTGTGTTGATGGCATCATCAAGCACCACTGTGATTACAACTACTGAATGTTTCATAGTGAGCCACTGGCCTTCACACAATTTGCCCTTTAAAATTTACTTCTACTTAAAAACCAACAAAATCAGAGTGGCAGTGTTATTCAGAATAGCTTTAGTTTAACTTTGGTTGTTGTCTTGAATTAAATGAATTTCATTATTGGAATTCGAGTTACAGTGAATGGATGTCTATATCTATATTCCATGGTCAGTGTGTCAAGATGCCTGTAAGCAAATACAGGTAGGCTTTGGTGATAACTATTGCATGTACTTTGCCTTTGGTAAGTAAGTAAGTACGTAAGTAAGTAAGTATTCTCTTTATTAAACCAGCTGCCTGGCCACACTCTGGTGTACATCCATCTAAAAAACAATTAGTGCTACTGATGTCGGATGACTGTGATAATTGCTGTATCTGATTTTTTTTCTGTTTACAGGGAGTACAGTTTGGGAAATCAGGTGGATGATATGCAGGTTGGATGTCTTTGGCAGGGAGATCATATTCTGACTGTCTCTCTGTCTGGCTTCATCAATTACCTAGACAAATCGAACACCGCAAAGCCTTACAGAGTTATCAAGGTGAACAACCACAACGTTGTAAAGATTTTTATTTTTTTTAAGTTTTATTATTAGCACGTCAAGTAGTTTATTGCAGTTGTAACACATGTGAGAGCAACTATAAAAGTTTCATTTTGAAACAACCTTCAGTTGACGCCTTGTGTGTTATGATAGTGTTGCTGTAGAAATCTCTAAGCTAGATTAGATTAGAATGAAGTAGAATAGAATACTGAGAGAGTAAAACATACAGAGATAAATTACAAGATCAAATAATTTATAAACAATAACTGCAATAAGAGAAAGAAATCATAAGTAGAAAAGCTTGAAGAGTTTCTATATAAACTGTCTGCTAACTGTCAGTTATATGTAAGTTATTTAGCGATCAGAATTTTTTTTTTTAAATTTGAATTTGCGCTACCATATATGTCAAATGTTATTAAGAACAGAAACTTCTTCAGTAAGGAAAACACTGCACAGTAAACCAGAAGAACCACCAGTGGCAGACCCACACGCACGCACACACACATGTGGTCACTCCAAACATTTGCATCGCTCCTCTTCTGAGACAAGAATTACCTGGCTTCAGACGTCATATATGCGATCCGTTTGTTCTTTAAGAAGATATAATAATTCTTTCGAAACTACATTGTTCTTGAGGCGTACTTTGGAAACAGACCTAGTTCTTAATGACATTTAACATATATAGGCCAACGCAGAGAGTGCCTCTGATTATTCTTGTTTTTTGAACAGTGTTATATAAATGTCGATTGTAAGTCCAGTTACAAATTAAACTGTTATTTGACAAAAAGTTTGCATTGTTAAGCTTCACATTTAACAAATACGCTCCTCTGTTAGCTTTTTGTGATATTTCTCAGAAGACCAGATTCTGAAAACTGCTGAAATTTCTTGCTGTTAATAAGATGCTTAAATTTTTTTTCTGAAGCACTACCCTTAGTTTAAAACTTGCTGTATGGAATTTATGAATAATTGCTTGTCATTTTACCTGTGTATGATTGAAGTGTTATGTTGTTAGGGACACAACAAGCCAATAACGGGATTGGCTTTGACAGACGATAGACAGACAATGTTTACGGCCAGTTCCGATGGAAATGTCTGTATCCTTTTATTCAGTATCAGTTGTAGCGTAGGACATCCATATTGCAGACTTTTCTTGAGAATAAGTACAGAACATCCTCAGAAGTCTACAGATCATCTATGCACTTGTGTAAAATGTTAGCTGCGTTTATGATGCATGTGACTACGTATTGAAGTGTTTATATCCCAAGAACATTTTCTTTCTGGTTTTGTGTTCATAGAAAGGTGATGTGGTTAAACTGGATATTTATATACAGGTCACTAAAGGCTTTCTGTTCTATTATAGTGTATTAAGTTACTTATGTGTGATCCATCTGCACAAAACCAGTTGTAAGTCCAGTCCGACTTACGACTGGTTTTGTGCAGATGGATCATAGATGACCTTAAGCATTCACAGGCTGTTGTTTCTCCACTTCGTCAATATTTTTGTTAACTGCTGAATGGTGTGTGCATTCTACTTTGATGGGATGGGATAAAGGTAGACAATACTAATAATCATTCAGTTCTAATGTCAATAAAGGCAATAGCAGCAGTAAGATTAATAGTACCTGCTTGTAGTAAAATAACGATGAAATCGATAAAATCTTTTCTGCAGGTATTGCAGAGTCCTTGGCCATGAAGGGAACTACATTAGTGAATTTTTCTTTAGGAATAGTGACCCTCTGTCATAGTTATGTTCTGACTGAGATGTTGGTTAGATGCCTTAAGGAATTGCTACAGGTCGTTGGACTGTGAGTTCTGGTGACAGTGACATGGTTCCAGGCAAAGGTCATAGCAACCAGGTGCAGGATATGACAGCAGTTCATGATCAACTCGTCACCGTTGGCATGGACGACATGGTGATGTTTAGCCAACTAGATTCAATCGCTGAGTCTGGGTAAGTGAGCCTTATATTCACTCATCCGTATGCCCTCCATCTTAGATGTGAGCTGGAGGTTGTTGTAAGAGATGAACAATTGCTGAATTTTTAGTATTGAGTGGCCTTCTTATAATTTTTCTTTCTCTGTATTTGAATTTTGAAAACTGCTCAGCTTCACTTTCTGAGTGGTCTACTGTTCTTTGTCTTCTGTTTTATCAGTGTATTTCATGGGATAAATTGGTAAAATAACTGTAACAGCTTTTGAAGTTACCAGCCAATGCATATAAGACAATTGATCTCAGTTCAGCAAAGTCTGATTATGATATGATTAATTGTAGTAGATATCCATTTAGCTGGCATATTCTGTATGAAGCCCTTGCCCCCAAAGGAACTTTCAGATTGTAAATATGAAAATAGTTTTACTGTGCCATTCCCTAAATAAATAATATTAGTCCACAAGAGTCATGTTTGGAGAGGATCATGCTTTCTATTCTGTGTGTTAAGGATATGGATTAGGCAGGGGTCGAAGTGGGAAACAAGAGGTGCCGGTATGGCAACAAGAACCATTCCCCTCCGGCCATAGCGGTATGGATTTTCGCCTGGAGAAGGTCTGGTATGTTTTCAGCCTGCCAGGAGAGGTGCCGGTATGGCATACCGTTTCATACCGTCCCACTTCGAGCACTGGGATTAGGAAGTAATGCATTTGGACTTTTATGGTGCTGCCACTTACTCAACTATACCAAGTTACCATCAGACAAGATTGCCCTGAGCCACTTACAGAATTAATGCATAAGAAGCAGGTGTTGTTATGATTTTCAAATTCATTTGATTAAGTATTATGGATTGGTCTTGCTCTTTAAGCAATCAGTCTGTAATGACAGTGTGCATACTTGAAGAGTTTTTGGACAAGGGAAGGCAGGAGTGATGTCATGGAGTTTGAAATTAAACTGAATAAGAAGTTGTCTTGGCTGTTTTTATCAGAAATAGATGGAACTGTAAGGGAACAAATAATTTATTACAAGCGTCTGTTGAGCATTAGACTTAGTTTTAATTGAAATAACTGCAAATGAAAACTAAGCAAATGTTGTTTTGTGATGCTTATGTAGGTACCAGAAGCAGATTAAGCTTCCTTCACAGCCAAAAGGAGTTGCAGCCAACAAGGGACTGGCCATTGTCGCTTGTGTTGGAGAGGTGATTGTTGATCACGGTCTAAAGCAGCGTTTCCCAAAGTGGGTTCCGCGGAACCCAAGGGTTCCGCGAGGTGATCCCAGGGGTTCCGCGAAAAATTGTAATTTAACAGAATTTTCATTGAGATATTTCATTGGAATAAAATATTCGAAGCAGTTTTTTAAAAAATACACAAAAAGTTTTATAAAAGTTTAAAACTGCCGTCAGTCGTCTCTTTTGTATGTTAACCCCATTGAGCGAAAATCCGGACTTTCGATCCCCTTTAGCTATCCAGTAATTATATAGAATTATAGATTGTAGAGGTCACTGCAGGGACCTATGTACATAGGTTAGAGCTGTAAACTTGTGATAATAGGGACGTAGTCATCTTTGTTATCGTTACCTCGACGAAACGAATCCGAAAATGATTTTTAAAAGTACAACTGAGTCTGATAATCGTATAACAGTATTAGCAGTTAAATTTTTTTATTTGCTGGTATGAAAATCTGACATAGAGCATTGGCTCAAGGAGGGAAATTTAAGGGTTCTGAGCCTATGTTCAAACTAGTACTAGTTTGTGGACTGTTTTCCAACCTTGTATGCGTTTTTAGTTGAAATGGACTGTTCTCGTTGAAAAATTGCAGGTCATATTCACGACCTGGAAGTAAACTTGGTTAAATACTTTCCTCCCACGAAGGGTGATATTAATTGGATTCGAAACCCATTTAAAGTAGCCGAAAACCAGCAAACTTTTGTAATAAAGGTTATGAACTTCTTATTGAGATAACGTCGGACTCGCAAGAACTTTCCGTGGCCAATTAAAGAATACCCCACTGTCGTGAAATGTTGTGTGATTCTGCCACTTGCCATAACGCATTTGTGCGAAACTGAATTCTCATAGTAGGCTATACTGCAACAAAAAACCAAATATAGAAATTGACTAAATGCTGCACCTGTCATAAGAATTCAGCTTTCTAGCGTTAAACCAAATATAAAAAATTGGAACGAGAAAAACAAAATCACTGTACACATTATTAAAACTTCATGTACTCCCTATATTGTGCTCCATAAGTCTGGGTCTTAAAAACTGTACACTTTAACATTTGACATAAGAGAATATAAATTGTTTTTACAAACTCCTTATATGGGTGTATGTTTAGTTAGGCTTATATTAGTATCATGCTTCTCATGCGCTACGTATGCCTCAATACGCTTAGTTCAGGTTGGGGTTCCGCCATGATTTTAAAAGGTGACAAGGGTTCCGTGGCCGAAAAAGTTTGGGAAACGCTGGTCTAAAGCTTTTCATTGTTTAAACGATTTCTGCAAGTGTGTCTTTAACCACAATATTCTGTACTCGCATGGTAGGAGAGATGATGTCTGAAGTTGACCATGAGGGAACCCACCAGACCAGTCTACTTGCTTATCACCCATTTAATATGCTAGATCAGATTCATCAGCTTATGCTGTGGTACTTCGAGGAAACCTACTGATCATGGACAATGCCTTCTTGTCGTATTTACCCTGAAACATACCCCAGAGCTAACCCTATTTTCATTGAGTCATGAATCGAAGACTGTTTGCTGTAGGCTAATGACAATGATGTTAATGTTGAGATTAAGACCCAGGTTTACTAGATGAGAAACCAAGGTGGAGGTATTGTCCCAGAGAACATTTTGAACCAGTCTGTCAGTTAATTGTCTGCTTCTTATTCCTCCTAGTGCAGCATTTTATCTTGATGTGGCAGGCTGTAGTCAATCATGTACCACATACTATGATTTACTGATCTGTGTTGTTTTCATTCAGGTTGTCGTAATTCGTGATGGGTCCATTGTGAATTCCCAGAAGGCACCCTATGGGCCACAGTGTGTTGCCATCAAGTCTGATGCTAGTGAAGTGGCAGTTGGTGGTGGTGAGGTGAGAGACGTACTTAGAGTTTCATCTCTTCCCACTCATCTTTGATGGGGCACTGTATAGATGCACTGATTAACTAAAATAAATAAAACCCTGTGTAGTTGCTCAACTGCAACACGTCTTGATGCTGTGGACTTGTAATTATTTTCCTGACCTTACCACATACCGACTTTTCAACATGAGCGTACATAGATGACTTGTTATATTAAAATTAAGATTTCACAATGTTGCAGCTGTTTGGTATAGGTATATTTTTGTTACTGTGCATGTTTAAAACTGTTTATTATGTATGAACACTGTTTTGAGCTCTCTTTTTTATTTACGTTATATACGATTTAATATTTTAGTAGAGTATAATCAAAATTGGGATTTCAGTTATTATTCCGCGACCCGGTAACCAATGACTCGTGGGGCGTCAACAGGCTGTGGGCCACAGTTTCAGTAGAACCTGCACTACATGACAGTCAACCATCTTTCTCAGTCTCTGTTTTCCTAAGTGTAACAAACGAATTTGACAAACATAACGAGAAACCTTTGACAACCTATTGAGCAAACACTGCCATGTCTTGTTTTATTCTGAGGTAGTGTTTCACTGCATATTTTTCTTCTATGCCAAATAGACCTAGCATTTGGGAAGAATGATGCTTAAATTTAATTAATTTGTTTAGGACAACAAAGTTCACATCTACGGTTTATCAGGTAACAATTTGAATGAGAAGAAGACGTTGGATCACAACGGAGCACTTACGGATCTGAAGTATTCACCTGATGGCACTTACCTCGCTGCATGTGATACCTATCGTAAGGTCCTCCTCTACCAGCTGCCAGACTACACTGTAAGCTTTCCATGCATTCTTTTCTGCCATTTGTTTAAGATGACAATGATGCAGGATTATAATTATATTAATAATTTGTGATGCCTTCTAATTAAATTTTATTCAGCTGTCCAAAATTGACTTGCCCTGCTTCCGTGACGCATGTTTCTCCACTGTGTGATCTGGCTGTGACTTTAGACCAGGAATTAACACTTTAATGACAAGAGTGTACTAAAAACGGCTGGGAATCCAATGCAGTTTGTCGTTAAAGTGTGGTTTTCAAAGCATGTGAAGAATGAATGTCAAAACATGCTTTTTTCATCTGTGTAAGATTCGTACATCACTCATAATGACTCAAGCTGCTATGATTCTGATACATGGTTTCATATGTACCAGGGTTGAGTATTAGCATACAGGCTTGACTCTTTTCTGTATTAATCAATTACAGTCTGTTGTGAATTCTGCGGATCGGCTAACTGCTGGTATACCCAGGTTTGGACATGTCTGTGAGCACCTGCATTGGTTACCTATGTGAAAACGCATTGAGTTTAAGATCAAACTGCTTATGCAGGCTGTACTCCATCTTATCATAAAGAGCTATGCATCTCGGTCTTTTACTCTGCTGCACATGATGCTGGTTTTCCCACCTAGCCAAACTTCCATGCTGTCATCAGCTGCCTTGTAACCTGTGACTTTAGCTTCTTGGTCTTTCTTTGCTTCACTTCTGTAAACGCTTGAAAAGCATTCGTTTCGATTATGATTTTGTGTTGTCAGGTCCAAAGTGCCTCTGATTTGTTTAAATTGTGGTGGTGTGTAAAAATTTGTGATTACAGGAATTGTCTGGAAGCTGAATTATTGTTAGTGGAATGCTTATGTATTAGCATATAACTGCTTCAAGGCCATTAAAGAAATTTTGTGATAGATGATGGTTACCTTACCTGTTACAAAACAGACAGTAGCTGAATGGTATTGTGATTGCTAATGTTGCTGCTGCATGTAGGTTTTGGTGTCTACTGAGTGGGGTTATCATACTGCACGTGTCAACTCCGTGGCCTGGACACCTGACTCCAAACATTTGGCCAGTGGGGCTTTGGATACGCATCTGATCGTGTGGTCTCCAGACAGCAAAACAAAGTATCAGGTTGTCAAGGGTGAGTAAAGAAGAATCTTTGTAATGTCTACAGCTCTTGTAGTTGAATTAAGGCTGTTAATTGAATCATTAAACAGATTTACAGATGAGAGGAGAGTAGCTAGCATTTGTTTCATCTGGTGTGCAAATGACAAAAGTTGAGAATTGTGTGAGAAACACTGATGAATTCTTCTGGGGAATTGAATGGATGTAAGAGTAATAAAAATGGAGCATTCCGGATGTGCAGCTTTGTAGGTTTATAGGGTTGATTGGGGGTGACTAAGAGAGTGAGCTTGACCATCTGTTGATGGTCATTGCTCAATAAGGCACTGGACATTTGTAGGTCACTGTTCAAACTTCGAGATGGTACAACACTGGATTTATTGTGTTGACTGTTGCTCCGAATACTAGTTAACTTGTATTTTGAGCATTCAGTGTTTCAATTCATATTTATTTATAAATTGTGTTGACTGTTGCACTGAGTGCTGACATTTTAGTTTCCAGTGAATGTTCACCTTGAATGTTCACATGTTGCTTTGAGTATTAACTGAGGACTAGTGTTGACTGCTGCACTAAATGGCACTGAATTAAATAATGCCATTCAGCTGTACCAGCATTTATGTTGATTTTTACATTGAATACATAATTTTGTTTTTCTGAATTTGGTAGCTGCTCACCCGATGAGTCAGGTCACTCGAGTGGGCTGGATCGATAATAACACTCTGGTTTCGACCGGCCAGGACAGTTGCCTTCGTCAGTGGAACATCCGACATGCCTGAGGAGAAGCGTGGAAAGTCAGGCACGTATGACAAGTAAGAGGAGGATGTTGGTTGCTGGTACAGACGGTGGGAAAGAAATGATGAAGCAGCTATTGACTATTGTACTCCTCAGCATGCACTCTACTGAAGTTGCTTTTAAACAATAGACTTTAGAGCTCCATTTAGAATGACATGTAGCATAAGAAATTTAGTTAAATTGCAGTCTGGTTATTGCCTTCCCTTGAAAATTGTGTTATTCAGGAATTTTGCACTTTCTATTTAATAATCATGAAATTGTTTTGGGCAGTTGTTCTCATAGTAGTGCATAGTTAACTAAGGAAATAGAAATGCGTGGGTGATCTAGGATGTTGTAGAGCTATTCTCCTGATGTGCTTCTGCTTGCCAAGGCAGCCTCTTGCTAAACGTTTTGTACTCTTTCTCTCATCTACTGAGCACTCCGTCCAGGTCCAAATGATTTTTTTTACCTGGAGGCCATCAAAATTGCACAGAACACAACATGATCTTTCTCTCCTCTGCATTACTCTCCATCTTACCTCACTTTATTACCTTTCTTTGTTTTATGTTCTTCTTAAATTCTTTAATCATACGACAAATGATATTAAAGAAATTTTACAGACAACGAAATGAACAACAGTGCTTTCATAGTTTTTGATTTGGAGTAGCTTTCGGAGGCATCAATTTAACATAACAGAGATAATTACAAAAACACCAATGATTTTTTTATATGTGGTGGCACCACGTATTGTAGGCCATCGTGTGTATCTCAGATACATACATACTACAAGTGCGTATATATGTATCGTGTTATTTTATAGTTTTGAAAAACTTTTCCTGAGTTGTCAATCATCATTTATGAACCCCAGTAATAACAAACTAACTATAATAACAAGTTATAATGGAATTTTTGCAACAAATAACCTGCAGATGGATGTTGGAAGCCAATGCAATAATGTAAGGGCTTAGTTTGGTTTTGATTCATGCTTGCATGCTAGTACTAAGAAGTGTTAATCGGGCCAAAATACAAGAAGCCAACGCCAGCGTGAAAGCACCACTAAGACACATTGAACAAGATAATAATCAATGTTAAATCATCCGAGGTATCAAGTTTTAACTCTTTTAATAATAATTGTTTAAATAACTAAAACAGCCTAGTTTATTGCAATTTGCAACTGTCTGTTATCATGCAATAACTAGCTCTGTCCAACTGTCTGTTATCATGCAATAACTAGCTCTGTCCAACTGTCTGTTATCATGCAATAACTAGCTCTGTGCAATAAGTAGCTCTGTATTGGTGCTGACTGAATTATCCTAGCATATACATGTAATTGCAACTGCTCTCTAGAGAGTAATCTCACAGCTTCTGCACTGACCCTGACCTATTTCCATGCAAGGCAGAGGCAAACCTCTGGAGCAGTGGTGCAGAAGTGCTGTGGACAATCCTTCCAGTGCCAGCCAAAAGTTAACACTGGCCATTTAAATAACAATCCAGTAGGTCTTGCAGTCAAGCAAGGCTAATTTGGCCCCCATGGCCAAAACATCACATTGTACGGCATTAAACTATTGATGAATATGCACCAGTTAGTAGTTAACATGACAGAAAATTATTGTATATGAGGACACAGACAGCTGGTTGCATTCTTTGCACGAGTCTCGTCCCAAAGCCACCAACGTTTAGTCAGTGTACAACTTCTAGTGTTTGGTGACAAAAGCATGACTTGGGTCACAGAGCCATTCACACTGGAATATTATTTATAAAAATTATGAAAAACAATGTAGGACATTTTCAAATATTTTGTAAATGTTTCTCTTAACTAGTAAACCATTACAAAGACAGACTTTTCAGAAACCTTAAATACATAGGCGCTGCCATCATAAAAGCACAGAATGTCAAAAATCTCCAGCGCAAAAGCAACACATGACACGGTATCCGTGGCCTTCACACGAATCCTTTCTAAACATAGGGCAAATTATTTCAACACAACTGATGTTTCAATTATTGACGAAACTGTTGGACAACAGAACTGCCAAAGACCATCCACTCACAGAAACAAAACAGTAACTGCATAACAATCAATTTGCTGCTTATAGTTACAAGTAATGTGCCCTTCACAATCTGCTTTGTCAGTTAATTGTGACGAACTGAGATAGGAGAGATATTAAATTATTTTTCAGATGGGTCTTGTCATGATTTCCAGTCATTGTAATCTCACATGGACTGCAAAGCATTATACCATAACTCTGAGAACTACTGAATTGTTAGTTACCGGTATGTCTAACACTTCCCGACGAGCTGCATTTGTTTTCCAGTCACTTTGAGTACACGCTCGTCGTTGAAGTGTTAATTAAATAACAAGAAACAATTCTGCCAAAGCAATTATGACCTCACGAACATACAACATTCACCAACAATCAATGCAAAATAACTCCGCTGGTAAAGGACGCCTAATTTCAAGTCGGTCACAGATTAAATGAAATAACAACAAATGCAACTCACTAAGCTACTAATGAAACAAGAAAACATACAATACACAACAGAAATTATGGAATACACAAGATATGTAGAAAGAACATCACTTTCTTCAACTTTTTTGCCTTGACAATTTTAGGTTCACCAAACAAAACTTATTGGGCTACTAGTCTCCCCACAGCTTTTCCAGATATTAAAAGTATGTCGAGCCAAGAATACAACCAAAACACAGACTAGCTTTCGATTCCGATATAATTCTTGACTAGGTTTCAACAGAAGAATACTTCTGAACAGGTAAAACCGTTATATTTTGGATATGCATCGACAAGTGACCAGAAACAAGAAATTTTGTAACGTTATGTCTGACCAAAAAACAGCAAATGAAATTGTGACTAGGTCTCTTCAAAAGGTTTTTGAATTATTACCATCTACTTGGGAACTGGAAAATTATAATTATTATGAGGTTAAACAGTATTATTACCCATGAAGTATTACGTATTTTATGCACTAACATGTACACTGTCACAATGCTTCTAAAAAACATGTCGACAATATAAGCCAGCAAACTTTACACTATTACACAAGGTTATTAATAAGTAAAATTATCAAAACTTAGGCAGTAGAGAAGCAGCTGGTACAAAATAAATATGTCAAAACAGGAGAATACATAGATATGCTTACAATTTGTCAATACTGTAAAGCAAATCATCAGATTGTGAGCACAACCCAATGTAAAATGCAAGATACTACTCTAAAAACGTTGATGACGTCTCATTCTGCAGTTGAAAACAAAATCTAGAGTTTAAACAGAAAAATGGCCACGACTTCACGTACAAGCCATCTGTGACCAGTTACATGCAATAACCCTGTTTATACAACATGCAACCCCACAATAGACTTCCAAATGGCATATAAGGCATTAGCAGACTTGGATTGTCATTTGCCATACCATTATTAACTATTGTGGGTTATAACTCATTAACAACAATGCCTCCGACCATCCCCTGAAATCCTCGACATTGGTATCAGCCAAACAACATGAACTGCTTGAATATTTAAACACTTGTTTGAGCCCTTTGTCTTTCATGCCAATGTACAGTCAACAGAACATAACAAGTGATACAGAGACATAACAAAGAAACAAACACAGGAAGATGACAACACACACACACACACACACACACACACACACACACACAGGCAAACACCAACACAGAAACAGGGAGAGGTTCAAGGCAACAGGACCAACTGGAAAGTAAGCAGATTAAAAAACTAACAAAATTACTCTGACGGAGATAATCGGCTGCCTTTCGTATTCTCATCGTCTAACATGTCACAAAGGAGATCATATGTTCCTGATCGCTGCATTCGTGATACACTGGGAGAAGTAGACAGGAACGAAGAAGAAGCTGTCGTAGAAACGGACTTTGCCAAATCGCTACCGGGGTTTACACCACCAGCGCAATCATTGGCAGTGGCCAAGGAGTGGCTGAGAGATCGTTGAAACGCATCAAAAGACGGTGATGATGCCTCAGAAGATTCAGTCATCTGAGAAGATGAAAGTCGCCAGAGAAGCTCCTCTTTATCCATCGACAGACGTTTGTTTGCCTTCGATTCTCGATCGTATCGACGCAACAGCTGTTGATGCTTCTCAGATAACTGCCTTCATTTGACAAAAATATTTCCACAGTACAAATGTAATAATCACTGATTTGTTAGAACATAGTTAACTAAAATAAGATAAGGCCATCATTTAAAGTGGGTGGGAACGCATGGGAACGACGTTACCACTGCTCTCGAAATTCTTTGCTTGCGTTCCCACTGCTCACAATGCAATAATAGAACCATGGTAACACATGCGTTCCAATAAAACTCTTCTTTGGAGTTCCCACTGCTCAACCAAACCACTTTAACCGTTGGATAAGGCCCCAGTAATCCCACAGACTACCACTATATACAGAAAGCTTCACATTCCTCTTTATTAAGATCAACCAGCCTTTCCCATGTGGACCATCTGTGTGCAAGTTTGGCACAAAGTCCATTCTGGGTAAAATTCCCTGTTGTTCCTTTCCCCCCAAGCTATTGGATATTAAAACAATTGCCAATATCAATATCTTTACCCAAGCAGCTTTTCTATACATTCATTTTTCTCATATTATTTGCCATGTAGTGCCAGCATTTGCAATCACATGTAGCTGGGCAACTGCATTTATAGAGAGCCACTAAGCAAGTGTGAAATATCTGGACTTGCTCAAGACAAACTACATAGTACATATAGACCGTTGAATTGAGGTAAAGGAAACTAGTATGGGATAAAGGCATTGATCATTCCTGTTGCATTTAGTACCATTCATTTAGCGCATGATTCATACACTGTTAAAGAAGTGTCAAAAAATTTAATTGCATTCAAATTTAACATAACGTTCTAAATGCCGACCTCTACTAATTACAGTATACTTGATCTCTGCATCAATGCAATGGGGAAAAATGTTTATCAGAGAAATCATCAACAGACCTTTCGTAGTCTGTTCTAATCTTGATGACTGCCTCAAGGTTTTCCACTTTTTGCTGGAATTTCTTAATGGTCTCTTGTGCTAGAGGCAACTCCTCAACCTACAAACCATAACAGACTTTTTACACTGCAGATTAAGGTTAAGTGCAACATTTTACAAAGATTCAATATACATGTAAATGTAAATTCTACCTAGATCGTATTGAACAGTGTTCTTTCAGCTTTGCTGTGCAGGTGCCCTGCTATTTGACATTATAGAACAACTCACCAATGATTAAATTATTTTAATTTAAAAGAAACTATTTACAATGGCTGAATATCATCTACTCTTGTCTTGTGTTTAGCCATCTTCGATCAAAAGGTTGGCCGCACCATGAACCGTCCTTTTTTCTCATATAAATGTGACCAAGTATTTCAACGTTCTTGATTTTATCATCTACTCAAACTTTCTAATTTCACCCTAAAACTGCCAATCTGACTTAAGACTCAAGAGATTTCATATCTTAGTTCTCATCTCATCGCAGCGTTTCCTGAGAATGGATTCCTCTACCACCCACGCAGGTACTGAGGCAGAAAGGCCAGCCCATAGTAAGAAATGCAAGGATGGTGCTATCTAACAGTCACACCATTTCATCCTTGCTGCAGTAGAAACCGCAGCTTGTCTGGCACACCAAGTCACTTTAGTTTGTCCAAAAACTAGGAGGCAACAGGTGACCAACGTGAGACCAGCCATCTGCTCCAGCGCTTATCAATCGCCCTTCAAATTGGAAACTCCCTATCTGTTTTAGGCACCTCGTATTGGAACATTCAGGAGATCAAGCAACCCAGCAAAGACGGCTTATAGATAGTGACCATAATAATAATAATATGCAAAACAAAATAGCAATCCAACCAGTTTAACCAAATAACCTTTCCTTGTGGGTTACAGAACCATTCATTAAAATACCTCCTTACAGCTGAATTGTACAAGACTGACTTAAATGAAGCACAAAATGTTTCACAATGAGAGTCATAGATATTTACATAGTACAATGGATCCCATTCATATGAGCCTGTTACAGGCTGTTTACCTGTCTCTGAAGTTGAAGGTTATGGTGCCTGAGATCGTGCAGTTCTAGATTTCTGAGTTCCAGGACAGCCTTAAGGCTTTCAATCTCCTGAGGCAGGTGTCTGTAAGGCAAGAGGGCCATCTGCAACTTCTGCTCCATTTCCGCCTGGCATGACTCCATATAGGTAACTTCTCTCCTTCGCATTTCTTCACATTCACTTCTCAAACACTCAACTTTCTCCTTCAGAAGAACAAATATCACTACAAGTCAGGCAATTAACCATGCATACGACAATGGCTGCTCTATGGAAATTGTTCTAGGCTATTTCAACAGTCCATTACTGGACATAAATCAACAAAACCCCGGTATTATGGCCTGCTCTTCAACTGTTTAGTGTTCACAGGTATGTGAAAGTCTAGTGGTTAGCACACTGCACTGTCAATCCAGATGTCGGGATTCAAACACCTGCTAGGACAGAAATTTGTTCCAACATTTCTGTTTCATTTGCCATTTCTAGTGAACTAAGCTATTAAATGAGTACACTGACTGTACATTGTTGTTGGGAATATCAGATAGCGAGAGAGTGGACCAGCCACTAGCCTTCACATGCTACTGCAAATTAAACGCTAACACTTCATAACGGCTGCCACTGGGGTTAGTTAAAATGACTGCTTCTTCGTCTTCTTCTTCTTGCAATCTTTAAGATATACTTAAATTGAAGTGAAAATTTTTCCCCATGATCTTTCCTGCATCACTATAAGAGTGGTATAGAATTTAGAAGCTTAGGTTAGATTTATCACTGCGTAATTCTTATAAGAGTTATTCTGTTGCGCACTCTAAAAGCTGGAGATAAGCTGGATGAAAACATACGGAAAGTGATAATTTGATGTGTTGAAAGCGCAACGTGATGTCATCCAGTTGCCGATCCTGTTGATTCTTCAACTCTAAAGACAAACCAACATCAAAAATTTCTGACAAACAAACACAAGGATAGCTAGCCAAGCACACCTTTAAATCATGTAAGAAGCAAATATTCCTAACAGTGTATGAAAGAGTTATTAGCTTATGGGTCAGATTAAATTGGTTAAATGATTAACAAGTTCCATGTTATTTTATTAATGTTCCATACCTTGAAGACTGCTGTCATGCTCAGATTTTTGAGCCTTTAGACTTGACATATGATCTTCTTGATTTTTAGTGAGGACCTGTTCATGAAACTCCTTCAGTTCACTGATCTGAAACAGTTCAAATCACATCAAAGTCTAAAACACTCACCTTGTGCAAAGGCAATTGTCATGAATGCCTTCTCCTAACAATCTAATCTAATCTAATCGTATCTAATATAATCACATCTAATATAATCATATTTAATCAAGAAGTACTGTTACTGGTACCTAATTTAAAGCCACAAACATACTAACCAATGATGAATAATTATTGAATAAGGTACATAAATGGTATACATTGCATCGTATGTTATGTACAACTCAAAATTCAATTCTTGTCGGTTTGAGAAGGAGCATTGAAACAGGAATGGCAGTATTGAAAGACATCATCAAAGATGTCTAACAGCTCTACGCTCAAATCAGTTGTTCAGGTAAACAGAATAACCTGCGAGCATGAGGCTAAAACTCCAGACTAAGGAAAAATTTTTGACTTTCTGATAAAGTCAGTTGCAGTAATTTCAAATTGATGCTAAGATGAGGCACTTGCGTTAACAAACTTTAAAAATTTCTTATAAAAGAATAAGCTAACAATGGTTATATTTAACTGCTCTTAAAGCTAGAGCAACTGATTAGCGTTAGCTAGCTCCTCTTCCCTCTTGCTCAAGATGACATTAGCAACAGCAAAAATACCAGTAATAGAGATAGATAGAACAGTATTAATTTCTTCTGTAAATTAAACCAGTTCAGTAACAGAAATATACGAAATTGTAAAAGTATAATATGCTAATTTGCCCATATTATAGAGAACAGAAAATAACCAGAAAGGTCTCTCATAACTAAAATCCTTGTGCAAGTCAGTGACTAACCTGCTGCTGATGGTGCGCTTCAGTGGCAGCAACCTTCTTGCTGTGATCATTCAATGCTACAAGTATTAGCAACAGCGAAGATAATAACATTTAAAAATCTAATCCATCACATTCCTAACACATTCGTAACAACTGTAGTCTAACATCTGCTTCTCAAGTACCTGCAACTGTGTCGGGACATCGAGCAAGTCTTAAAACCAACTGCTAAGCACCACTGGCTGATGCTTATCAGGAGTTATTGGCACCGAATTGTTCCATCCATCCAGGTGATTGTACTATGGCACCAACAGCCTGGTAATACACACATGGCCATCAGCTTGAGGTACTACATAAATTGGCTGAATTAATGAATGAATTAAATAAATAAAAAGTAAAATTAAATCACTTGAACAATGAACAATTGTCAGGATTCCTGTGTTTCATGCCTCTGACGAACACTGTACTTGTGAATTCAACATATTAGCAAATCCAGTTACATTACAGCAAGTGTATATCTGTCAGTCTCTATTGCAAGGAGTGCCTCTGTCTAGTTTGTCCGTAACAGCAGCTACATAAATTTACCTAAGTAATACAACTCGACACTTGAAGCTAATACCTCTGTGTAAGTTTTCTTCATGCTGCATCTGGAGAGACTCCTTCAAGTCATTCAGTTGAACCTGATGTTCCTGTTTCAATGTCTCTTTTTGTTGCTCCTCTTCCTCTTTCACTGACTGGATCTCATCAATCAGTGCATCTCTTTGCTTCATTAACTCCTCTGAAACAAACCAGAGTTTCATCACAACTCTGTGGAATGACAAATTCACCGAATCGCTGAAGAAGAGGCTGGCTCTTTCACTTAGTTTTTTTGTCATTTTGACACTGCTAAGTTAAGGAACACAATTACATTGTCAAAGTCTTTTGAAATATCATTTCCCCGCTATAGAAAAAGTTAGCACAAAAAGGAAGTTTTAATGCCATTTTGATGACAACGGAATACTTTTCTACATTCTGCAACAAGTACCTACAACAAACGCATTTGTTGTAGTTGTATGTTGCAGTCAGTGGATTCTGACATCGTGCTGACCAAACTTAAAACCTCATATTGTATTGTGAGCAGGTCATTGAAGTGGCTTCGCTCTTTCCTTAATGGGAAGACAATTAGGGTGGTCATCAGTCTGGACAATTCAGTATGGACACTTGTTCAATTTGGTGTCTATCCTTGGGTCATTTCTGTATCCTGTACACTGCCAATTTGACCCAGATTATTTCCACTCTTGGAGCACAGGTTAATCAGTATGCTGATAATGTCCAGCTGTGCTTAATGTGCCACTTGTCTGACACATTGGCTTGTGTATCTATTATGAAAGTCCAGACCTAGATGTCTTTAAATCAGCTCAGACATAATCAGAATAGACAGAAATTACACTGCTGGGCACAAGATACGCACAAGCAAAGATTGACAGGAAACCAACAATGATAGCATTTCCAGTTGTGAACCAAAGCTAGTTGTCCAGGACCTTGGAGTGCTTCTGGATGAGGACCCATTGCAGGTCCTCTTTTTGACAAATGCATCATTAGAGTCATAACGTGAATTTTATCATTCAATGTCACTGCGACTCATCCACTTCTACATTCTTATGTCCCTCGACTATTGTAACTCCATCCTCGCAAGCCTGCTGAAATTCCAGATACGCCTGGTACAACCTTCCATGGATGCATCTTGCGATCTTGGCTTGGCCTCATATAAGTTGACCCCCAACGGTTTGGACTTTTAAAACAGCCACAAATTTAGACTTAAGACACTAGTATAAATAGAAGTTATGCATAAATATTTATTATAGCAAAGATAAAACAGGAAACTGAACAGCTCCACTTACGTAGTTGTTGTCTCATTGAGTCAAGTTGTTCTAGACTTTCATTCAGGCGACATCTCAAGCCATTTCGGTCTTCTGAATCCAAGCGCTGACATAAAAATCCAAAAAGACAAATTACCCAAATTCTAACTGACATCAACAAGTTTATTCCCCAATGAAAAACCCATTTGCTCCTTTTCAGCCGAGTTGGCATCTGGAACGAGTGTTGTGTTATTGGTCGTATTTCTAAATTTAGTCATGTTTCTCATTATATGTATGGTGTACTTCATTGGCTGCCTGTCCAACAGCAGATCTGTTTTAAGATTTCAGTGACAATCTGGCAGTACTAGCTGGATAATGTGTCAGCTGCGTTTGTTGTAGGTACTCCTGTGAAATGTAGAAATCTATTATGTTGTCATCAAAATGGCACCAGCTTATTCATGGGCCTCACAGGAGTCTTACTTACCCTGTCTTAGGCTTGTCACACATCCAATCCCTTAGGTCTACAGCCCAGGGCAAATCAGATGTTCCCCTGCATGCACTTCAGCATCTGACATCATAATCATAACTTCAGATTTTGAAAGCTAAATGCAGGGCACCAGCTTACTCACAGGCTCTGTGGTTGGGCCATCTTCTTGGACTGGACACACTCTCAAGCCATACCTTCTTAATGCAGGTATAGATACTTCAGGCACCAGCAACTCAAAGCCTGAAAACTGTTTCGCCATGGCCAGGCTAGAAATCCTCAGGAGCAGATATCTACGAGGTGCTACATAAATTTACTGTATGAATGAATGAAAAGATTCACAGTAAACTCCCAGTCAAAATAGTTCTTGTATATATTACTGCAGCTCAATATAGCAAAAGATTTCTTTTCAGATGCATGAAAGAACTATTAACACTTGGCTCAGAATAAAAATTACAAAGCTTCAGAAAATGATCCCACTAAAAGGAATTAAAAATAAACCAATAATTTCTCCACAAATTCTAATCCTTTCACCTATGTATGTGTGTAAGTATGTATGTATGTGTCTGTGTGTATGTATGTGTGTGTGCATGTAAGTATGTATCTGAATATATATTGCTTGTTGCCTCTGTCAAGCATAATTTCTCAAGCACTTGTATCACACTTCATTGTTTCCACTGTAAAGACAAAAACAGGATTAGAAAGAATAACAACAGCAGAATAAACTGACCAGAATTGGTTAAGCGAATGTTACCTGTGACAGTTGCTGAACTACGATGATGAGCGCCTCAAACCATTTTGTTCTACACTGTACTTCAGTCTTTAGACAGTTCAGCTGCTGCAGACGCGATTCAGAGAGCTTTTCCAGTCGAATGATTTCATCCATCTCTCTATCCTTTGCATCTGTATTAGGAACCAAGTCTGGCTGGTGATGCTGCTGAAGATGCCACTCCTGGTCCGGCTTTGAATTAGTTTTGCCATCTGAGATCTTCTCATTTCTCTTACCTTCCAGAAGCATATTACACATACTGACATCTCACTTCACGTCATCCAATTGCTTAATTGCATTTCAAGGACAGTGAACATAATGAAGATGTAATCAGAATGAGCTGCGCATGTAGAGACTCATGCAAACATGAATCCTGCCAGCTAACTCACTCACTACTACATTAAGAAACTAGGATAAAGCCCAACAATAATAAGTGTTATTATAACAATTATTTTCCTAAACCCAAAGGATTCTGTCCCAAGGGTAAGATGAAAACTTATGTTTGAGAGATGCTTGATCTAAAAAGTCTAATATGTTACTAATATGTTTATATCTGGCTCGATGACAAAGCCATTTTGAATGCATCAAAGTGTTGGCAAGCCGTTAAAGACGTTGAAATGGGAACGGAGTCTCCATTTTGACTCCAAGCGCTTACGCTGTGTATTGACCATGTTTTTGATTAATATATAATAATAATATTTAATTATTAATAATTATTAGTGATTGACTTAGTAATTGATAATAATTATTATTATTACCAAATATTTATTACCAATGATTAGTAGTATCAATGTTGTTGCTAGTATAATTTTAAATAATGCATTTTCCACATTGCAATGCAAGTACATGCATTGTGAAACATATTAGGAAATGGGAACTTTCATATAAAACTTTAAGAAAAGCAGTCCCTTTAGCTAACTCCGATAGGCAGCCATGGGTATGAAGTGTTAGCGACTTCATCTCCTTAGCCCTGGCATACTAGGGCAGGTGGCCAGTCGTCTCCCTCGCCATCTAATCTTCCCACCAACACAGTAGTGTCCGTGTATTCGTTACAGCTGAGTTTGGTAGGGGCAGGCCTGCCGAGGGGGGGCAGGTGGGCAAATGCCCAGGGGCCTGGTGATATTTAGCGGCCCGAGCCAGGCCCGCAATCAACATTATAATCAGTTATACAAAGTTTAGGATTTATTTTTAAAAATAACAACTGAATAAAATCATAGTTGTACATATAAATATAATATCATACAGTTGTACCTGTACTTTTATTATTTCAATTTTTTTCTCCTCATAAAGCCTAAAGATAGTTTTGGGCCCATGACTGCTCTGACCATATTCACCACTGAGTAGGATTAAAAAGACCTCATACACTTTAACACATTTGTAGACATTTCTGTTTCTATTAAGATTCCTTACCGATTTTGGGTTTCAGCTGACCACATTTTCCTGCATTTGTTGTTTTTGATTTGCTGTTGACGACTAAAGACTGGTTCTTCAATCCTTTCTTGTTCGCTGATACAGACAGCTGCTTCTTTTCCAGGAGGCTGGGGCGACTGTTTTCCAGAGACATAGAGCTGGAACAAGAAGCTGGATCTTCTGCAGATGGCAGTGGAGTGGATGTACGTCGAGATAATACGCTGCTGGAAACAACCGTCTCAGAGCCAAAAAGATTTGAATCAGAAGGCGTTTTGTTATTCTTCACAACAGCATAAGTCTTTCCTGCTGTAAAACTCGAGTTCAAGTGCAACAAAAGACTTGGTCGCTTCTTTGTAGCAGCCGCTGTCACTGTCTGCGATTTGCCATTTTGTGGTCGTTCAGTGTTCCCCCTTTCATTGGTTGGTTCGCATATATTGGTTTCCCTAAGGGTTTCCCGTCTCATACCACTACGTTTCAGGGATGACGATGAAGAAGAAGATGAAGTATTTCCCAGATCAAGCGAAGCAACTCTGCTTCGCCTAAGGCGATTAACTGGTAACCCTCCAGCGTTCTCTCCAAGCGAAGGAACAATCCTTGATGAGGAAATGGTTGGCATTTGAGATGATGCATCAAAAGACTTAACTCTTCCCAAATTCCGATGAAAACCGGAAGTCCCTTTAACACTTGGCTTCTCTGTATCTGCAGCCGCTCGAAGCCTTCCTGTTGATGGCTGTCTCTTGTCATCACCTCTCCTTTGCCTATTAGCCTCTTTCTCACCTTTTGCATCTGAAGGCGTTCGCTTCAAATCTTCATTTTTCTCGTCTAAGGTGCTCAGATGTCTGCTCTGGAAAGTCTTAATAAGTTTAGTTTTGCTTCCCATACTACTTCCTCCTCCGTCTGCAACTCCTCCTGGAGTTTTCTCCACTTCTTGGCGAGTCTGTTCCTGGCTAATGGATTCCTCGTGGGGGGTATTGTCAAACACAGCAGAGGAGCTTTCTTCGTCAGGAGTTGCTATTTCAGTTGACTTGTGACCGCTAGAAGACATCTCGTCCAATTTTCCACTTGACACTTGTTTACTCATTTGATCACTAACGTCCAACGGTTCATCATAACTTAAGCGATGTTCCTGTCTATCAACCAACTGTCGTTCAAGTTCTACTTGAACGACAATCTTTGACAAACTCTGATCATCATCATCATCTTTAACGTCTTCATTCCCTATAGTATCAGTGCAAAGCTTCTCCTCAGTAACAGCCAAATCTGCAGTTTCCATATCATGCGTGGTTACATTTTCTTCACTGGTTTTCAGACATCTCATCTTCAGAGACAATACAAACAATTATAAGTTTCATCATCATTTTCATAATTTCCAGCAAAATCCCTACATCAATGCATTAATAATTTATTACTTTACCTGAATGTTTGCAAATGAATTTGACTGGTTATGGTATCTTTAGCTGCCATATTTAGATTTGTTAGGCTAGTTTGTCACTGTAGCATCATGAAATAAATTCCGATAACAATACAAAATGTAAAAATCTTTAATTCAGAAAGTATCAAAAAATTAAGTCAAACTAAATTTAAAATCTTCAGTAGTCAATTCTAATTTTGCCTCCTGCATATATTTGTCTATCACTGTTTCACAACTTAACTGTGCCATCACTCCGGTATAGTTAGATAAATACAGCAATTTCATGATGACCACCCCTATAAAAATAAACAGCTATAGCTGCTATGTCCGTTACAATAAGATAATCTGCACAAGAGGTGCAGGGTTTGTAAAATCTATGAGAAAAATAATGCAAGGAAAAATATGACAGCGGACTCATTTGCATAACAAACAGCAGCACATGCAAGTGCAGCAAAGTATTGCACAGGCACTTCCTTATCCTTGTTTCTGGTAACCAATATTACCAAGACAAATCACATATATTATTAGAACTGTCATGCTATCACCATTTCAAGTACATATATTTTTCATGTGTAATTAGTGCATATAATTAGTGCAATTGTAGCGTATTTAGTCATATTAACTTTAACTTTATAAATTTCCATATGATAATAGCAATAACAATAATAATAATATATTTAATGACATCAGAACGCATTTTGCTGGGAAATGGTGTAACTTCAAGAACAACATGAAGAATATATATACAGTGTCAACTCGTTAACGCAAAGTCATGCCTTACGATACAGTGTGTTAACTGGGTTGCATGTAAAAAGGAATAATGATGAAATAGTCCAAAACAAGGCAAGACAAGTGCCAATGCACAATTTTAGGGTTTTGCAATTTTTGCGTTTTTAAACATTAGATCAAAAACTACATGTAAGATATTTTTACTTACGCTGAATGATTGGAAGTGATAGTAGCTAAGCATACTGTACTGTGTACGAATTTAGATAGAGATCTCTTAGGTTATTTCAGCATCAGTGTTTTGTATATGGCTTTTCTTACAGGCAGTTTCAGAAGTCCTGTTCCCAATGACTTCACATTGACAGGTTCGAACTGTAATTCGGTGAGACCATGCGCGCATTACAAATTTAATTAATAATAATAATAATCATAATAATAATAATTCAGTAGCACACGTTCCAAAATCAAGCAGTTCTGACAATGACTTTCATCATCAGCATGTTGCTGCACTATTACCAGAGAACGTAAAAATCTCAACTACAAACTGCACCTCTGAGTAATTGTACTTCAGGAGAGAGTCTCAACTAAATCTAATTACACTGCAATTTATAATACTTTTTTCATCAAAATGACAAGGTGGAACATGTTCTAACTTAGCCTCACCGGGACAGTGTTCTTTGCACAGCTTTCCCCATCAGTCTGCTGTACGCTGTGCAAGTCCGAAAGAGATTCATCTACTTCAGCCTTTAAATGTTCTGCTGCAATATCAGAAATAATTATTAAACCTTGATTGATCTATCAGGAACAAAGACCAAATAAATCAATAAATCTGAAGAAATTTTGCGAGTAAAGAGATATTAATACGCTACACCGTGAAATTATGCTCTGACATACTTTAACTGCTTTAGCAAATGTATTGATTGAGTTACATCTGCTGCAAACATATTACGCTTTCTTGACAAGCACAATCTGAGAAATCAGAACCTATACAAAACCTGCAAGCTAAACAATATCAATAATTATTAAGTAATAATTTAAGGAACTGTTTGTAGAAATATACCTGAATCTAGGTGAAATGAAGATGAGGTACAAGATTCAGGTTTCTCAGCCAGGTCACGCTCGGTCGAAAGGCCTTCCATCCCAACATGTAGAACATCGTTGCTAACAACACCAGCTGCAGCAGCAATTTCTCCCTCAGTCATCGGTTGATCATCACAACCTCTGCTCACAACCTCATCCGACCTATCAGCACTTTCCCTCACCGACTGTATGTCGTTCAAAGCAGAAACCTCAGCAACACAAGATTCTTGTTCTGGCTGATCTTCTGACTGCTCCTGTAGATGACCTGGTTGACCAGCAAATCCTTCTGGAAAGAGACAAGTGTCATCCAAGATGTCACTGTCATTCAGAATGCCAAGGCTTGATGCAAGACTCGTCTGTGAAGCGGCCAAATAATCTGCATCGCCAAATTCATCTTCCTCCTCCTCCTCCTCCTGCTCCTCCTCATCATCATTCACTTTCTGCAGAAGAGGAATCTTGGAAGAGAACGCAGATGGACCAATGACATCAGGCATTGATGACTTGGTTCCAGTTGAGTCGTCCTCGGCACTCGTCATAACTGGATGATCGATCTGTGAATATACACTGGAACAAACATTTCCCGACTCAGCTGCACTTTGACCTTGACACAGCGGTAACTTGGCTGAAATTCTGCTATCGTCGGCCACAACAGAATGAGAACCTTTAACCGGATGATTGTTATACAGTGAGATAAATGATTTAATGCAGCATCCAGTGGAACTTTGGTCTTCGCTGTCAGACTGAAATCCCTCAAGTTCACTGCTCACCTCACTCACTGAAGGCATTACATCATCACTCAAAACATTTGGAATGCTCGACTCATCCTTGTCATCTGAGTTTCTTGTCCTATGCTTTTTCATATGTTCTGTCTGCTCTGAATGCTTTAAATGACCTTCTGATAATTCACCCTCATATAAACAGTCTTTACCATGCGATTGTAAGATGGTAGGATGAAGAATGCTTTGATCTGATTTGCTCTTCCCTGAGTTTTCACTGTCTGGCAATAACAAAGGAATGGCATCTTTGTCTTCAGCTCCAACTGCTATCCCAGCTGTTTCGGTATCATTCACCCTATGATAGACAGATGGTCTGTAACCCCTTGAATGGCTTCTCCTGATAGTCTTTACAGTTGAATAATGATGTTGGAGGCTAAAGTCACCTGAATTGCCACTCCCATCAGTCAATGATTCAGCCTCTTTGATTCTTTGTCCTCTTAATTCAATCTTGTCTCCATCACTTCCTCTCAAGTCTACAAATGTTCGGACATGAACCTGTCCTTCAGCACTTTTAGCTACGTCCAAAACTGTAGTGACCCTGAGTGGAGCCATCGCTGATGACGATGACGATTTCATTGTCTTGCTTTTGAGTGAGCTTGGGATTTTTGATTTAAATTTCAGCTGAGGCAGTCGCGTTTCATTTTCCGGTGACGATGATGTTTTCACTGGAAGAGGTAAGCACTGTACATCAGCTGTTTTCATTTCCTCCTCCTGACCTTCACGACACACCTTCCATCTTTCGATAAACACACCTCTACTTTCTTCACACCGGAAATACTCTACATCATTAACGGCACCATCGTGACAACCTTCTTCAGGTATATCCAACTCCACACCGCACCACTCACCCTCACCGAACTGCACCATACCCACATACTTCAGAATTCCTCGATGTAAGCCCGACCTGGAAAGAAACACAACACGTCCACCTAGAACCAGGTTCCCTGACTTCTGCTCCATATTTGGATCCGTTGGTTGTTCATCACTCAGTGCTGTACTTGTGCACACCTTGCTCTGAATTTCAACATCTGTAGTGGGCAAACGAGCTGCGTCATGTCTTGCTGATGATTTTGTCTTCGGTTGTTTCAACATGGAGTAAAGTAGACAAAAATGAACTTCCTCTTTTCTCTCTTTGCTCTTTCAACTGTGCATTTCATCAGCCAGCCAAGAGTTCTTTACAAAAAATAAGAATTTACAAGTTGTTAAACTTAATTCTAAATATTCTTGCAAAAGATTTAAGCTAAAATCATTTTTGAAGAGCAAAACAAATCCAGACCAATTAATTTACAACAGAGAATACACAGTTTGACACATTTCCACCAGAAGTATTTATTAGTATAAGGATATTCGCAGCTCTCTTGCCAGATAGCAGTTAACATAGTTTATGTACAGCATTTTATCCACTGACCTGCATCCTGTTGCCCAGGGATGCAACAGACTGTTAAAACAAAAGTCAACAGTTATAACTTTTAATCTGCCTTTCTGATACCAGACTCTTCTATTTAAAATCAAAACCACATGAAAGTTTTTTCAAGTGGACACTGTGTGCAAGAGCTTGCATGAGGGGTAATTCCATTAATTACCTGGGCTGACTAGATCTCCAAACATGTTAAGTAATGTGATAAAACATATAGAGGATACACTACCCATCCATCCAGCACCTCTTAAAAGTGCTGCTTACACATTTGTCTAACTGATCTACACAGTGCTACATAAAGTAAGCAGAAGGTGTTGCAGCTGACATAATTGAAGCAGTACATACTCATATATTTAAAGAAAGTGTGTTCCAAGACGAAGGTCCAATGCTCGAGAAACCTGGATGAGCTCATAGCAATATGTAGAAGCAGTGGCACAGTTGAGGACTGACTGGACCTGACATCATCTGAACTTTGGCTGTTCTGCTAGTATGTAGTTACAACAATCAATCCGCATGAGTAAGAATGAATGAACTAGGGTCACGATGGTATTGAATAAAAGGTTTGCCGTATGATCAAGATCTGATACAAATGATAGAAGCAGGTTCTGCATTGAAGCAACTTGATGTGGTCAGTCTTAGAAAATTCTTCATTCAAAACACACCGAGGTCATAAAAGACAAGCTGCATACTCCAGCCATGGAATTCTGAGGCAAATTCTTCTTTGCTGATCTTTCTTTGTCCTTGATGTGTGCCCAGTCACATGTACTGCATTTTAGTGCCAAAACCTCCGAGCATTAACCTTTGCGCTGACAGTAGACAGTGTGTGTGCGTTTGTGTGAAGCATCCTAGAAGTAGCTTGCTACCAACGATGCTATAGAAATTGTCGTTATTACAATTACAATTAGCCTGGGTCAACTGAAGCTGATTTGATGACATCCACATCAGCACTTCTTAAATGGTGCTCGAGTATTCAACACACAGGCTGATGTGCTATATGGAAGGCAGGATGAATGCAGCTGCACATCACCTGCATACTGGTGACACCAAACTCCTAGCACAGTTACGAGTCAGGTCAGATCAGCCATGAGGAGTATATACAGACCAAGGACCTAGCCTACTGGATGGGACCAGTGCCCAAGCCAAATGGCAAAGCAGTGCCCATGGACACTATCACAGTCCACCATCCAGAAAGAAGCAGCTCAAGTCCAGAGATGAACCCCCAGTTCCATAAGAAATGTCAGTCAGATGTCGTGGTCTGCTGTGTCAAACACTGCTCTCATGTCTAAGAAATCAAGAACCATGACTCAGCATTCTATATTCAGTTTTAAGAAATGTTTAAATGTTAAATGTTTCATTAATGGATACAGCAGACTAATTTTTATATTCTTATCGAAAGTTGTTGTGAATTGTATTATCATTTTGAGCTCTGCGTCAAATATTGCTATACATAATCTGTGGACCTATTTACCGTAATTTATAATTACCATAATTGCCTTAATTGGCATTTAAAACATCCAAGGCCATTAGCCAGTTGCATAGCAAGCTCATTTACCTACCACAGCACTCAATCTTTGCAAACTTCTGAACAGTACCATGTGCTCTTTTCTTTTGTTTTCCTTAGTTGAACTGCACTGTACAGATTTCTATCGCTGTTTTAATACTAAAAACGGTACATTCAGTATGTAGATTATATTAAGTTCACAGCACAGGGAAATGTTTAAACTCTACTGTAGCCTGCTACTTACACTGGTAATAGCATGTACAGATTGTACACCTGAAATCAAGACCGGCATAACAGAGTTATATATTTTAGAATATGTCTGGTGTAATGTAGGCCAATTACTGTATATTCTGTGGATCAAGAGTTTATTCACATGAAAAGAGCAAGGTCAACACACTTCTGTTTATTTTATTGATTTCATAAAGTTTTATAATGGAAATAGTCAGTAGACTAAAGTAAATAATGATTGAAAACAGAATGCATGTAGATGATTTTAACAATGCAATCCAATCCATAGTTTTGTGTCAATAAGCGAGTCCCATATGGAGACGGCATTGGTGAAGAACAGACCTATGTTTGCTGGATGCCCCATCATACAGGAAACACAGGCCAGAGGAACTTCATCATATAAATGGCTTGGTAAACAATATGGGTTTGTAACGTTAGGTTCAAGAAGGACATGATAGCACAGCTCTTTTCTACGCAGCAAGCATAAACAGCAGCCATTACTTTGTAAAACAGCAAGAGACTAAAGTTACGTTCCATCCACCATACAGAAGATCCAGTTCAAATCTCGCCCAGGGCTGTTAACAACTAACACAGTTAAATTTATGCTCCAATTATTTTAGAAATTTCATAAAAATTTCAAAAATAACAACTTACATTCTTTAGAATAACAAACTATGCACAGACTGCTGACAGAGTACTTAAAGTTCATGCATTCACAAATCGTACACTGATCAGGTCACAATTTTTCATCTGACTTCACCACAGGAAGTCTAGAGAATCACAGCAAAATCAAAACCATGTAAAGGCTTTCTCAGATGCACACTTTGGGAGCTTCACATACAGATTCTTATGTGACAAGTCTGTACGTCACATCATCAATATCTTAGACTAAGTCCTCTCTCACGCTCCTACCTACACTGCCTTACCACTTAGGCCCATTCGTTTAATTTCTTTAGCTAAGCATACGAGATATTATGGCAATGGAAACTAGACGATCACCTGAACGCTTTCAAGTGAAACGTCTTAAACAACCCTGGTCATGTACTCCATAAACTGCTCCCACTGAAGAAACCTAAAAATTATGTACTCTGACCTTGGTCTCACGATTGAGTACTTACTCCACTTGACAATAACTTGAGGAAAAATTTCCCTGGGAGAATGCTGTATTCATAGATTCTGATGCCGTATTTTGAACTATTGTATTCTGCATCCTGTCTTGTATTAATCGATGTATGCACGCACACTGGAGAGCGAATTTCTTGCGACCGGTCAAATAAAGAATATACTTACTTACTTAAAAGACATACCAGTCCCAAAACAATTCACTGAGTGCAGAATATTAGAAACGTGTTTTGGCCAATCTGGGTCTTCACGCCATCCTTCATCCCTTGATCCTCGAATATTATTCACCGTACTTCATCCTCCACCCTTTGATCCTCGAATCTGCGTGGGCTCCCACTCTCCTCTGTGGCATCGTAATCTGTCACCACCGATCGAAACCATTCACCAATATTAACCGCTTAAATATCGCATGTGTTATACAGAAAACACGAAACTTCATTTGGACACCTAGTCAAACTTTGTAACACTTGCCTGCGTATGTGTCCGACGGCAGTCACGAAAAATTAATGACGAATTTTATTCGCGAAATCAAAAAATACCTCTCGCACTGGAGACATCAGCAGATCCATTGACTAAAAAAATAACAGATACAAACAGACAAGAACACATACTCACACATATACAGAGACAGGCGAACAGAGCGACAGACTGTCGAAAACAGGCGACACCATTTTACAGCCAAGGGGGTTTAGGCTAATTGCACGTAGCGATGTATGCAAGGGGTGTAAACATCTCTAGGACCGTTAATTAGGCAAGTAAGCAGATAGCAAATCCAGGCAATAATAATTAAACAGCATTTCATTAGAATCAAAAAGCCTAATTTGTGGAAAGTAGGAAATTATTAATTCATTCATTCATGCATTCATTCATTCATGCATTCATTCATTCATGCATTCATTCATTCATTCATTCATGCATGCATTCGTGCATTCATTCGTTCATTCATTCGTTCATTCATTCATTCATTCATGCATGCATGCATTCATTCATTCATTCATTCATTCATTCATTCATTCATTCATTCATTCATAATGGATATTTATGCAGCGCCTCTTCAAGAGACCTAGGCTACTCAGAGGCGCTCTTAACCCAGCCACGGCTAAAGGGAGAGGACTTGAGGAGTCGGAAGAAAGCACTTGAATAATTATTCCGAGGGAATCAGCGTAAAGCGATCGGAAGCCCATTCCAGGTAGACGGGCCAACAACCGAGAAGACTCGGCTATGTCTGACTACGGTGCGGGCATGAGGCACCAAGAGCGCCGGCCCCCTTAGTCGCAGAGCGCAAGGCTCTTCGAGAGGCTGTCAGAAATCGGGCGACAGTGTTCAAACAGGTAGGACGGGGCGCTGCCAGAGAGACGCCGCCAAACTAGTGCTTTTATCCTATATGAGATGCGCGCTGTGAGGCAGGAAGCCAGCGCAGGACGTCACGCAAAATCACGCGTCCATCCATTCATAATCGAAAGGCAAGAGTTCATTCAACTCATTCATTCTTTATACGATAGTAATTGCCAATTGGTGATCGTATAAATCGTAATCCCATGAATTCTTCGGCGCGAAAACAGATGAGTGGTAGATATTAAGGTGTATTTGGCTGAGTCGTTGGAACCAAGGGTTAGGCCTATACCTTTTTGGAAATACAAAGATATGTTTTAAGATTTTAGCCTTGTTAGGCTTTTAGGTTTGTTACGTTTCATGTTTTTGTCAGGGTTTCAGGTTTCACTGTTTTTCAACATAAAACCTGGCAATGCATGGAATATTTAACTCTGAGTTTACTACAGTTCAGTAAAAACAACACCAATAATAACAACTATAGCGTCAGTGGTGCCCTCAATCGAATGAACACGCTATCGTGGGACAATGGGAGAAGATATATCGAGCTAGATTAGGCCTACTCTTCTCTGTGCAATCTCCAACGAGTTCGAATACTGCAGGGAACGTTTAGTTTCCGCTTCGAAATAGTGCTGTATGGGCTTCTGACTAAGCGGAGAACTGTCTATGTTGCTGTAAATTTACCAGATCTTCCAGATTGCTATTAATTATAGGCACTATAGCTATAGAGGTGCTCTACGTGTTGTTATTATTTTAGGCCTATTGTTATTATTATTGGTGTTGTTTTTACTGAACTGTAGTAAACTCAGTTACTCAGAGTTAAATATTCCATGCTTTGCCAGGTTTTATGTTGGCCAAGTGGATATCCGCCGCTTCCATTTTAGTATCCTTACACTCGCTAGGTTCTGAGCTCACACGACAGTCTTTTCACAGTTTGATCAGGTTCTCTACTTTCTGGTGCTCTATCAATAATCAATTCCGTTTGATTTTCTACAACTGAGTTGAAGAGGGTTTCTTGAAGATGAACTTAGTAAATTTGTTTTTCCAGCGCTCTACAATCTCAGCTTGAAGGCAGTAAGTTTGTTTGGTGACCAGAGGCGTAACTTTGTTCTAGAATGTGATGGTTAGCCCTGGGACTAAGATTGCTGAAAGGGATATGAAGCGGCAACGCTTCAGCCAATCAGAGCTCGTCTTTTACGATACATCGTAGGCGATGTGTGTGTGTGGCTGTCATCCGGGTACTTAGGGGCCATCCATATATTACGTACACAAAAATCCGGGAAAATTGGACCCCCTCCCCCCCTGTTCGCAAGCGTACTTTCTTCCACCACCCCCCCTGAGTACGTACGTTTGACGCACCCCCCCCCCGATGACCAGCTGCAGAAAGTGTCTCCAGCCAGCCTGTCTGCACTTTAGGCCAGATTATTGAAGGGCCAATATAGACAAATTATAGGTGTCGTTCACAGCACAGGATAACTGCACATGGCTTTTATATAATGTAATAAAATGCCATGGGACGACTATAGGATAATACAGAGTTATAAATAGGCTAATGTGGACGTCATAATTAGAAATTTATTTTGGGTACGTACACATTTTGTTACCCCCTCCCCCCCCCGTTCGCACCCGTACGCAAAATCGCCAAAAACCGACCCCCGACCCCCCCTAAGTGCGTACGTAATATATGGACGGCCCCTTAGCAGGGGACGATTTGAAGTAAATACACCACATGGCATCGGTCTAGACGTTTTTTTTAGCGATTTACAATTAAGGACATATTTATGCGTTTTCGTATATATAAAAGTCGTTTTTATTTAGTTATAAAGTCAGCTATAAGCGACTAATGTTTGACTAGCCGATCCGTACAAGGGTCCCGGAAGTAAAACTCAGCCACACACATAATCTAGACCAAAGACACTATATTCATCGGCTTCATATCCCTTTCAGCAATATTAGTCCCAGGTTAGCCTACCAAATTTCGCATCGTTTTCTCTTCAAACTGTTAAATAATTATAATGACGCTAAATGAATCTATATTTGGCGCCAAATGCGCAATGCCGAATAATAATGATAATGATGATGCTGATAATACTAATAAATAATATAATATATAATAATAATGATAATAATATTTATGTAATAATAATTTAAATTTAAAATTACTAACAATAGACGTGTTTCATTATAGAAGAGACGCGTGTCCATCACAATTGCAGTGACGTAACAATAGGCCTTTATTCTCTAGATTTAAACCTAACAACAGAAGATTTTTCATTATTGAAGTGACATAACAAAGGCCTTTATTCTCTAAATTTAAACTTAATAACATTTATAGACTTTGATAATTGAAGTGACGTATCAAAGGCCTTTATTCTCTAAGTCTAAAATTACTGATTATAGACTTGTTCCATAATCGATATGACATTACAATTGATAGTCTTTAATCCTCTAACTTTTTAACGTAATAAGTTAATAGCAATAGACTTTTTCATAATTTAAGTAATGTAACCAAGGCCTTTATTCTCTAAATCTGATATTAAAAATAATAAACTTTTTAACAATTGGAATGACGTAACATTAAGCCTTTATTTTCTAAATTTAAACTTAATAACAGTAGACTTTTTATAGCTGAAGTGACGTAACAGAGGCCTTTATTCTCTAAAATGTAAACTTATAATAACAACTACACTTTTTCATAATTGAAGTGACGTGAAGGCCTTTATTCTCTTAATCTAAAAATTACTAAATGTGTTTCGTAATTGAAGTGACGTAACAAAAGGAATTTGGTTTTAAAATTAAAACTTAGGCTATATTACAATGGACGTTGCATAATTAAAGTGACGTAAAAGGGCCTTTATTCTTAAAATTAAAATTTAGGCCTAATAGCAAAAAACGTTTTTCATAATGACGTAACAATAGGTCTTTATTCCAGAGGAGTAACTTTGGTCTAGCAAGTAAGGGGTACCAAATTTCTTTGGGCGGCGATCCCGGGGGTCGAGGGGGACAAGACCCTCACCTTTAAGAGTGGGGAGTGACACACCATACATTTGTTCCCCACATTTTGAAGAAACACCAAAAAAGGTCAACGTCAGCACGAAAAAATTTCACCTCTACTTTGAGCAGATCAGTTCAAAACTTTTTTAACCAGATCAGTTCTAAATTGCCCCCCCCCACCTGTCAAAGAAGATCGCCGCCAGTGCAAATTTCGCATTGTTTCAGCTTCGCGACTGTTAAATAATTATAACGGCGTCGTTTGTATTACAAGCATAATAATAGGCTAATCATAGGTTTGATGATGATGATGATGATGATGATTATGATGATGATGATGATAATAATAAAAAAAAAACAGCGACAATAATACTAATAACAATGAGAGTGATAATGATGGTGATCACACTGATGATAATGCTCGGTAATTGTTTTGAATGTTGGGGCTTCCTGAGATAGAATAATAATGCGCAAAACAATGGGTATGAAAAGTGGGGGGGTACGTACTCCAGTCCAAAACGTGGGGTGTACGGGTACGTCATTTAGTTGTTTCGCTATATATATGTGAATGCTTTCACCTTGCATCATCGTGTGACTTCTTGACCTCTACGTCTGGATCTCGCTGGAACTTCGCCGACCAAGGGTGCGAATTGTCGGGGATGGGGTTCAACCCCCCAGCCTTTCTTAGGACCCTAGTTAAGTCTTCATTGCACAACCCAGGGGATCGTTTCCAACCCCTCAGTTGTGCTAGTGTGATTTTTAACATTATTTGACTTGAGTCTCTGACAAAGAGGGCATTTCCATGGTAGGCCTATATCATGGGCCCTATGCTTTTTTTTATTTTCTTATCAAGGGAATTGATTTTGATTCGAGTCTGATTTGCAAAACTGCTAGCGTTAAAATCAGCTGCTTTCAAATTTCGTTGACACCACTTTGCAAAATACGTGTAAAAATAGTTCACCCTCAGTCTTTTTCTACCATTTCCACTGCAGTTCCACACCCTAACTGTAGGGCGTGGCCCCTATGTTGACCTAAACTTAAGTTTCCTGTTTCGCCATTGCTTGTTCGTTTTTGACTTTTCTCTCTCTGTAGTTTCTGGTAAGCCTATATACTCCGTGATCGATCGAGTCGCACTGCTACGATCAGGGGCGTCTATCCCCCCTAAGTCATTGGAGCAACGTCCTTTTCCCCCTCTTCTTCCCCCTCGCCGTTCCTTCCCCCTAAAATGGTGGCACACACACTGACAAATCTTTCCCCCCTTATTTCTTGGATGGAGCATTTGCTCCAAGGTTTCTATGGTGTAGACGCCCCTGGCTACGATCGACTTGGCTCGGCCGATGATCGACTTTGTCGACTAGTCGACCTCTCGTCGACTCGATCGACTTTGCAAATAAACGATCGACTTGGTCGACTTGGGCTGTATCTCTTGGCCAGGGGCTCGGGAGCCATGCATGGCGCCAAAGGTGCCAATGCTCAAACAAGTTTTGGCTCTGTAGCGCCGAGGCAGAAGCATGCTCACACAACTTTTGGCTGGCGCTTTGTATTTGATGCTTGCTAAAGTAGTTATTGACTTATTGTGCTATAGACGCGTTTCATTTCATGAATATGTAGGCATAGTATAATAAACTTTTCCACTTATTGTAAAAAATGACCAAATATTCTTGTTGGTTATATCGGATCTAATGTATAATTTTATCCATCTTAGGTCTGTATTTGGCTGAGGTTAGCGGACACAACTTTTAAACACTTTCCGAGCCACTGCTCAAGCTTGACCAGAGTCGAAGCATTCAGTTTTAACGCATATCTTAATCTTTCCATTTTCACCGTAAAACTGTGAAAAAAGTATCTGCATCTTCCACTATACGAAATCACCAAAAGACTTAGGCCTATAATTTGGACTGAACTTCAACTCAGGTTAATTAGTTGTGCGTTTACAAAGCATTACGTCATCACATCATGTGGGTCATCTTGTGAAGTAGCCGCAAAAATAGTAAGAAAAAATTTCATAGTCGAGACAAGTCGAGGAAACAACGATCGACTCGACTTGTCAAAACATATGATCGACTCGACTTGCAAGTCGATCGAGTCGAAGAGTTTTCGACCGACTCGACTTGGCCGAGTTTCGATCGACTTGATCGACTGACTCGATCGATCACGGGGTTTATAAGCCTACGCTATAGCTTATACTAATGCCTGCCGAACTCGTTATTAGTGACGACCAGCTTATTCAGTAACTGGGGCTCCTTTGATCAAATCTTTAGGAACCGGAAACAGCTGGTGTATCAGTTTGGGGCCATCCATATATTACGTACGCATGGAGGGGGGAAGAGGGTAACTGAAATGCACGTGCTTGCGTACGCTTGCGAACGGGGAGGGGGTTCTACTGAAAATGTACGTAGGGCCTACGCAAATTGATTTGTCTTCTAGTGAGCTAGAGTTCAGTCTTTCCAGCTATCTGGTAGGCCCCCTACTACCAGAGGAAGTAGTACTGTGGGGTAGGCCTAGGTGTCACTTGTATGCCACCTTACCTCTGAACGCTATTATTAAACTGTCACACAACTCAACAGTGAGTCCATGGATTACTCATCCTTCAATGTGGCCTAAAGTGCAGACAGTCGCTGCCTTGACCTGTAACTGACACATTCTGCAGCTGGTCTTAGGGGAGGGGGTGCGTCAACTGTAGGAAGCCAGGTGGGGGGGGAAGTATGCGTGCGAACAGGGAGGGGAGGGGTCCAATTTTCCAGGATTTTTGTGTACGTAATAATATGGATGGCCCCTTTCAGTGCCATGTCGAAACATGAAGAGCTCGAGATTTATAGTGTAGGCTACTAGCTGTAACCCGTGAAAGTGTATAGTGATGACAATTAAGCTTACTTTATTTTAATCTATGGTTTGAAGCACATTTTACTTTTCAACATTACAGCGTATATAGTTAATTTACGTTCCGTGCTCTGTGACGGGTTACATTTGAACTAGGGTCTAATTAGTTTCTAAACTAAATTTGCATAAACACTCAAACCAAACAAACAACAGTACTGGTAACCAGTGGCGGCACCGCCTATGTTTGTTGTACGGCTTTAGTCGTACCACTTTTTAAAGTTTTACGGCAAAAACATAATTTTGCCGTACACTTTTATCCAGATTTGCCGTATTACTTTTCAAATCGTGGCGCCGTCACTGCTGGCAACCGCGTAGCAGCCAAATCAATTTCCCTCACTGTATCACTTGACTTCGAGCCGGCCTGAATGAGGATGGATAACCCTCCCCCCATTCCTCCCTCACTGGCTGGGGTCAGCCCTCCGTCCCTGTCAGGCATGGAGGGAGTGGTGCATCAGCAGTGTTTAATCTAGACACCTTTTGGGGGGAAGTTCCCCAAGGATTTATGTTTCCTCCAGAGGCCAGCAATATTATAATGTAGAGACATTTTTGGGAGGGATATTCCCCCCAGGAGAGATGTTCCCCCCAGAGGTGAGTAACATACTTTTTGATGAATTCCTAAAAAGTCATTAACCTTTTTGAGAGAGTAATTCGTATAGAAAAGTGTTAAAAGTCGGACGAACGACTAAAAAAAGTCATCGACTTTTGTTTGAAGATGAAAGTTGGAAAAGTGTGAAACTTTTTCAAGATGGATGAAGTGACCTTGTTTCCCCTCCCAGAAGAGGGGGACTAGATTAAACACTGGTGCATGAGGCGTCCGTGTTTACAAATGAGGCAACATTGGGTTGGCACTTGGCCATAATAAGCCCGTATATAGGCCTACTGTCGTCTTAAGAACTTCCCTTGATATGGTGGCGAGCCCGCCCGAGTGCGTTAACTTTTTATTTTAAGTGAAATGCTTAAGAAGAAAGTGCAAGACCAGGCGATAGATGACACGCAGTGCTATTGCGAGTTCGTTCCATGGGAATCTGGTGCAGCCCCGAATGGAGCAGTTGCAAAAGTTCTTTTGAAACAGGTGCGTTGTTTGAGCGTTGGTGCTATTTGTAGTCTCTTCCCTCGACGCGAAAGTATCAAAATGCCAACACTCAGTGTCACTTCGCCCTTCAAGATCAGCAGAGTTGCCTAATGTAGGCCTTAGTACTCCGTTGGAGTGTGGGCATCCGCAAAGGGAGGCGGGGTAGGGTAATAACAAAAGCGAACAAAGGTGAAAGGATAGCTCCAAGTAGATCACGTTTTACGGATGTCCTGTATGGGATGGGGGCCTCTCACAGTATTGCAGACTTGCAGCGATAGTTCTGACTTTTGAAAACAACCGAGATGTCTACTGGTTAGAGGTGTACATTGTACAACCTATCAGAGGTCAAAGTGCCGAGATTTTATTCTTAAGTGTATATGCCCATCTCAAGTTACGTTTTCAGCAAAGGAAAATCTAAGGGGGACAGCGGCTATAGAGCATTCAGGCAGGGTCCCCATTTCTCAATTCAGCACGAGTATGGATAGGCAATGTATCGGTGTATTTAACGCCTCCTAATCAGATACATGTAGCTCGTTCAAGGGCGTCGGCAAAAGGAGAGTTGGGGTCACCCAAATGCAGGCATGCGGAGGGATTCCAATTGTGGACATCCGCACCCAAATTCGTGTTATTTCAGTACAGCCTGGGCCTTACAAAGACCAACAGTCTAAACTGCATTGGATCCATTAACATTATGTGTAGTGACTGTAGTCCTTTTGCTAGACGTGGCAGTCTTAGAGTAGTCAGTAAACCACCCTATGGCATAGTTAGCCCTGCAAGATCAACAGGTTACATTATCTAGGCTTTGATACTCGTTGGAGTGTGGAAGCCCGTAAAAGGATTGTGAGGAGAGTAAAGCCAAAGCAGATAACAGGAGAGGGGGTTCTAAATACATAATTTGGAGAGAATGCACACAAAGACTTCTTCCGACATCCCATTTTTATTCAAAAGTGGAACAACTACATCAACATTTAGTATTTATAATCAAGTCGTAATTGATTTAATATGACAAGTGATTCAACATCCATGTACTCTTCATGATAATTTCAATTAAGACTGAAGAAATGGACCGGGCTAAATAATAAGAAACAACACATCTGTCAGCCAATGCCATGAATGGCCTTCTTGAACTTCAACTGAGACCCCAAGGGCCTAATCATATGGTACCTTACTTAAACCCAGTGCTACTCAACACGATAAGAAAATTAAAATTACTAGTATGGGAAATGGAAACGTCTAGAATTACCCTCAGCAGTAATTTAACTGATGATACAAATGCTTTAATTTAAACCAAGTATCTTTAGAAGCAACTGTCTAAACCTGTACCTTGCTCAAACTTTGTACTCTTTCACCATCAGAAGGGTTTGAGAACAACACTGTTGACCGTACATCTTGTGGAGGAACATATTGAAATGTCAACAAATACTGTAATCTCTTGTAAACATGGCGAGATCTGCATCTGGAAGCGGGAACTGAACTCCTCAGTGGGCCAAACTATCATTCACCAGGAAGTGCATTTTGCCAATCAGATCAAATGCTTTCTACCCAGAGTTCTTTCCCTCACCCCATTTGCTCCCAACAACAAATGGCACCATGCTCACAACTTCTCCCCTTCCTGACTCAGAAACACTCATGTGATCTGCACTTCTACCGGCCACAAATAATTTACAATCAAAACCTGGAAAAGTCACAGCGACGCTGTGGGTCCTCGTAAAAAAACTGCACATGAATACAAATGAAAACAGCCTACCCAACTAGACTACTCCAATCTCCAAAAGTTGTTCTTAAACCTGGCACTTTATTCTGATGACATGAAACAATCCCATTGCACTGCCTTACATCAAGCCTTTAGAAGAAACTACAAATATTTACAATCAATCAAATAACATGAAAAACATGATTTTATATCCACTTCACATTCACCGATGGTTGACCTTTAACCTCCAATGTCATCATCCATAACTCAAAGACTGCATGAAAGCCTTCTGAGTATGTGCTAATAATCCTTGCTAGTTAATTCCTACCGTTTATATGACACATTTACTACAGAGTGTGACAAACAACTATTCGGTGCTGTTCTAATTAACAGTAAACAACAGCATACAACAAGATGTCCGCAAACATTAGAAAGTGGAATAAAAGCAGGAACTCGGGAATCTGAAACACGTCACGTCTACCCAAAGATGATTTTTATTACACAAGGAAGCTGAATATCAAAAACTGTTAGAACCTAACACATCAACTGGCAAGAGCAGGTTAGATAGACAACTAAAAAGTAGGCAAAAATCTAAACAGCTAGAGGGTACATAGAATAAAGAACATGTAGTAAGACACACTAACAGGAGTATTCAAAATCATCAAATAAGATGCATCAGTTCTGTAACTTCAATCTCACACAACAGACTGGTATAGGCAGCCAAGTTGAATTTGTCAGAAAACAGCAAGCTGAACAATGCAGATTTCAAGAACTAAGCAAAATTTGAAAATGGAACATGTCTACTCCCTTGAACACTAGCCAATAAACACCAGCTCCGCTGAACAGCCGGAGGCTCTGCCATCTATACTGGAGAACCATGGGTTTTAATCTGTCCTCATCAACCACCAGATTTACACATGAAAATTGTACAAAACCAACAGGTGGAATAGAAGTTTTGACCAAGCAAGAGATGAGACATGTTTGTACCCGCTGAACAAAACGTTTGTTTCCACCTACACATGCCTATGATCAGATAGGATCTGTTAAATAACAAATAACTATAGATCATGAAATGTAATATGATTATTACCAAGAATTATCGAAAGAAAACAAATTCTTAGTCAAACTATGCACACATTTCTTTGACAATTCAAGGGCACAGAGATAAGCTAACAGATTGTCTAAGATACAAAGCACTTCTAGAAGAGGAGAACCTGCTGTAACATCATTGCCAGTTGGATTATTCAATAACTTGAATCAACATCAAGCTATCTGCACATGGAATTGGCAACTAGCAAGCTAAGAAGGGTTGCAAGGAAGAGGGACAGCGAGCCATAGATTCTTGAAGACCCATTGCAATTATCGCCTTCACATTCACAGTATCGAACTTTGATCTTGTGTGTGCCTGTGCGGTCTACACAACGGTTGGGCTTGTTCTTATCCGGCCATGTTGCACAAGATCTCACAATGCGGATATCCCCCTCAACTGAAAACACAAAGAACAAATATGACACCACACAAATATTCATTAGCACAAACAACTTACATCCTAACATATCGTCGCCTGAGAATTATCTTAGCGGATCTCCATTTTCCAAAATTCCGAGATAAACGAGGTAGAAGTTTGGGCCGCATTTTGCGGAAAAATGAGAAATTCAATGCAATAAGTAGGGCACTGTCAAATTACAGTTCACAACCAGACGTCATATTAAAACATCAACATTACATAAAGATATTGCATTTAAAAATTAACAATTATAGTTGTTTTTCTGAAATTTGTGAAAATTTTTTATAAAATGGATTTACAAATATTACAAACCATCTTTCTGAAAACAAAGACATGAAATGATTAAATTAAGCAACGACCAATTATTACAGAGTGTTTTCGTTAAAATATTCATTTATATAGTCCGGATTTTTAAAAGAAAAACTTTTAATTGTCTGGATATGCGACACTATAGTCCAGCTAAGCGCACAGGTTTATACTGTTGTATCTCCTGCGCGTCCAATCAGCGACGAGCTTTCTGTGGACATACAACAGAGACTGCTACACTATGAATGCTGTATGGAGATACGATAAAATGTTTCTGAAAACAGGACATACGACAGTATATTTTGCTGAATATCTTTAAAACGACCTATCGTATCTCCTAGCCATTGAAACTGAAGAAAGATCAAAAAAATTCTGCTACAAATCAACCCTTAACTACTTTTCGAAAAAAAGTGGAGATACGACAAGATAATTCTCAGGCGACGATATACCTAGATTGAAATTGTAAGGTTACTGGAAAAACTGCAGCATAATTACTTAATTATGTGTCGTTATTGGCGACTGGCGATATATATGAGTCCTACATGACGTCACCAGCAGCCTACAACTAAATTTATGTGAATGATGTTAATTATTTTATGTTCATTTATTTAATGTGGTGAATAAATAAAATTACTTATTTACTTAGTAATTGCTTACAATATTTTTCAATGACCAAGACTTCAATTGACCTTTCCTTTCAAGAACAAGTGCCACAAGACACAGACAGACCTTAGCAGGGATTCATAATTTAACAGAGACACACAGCTAAAACACTTCCAAGCAAACAGACATACACAGAGAGACAGGCATAAACAGGCATACATAATAGCAGCCACAGAATTAGCACTACAGTAAAGCCCTGTCAATCAAATGTAGAGGTGTTACATTGGTGGACTGCCGTTAGAGCAGCATTAAGGTCCATAGCTCATGGACCATAAAGCTGATTAAGCAATCAGCTAACAGCTTAACTCTTGGCTCCAGAACGAAAGGGATAATGAAATGCATTACACGGCTCATAGGCAAGGCTTGGCCCATGAAATTAGGTATTTATGTCAATTGCAGAACTAAATAGAATACACCATAAAATGGCCTAAACAAACCTAGTCAAATGAATCCCAGGAGTAGCTGATGCCTCCTAAAGTGTATTTACAGAGGTTTAATATAGCGCCCCTTCAAGGTTATCTACTCAGGAGCAGGCCCTTAGCCAGAAATACAGAGTTGCCCGTCCACAAGCATTCAAGAAAAAGTCGTGAACCCCACGCCATGAGCGCAGGAAGCCACCGCCCGAAGTCCCACCCAGAGGCGTAGCTAGGGGTGCAGAGGGGTACATACATGTGTCCTTGGGCGCCAATGGAAGGGGCACCAAAAAGAGGGTTAAGATAAATAATTTTACTCTTAATTTTGATGCAGTTTTAACTAATTTTCCCCATATAAATTTATAAGATTTAATTTTGGCACCCCAAATATTTCCAGTTATATCCTCATTACTTACAAAGCATTTGTCAGGTATGATTTTGGCGCCCCATTGAGCACTAAGGGCACCATGTACTATATGTATTTTTCATAATTTATTTAATTAAAATTGCCATCAATTATTTGGAAAATGTGAAATAGTAAAACGGGGGAAGCAATTTCATAGTTAATTTCATAGTTCGTCCTCAGGCGCAAAATATCCTGGCTACGCCGCTGGTCCCACCACTGTATGAGTCCACCCCGCCAGATGATCTCTCTCTGTCTCTGTCTCTCTCTGCAGGTAAGGCGAGCAAAAATAATTCGGCAACCCGTCCAGTCGGCAACCCGTCCATGCAGAATTTATACCCGTCCAAAATAATTTTCACCCGTCCAAAGGACGCGTGGACGGGTGGCTGGCTAAGGGCCTGCTCAGGAGCTAGTTATTGTTATTAGGACATTAAATTCTATAAGCCAAGTCATTAATTAATATAACACTTGTTAATAAAATGTTTATAAAGCAAGGCTGGATTTTAGCCAGCACAGTACAGACATACCACACACATAGGAGTAGGGCATAACCGAAATCCGGATCTGCAAACCAATTTTGCCGATGTTTGGACTATCCGGAATTATCCAGATCCAGAATGTCTAACCAGTCAATTGTGTTTGGAAGGTTTCGCTTATGGATTAATTATAACTACTTACTAGGGCTGACAATGATCCCAGGATAATCACTCTCTGTCTCTGTCCCTTTCTCCCATGGGGATAATCATGGCTTTTTTCAGCCGGAACGGAACGGCGTTCCGGCACCTTTTTTCAGTTACTAAATAATAATTTATTCATTTTAACAAAAAACAATATTTTAGTTATTTTAATTTAATTTCAGTGTTTTGAACTGTTTTAAGTGTTTATTGAGACCCCTCCCAACCCCCAATTCCGTTTTTGTCGGGATTTTAGCCCGTCCATATATATTCCGTTCCGGAACCTATTTTTTCGTTCCGGAACCTTTTTTCCAGAAAAAAGCACTGAGGATAATCATACAGATCATATCACCTTTAACAACCCCATAGCCATGAAGACAGACCACCTGCAGAGGAGATAATGACTCCATCCACAGCCATAAGGGACATAATGATGAGGTAACGACCACACATCTATTTCCCATCCACCCCAGCAACAATATCGATGGGAATTATATACATAGGTGCAGGCATAAACACATACTACCATAGACGCATACTATATATAAATATATATATATATAAATGGGTTTATTTATATATAAGGTATGTATGGCGGCATGCGTGTAGATATATATGTACATGTATGTGTATAGGTAGAGGGATATGGACTATTTGGAATCTGCAAATAATGGCCTCTACTATCCAGTATCTGGAATCAGCAAAAAAATCGGTTATGCCCTACATGGAGTCTTAACTTCTGTACCAGAGGGATAAAACTGCCTACAAGACTGAGCAGGTATAGAACCATATCACTAGTAGTTAAACTGAATTAATCTGAAGTGCCATAGCAAACTTCACAAAAGAAAGAACAAGAGCTCTATGATTAACCTGAGTTTAACTAAAATTCAACAAACGACAATTTGGATCTACTTTACTGCACTTTAAAATCAAAACATCAGTAATCAGCACATCAGCCCCAGCCTTTAAATTTATTCAACTGACAGCATATTAAGATCTGACGTCTTTATCTTTACACATACATACCATCCTGTACTACGACACGGCAACGTTCATATTCATGGTCATCTCTTTGTCCATATTCACTGCAGTTTTTTCTAAATGAACTTGATGTATCTGTAGCAGCCAGACTTGCACAAGCTCCGTTGTCATATATGTCACCCGAGTTGCATTCATAGCACCAGATAGCCTCTCCTGAAAATCATTAAAACACTGGAGCTGTGGAGACAACACTTAGTAGCTTACATGTTACAAGTCAAGTAACCCAATCCACAAATTCCTATTGTTATTCTTAGAATAATGCTTTCAACACACTTTACCATTCTAGCTTTCTAGCTGTAATTACCATTTTGGCATTACATTCAAAGTTGGGCTCCTGTTGTTATATTCGCCAAACACCGTTAAGAGTTAAAAGCCCATTGTACAACAAGCAGCCAACAGCCTTCAGGTCAAGTATATAGTCATGCATCAGTTCAAACTGTGAGATATAGTTCAAGTCATGCTAAATTCAGGTAAGTCGCTGCAGTTAGCATTAAAACCAGTTACCACCCATTAAGATATAAACAGCAAGGTCCTTCACATTTTCAAAATTGACAACAGTGTCAGAAGTGCTATTAATTACTATATAATTTCAGGCAGTAAAACCAATTAATACCCATTAAGATGGAAACAGCAATGCCCTTCACATTTTCAATATTGACAACAATTGATGTCAGAAGTGCTATTAATTACTATATAATTTCAGGCAGTAAAACCAGTTAACATCCATTAAGAGCGAAACATCAAGGTTCTGCACATTTCAATACTAACAACAATGTTGAAAGTGCTACTAATTAATACATAATTTCAGTGCAAAAGATGTAGCTCATGAACATAAACTGTTTCCATAGACTCAGTTGGTAAGATATACATAATGCTCTATTATGCACCGATACCTAATATTGAATTTCTGGACAGTGGACAGTATATAATATATGTGTACATTTTATATATATATATATATTATATATATATATTATATATATATATTAATACCCATATATATTATATATATATATAAATAAACAACTCACTTGCTGCTCATATTCAGAACACTGGGAATATATGCCCTTCAAAGTGGCCAGTTAACGCAAAGGTCAATCATCAGCACAAATATTTGTAGAAGTCAGTGGTAATGGCCACCCTCACAGGTCAAAATAACAATTTATGAATTGTAATAGCAATCTAATTGGATGGTAAATGATAGACTCATCATATCATGATCATCACAAGTAGTAATTAAGCAACAAGCACTACAAAAGATCCATGATCGACTCTAATCGCAAGTCAAAATCTACAACTTCAGTTACAACTGTTGACACATCCTTTGGACTGTATACCCTTTATCACTCCAGAAACTACATTACACTTAGCCTCATCATCGAAGTTTGGATGCTGGGAATAAAACTAGCAAATCGTTGATATAGTAAATGAGACTAATACATTTCTAATTCCAAATAATAAATGACACCATCCTACATTTGTGGTGTAGAATGAGTCTTAAAATTTCCAAAAATTCCACAAAGAAAATTGAATAATTTCTAAACAGCCTTGAAGCATAGTCATGAGTTGTTTCACATTTTCAATAAATCTTAAACCTAGTCCAACAACTAAATCACTACTATGATACCACTTAAAATGTTTGATGTGATAACACAGAATAGTTGGGTAGGCTACATAGTAAACCCTTGAATCCTCAACCTCCTAAACTGAATATCCACCGGATCTCCATGATCTATTTCTCCAAATGAAATAAACTTATTTACACAAATCTAACTTCTGGAATGGTTTCTGAATATGCTATTAATGAGATTGCCCGACTCGTCCATACCTGTATTCGGGATATCGAATGCTCGATAAAAACATTGTTTTTAGAAATTTTGGGTTGTCATCACTTTCGGAGAATCGGTTTTCGGGGATTCGGGTAGAACCCAAGTAACTGACCGCATCAGCAACTAATCTTCTATGCAAAACCAATGCCAAAGATTTTGCCCAACAGTCTTACAAACGGCTTATAAATGTAACGAATACACGAACAGCATCGTTTATGATGAAGCACTGTAAACTGTCCTAATTACAAATTATAAAAATGAACTGATCAGACGAAATCGCCCGGATGAGACGGATTCGAACCTCCCACCTGCGCACAAGTCGCCATCAATCGAATACAGATCACACAGAACGCCAACTGATGCCGACAACATAACCCCTAAATTTTATCGAAAATAATCCTGAAATTATTTAAACGAAATGTGAACCCACCTGCTGGAAGGCCGACAATTATAATTAGTGGAAATAAGCAGAACAACGACAGATCCATTTTGATAAATTTGCCAGTCGACAATTAAACAACTACGAATACCAAATCCGACTGTGCCACTTGCAGTGAAGGCGATGGTCTTCTTCAAGGGTAGATACGGGTATCGACGGCACAGTCCACACGAGAAACAGGGGGCACAGCATATACCTACCCATCTAAATTTCAGAACGTCTTGATGCCACTGGCCCACTGTCGCTAAAATCCCATAAGTAAAAGCTGGCTTTAAGGCTCGGACGTTACGTAATGTATGTACTAAACAGGGGTTATCAGGCTATTTCAAAGGAGTGGCGGTCTTATATCTGCAGCCCATCGGCGTTCGCTACAGGTCTGTAAAATGTAGCTGTTTATAGGCCTATTGTGCAGTTGTGCACCTTTCATTGACAGCTGGAACAGACCATGACATTGTGTTAGTTTATATCTCGCTTGCAAGGCTACAAGGTAATGATTGTTTGGTACTTGATCTGTCGCAAAAGAAATTTAGACTGTCATATACCGCTTATTTTACAAAAGTTTTGACAAATTCTTTGCTGGCAATAAACACCCCTTTTAGCTTGGCTTTAAAATTTGTACCTTAGCTTTTGTAAACATTATTTGCAACGATTAGCATCAGCATATCACTAAAATAATTGCCTATGTTTATAATAAAACCATTTTGTGTCTGATTCTTCTGAGTTTTGCGCCCTCTGCCTATTTATTCCTTTGTCTGCATTAAATTTAGACCTTATCACCCCTACCAAAAGGTAACCTGATCGATGAGGACTTTGGGCGCGTTTTCTTGTGAGGAATTTAACCTGCAATTAGCAATTGGTAATCAGTGACATCGTCCTTAGATCGTTTGCATAAAATTTGCAAGCGTTAGCAAGCCTGGTTAGCCTCACGTATAACAGATCATTTGTCAAAGTACTTAATATGTTGAGCCTATTATAATTACTTTCAAACGTGCGCCTTTCGACGGTCGTTCCTGTATTGCCGTACAAAACCAATCGAACAACCCTTTGACATCTAAACTTCCCGGGATAAGTAAACCCACTCCCCGAAAACTTGAATAGTGGCGTGAATCTATGGCCGTCAGTTCATAAATGGTGCGAGATATAATCGTAATCGCATCGTAATCGTAATCTCCAAACTTCTAAAGCGCCACAAAGGCCAAGCGCAGGGCACCAGCCTATCACGCGCTATACATCAAATCAGAGGGTGTTTTCCGCTATAGGCCTATATATAAGAGGTCGTTGGTATTTCCAGCAGGGACGTCATTTTGGGGTGCAGAGGAGCATTTTCCCCTCCGATTTTTTTGAAAAAATAAAAAAATGATGTAAAAAAGAAAGGATCGATCGAGGAAGAAGAAAGGGGTAAAAAAGAGACTCATTTGCAGCATTTGGCTTACAGTTTTGCACATGTAGACTAAATATAGGCCTAGCCTAAAGCATTTCAAAGAAACACCATAATAGGTCAAAGAAAATTTTTGCCCCCCCTCTGGAAAAAGCTGAAATGACGTCCCTGGTTTCCAGGGTAAATCAAAAGAAGTCCGAGTCCAATTTCGAGAAGGCCAAATCAAATCAGAGGGGGTTTCCACAGGGCTGTAGTGGTAAAATTAGAGGTGAGTAGGGGCCTAGGCCCACTCGCTAGGCCTAGTCGGTATACCAGTTAGGCCTAATTTTCCGAAACTAATTAGAGGTGAGTAAAAATATTTTGTGAGGTGAGTATAGGCCTACGGTCTTTAGAGGTGAGTACACGCCGCGTATACCCTCGACTACAGCCCTGGTTCCATAGGGTAGTCCAGAAGAGGTCCGAGTCCGGTTACCAGAAGACCAGATCAAGTGAAGAGGCAGAGCAGCTGTCAAGGCAGGTGTCGTTTTGGGCGAGAATAATTGGAAGGCGGCGGATCAGATGAGTCAGGGTAGGAGTATTTGAAACAGTGCATATTTTAACGGACTTGAACTACTGGGACAAAAATGGCCCCGACAATGCATTTTAGAGCATTTACTGCCAAATGGAGCCAGTTTTAGCCACTTTACATTGAACAAATCACCCAAACTACTGGGACATATCTTAAAACTACTGGGACATTTGTCCCACTAGTCATACAGTTAAAATATGCACTGATTTGAAAAGGTGAGACTTCAAATTTGAGTGGAAAGCCCTGGGGGTGATAGATGGAACATGAGGAAGAGGATGGAGGACGGGTTGCAATGACGATGGCAGAACGGAGAATCTGCGGAATTCAGATGGAGATCATTCCAGAGGCGTGGTGCTGTGTTGGATATGGCTTGGTTGGAAAACATGAGATGAGTAGTGAGTGAGGGCCGAGAAAGACTGAGATAGGAAGAGGATCGGGTGGAGCGGGTTTCCTGGATGGTGAAGAGATCACGGAGGTACTCGGGCTGGGAATATTGTAGAGATTTGTAGGTTAATGATAGAACTTTGAAGTGAATTCGTTCTGGGATTTTTAGCCAATGGGGTGATTGGAGGGTGGGAGTGATATGATGATGTTTGGCATTCTAGTGACAGCTCTGGCTAGTGAGTTTTGATTAAGTTGAAAAAACGCTTGATTTGGGTGGATTCGAGGTTGAGGAAGAGGGAATTGCAATAATCAAGCTTTGAATGAACAATGGATCGAGGTAGCAATGGTGGAGGCAGTTTTAAGGTCGAGCATAGGCCGGATGCATCGGAGGTCACGAATGTGCATGAAGCAGGAGCGCGAGAGGTTGGAGATGTGGTTAGAGAAGGAGAGATGTGGATCAAAAGTAATACCAAGATTGCGGACGGGGGATCGAGTCAGAGGTGAAGGTAAGAGAAGACGAGTCAGTAGATAGGTGTATGGAAGGTTAAGGATTTTTTTATTTGGTCAGAAAGGCATAGGATGATGACTTCAGTTTTGGAAGGGTTAAGGCAGAGGAGATTGGATGACATCCACTGTGAGGTTAGGTAAACCACGTTGAGTAATTGTGTGATGGAGGTGGAGAAAGAGCTTGGGGAAAAGGATGTATAGAGTTGGGTGTCATCTGAGTAAAGATGGTGGTCAACAGAGGAGGATTCTATAAGTTGGCTTAAAGGTGTGGTATATATGACGAAGAGGAGTGGACCCAGGAGGGCCAGGACGGAGCCTTGAGGACACCACAGGAGAGAGGGAGGGGCTGCGATCAGTGGCTGGAGGCTTTAACAGAGAAGGATCAGGAAGACAAGTAGGACTGGAACCAGAGTAGAGCAGTGCCAGAGACGCCAAACCAAGAAGATAGTCGTTTAAAAAGGAGGCTGTGATCGATGGTGTCAAATGCAGCGAAAAAATCGAGAAGACATAGGCAGGAGACTTGTTGATGGCTGATGGCAGAGACCAGTTTATTGCATAGAGACACGAGTATATATAAAGTTTCTGTGGAGTGGTGTTTAGTGTAATTTGGTTTAACCCAGAAACCAAATGAATTTATGGAACTTTCGCAACTTGTGTTTTTAAGATGGTAATTCAGTAAGTAAGTACTAATCCCACTTTGGTGTACATACATCTAGTAAACACAGTTAAAAAGTATATAGTAGGTTGGGGTAGTGTGGTATATATATGATGAAGAGGAGTGGACCTAGGACGGAGCCTTGAGGGACACCACAGGAGAGAGGGAGGTTGGGGTAGTAGCTAGTGCAGAACGTGGCTCTGGTACGTCAGGACAGCCCTATAGAGGCGAGTAGGCCTACACGTCGGCGTTATCACAGAGTTGTTCAAACGTTGGTAACTGTTGGCTACAGATTCAACGAATCATATCTGGGTCAACTGTATATGCCCTACTTATAATAGGCTGTAGGCTATATATAGGTCTAAGGTCTTTACGTAGTCTAACTGAATCAATCCCTAATATCTTGTAGAATTTAAGAAAATTGGGCCAGACGTCTGTAACTCTGTATCTTTAGTTTTGACTTATAATATAGACAGCCATAGGACAACACCAGAATTAAGGACGAATTGAGTACAAATGGCTTGGGCAAAGGATGAGATATTTAAACAGGACATATGCCTGTATACAAGGCCTATATACATTACAGTCACATAATATAGGCCTATATTATATTAGACCTGCAAGTTCTGCATGCTTATTCGTTAGACAGCAAGATTGCAATTAGCGCTTTGAAAAGGCTAGTGTATCCTATAAATAGCCATAGATATATAGGCCTATAGCATGCAGACTATAATAGCCTATAGGCTTGTCATAATTGAATAAATCACCGGGACAATCAACAAATTATCTGCCATCAGATAAAGCGACTTGGTTTGCACGAAGTCCTCTACGTGACTTTCAAAAGAAATTCCAAGGACTGACTTGGACAGCTTTATAACAGACCCCTATAGCAAAGAGGCCTGTATCTGTGCACATATTTACGCCTTTGAGGCTTTATAAGGTTTAAGCATACAAAGTAATAATGTTACAGTTCGAAAGAAATAGTCAAGTCTGTCGTTCAAAGTCTACGCTCAACCCGCTCCTCTTCCGCCCTAATAGGAGACCTAGCTATTGGCATACTTTTCCGGCCTCCTCCTTAAAATTTGAGAATCGCTCCGCCCCTCTGGAATAAACTCCCGCTAGAATTACGGCAATTTTCGGCCCCAGCCTACACTTTTGCGATCTCTGCGCAAGTCTTTCGTTGAAAACTACTTGACCGTTGTAGTTTGACCTAGAACTTATAGCCTCACCTTGCATACGTCTTTATCGATTTTGTTTTAACTGAATAGGTTAATAAGTTACTTCCTAACTTTCTTTGGGTGCTGTAGAATCCAGATATTATGATTACGACATGTATGTATGTATGTATGTATGTATGTATGTCTGTATGTATGTATGTATGTATGTATGTATGTAGGCCTATGTATGTATGTATGTATGTATGTATGTATGTATGTATGTATGTATGTATGTATGCATAGTTCGAGAATTCGCATTTTACGAATTTTAAGAATTTAAAAAATTCACGAATTTTAACGAATTTTAAAACTGCAGTTTTAAAATTCGTTAAAATTCGTTAAATAATAAAATAATAGAATTCTTTGCCATTGCAACAAATTTTATTATTTGTTTACTTCTCAACTTTTTAAGCAAGTAAATGTCAATGTCACGGCAATCAATCAATCAGTCGTAAAAGATAGCTGACTACCAACACAATAGTACTGATATTCAGTTACTGTTCCACTTGGAGTCTTGATTTCTATCATAGTTGGGGTGTGTGACTGTGAGTGTCAGTCAGCAGAACGAAAAACCACGAGTTCCCCACCTCCAGTGTGACCAGTCAGTCACTAACACAGCTTCCAACAAAATATGGTAAAAAGAATGGTTGGCAACGTTCACCGAGCTGTGTCTTCTACTTCATCGTCCTCTGATTCTGAGTCAGGAACTGCTCCCATTCGACTCTGGTTTCTGTATTTTCGCCATGCAAATGCTCCCCAATTCCGGCAGAACAACCAACAAATTCCTTGTCGCAAAAACAACACTGTATTTTTGGATTACCCTTTTCTTATCCTCCAAAATTACTACATGCTTCAACACCGGTCCATCTTCTTTCATCTTTAAGAAATTAGATTTTAACTAAATTAACTCGTTACGTAATAAACTTTTATATTGAATTTTACATTAAATTCTAAGCAGAAGTTTAACAAAACAAATAACGACGCCATCACATTTGTTGTAGCTTACGCTGTTTTGCAAGCGCCACTGTCGATGTATAAAAGGCCCAACAATGGCCCAACGAATTTTTACGAATTTTTACGAATTTTAAAATAGACCAAAAATTCGCGAATTTTTACGAATTTTAAAGCCGAAAGTCACGAATTCTCGAACTATGTATGTATGTATGTATGTATGTATGTATGTATGTATGTATGTATGTATGTATGTATGTACACTGTACAGGGCTGTAGTGGTAAAATTAGAGGTGAGTACACGCTACCGGTTAGTTTTCACAAACAAATTAGAGGTTAGTATACGCTACAGTATTTTGTGAGTATACGCTACAGTATTTTAATATAAATAAATATAAATATTTTGTGAGGTGAGTATACGGTCTCTAGAGGTGAGTACACGCTGTATACCCGCGTATACCCTCGACTACAGTATGTATGTATGTATGTATGTATGTATGTATGTATGTATGTATGTATGTATGTATGTATGTATGTATGTATGTATGTATGTATGTATGTATGTATGTATGTATGTATGTATGTATGTATGTATGTATGTATGTATGTATGTATGTGTGTATGTGTGTATGTGTATGTATGTATGTATACTAGCCCTATGTATACGGACTGATGGAAAAATTTCCACTACGAATCAGACCAACATGACATTGTATTCTACTACTAAGCATTCTAAGATTATATTAAGTCGCGCCTTTGCAAACTTTCAGGCAATCGATTTCACTGGTCAACAATTTTTAAAAGAAATTTTGTATCTTTGATTTTCTTGCTTTTTTTCTATGTGTATCAATGCTGTGACTACAGAAATGTGTTTTAAAAAAATTAATTAGCTCTACTATTGAAAATATTTGCAAAGATGGTTTTTCTTATATTTCGCAAAGTTCGAAACCTAAATTGACATTATTGAAACAGAACATTGATAGAAATTTTATAAAGACACTTCTAAGTACCTGTAGAATAGTTTTTTGTATTCATAAAGTATATAATATTATTTGGGTGAAACATAATTCCTCTGCATTAGACGGTTCTTTTTTTTATTTGCCTGTCGCTTGTACTCTACATCTGGGGCATCTCTCACCACAGTCCAGCAGTAGTCTGCTAACATCGCAGGACTCCATTTTCCCTGATGCCTGTTTTCCATCGTCGATATGTCCTGATGGAAACGTTCAACATGTTCATCGCTAACTGCACCACAGTTATCAGGGAAAAGTCCAAATGAGAGTGCAGAAAGTGAATTTTCAATGACATGTTGCAGCCTAATTTCTGGTAGGCTAAGAGAAGCTTTCGACAGAGTAGACTGGAGAAAGGTAATGGGAACACTGAGAAGAAAAGGGGTGGATTGGAGAGAAAGAAGATTGATAGGTAATCTATACATGGGACAAAGAGTGAAAATAAGAGTTGGTGGAGAGTACTCAGAACCAGGAAAAATAGGAAGAGGGGTAAGACAAGGATGCCCACTGTCACCAATCCTATTCAACATCTATGTAGAAGAGATCATAAGAGAAACGCTAGAGGATATGGAGGAGGGGATAAAGGTAGGAGGAAAAAGGGTGAAGGCATTGAGATTTGCAGATGACCAGGCGATGCTGGCAACTAGCCAGAAGGGCTTACAAAGGATGATGGATCGTCTAAATACGGTATCGCTGGAATATGAAATGAAAATAAACGTAAAGAAGACAAAGGTAATGAAGATAAGCAAGAGAAGCGGTATAACACCACAAACAATAATTTCACACTAAACGGAGAAGAAATAGAACAGGTGGAGAAGTTTTGCTATCTAGGAAGTGTGATCACAGACGATGCAAGATGCCACGAGGAAATAAAAAGAAGAATATCCATGGGAAAAGATACATTTTATAAAAGAGGAGTGCTGATGAGAGGAAGCTTAAGCAAGAAACTAAAGAAGAGAATGGTGAAGACACTGGTGTGGAGTATTGTTCTGTACGGCTCCGAGACATGGACAATGAGGAAGGACGACATAAAAAGATTGGAGGCCTTCGAGATGTGGGTGTGGCGCAGAATGGAGAGAGTTAGCTGGGTGGAACGGAGGACGAACGAGGAAATCCTGCAAATGGTAGAAGAACAAAGATCACTCATAAGTACTGTGCCGATTTGGGCCCTTTGATTTTTTTTGGACTGCGTCTAAACCTGGTGACATTGCGACATGACGCTGCTCTGCTCTGCGTCGTTGCGCTCTGCGCATGCGCACTGCGTCAGCGTCTGCGCTGCGCCAGTGACTCTGCGTCAGCGCTCTGCGTCAGCGTCTGCGCTGCGTCCGTGACTCTGCGTCAGCGTCAGCGTCTGTGCACTGCGTCTTTGTGCTCTGCGTCAGCGCTCTGCGCTGCGTCGTTTGTACACTGCGTCTGCGCTGCGCCAGTGACTCTGCGTCAGCGTCAGCGCTTTGCGACACTGCACTGGGTGACCTTTGCGTCAGCGCTCTGCGCTGCGTCGTTTGTGCGCTGCGTCCATGACTCTGCGTCAGCGCTCTGCGTATGCGTCAGCGCTCTGCGTCTGCGTCATTGTGCACTGCGTCAGCGCTCTGCGACATTGCACCGAATGACCTCTGCGTCTGCGTCAGCGTCAGCGCTCTGCGCTCTGCGCTGCGTCTGCGTCAGCGCTCTGCGCTCTGCGTCAGCGTCTGCGTCAGCGTCTGCGCTCTGCGTCAGCGCTCTGTGACGCTGCGCTGCGTCAAGGGACACTATATATAGAGGTGCGCAGCTCAACAGTTAGTCAGTAGAGTTCGACAGGAGTCAGTTGAGGCAGTTACTCGGAGTCAGACACGGAGAAAGGTTTGACGGTTCGTCAGCGTCGAGTTCAGAGTCAGCGTCGCCAGTGCTCAGTCACTTCGTCGTGGTTGCGTCGTTTGTACCACGGACTGTGCTAGTCTTTCGTCGTTGTTAGGTCGTCGCTGACAGGTAGTTGTCAGTTGCTGTCGTTGACAGTCGTCGTCTGCGTCGCCGGAGTCGTGTTCTCCGGTTGAGTACGTTCTTGAACTCTGCCTCGTCGGACTGCGAAGCTGATTTAACTGTGAACTCATTTCATTATGTTTGTTGAATTATATCGACGGGTAGTCGATTGAGTGTGATCAGGTAATAAAGTTTGAAACCAGAGGTTAGCCTTCTGCTTGACTAAGGGAAGCCTTACCCCACGGACTAGAGTCAGGATCCGAACCCTGGGCTGGGCCATCCTGGTAAGCTGTTTCGGCCCAGGTTCGCCACAAAACTGGTACCAGAAGTGGGGTGGTACTTCTGGTTTTCTTCGTTGAACGATCAACTCATCAAGCATGGAAAACGCTGATGGAGAAGAGACCCGCATCTACACGTTGTTGGACTTTGCTGAAACGTCGCCAGATCTTCCGATCTGTTCAACGCCGGTCGTGAAGGAGGAGAGAAAATCTGCTGTGAAGTTCAAATCGGACCCCAGTCGACTCCTAGAAAGCATTAATTTCGACGCCCCGGGATCTGAAAGCGCGACCGACTACGGACGAAAGAAGGCATCCGTCGTGAATGAAACTTCTACGGACTCAGGATTGATAGAAAACGTCGGCGCTCTGCTCGGTCAGAAGAGAACGTACATGAAGCCGGGAAAATTCGACGGAACTGGGTCTCTGGAATCCTTTTTGACGCAGTTCGAAGTGTGCTCTCGGCACAATCGTTGGAGTGATCAGGACAAGGTGGATTTTCTTCGTTGCGCACTCGAGAAGGCAGCAACTCAGCTTTTGTGGGACTTTGGCGCACGGGAAGACATAAACTATGAGCAACTTGTTGAGAGGTTGCGACAGAGATACGGAGCTGAGGGACAGGCGGAAACCTTCCGCGCCCAGCTCTACTATCGTCGACAGCGATCGGATGAGAGTTTGAGCGATCTCCTCCACGACATCCGACGCCTGGTGGTCCTTGCATATCCCGTTCCGTCTAACGAGACGACTGAGATAGTTGCCCGAGATGCCTTTCTCGAAGCCATCAGAGATCGTGACTTGTCTCTCAAAGTGAGAGAGAAGGAGCCGAAGAATATCGATGAAGCCTACCGAATTGCGTTGCGCCTTGGGGCGTACCAGCAAATGACTGATTTGGACGATCGCCGAAGACCGTCTAACCGGGTTCGTGGGACACAAGAAGTCGACGTGAACACGCAACTCCAGAAGCAGTTGGACACTTTCCTTGCAGCCCAGCGTCGTTGGCAGCAAGAATTGGAAGGCAAGATCTCTCGACAGTTGGAAGATCTTCGGAACGCCCCGCGAAGTACTTCGGATTCGACTCCCTTCGTCGACACTCGTGGAAACTCCGGACGTGACATAACGTGCTACAACTGTGGGCGTAACGGGCACATCGCCCGTCGTTGTCGCCAGCCCCGACGGTTTCTTCCTCGACAGACGGAGCCAGCGGATCAAGAAGTGGAGTATCCAGTCGTCATGAACCATACGACTCGCGAGGGACCTCTTGCGCTCTGCAACAACGCAGTCTACATTCGTGCGACGATCCATGGACGGTCACGCCTATGTCTGCTCGACACCGGCTCCGAAGTGAGTATCGTACCTGTTGCCTTTGTCGATGGTTTAGAATTGCAGTCCAGCTCCAGGGTTTTATTAGCAGCTAATGGGACGGAAATGCGGGTCCTGGGAGAGCTAACGGTCCCCCTTAAGATTTCCAGAGGGTTTCATATCGATACTAAGTTCTTGGTGTCCGATCAAGTTTTCGAACTAATGTTGGGTATGGACTGGTTGCAAGGGCATAGGTGTAGGATTGGATTCGGTACCGGTGCCATTTACTTGGGTAGGAGGCGTATCCCCTTGGTGAAAGGAAATGGTTCATCCTGGTGTAGGCGGGTTGTCGTTGCGGAGGAGGTGATTGTGTCTCCTCGCTCCCAATGTGATGTGCCGTCCAGAACGTTATACGGGAACTTAGCTGCCACTGCATCAGCGTGGATGACCGAAACTGCTGAGATGCTACCGGGTGTCCGAGTTGCCCGAGTGGTGATAAGAGACGATGCCAATCTGGCCCAGGTTCGGGTGATTAACCTTAGCGAACAGCCGGCTAGGCTGTATAGGGACCAACTGGTTAGTGGGTTGCACCCGGTCCAGGTATCGGAGGAGCAAGAGAGTGTTAGCGGTGGTGCAATCCAGTCCGACAACCCGGTTGTAGAGGACCTTATGAAGGATCTCCCAGAGGATGTACCGACAGAGGCGAGAGATCATTTAAAACAATTGCTAATAGACTACACTGATGTATTTTCGGCTACTGAAGGAGATTTGGGAAAGACAACGGTACGTAAGATAGACACAACGGACGAGCGTCCCGTGCGACAGCCGTTGCAGAGGCAAGCGCTGGCTTATAGGGTTGCTATAGGGAAGCAGCGGGATCAAAAGTTGCATGGGCTGGAGTCAGTCTTTCAACGCCTTCGGAGAGCCTACCTGAAGTTGAAGCCTAGTACGTGTTTTCTTTTGAGGCGGACGGTCCATTTATTAGGACGTATTGTGTCCTCTAGTGGGATTGTGGTTGACCCTTCTAAGGTCGAGGAAATGGTCTCGTGGCAGGTTCCGCGACTATTAAGGAATAGAAGAAATTTCGCGGGTATATGCGCTTGCTACAGGAAATTCGTACTTGGATTTTCGTGCGTGGCTACTCTCCTTTTTGAACTCACGAGGAAAGGAAGGTTGTTTGAATGGGATGAAGGGTGCCAAGACGCCTTTGACAGACTTAAGGTAGCCTTGACCACTGCTACTGTATTGACATTGCCGCGAGAAGAGACTGCCTTTGTCTTAGACTGTGATGCTTTCAATGTAGGTATCGGAGCTGTACTGTCACAGCGAGTAGAATATAGGAAAGAAGTCGTTACGTATGATAGCCGGTTACTTTCTGCGGCTGAGAGAACCTACTGTAGCACGAGGATGGAATTACTGGCGGTAGTGCACTTTGTGAAAGAGTATGGACGGTATCTTTTAGGAACGCACTTTGTACCATGGACTGCACTCCAGTGGCTGCAGCGGACGCCGGAACCGATAGATCAGCAGGGACGGTGGTTAGAACGCCTGGCTGAATTCTTTGAGACAGCGCATAGACTCGGACGCAAGCATGCGAACGCAGACTCCACGTCGCGTAAGCCGTGTTGTCAGTGCGGGGAACCCCGTTGCTGATGGAAGCCGTGGTGAGCTGGGTGATGAAACGGGTCACTGTGTCCAGTGAACCGGATGGCAATGGGAGAAATGCCCAGGTTCAACAAGAAGATACCGAGCTGAGCGTGATGAGGATGTGGAAGGTCTTCTGGACCATTGAATTATGTCCTACAGAAGTCGCTAAGAGCAAAGTCTTTTATTGCGCATGTTGACAAACTTCGTCGTTGCTACGGGAGGACAAGAGGACAGTGGGATGAGACGGCAGCTCCGGAGGTTGACGATCAACACGTTGATCTCGAAGCTGAGTCAGACCGAACATTGAGGGAACGGCCGCGCCGTACGGTGCGCAAGCCAGCTAGGTATCAGTAGGCGCAGGAGACGTTTACGGTGCACGGAATCTGGTCGCTGCTAGGATGGGCCTCATTTCTCTTTCCCTAATGGTATGTGTAATTTCATGGTTTCCCAAAAGGGGACTTTGGGTTTTCTCAGTGGGGGGGAATTGTGCCGATTTGGGCCCTTTGATTTTTTTTGGACTGCGTCTAAACCTGGTGACATTGCGACATGACGCTGCTCTGCTCTGCGTCGTTGCGCTCTGCGCATGCGCACTGCGTCAGCGTCTGCGCTGCGCCAGTGACTCTGCGTCAGCGCTCTGCGTCAGCGTCTGCGCTGCGTCCGTGACTCTGCGTCAGCGTCAGCGTCTGTGCACTGCGTCTTTGTGCTCTGCGTCAGCGCTCTGCGCTGCGTCGTTTGTACACTGCGTCTGCGCTGCGCCAGTGACTCTGCGTCAGCGTCAGCGCTTTGCGACACTGCACTGGGTGACCTTTGCGTCAGCGCTCTGCGCTGCGTCGTTTGTGCGCTGCGTCCATGACTCTGCGTCAGCGCTCTGCGTATGCGTCAGCGCTCTGCGTCTGCGTCATTGTGCACTGCGTCAGCGCTCTGCGACATTGCACCGAATGACCTCTGCGTCTGCGTCAGCGTCAGCGCTCTGCGCTCTGCGCTGCGTCTGCGTCAGCGCTCTGCGCTCTGCGTCAGCGTCTGCGTCAGCGTCTGCGCTCTGCGTCAGCGCTCTGTGACGCTGCGCTGCGTCAAGGGACACTATATATAGAGGTGCGCAGCTCAACAGTTAGTCAGTAGAGTTCGACAGGAGTCAGTTGAGGCAGTTACTCGGAGTCAGACACGGAGAAAGGTTTGACGGTTCGTCAGCGTCGAGTTCAGAGTCAGCGTCGCCAGTGCTCAGTCACTTCGTCGTGGTTGCGTCGTTTGTACCACGGACTGTGCTAGTCTTTCGTCGTTGTTAGGTCGTCGCTGACAGGTAGTTGTCAGTTGCTGTCGTTGACAGTCGTCGTCTGCGTCGCCGGAGTCGTGTTCTCCGGTTGAGTACGTTCTTGAACTCTGCCTCGTCGGACTGCGAAGCTGATTTAACTGTGAACTCATTTCATTATGTTTGTTGAATTATATCGACGGGTAGTCGATTGAGTGTGATCAGGTAATAAAGTTTGAAACCAGAGGTTAGCCTTCTGCTTGACTAAGGGAAGCCTTACCCCACGGACTAGAGTCAGGATCCGAACCCTGGGCTGGGCCATCCTGGTAAGCTGTTTCGGCCCAGGTTCGCCACAGTACTATACGCGGACGACAAAGGAAATGGATCGGGCACATCCTAAGGAGTGAGACACTGCTAAGAGACATCATGGAGGGAAGGATGGAGGGGAGAAAGACGCGAGGAAGACCGAGGGCAATGCTGCTAGACTGGATGATGACAAAAGAAGAAGGATACAGTGGACTGAAGAGAAGAGCACAAGACAGAGAACGATGGCGTCATTGGTCATACGAACCTGCCGGTGGGCAGAGAACATAAAGACAAAGAAGAAGAGAAGTCTCGTCACCAGTTCTTTATAGTTATCTGCTTTCTTGTTTCCCAGGAAATTTTCAACCACAAGTTCGAATGATTTCCAGGCATTCTTCTCAAAACCACGGAGGATCTGATGAAAATGTTCATCTTTCAGAAGTGCACGTATCTGTGGACCAATAAACACACCTTCCTTTATTTTGGCCTCACTCAGTCTTGGGAATTTCTCTTTCAGGTACTTGAAAGCCTCACCATCTCGGTTCATTGCCTTCACAAAATTCTTTACAAGTCCCAACTTTATATGTAATGGTGGTAACAAAACCTTCTTGGGGTCCACTAGTGGGCTGTGCTGCACACTTTTAGTTCCTGGATCCAGAGACTTCCGTGACGGCCATACTTTTCTTTTATAGTGGTCAGACCGTGCTCCACTAAAACTAAAACTTACTGTATCATAAAAACTAGAGCTAAACAGCATTTCTTAATGTCATATTCTTTTTCAGCACAGCAAAAGTAGTTATAATTGACTGATTTCATCACCGATACATTTTGGCTGTTGACCAGTGTTTTCAAGCAACAGCGAGCTTCCTTGAAAGGCGGTCTAGGCCCTATAAACTTTCAGCTACAGAGATATGCCTACGTGAATATAGGCCTCGTAATCGGTGGTACTGGAGATCTCTACAGAACCTTCTGGGAGTCTCTCGAAGCTGGCATACATAGACGATGTTTCATTAGTCTGTGTGAGGTGTTGTGTTAAGGCGCTGTAGGCTTACGAATTCCAATTGAGTGCATAGACTATACCTATATAAATATATTGTTACGGTTGAGGGATTTTCTATATACTGATCGACTAGGTCACTATAGGAGATTGTTACGTTTGAGGGATTTTAGACCGAGACTGCAAGCTTCTATTAAGGAGCGTTGAACTTGTAACTTAGTGGAAGTTTTGTGCTAACTGTAGAGTAGGCCCTATATAATCATCTGTTGAAGTGAAGGTTCAGTTGTCTAAAGAAGACTGTTTGGTGGTGCTTAGAGAATTACACTTGTAGCACAATATAATATATATTATAATTTTATATACATACATGAACTTATTTAACTATATACATATATATATATTTCTGTGGAAGGTCTGTATAGATATAATTCTGTAGAAGGTTCTATATATAATGTGTGCTTATGGTTATGTTCAAATGAATTCGTGGCGTGCAATATACCGGTAGTTGATTTCTCCGGATTCTGAACAGCATAATGGTGTGTGCATATGGCGTCCATAGGCGTAATTTGTGGGGGGTACGAGGGGTACCGGTACCCCCCACTTTTTGGACTGGGGGGTACTGTACCCCCCACTTTTTAAACAATGTCAATCAATATTTTTCTTATTGTGCCTTCCCAGAGAATGCAGTCTCCACCAAAGTACGAATGTACTTATATACACAGGTAAACCAAGAGCCAAAATTAATGAGAATACTGACAGGGAATATGTTCAAAATGGCCACCATGCGAAAAGCAAAAGTGGAGAAGAAATTGGTACCCCCCACTTTTTAGACCAAAGTATTGGTACCCCCCACTTTTTAGACTAAAGTTACGCCCCTGATGGCGTCATTGTATTGTATATGGGCATTTATAAAGCGCCTCTCGCGGTATATACCATTCAGAGGCGTCATATGTTAATAGGTCGAAGGTCCATTAGTATGTGTTACACAGCGTCTACAAAACTATATGTATAGCTATACGCTGATATATAGACCTATTCAGACTACACTGATGCCGGCCTAGCACTGATTTTAGGTGGTCTACTCGTGCTACACTAGTGAGCTGATAAGGTCTGCTCTAGCTTCACGTGAAGTTATGGTCGCTCTTCTTTTGTCGATACAAGGCGGGCAGGCGCAATGCTTCAAGCAAAACGCAGTCGTGATAGTATGGTTGGGTGCGTGGTGGTAGCTATAGGGTGCACATGGTGGTGGTTAGGATGGTGGTGGTGGTGATGATGAAGATGATGATGATGCCAACTGTTCAATAAAACCCCCTTTTCGAGTTAAATGATGAAAAGATTGTCTTGACTTGGACCTCGAACCATCACAGGCCCGTCATCTAGGCCCTACATTATTGGGCAGGCCCCTAGCCTATATTATTGATCACGATATCGCTCGAGTGAACTCGAGCCTTGTATCTTAGACCTCTGATTCATATATTCCTATATAATAGCATGCATGCCGATAGGCTAGTTAAATGTGAGATTGTCCTCTAAGGACTAGGACGGTCACCTTCTTGATTGCTTAGAAACAAAGACGTCGTTAATTAGAATAACATCGTCATAAATGCTGAATTATTCCAAGTACTAAACCCTGCACATAATTATGAACAAAGAAATTAATTTCATATAATATTATGTAGCCTATTAACTTAATTACAGCGGTAGGCCTAGCTTTTGTGCATGAATCGCGTGTGCCTAGGCCTGCATGCAAACAACTGGCGCAGTCGCTTTCTGGGCCTAGTTTTCAATGCACAAATGTACTCTCAAGTCACGAACCGCCATGTTTATTGTTTGTCTAATATAAAAGTTATTAGTGCTGTTGTAAAGTCTACAGCCACAGATTCGACGAGCGGCAATACTCATCTATGAATTCTATATAACGTGGGTATGTGTGCCCGTGTGCGTGCGTACGTGTGTTTACGAGCGATTATGATGGCATTGGTCTACCGTTTGACTGAAGGGACACTTTGGCAGTGAGAGCGCTAGAGCGGTTGACAATTTTCCATTATGTGATCGGTTAGGCTAATACTAACGTTATGTGAGCAGTTTCTCAATATCAACGTACCCTCGACTCGACCGGTTTGGGCTGGATTTATCAGGCAGACGCCGCTGGTTGTCAGTCGGCCGTTCAAGTGGCGACCCCCCAAGCCCAAACGTACAGTAGGCTTCTGTAGATCGCCCACCGATTCGCAAGGAGGGGGGTTGTAATCCGAGGCTTATAATCACCGGCATCAATGAAACGTAGCGGTGGATCGTCCTGTCCTGTCTGTTGATCGAAGGGCAAAGAAGAGACGACATCGTTTATTGCAGCTGAAGGTCATTGTTCATTTGAACGCCTTTGAACAGTTTCAAGGGCATCACTGAATCAGGGAGTCGCATGTACAAAGAAAGTGGGCATATGTTTATTGTGTCTAAGTAAAGCTGTCAAAGGGATAACTATACTTTCATAGCAAATTATTGTTATAGCTGGCTACAAGAAGGGTTACCTTTCAGCGTTGATGAATTTTTGATCTTCACCAGTCTCACACGGCGCATTTTCACCAGTTCTAAACGCATCTTATAACCGTGAAATCCGCGTCTTTTCAGCTATAGATATAAACTTAATTGAAGGTCCCTTGTTAAAAAATTACACCAGAAGGTCTCACAAAACTTGAAAACATATAATATGCCTTGTAGTTATTTAATAACAAGGTATTAAGTGCAAATTCAAATTTTTTTCAAATGAATGCATTTATTCAGGCGAGATGGAATTTGCTACACAAGCCATTTAGAAAGGTTACACATAATATGTTTAACACACACACACACACACACACACACACACACACACACACACACACACACACACACACACACACACACACACACACACACACACACACACACACACACACACACACACACACACACACACACACACACACACACACACACACACACACACACACACACACACACACACACACACACACACACACACACACACACACACACACACACACACACACACACACTTTTTAAAAAGCCCCTAAAATCTTATAAATTTGTGAGGCCCTAAGCTGTAGCTTTTTAGCTTGTACGTAAATTCGGCACTGGTAAGAGCGTATGTAGAGGTCTGAAGGCCATTGCAGGTAACAAAGAGATACTTACAAATTTTTTATTGGATGCGCTGGGGACATTTAGTCAATGCAGTGATTTGACAACTGGGGTTATGTGGTGGTTGTTTGGAATCTTTGGCGACTGCCCGCGAAGTACACAGCAAGAGCGTTTTGGATGGATGGATTGTCCATTTGAGACGAGTCATGCAGAGTTATAAGTAAGTAAGTATATTCTTTAATAAACGCTAGCAAACGCACAGCGCCTTGCATACAATTTTACACAAAGAGGAAAGAAAAAATATAACAGTAATAATGACGTTAGATGATAAATGAAATAATAGCAACATAGAAAGAGATTTGCAGTAGTGCAGTCCGGAGTGAACAGTCGAGATGGCTGTTGTGTGCAGGCAGTGTTAAACTCTTAATTAAACAATAATGGGACAAAGTCTCGAAAACCACGGCTTTGCATTAAACACAGGCTGGACGGACAACTGAATCCATGTTTTTCTATGATAAGTTTCCATAAGAGATGTTCCAGCGAACATCTACAATCGGGGTGCTTATGTACTACCTGGGTGGGTGTCTCTGCATCGCGAGGGTCGGTTATGGTCAGGGAGGGCTCAGGGCAAGGATAAAAAGTCCTTGGGCTCAGGGTTAGGGTCAGTGTAGCCTATGTATTTGTGCGACTAGAAGCTTGATTTTAAAATTTAGGGCTAGGGTTAGACATCCCGATTGTACATGATCGCCGATGTTTCTAGTGTGGTTCGGATTCTACACCTGAATGGATGCCCAGTCTCTCAACTGGAATGTCTTATTATAGTAGTTTAAAGCCTACTTTCACATCATTATCACAGCCGGCACTGTTTGTTTATTACATGTATGTTCCGGTAAGCGATTTGTGGTTGGTAGGATAGGGTGAAGGAAGACCTATGAGCCGGATTGAAATATACCCGCCCATGGTGGGAGATGATCTGAACCCGCCAGGAAGACCCCCTTTCTCTCTCTTAAAACTCTCACTCTGCATATTTGCTTAAAATCCACGAGACCCAAAAGTCAACAACTTGTTTGGAGGTCAGACTGTGTGTGTGTGTGTGTGTGTGTGTGTGTGTGTGTGTGTGTGTGTGTGTGTGTGTGTGTGTGTGTGTGTGTGTCAACGTGTTTACCACTCCGGATGTCTTATCTTCAAGAGACTCCAAACCGTACATAATAATTTTACAGTCACTCACAAAGCATAACTCAAAGGAAGGCACTTCTCAAGTTTACAGATCTCTGGCTGTAAAGCACACAACGTGTCCTAACATCAAGCCAGCAGCGGTTCACGTTTGCATCTTAGCAGCCCTGTCTGTTGCCTATTGACCTCAGATCAGCCATTGGCACAGAGCAGCCTGTACTGTGGTGACCTTCCCACAAACCTAGTTAGTCCTCTAATAATATCGCTGCCAACTACCGACCAGTGGTGTAGTCCTAAAAAATGAAGTGGGGGAACGCCTGGAAATTGAAGTAGCAACTGTAGCAAAAAGTGCAATCTTGCAAGAATTTTGCATAGTGTGAGCGGCGCGCTGCTATTTTTGAAACTGTTGAATGTAAAAAAATAACAAAAAAATTAATAAATGTAATTATGTAAATTTATACATAGGAATTTGTTATTTAGTATAAAGCCAACACATATATAAATATATCTGCGAAACTGCGAAAGGCTCCAGTAAGTAAGCAGTTGAAACTGTGAGTCTTGAAGTCTTCTTTGTTCATTTATTTCAGCAGAAATGCTGCAAAAAAGTGCGGGAACGGCGTTCCCCCGCGTTCCCGCCCCACTACACCACTGCTACCGACTGACTGTAAACCAAAAACATGAATGGTATGAGGCCCAAAGAGAGAAACTGCAGCTTTCCACAGTATGGTTACATAGGCTACCACGAGGCTGCAAAATTAAAATTACCATGGGCGGCGATCCCGGGGGGGCAGGACCCCCCACCTTTAGGAGTGGGGGGGGGGACACGCCATGCATCGGACCCTCCAAATTTTGAAGATACACGAAAAAGGTCAACAAATGCAACTGTGTGTGAGGGCGAAAACGAGTTGTCAGTGCCATTTTGACCAGAAAAGTAGTCTTTTAGCAGAAGTGTCCCCCAAAATTTAAAGAATAAAAGACAAAAAATTGTGTAAGAGAAGAAAAGAAGGGAAAAAAGGAAGAGAAGAATTCTGAAAAAGAAGGTTGTTGACATAAGGAAGGGTGATTCAAGAAAAAGCGGGGAAAGTAAGGTTGAGGACTAAAAAAGTCATCAACTTTTTTCGAAGATGAGATGTGATTTTTGTTCGGTTTCGGAAGATGAGATCGTAGAAAGTTTTTGACAGTTTACGGAAAAATTTTTGTAAGTAGAACTGAGGTCAATGACTAAAAAAAAAAGTCATCAACTTTTTTCGAAGATGAAAGGGAAATTTTTTTGAGATGAAATGGGAAAAAAAATTTTTTTGGGACAAGATTTAAAAAAAAAAGGTCGTCGACGAGATCATGGCCGACTTTGTCCCCCCACCTCTCAGACAAGATCGCCGCCACTGATAATTACTATAATTACAGGTAGCCCAAATTACACTATATACCACTTCATATTTATATCAGAGTATAAAAAATCTGCATGAAACATAAACATCATCCTGACCATCACCACCAACTTTAAGCGCAGAACAGCGCTTTACTGCTTGTGCTCATGATGATCACCACCAAGGTTTTCCAGCTCATAATGTTGTCAAGATTAAAACTAGAAATTGCACAGAAGCAAGGCAAGGCCAATGCTTTAGCACCTCAACATCAACACTGTGTTCCTTCAACTTCATCCTCAACACTTTAACGACAGCATGTACTAAAAGTGACTGTCATTAAAATGTTGAACTGGTAGCTCTCCATTTGGATTTCTGTCTTGAAACAATGTATAGATCTTACGGTTTGTCACAAGACACTCCACACTTAACAAATATTTCATAATATCTTTATTAAGGAATAGCAGATCAAATTTATTATTCCAAATAGTTGTTGTAGAGACATTTACAAAATTATGATTCATAATTATACTGACATTTTAAAAGTGGGCTTAGCAAGACATATCCAATGTTAGTGTATAACCTAGACAATAAGTCCAAACTTTGTGTCATCATGGTAATTACATCCAGTTCCTTTAATTAATCCGAAACAAATGAAACCGAAGATATGAAGTCGAGATGCAGCAAGAACGTTCAGAGGGCTCTGGCAGCATTCACATTATTTTAATATTAATTAGCTGAAGATGAAATTAAAAGTCCTGTTTCTCAGTTCATTTCCAAATGCTCATTGGCAAGCTCAACTGCAGACTGTTTTTGATTTGCTGATAAACACAGAAAAACAATATGTTTACACAGTTAACGTTCGTCTCAGAGCCTGACTTGTGCCAGTGAACGTATTGGAATTATTAAACTCAGAAACACTAACGTAGTGCCACACACACGACCATTGCTCTTTCTAACCACAAACTTCAGCCACAGAATTGGCCTCGGCTCTTATATGCACAGAGAGCACAGAACACAATTCTATCACTATGACAACAGCATGTGCACAATGATGCAAAGTTGCCAGTAGACAACAGATTAGGGGCCATCCATATATTACGTATGCAAAAATCCGGGAAAATTGGACCCCCCTCCCCCCTGTTCGCAAGCGTACTTTCTTCCACACCCCCCCTGTGTACGTACACTTGACGCACCCCCCCCCCCGAAGACCAGCTGCAGAAAGTGTCTCGAAAGTCTGCACTTTAGGCCAGAGTGAAGGATGAGTGAGGGCCAATATAGACAAATTATAGGTGTCTCGTTCACAGCACAGAATAACTGCACATGGCTTTTATATAATGTAATAAAATGCCATCGGACGACTATAGGACAATACAGAGTTATAAATAGGCTAATGTGGACGTCATAATTAGAAATTTATTTTGCGTACGTACACTTTTGTCTCCCCCCCTCCCCCCCCGTTCGCAAAATCGCCAAAATCCGACCCCCTCCCCCCCATAGTGCGTACGTAATATGTGGACGGCCCCTTAAGAAACTACATCGGACAACATACTTGCTGAAACACACATACATACCACCACACACACATACACATAGTATATAAATGGGCATAAAGTGTGCACATACAGGCACTAAAAAAAGCCAGAGCTCATTTTAAATGACGTTAGAAGCTGTTATTAACAAAGAAACACCAAATTGCAAAGTTCTACAAATACTTGAATAATGCTGTAACATTTTATGTTATACATGTAACTAATCGAACATGATTAGCTCTGCCTCGTTAGGCCCAGGCTGATGTTGTGGCTGTTGAGGTTGACTGGCCGGCGGCTGTGGAGGTCCTTGAGGGGCGTAACCACCCTGTGGAGGAGCCACGTTCATATAACCCGACTGTGGCTGTCCTTGCTGAGGCAGGGAGTTGGCTACCCCTAGAAAAACATTTCAAAGCACACTCATAACAAAACTTTTTACAGCAGCACAATCAACATTGGAAAATGTAATAAAACATTTGTAATGTAATAAAACATTTATAGAGCGCTTTTTAAGAACCTCTCAGAGGCGCCACATTCATAAGACACATTTGACACATTCTTAAAAGGATCTAAATAAAAATCGAGAACAAACATACGAATAGGAATACATGGAATTAGACAAAGCTCACATTATTACATTTTGGATAAAAATAGCCAAATTGTAATACCAGGAGCTTCAATCCTCCCGAGTACATACCTTGCATATTGTACGGTTGATATTCCACAGATGGCGCCGTCATATACACTCCGCCCGGCTGTTGACTAAGGCCCGCTTGCTGGTATGACGAAGGGCCTCCGCTCACCATGTGAACAGGGTAACCGCCTTGTGTGTGCGGCAAGTGATAGCCTTGAGGAGCATACCCAGGACCTGGCTGGGTGTAGATGCCTCCTGGGGGAGCTGTTGTTCCTTGGTTCATCTGCTGTGGCTGCTGCTGCATTTGAGGGCCAGTAGAGACTGGCTGACCAGGAGGGGGCATGCCAAGTCCAGAGGAAGGAGGCATTGATATGGATGGCTGCCCTCCTGGGTAGCCTCCTGGTGCCATCTGGCCATGCATCTGGTGCATTGGAGAACCTTCAGTTGATCCAGAGGGACTGAAGGTCTGACCTGGCTGTCCATACACCTATAACAATACAAGCGACGTCAACAATAACAAGCACCATCGTCAGCGCCATGCATGCACGTATTGTCTCGAATTTACATAGCGCCATTTAAAACCTCAGGAGCGCATTTCTGTGTGACCTTGTGCATGTTAAAAATGTTTGTAATAATAATAATAATTTACCAGAACGGTTGAACAGGGACAGAAATGCATATATTCGCCAATTTGGCCAACCTGCATGAACAGTAGTACTTCAGCAGTCTAAGCAAATGAGAATAAAGAAGTCACAGCAGTGTTTAACGATACATTTGGTCACATTACCTAGTATGGCACAGTTTATTAAAGCAGGTCGGGCATATGGAGTTGACATAGACACCATCAACTGATTATGTACTACAGTGCTCGAAATGGACCGGAACGCACCGGAACGCCGTTCCGGTTCGTCAAATGAATTTAGCGTTCCGTTCCGGTTCGTCAAATGAATTATTGTGGAAAATACTATGAAATTAACGTGAATGCTCCCATATCTTTGACTAGCGTTCCGTTTCGTAAAATTTTCCATTTCGAGCACTGATGTACTATCAGGATGGTTAGAACAGTTGAGTTGGGAGAGCCAGCAACAAAGTTAAACTTTACAAATGGTTCCCTGAAGTAAAAGAGCCTAATACTAAAGGTTGTGAATTAGCAGCTATCATCTGGCTACACAATCTTGCAGCTTAATTGTACACAGAACAGTGCTAGATTTCTACTTCTCATGAACTGGACCTGAATACAGTTTATTTATATAGTACCCTGTACATTGCTTATTTCAGTTGTGTTTTCACTGTGCACAGAAAAGAACAATTTGTTTGCTATCTTACTTTAATCTTTGTTAACAGGCAATCCTAATTAAGTCAGACTTTGGTCTTTTCAGGGTTTACTTCTTTCCAAACAGCAGGCATCTTAATTTAGCCGTACAAATTGAGGCTGGTTGAGCATACCTGTGGATAGCCATACTGCATTGCACGCATCTGTTGTTCTTGCTTCTGTAGCTCCAGACGTCTTTTCATCTCCATTTCCTGTTCCTGCAATCGCTGCAGTGCCAACTGTCGCTGGAACTCAAGGTATTCCTAAACAACAATACAATTAAAATCTATAATCAAATCAAAGACAAAAAGACAGTCAAGACAGGAGTCTTCTCTATTTTAAAATTATTGCTCATCCTAACTAACAAATAAAAAGATGTGGGCCTCATACACAAACTCACACATTCATACACAATGGGCGCCTCTGAATAGTTTATGCTGCGAGAGGCACCTTATAAATTACTAGATACGATACGATACACTGAAACACATATACAAATCTGCACAGAAACAAATGGCTGCAAATAAGAGACAGGTAATGAGAAGTAACAAATAGACAACTGCAGCAAGATTTTGTTAGCAAGCAGAGAGGAAATGAACTCATGAAAATGCTAATATATATACCTGAATTATCAAGCCAGAATTTAAACGGTGCAAAAGCAGAAAAATAAGTAAAAATTCCATTTGGGTGACAAACTATAATAAATAAAATTTTCAGGCTGGTTAGCGTCTGTCAAAATCTTCTGATTTATAACAAAATTACGTGCAACAGAAGAAAAATGATTAGTTTTATTAGCCTCCAAACCTGTTGTGGACAAATGGTTTATTTTAACACAAGCACTGAATGAAATGTGAAGGTATTGTAATAGTTTATCAAAGAATCTTCTTAACAGTGGGACGCGGTAACTGATTGGTCAGAGCACCTGCTTGTAACGCAGAAAGTACAGGTTCGAACCTCTCTTGACGCAGTTACTGTATATTAGTGTATAGGGACCTTGAGCAAGTCCCTCAAGCAAAATTGTTCAGCACAACTGAATGATGTTTAGTCATTAGATAGTGATGCTTAATGAATGTGTAATAATCAAACAGGTTGATCACAGGAATCTAGAACAACTAATCAATGAACCTGAAAAATTGGTTTCTCTGTAGTACTCAGGAACGCATGACAACTGCATTTTGCACAATTACTCTTCCCAACATTAATAATAACTGACAGACCTGTTTCTTCTGGCGCAGGACTTCCAGTTTCTGCACCATCTGGATCTGGCGTTGCCTCTCCATCTCCTCCTGTTCCCGCCGGCGTTTCTCGTGATGCTCCTCACGCAGCACATCCAGGGCATCGCGAGCGTCTTTCAGCTGCGTCAGCTTATCTTGAAGGGTCTCGTAATGAGCTGTCAAATCGAGTAAGAGATGCGGCCATCAGCATTAACCCTTGTACTGCTTAAACCCACAAATTAAAAATCCAGATAAAATTTTACTCTCAGAACTGGGTTCCACTGAACTGAACTTGTGTTGTTCATCATAAAATGTGTCACAATAAAGTTTCAGAAAAGCAGAAATCAATGGAACGTTAACTTACAGGTACATAGGAATTTACCAGTCAGATGCCACAGGTAAACTTTTACTAAACTCATACCTACACAACATGAGAAACAAAGTATGACGGCCACCAAGCCACCAAGCTAATCACCTACTTTCAGTATGATGTCCACATTATGCAAAGTGATGTATGTTATCCCAATTACTCTGTGCTTCCCAAAGCTAAGTCAGGAAACAAACCCATGCTCAACCAAAAGAATTCTTTGGATTACACTGGAAAATAAGCATTAAAAGTTTATTTTTTGTCAAAGGCCATAGGACTTACACCAATTGATTAGCGACGACTTACCTCGGAGGTCTTCTTGTTCTTGGATATATCTCATGAGCTGTGGGTTCATGGCATTTAGAGTCATGAACAGCGTTTGAACAGACGAGTCATTTGCAATGCTACGACCGCGCTGTGAGTTGCTCTTCATTCGATTGACAAAGATCTCAATGCTGCTTCGAAGTGCATTCAGGAACTGCTCACGATCATCCGTCTCACCATTCTGCAGCTTCTGCCACAGAAGTCATGAAAAGCAATGAAGTCAAGCAATGTAACAGACATAAAACATACAACGCTGCAAGGAAGCAACATTTTACTGTAACTCTATACAGTAACATGGCAGGGAATCAACACAAGCCCACAAAACCAACATAGATTACCAGGATGGAAAATGATATGGTAACTAAGTGGATATACACCAGAGGTTTGTTGTCTAATGTTCGATTTGTTTGTATGATGTGCAACTATTAAGCCACAGAAATTATATAAAGACCTTGCCTTGTTTTCGTAGCATTTACTTTTAACAGATCTTTCCGTTAAAGGATTGCACGCCACAGAATATTGTCCATACATATCCAATAAACTGTACTCAACTCTTCTTATAGCTCAACAGAAAACTGCAGTTTAATTGGTGTCAGTTAGGAATAAAAACCTATATTCACATTTTTTGAACAATGCTTTAGGTTTAGGTAACGAGTAAGATTTCAAGTTTGCTGACGAGTTACTTGCTTTTTACACGTGTTTTGCTGATCTTGCTCATGCATTAAGTGCAATAAAAAACTATAATATGAATATTTATTCTTTGAATCAAGCATACTAAAAGTAAAGACCAACAATAAAGCAACCACGATGCCAAAACTGACCAACTTAACATTATAACATATGCTTTTCACAGAAGTATAATATCCATTTATCTGAAGTGGAAGAAGAATAGAGTTCAACCGACCTCTTCCTCTTTTGCTGGATAAGAAGCAACAATGTTGGATGAAGTTCTTATTTCCGACACAGCCGCCGGTGCTGATGGCTGGGTGGCAGATGCTTTGATGTCGACGCTCTTCTGCTGCCAGTAGTTGCGGTTCAGATACCGTGCTAACTCAGGGTCCATGTCACTCGTATCAATCACAGGAGCGGCCGTTGCCGTCACTTTCTAAATTTATATCAGCAATCATGAGTTGCATTCATGTCACCAGCATTTAACATTCATGGTAAACTTTCAGGAACTTTCTCAAATAACACTTTCTCAAATAACACACGGATCAATACTTCTGTTTCCATTACAAAATCTGGCGATCCCTATTGAGTTTTGGTAGCTAAGCACAAAAATGAAAAGTGAATCTTAGTTAAATGTTAGGTTTTAAGAGAAATCGTCTTCACTTTCAATGATTTCCAAGTAGGCTGCATGTAATGTACTGCTTGCACCTTGCTGCTAAATTTACAGATGGACTACTACAGCTCTGATTAGTTGTCCAATGTCAGTAAATCTTTACAAAAATTTAAACTGAAATCTACTGAAACCAGGTTCCTCTTCTAAGCTTATGTTGCAATGCTTTTAAGACAACAGTGCAGCAAGATAAAACTAAACTGGTCAGTCAATAATGATAAATATTCAAGTAAACGAAGAGTGAAAACCCTTAGAGACAAACCGAAGGTTGGGCATAAATGGCTGAGGAACTGTTGTCATTTGTAGATGGCTGTCCATATCCACCGAAATTTCCTTGCTTCATTCGCTGGCGCTACAAAGTGCAAATAAAATTTAAGTTGCAAACAGGATTGTCCATTTCTTTTACAAACTCCATGGAATTTTCTGGTCCATGACGTGTTTTGTCCCAATAGACAGCCAAAGTAACAAAGACAAAGTCAGGTTTGGGTGAATTCAGCTGGTAAATGCAGAAAACTCATTTACACAAACAATTTTAGCCTTAATAAACAACACATACCCGAAAATTTTAAAAACTTATCACAATATTCAGACAGCATTAAAATTGCTTGTACAACTGCATCTTCTTTAGAAACAACACTGCATGCAACACAGAAAAGTTCAAACAGCTACAGCTAGCTTAGTGCATTTGTAGTGCATTTAGTCATATAAACTTGAACTTTATAAATCTGAATATAATAATAGCAGAATTGAAGTCCATAGTAGTCATTAGTTCTTTACATAACTCTCTAACAATACGAGATCCTACCACCAACAACAGAGGTATCCTCACCTCATACCTCACTTTCTGACTTCCTATCCTAGTTTTGCAGTCATTGTGCTTGCTCTTTAGCTGGGGCTGTCTTAGTCTAAAGGGTTAACATAAGACATACAGAGCATCCACGTCCTGTTAAATAATACTTAAAAACAATAATTTGATGACAAATTTGAATCTCAGAAAAAGGATTCAAATCCAAGACATGAGCTTAGTGGACAAATAAGAACTGAACTCAAGATACAAGATTCAATGAATGCAGACAATCATTGGCTAAGCAAACACCAAAATGACACTGAATGTGAGCCAAGCATTTCACCTCTTTCTCCTTAGCCTCAGCCTCACTCTGAGACAGGGCCAAGGCCAACTGAAGTTCCTCCTCTTCTTGGATTTCCTGTTCTGAGCGAGCTGGTGGCGCCTTTGAGCAAAAATGAAAAAAAACAAAGCATACTTAACATACAACTTTCAACATCCAGATTAAGTTACATAATGATTAAAGAAATGCTTAAAACAGTATCAGAAACAACAGCAAATTGACAACTGCTTCAAACATTTTCATTTATACAGTATTTTGACACTTTTAGGTTATTATACTGTGAATCTAATTACAGCCTCATTGTACACAGAGCAGTGCTAGATCTCTAGTTCTCATGAACTGGACCTGAATTTAGTTTATTTATAGTTTCCTTTTATGTACGATTTGTAAATATTGCTTATTTCAGTTGTGTTCTCACTGAGCACAGAACAGAACAATTTGCTTGCTATCTTCTTTAATCTGTGTTAATAGGCAATCTTAATTAAGTCAGACTGATGCCTGGCATGAAATTCAGTCCAGCAGTTCACTGGACACAAACATTTCATGCACTTTGGACAACCGTACATCGTTTCTTTACATTTGTTTGACTTCCTGTATGGCCCAATGGAACACATTTCACAGCAACGTGGACGAAATCCATGAGGGCACATATAAACAACTATAAGTTTGGCGTTTTCTGATACATTCTACATGTCAGGTAACTACTGCTGAACAAAAGCGCATCAAAATTAACCAATTGTACATCATTTCGTGAAATAATGCTGGGAGTCAAAGGGTTCAGTAATTTACATTTGGCAAGAAATATGGACAGGCATTCACTGTTAGTTATCCATAATAGTGAATCCCATATTACCTCATACATATCGATCCAATCATTTGCACACAAGTCAAACATGTTTTGGACCAATTTCAATGAATAAATTCTTGAATTTTAAACTGTCATTTAGAGATATATACAGTAGCACACCTGCATAAAATCATGTTATAAATTTGTATTGCATAGTACTTCATTAATATGTAAAAAGATGATGCAAGTGATGCGTACTGAGACTACCTGAGACTGTTTAGCCAGGGAGCTGCTGAGGTACTCTGATGGCAGTTCATCCTCTCCAGCCTTCTTCTCACCAGTAGGTCTTCAGTTCAGTAAAGAAATTATTGCACAGGTCAGAATTTAAACAGAAAGCAGCAAAACCTTTGATTTTTAACAAATGTCAGACCCCTGTATACCATGACTAGTGACCTATGAAGTGAAGTCACACCCACGCAAAAGTTAAGATTTTCCAGTTTTAAACTGTCTGCAGATGCACAGCCAGGGTTAGCTGAAATCTTCAGACAGTACATACATAAATCTGCATCACCCATAAATTGATTCATCCATCTTTCTACATCCATTGTGCTACTTAAACAATAATGTTTAATGGCTCATGTCATCGATTAGACAAAATCATTACACAGCAAGTTTGCTCATCAAATGACATCGACCACTGGTATGTCATCACATACACATCAGATGGTTCCCACAGAGAAGGAAATGCTGCCTAAAACATAAAGTTTATCACACAGCTCCAGCTGCTCCCAGCACTATACAGGGTTCCTAATTGTCAACCTGGGAAAGGATGGGTTGACAAACTGGGAAAGGATGGGTTGACAGACCGAACTAGACTACGCAGATAATTTCTGTTTACTGGCATGGATGGTATAAGTTGCTGTGGACCAGAGTATCAAAGATATGAGAGGCTCTTAAGGGGCAATGTATAAATGTTTTATTACATTACAATACATGGTATAAACTGGCATTTGTGGACTGATATTCATTGTTCTATGTGGCTACCAAGACAATTCCAGTTCAGCACCACCTGACAATGAACAGTTGATCCATTCTCTTCAATCTCTAACATCATACAATGCATATAGTGATCAGTGCTTATCAGCAGTTCTTAAGAGTCTCTGCATAAACGTCCTCACAGACAAACAAGCACAGACATACCCACTCACAAACTTTAGGAAACTATTGCCATCTGCATACTATGACACTGGACAAACTTCAAGTTAACATCAGTCCAGATGAAATGAGTTAACAGATCTTAATCTAAAGATATTTTGTAAATGGAGTTCGTACTTGTTGATTTGTTCGTAGCAGCTGTCGCACACTCTCACTTCCTTCTCAATTCCAAATTTAGGAATAATGGAATTCCGACCTGTGCACTTTGCGCAGAACACTTGACCACAGGCACGACAATGGTGCTGCAACAAAGCCATTGCATTCATGTGAAACAAAAGCTTGTTTCAGAATATATTACAGCACAAAAACTCAACAAAAATCCATCATCTTTGTGAAAAAGTCACAATATTAACGCAGACAATATTATATAACTGGACACAATAGTCAGGGTTGGAATGCATCACTTTGTGTGACTAAATATGTAAATTCTGAAACATTGTGTAAGGAAGTTTCTTTTTCCACTGTGAACAAACATGCCAAGCCTATTCCAAGCCATCAGTAAAAAACGTGTCTTAACAGATCAAAGAGGATCCAATTTAAACATTAATAACTAAGCAGAGCATAGCAGCAGCTGCATTTTCATGGACAACAGAGAGCATTGATACGATTTCTTACCTTTCTGTTGAATGTCGTAAAAGCGACCCTGCACCGGTGGCAAAGCTCTCCATCTCTCCAGTCAGGAGCCTTTTCTGCCATGAACATAGCATCGGATTCCTTCAGAGCTGGGAACGCGAATCCTACAAATTCAAACGCAAAATCAATTTATGCCACTGAGTTGTTATAACTGCACATCAGTCTACAAGTTTAGAGGCAAACAGCTTTTACCACTGCAGTTTATGTGTAACATCTACACTGGCGAAATGCAGTGCAAAAACATGGTAAATGTCAAGTACTTCAAATTGCTATCATTAAAGGTGTACATAACACTTACTTAAAGTTTTCACTTCTGTCACAAAAACACAGTTTTTACTTTTGCTGCTTAAAGCTTTCACTTAAATCAATCTTTATGGTCACTTTTCCCTTTAATCAATCTGTGCTCCGATGAGATAAGATGGACAAACCTTCAGCTTTCATTGCACTAAAAGTCTCCTGTACAACTTTGTATGAAGGTTCGTTTCGAAATGCTTGTGACCAGACTTGAATGAGCTCAACGATCTTCGCCTTAACTGGATCCTGTCGCTTCTGCAGAAATAAACAAGCCATAAATTCACAGACACAATTTATCATATTTTCCAAACTATAAATCATGGTTTCTTGCATGAAGTTCAAGGGAGGGGCCTCACTTAAAGGAATGACTAGTGTATCAAATTTTAGACTACCCTGCAGTCCTGAAAAGAAGAACACAAAGAAAGACACTCAAAGTATTCTTGCTGCTCAGGATTACCAATTTAAGCAATGTCCATTGAATAATCCAGACTCTAAATGCTGTTAAAAGTTGAGTAAGATTTATGTAAGTTTTAGTATGGCTAGAAACTCAAATATGTCAACTGCCTGAAGTGAAAGCACTTGCACTGTAGCCTGCTGCAAGATGGTTTTGTCCAATAACTTTACAGGGCACTTTGCAATGTGGTTAAAGGCCCAAATGATTGTGATTTTAAACCACACAACTTATGTGTTTAACTACATTTTAGATCTCCTGTTTCCAGACATTTCTTTTAAGCATGGAGACTGTTGCAGACTGCCTTGGCAACCAGGCTATCTGGGATGTTGATGCTTGACCAATGCCACAGCAGACTTCAGGCTGGAGTTGCTACTTTAGTTATGAAATTGATGCATGCAAGACTGGGACACAACTGCTCTACTGATCTCAGTGTTGATAATGAATATGCATCAATATGTATGTGGTCTCAATAAGCAACAGCCCTGTCTCACTGCAGCAAGCAGTCCATCGCTTCAGTGGGTTAGCAAGCCAGCTGTGCAAAGTTGATGCAGGTTAATATTCATTACCAGTTCTATGTTTCTATACACAGTATCTTCGGCTCCATTGATTCATTGACTCCATGGATGGGATTAATAATATTTACTAGAATGGAGCCATATCAAATAATACAGAAAAATGTTGCAAATCTTTAATTTAGAAAGTGCAAGAAATTTTATGCCAACAAAACTTACTATGTAAATAACAGCACATCTAAAAATAATATACCTGACATTGGCAAGTCGGAGAATCAATTTGAATAACGAAACGACTATTGTGTTGGTTTTGAAAAAACTGGCATTTTTACACCATGGCATTCAGAATAAATCTGGCCTGGACAGCAGCATTTATTCACTGTTATTACTAGTATATACTATTATTACTGTTACTGCAAATTTCACTGATCAGTGGTACAAAAGCTGGATGATGGACTTGTTAAAGGTCCTTACAGATCGTCTTAAAGGACATTTGAACCCATATTCTGCATGACAAGGTGAGTACCTACTCAAATCAGCCAACAAGTTGCCCAGTCATGGCACTACATAAACTAACTGAGCCCATCACACAACTGTACAGTTACAGATAAACTCAAGTCTCTGATTAGATTTAAACTGCACAACAGCAAGTTCAGTGTCACCAAGTATATTTACAATTTAGGTAATGTGCAAATTATCCATTACTTAACACTAGATTACAAAAAATGTGGTTCAAATTATTTCAGCACATCCATTTTATTAGTAGGCGAGAATTCTCATCATGAAATTACTCTTCATGGCAAGTCAGTCAGCTTAAGGCGTTCAAACAAGATATGTTATTTGCCAGTCACACTCTGCAGCTCATGGCTTTTTCACAGACAAACAATTTTTTCTTCAACTTCATCTAGTCTATACAGAATTAATGCAGCTTTGGCATACAGCAATCAATAGTCGAACCAGAAAATGGTAAATTTCATAAATTCAAAAGAACTGGTCACATAGTGTTGAGCTGCAGAATGCACAAAATGTAGAGCTCATCAAATAAATGCTTACTTTCGCTTGGTCTTTCATGAAGTCCATGAATTCTCGTGTGGCAACTTCTATGTGGACAATGGATCCACAGTTCTTCACAACTGATTCAAGCAGCTAACAAATTCAAACCAGTAAAGCTTAAAACCTAAACTTCTGGAAAACAGTGCATTCTAGAACTTCAGATGGCTCACATGACTGCTCAAGAGCATAATACAACACTGCCAGTTCCTACACATGTTCTGGAAACTGCAAGAAGTAAAGCAAGGCAGAAATGATAAAAGTAAATCGTAAGAACAGATAAGTGCAAAAATTAATTTTGACCAACAGAAATCAAATGATGAAATTCTCTTTACCAGAAGCCTGAACTTTATTCACGAAAGGCAGAGACAGTCAACATATGGATCTTCGGACAATGAAAGAAAAAGTAGATAAGACAATAACAACAAATAACAAGTGTACTGGGGTTGTTGCTGATGACAGAACACTACTGAGCACCATAGAACAGATTGGATCATATGCTTTGTGGACACTCAAATTCATCTTCACCACTGTAGGCCTGTTTCTGCAAGACTAAGGCAAAACCAATGTATGTAATTTTAAAATATCAGTGTATATTAATAAGTATGCATTATCATCACAGTGTGTCAGAATTTTTCCAATGCCATCTTATCTACCACTGAAATTCTGACATACTGAACATATGACACCAGTACAGTAAAGGATATAAGCTGTTAAAGGCAGCTCATTGCTAAATTGTAAGTAACCCAATTAAAACTTTAGTTCAACATACTTTAGTACATATTAAACCCATTCAGTTACCTGTAATGCAAACTTGGCAACATGTGGATTTTCATTTTCAATCTTCTTCCTGATGCCTTGCAAAGCATAAATTGGCCTGAAATCACAGAATATATCAACATGTGCCAATGTTCAAAATCAGTTGACCTTCTTTGTCAAGTTACGTATTAAATGTACATCATAAAAGCAAATATCACAAGTCTAATAAGAATTTGGTAACATTTCTTCACCTTGGAACGTGTATCAGATTCTCTGTTAGTGTAACGTATTAAGTCATTCATCATACTAAGGTCACTAGATTAGGCAGTGTAAAGTGTAAACAAACAACTCGGATAATTCATTCAGTAATGTTATGATGAAAGTATGGGTTCAAGTTCAGTCAGTAAAATCAATCAGTCAGCTTACTCAAAATCTAATCTCAGTGTCACATTAAACAAGAAATGCAGATCACAGTTATTAAAGATGATTTTCACGCAAACATTCTAAGGTAAAACATCTAAATTTTAAACTGAATTCTTTATTCAGCTGGGATCTAAATGTTGACATTAACAGCATTATCAATAATACACAGTGGCACCTCTTTATACCTCTACTGTTGGAAGCCATATATGGTAAGCAATGCATTGTAATGCAGCTTTGTTACGATAAGGGCTTAATCTAACACAGCATAAGTATAAAATCCGTGTCTAAACTTCATTATAAGGAACAGTCTTAATGCAAGGAGACCTTGGCACAGCAACACTTAGATCTCAAGCCATGACCTTAATTAACACATCTAAACTTTCCAGTCTTGACACACTTTACATGGAAAATCATTTATGTCAAAGCACATGCATATGAAAGGTCTGGCACCTGAAGGCAAATGATATTTGAATTAGAAAGCTGGTAACTTAGACAATGCTGGGATAAGGTTCTCAAAATAGGGATAGTTTTTTGCACTTGCTTTCATAGCCCATAGTTAATGGGGAGCAGCAGAACAAAAATATCATAGCTTTAGCATAGCAAAATTTAAATTTTAAGCCACATGTGGCCCTATTTAACAAATCTGAACTCTCTTGTCTGGACAAGTATAACATGAAATGTCATGTCATATTAAGCAATTGAATGTGTGGTCCGTCCGTAAGCATATGACAGTGAACCTGGCGCAATATCCTGATCAGTATGAGAACAAAGGTAGCCTAGGAAATGATGGGATAAAGGTCTAGAAATTGGGACAGGTTTTGGCTGTTGTTTTCATGACCCATAGCTAACAGGCAGTAACAGATGATTTTTACCCTCAAGGGGACATTTTGCCAGCCTAGCGCACAGGTGACCTGTCTGGAAAAGGCTAGTTCGAGATGTCGGATCAATGTCAACAGCACACAGGAACAGCATAAATGACTCAAGTCCATTATAATATGAACATATTATCTAAAAAACATTGCAAAAACCGATTCCTGACAAGCACATATGATAATACATTGTTTTCAAAGGAATGAATCATCTGACTACTTACTGGACATCACCTTGTCTGATGGCATCACAAATTTGTATGACACTATCCCAGTCAGGATCAAGCAGAAGCTTACTTGTAGCTTTCTCTGAAACCAAAACCAGCACCATGAACTTAACAGCTCTGAAAACATTTTTTCTTCAATTGCATTTCTGAAGAATTTCAAGAAAGACAACAATGACCCTTATGGACATGTCTGCTAAAAGCAAATAGTTCTAAGTCTTGCTGGAATATTCAAAGGCATAGTAGTATCTACTATCTAGTACTTAAGAATCCCTTTGGCCAAGAGGAATGTCGCCTTCTATTTATTGTAATTTGAAAATAGCTGCAGATCACAAGAATAGGCTCCCTATACAGAGCAGAAACGTAACGAAATGACCATCTTTATTACATTCCAGAAATGTGCATTAATTAAGGTATGCATGCACTTAAACACTTTCTCAGCAAGTATCAGTTGCAGCATTTGCTTACAATCGAAATGTAAGTTTAATTGTTGTAAAATGCTAAACCTAAACAGACTACTTTAAGAAAAATGTAAAAACTAAATGAAATTTTACGATATAAGAAGAATGGAAAAGTGTGACAATCTTCAAAATCAGTTGTTTAAAATAAAAAGTTAAGAATTAAAGGTGTGAAATACCAAATTATTTAGTGGAAAATATTACCAATTAATACATTCAACTGCTGCAACTGTTACACAGGTTTTAGTTTAGAAATCATTAGTAATTTCAGAAACGAGTATAATCATGGATGATCCTGAATTCTCTGTAATGAACATCATACAATTTATTGCGACAGGATGGCAATAATCAAATAAACAAGACTGAATATATTACTTCCGCTACTGTCAGCTGCTATTCAGTAATGAAACTGATGTATCACCCTTAATTAAATGCTTACTGTCAGTTTTGTCCAACAGGCAACAGGTATAACTGGCACAATTTTATCATACATACAGAAAAATCAATAATATTCAGAAATAGGCAAATGAAATGGTATTTCAGCCTACAATTACCTAATTTCAGATGAGATGTCATCCAACAAGGATGACTAGAGGAGGAAGGAATTACCCAAATTTAGACATGGGGAAGGGATAATGCCTAACACGGACATCTGCATATAGATTTGTTACATACAGTTATTTTAGTACTTTTTAGATTAAAGATCACCTTCCATTAGTTCAGTCTGTACTGTATTGGATCTAATTAGAGTCCCTTCACTGGATGTGGCAGATCAACATTAATTGGATTACTGCAGTATCTGGTGATATCCGATTTCCATATCAAAAGTCGGTTACTCGCTAGCCGTAATTTGAAGTCAGCTTCCCTCCTGTATTCATCAGGCTCTTAATTTATGATCATTCAAGTGTATGCTGTCCTCTCACTTCATTGATGAAACAATTTGAATTCATCTGTTCTCATCATCAATTCTTAACCTCTGTTTATGATCGTGCACTAACACCCAGTCATTTTGGACTTTTCATTCAATCATGTTTATTTGTTATATATGGACCTAACCCAGTCCTATTTGGTTGGTACAGCCATAACATCTAGACTCAACTGGATTCTATGTAACCCGGTTTTACGCTACTAGTTAAGATTAGTTAAGGTTAAATGTTTCGTGCAGCCTAAAGGCAGGCCTGCAGGTTACATATGTTACCCATCTGCTTATCTTTGGACATAGTCGACTACTGTATAACTTGTGTCATCAGTGAACGTCGTTCTGGGAGGTTGTTGTAGGTCGGGACCACTACTTAGCGGAATCTCAATTCCTTCCAGGACCCCTTTTGTTGCCTTCTTTCAGCAAGCTTCATTGTCTGTATTCTACTTATGAAATGTGGTTTCAGTAAAAGGATATGTTAAGTTAATCAAACTTAAAATGCTTTACATATGGCAAGCTACCTACTAGTAAACCCCAGATTGCCAAAAAATTTACAGTGCTGAAAGAACTATTGAGTAAGTACGAAATCAATCAGTAAGTGGTTACCATGATGACAAGCACAACGTTATAAAATTTCACCACAGAACATCACAACACAACAGGCATATGCTACCACAGCAAATGTCATTGACAGCTTAAATTTCTGCAGAGATGAGTATGCAAACTGGACCCAAAGAAATTCAATCGAAGCTGGATATTTCATTCTGTTACTTATTGATTAATTACTTATTTTCTCAATAATCCTTCCAGTAGGTGGAAAAGTGCAGTACATAATTTCTGTAACAATCTGGGATGGCTGTTTTGTATGTTATTACTTAAATGTCTTAAATGTTGCTGCTAGGCTCATAGCACGTCTTCCTCACTTTGCTCATATCTCCACATATATGATTGAAGTCTTACACTGGCTCCCGATTACTTCGCGTATCCAGTATAGGATCCTCCTTCTGGTTTCCAAGTCCCAGCTACGGCTTGCCCCTAAATACCTCTCTGACCTTATGCTGCAACCTCTCTCTGCAACTTCTGCTCGTCCTTTGCGCTCTACTGACCGTCTTGATCTCTTTGTCCCTCGTACTAGGACCACTTTGGCCCAACGTCAAGCTTTTGCTGTCACAGGTCCCTTTGCCTGGAATGGTCTTCCATCTCGACTTCGAACCAAACTCATGATGGGAATCTCCCCTGCATCTACTTGCTTGCTCAAGACGTTTCTGTTTCCACGGGGCTCATGCACTGAGGGCCCCTCTGAATAGTTTATACTGCGAGAGGCGCCTTATAAATTACTAGATACGATACGATACAATATGATACTATTACTATTAAAGCGGTTTTATGTAATGCCCCTTCAAGATGCCTACTCAGGAGCACTCCCAGCCCAACCAGTTTAGAGGACAGTACGAAATGTTGCCAGCAAGTATCCATTTCTGGAGGATTAAGCCTACCTACATCTCAGCAAATCGTGAATTAAAAGCAGGAGATATAATGTCACCTATGTTCTAAATGCATTATTATATTGATTGGTATCCTTTAATGCATCACTGTCAACTGACACACGCGTATTAGGCGCTTACAACTATACTGTAATTGTGACACTAGTCATTATTGTCATTTCTGCCACTGATATTTAGCATAAAAATAAGTATGGCAGGAGTTGAATGCAATGCTTAATAATAAGAGCTGTCAACAAGAAGGCTTACTACTGCCAATTTTAAGTTACCAACAATGGTATGCCTCAGTGCTGTATGCAAGGAGAATGCATTAGCAATCTGCAATTGCATTAGCAATTGATACACCCAAAACATGTAATTTACAGTCAGCTTGAGCGTTGGCTGCACGTCTCATGCGACTCTGTGTTAGAGCGCATGCGGACCACGGTTCGCTTCCCAAAGGTGGCTTATTTCAGAGATTTAAATCTCGGGCTAGCACGATCCCAACACGGGGACCTTAAATGGCGTGGCACCCATTCAAAAGGGCAAGCGGTGGTGAAGGATCTCACCCGATAAATTAATTGAAAAATGAGCAGGGTCGAGGCCATATACGGTCGCTATAGAAAATCGCGTACATTTACATTTACATTTAAAGTCAACATTTTCTGTTCATCAACACAAATTTTCAATGGTCTTTAACCCAGATCTGTCATCACAAAGAAAATTTACCATTTTAAATGTTCACCTACTTCCTATCGCGACTATGCAACAGCTACTCACAAATACAGTCCGTATACACTAATATTAAATTAATGGTCCCACTGAAATAGTTTTAAAACTTTTTAACACCGTCATTTTGGAACAAGCGTGAAGTTGAAGAAAGAGGGTAAAATGAAGCCTGTACGGACTAAACAAAATCCACATATAGTGCGACGTCGTAAACGTCGCATGACAATTATATATATCTTCGTTTATTCAATACACACCAAGCAAGCGATCAAATGGACCAGTCGACCTCGCAAACATCTTCGAGTTCACAGATTACGATTACCTACAACTATTTATGAAGAAAAGTTACAACCCAACTAACATACACACGTCAGTCGCTAATTTAATAATTTTATTCATCATCAGATGACCTTCTCCGTGCCAATAACTTCAAAACTCGGATGCACAGCTCTTTGTTTCAAGTATGTTAAATAATTCTCATAATAAAGTATTTAAAAATATCTCATCCAAAGTATGTTAAATATTTCTCGTCCATGCATTAAAAAAATACATCTTAATGGCTATTTCTTCTATCAAAAGCTGTCGATGGTTTTTAATATTTCAAGCATTTTCTGCAGAAATAGGTAATTTTTGGTGTAAAAAACCTCACTGCACATCCTGCGCTGGAATCATTTGCTATTACCTTGACTCAGAAGCAAGGACTCTATACAATATAGAATCCTTGACTCAGAAGATAGCTTATATTAGTCATTGCTTTATTTATATAGCGCTCAACTTCATGAACGTCCATCGTAATCGTAATCGCTAATAATGTCGACGGCGCTAATAATACGTAAATGCTCAGGGTCCTTAAATAAACTAGAGGCAACGATTTCAAGTTGTTGACTTCTGTCAAACTATAACGGAATACGACTGGATTGGCATTACAGCAATTGCATAGGCAGTGCAGGCAGAGGCGTCTACACCATAGAAACCTTGGAGCAAATGCTCCATCCAAGAAATAGTGTCAGTGTGTGTGGCACCATTTTATGGGGAAGGAACGGGGAGGGGGAAGAAGAGGGGGAAAAGGGACGTTGCTCCAATGACTTAGGGGGGGGATAGACGCCCCTGAGTGCAGGAGCAGAGACGGTACTAGTTATATGAGAGGTCGACCAACTACCTCTTATGTAATATAATACGGAGCTTACATTATATGATGACTAGCAGGTCTGTTCAAATCTGGAACATCGGCGTTATCATCGATTCATTAAACATATTTGCCTTCTCTGTGCCAGGCTGTTCGTAATTGCAACAAACGAAGCTGAGCCAATTAAATGCCCCTCGAATGGTTGACCGAACAGACGCATAAATTAAGGGTACATTTGTTTCATGGGCGCCCGCAGGATTTTTTGCAGGGGAGGTCAGTCACGGCCGGGAGCACTGGCGGCCATCTTGTTTTACAGGTGGGGGGGGGACACTTTTGAACTGATCTGGGGAAAAAAGAGTTTTGAACTGATCTGCTTAAAAAAGGTACAAAAATGTTTACGCGCGTGAAATTTGTTGACCTTTTTTTTCTGTGTTTCTTGTAAAGGGTCGGCTCAGCTGTATGGTGTGCCCACCCCCCACTGTTAAAGGTGGAGGTCTTGTCCCCCTCGACCCTTCCGGGATCGCTGCCCATGGCCGGGAGAGTTAGTTGTGTAATATATAAATATGTCACTGATTTATTCAAATCAATCACCAAATGCGATTAATACACTGCAAAGCATTCAAAGACACGTAACTCTGTGTGCCCCTCATGTGGCGTAAACCTTTCGCAGTGGTCGGCACTACATACCGCCAAAGAAAATAATTTAGCAATACAGAAGAAATGAATTCAGTGAAATAAATTTTGGCCAATAATACAATCTCATTTCTGAAGTTTCGACTTTTGAAGATTGTAATTTATACTCACAGTCCCGGGAAGTGTTGAAAAGTTGTGTGATCCAATCATCCAACCTCAGCCAATTAAGTAGGCCGCATACAGACCTAAGATGGATAAAATTATCCATTATATCTGATATAATCTATAGGGCTTTTGCAGATGGGCGTGGCCTTAAGTGCGGGACTGTGATCTGCCATATTGGTTAACTTATAAGTAAGCTTAATTGTTTACTGTACATCGATTAAATAAAAATTTGTTGTCAAAGTAGGTGGAAAAGTCGTTCGTTGATGGAAGGCGTTATCTCATGAATGAAAGGTAATTTTAAGTAACGTGTTCATTGTAAAGAAATTATTGTTTTGAATTTGAGATGTAATGTAATGCAGTTAGACCTCCCTCGCCGATTCAACCCTAAAACGACACCCACCTTAACGGTCTGACTTTCTGCGTGATTGACCCCTTTGGATCTTGACCTGGAACCGATTTCACCCCGCCTGTCGATTATGATTTGACAGCGCCTCTGAATAAGCTGGTTCCCCCGACTTCGCTTTTTTGGGCACTGTAGAAATCTCGAGATATTACGATTACCTGCTGAAGAACAGATGGTAAGTGACAGACTTGTCCTCGAGACCGAGGTCTTAGTCTCGAGTGCACTCGAGTTTGTTTTTAAAAGTCTTGGTCTTGGTCTTGAGGCCAAAAGTCTTGGTCTTGGTCTTGAGACCAAAAGTCTTGGTCTTGGTCTCAGGGGCGTCTATCCCCTCTAAGTCATTGGAACAACGTCCCTTTTCCCCCTCTTCTTCCCCCTCCTCGTTCCTTCCCCCCTAAAATGGTGGCACACACTGACAGATCCCCCCCTATTTCTTGGATGGAGCATTTGCTCCAAGGTTTCTATGGTGTAGACGCCCCTGCTTGGTCTTGAGGTTCAAAGCCTTGAATTTCCGGATTACAGTATGGTGTAGTTCGTATATAAAATACAGTGGAATTCTCTTGCATGCTCATCGATGATTGTGAAAGAACAAGTTTTTGACAGTTCCAAGTGATATGCCGGTTTACTGTTGAAAATCTTAATAGAATTATTTATTCCATGAAATGCTGGAAGGTTTTTAAAGCTCATGCTTATGTTTAGCAAGTATGGTTCCTTGGGTTATGAGATCAGTTGCAGGGAAAAGTTATAATTAGCAAGTATATTTTATGTTGTTTTCAGGACCAACTTTCTGCACACAGACTGTAAAGACACGTTGCATGTCTCCAACTTGACTTATTTCGTCCTTTGGCTCACATGGACTTCTCTTTAGCAAAGAAACAGAAGACTTTTTGACACCCTCATCTCCTTCGCTGTGCCTGGTCTTGTCAACTACAGTATATGCAGCACCATGTCATCAGCTACCTTAGTTTTTAGATGTAAGCCTTCTGCCTTGCCAGCTTCATCATCAGTTTCATCTTCAAAGTCGAAAGCAATGGCCTATCCTACTGAATTAGAAATAGATGACTTTAACTTTAGATTAAGTCAGTATGGTCATAAACTTACAGTGCTATCACTGGTGTCACCAAATTCTGACAGTTATGTCCCAGATATGTCTCTTAATGCGAGATCACTGGCATATTTGTTTAATAAAGGACATGTTAAATTCACTTCGGCTGAACTTCAGACCATGGCAGGATAAATCGATGTAAATATCTCAGAAAATGAGTTGATTGAAATGAAATAAAAACAGAGCAGAAATAAAACTGGTTTCTTTTTTCAAGCAAGCATGATAACAGCGTTTAAACTGAAAGATGTAATTGCACAGATGTATCAAAACCTTCAGTGTCTTTGTTTCAAGTTATTTGTTATGCGGTCGACTCCTTCGATCGCAACGACGAACCAACGAAGGAACTATTAAAAGATCTTTAATTAAAAATAAAGTCGATTAAGTGTAGAGTAAGTCAACTCGTCTATCAAATATCACAATCGTAGACAGCACACAGGTTGGCTGGTCTCGATTGAACGTCATACGATCAATGTTTCAACGTTTACAAATCTTCGTCAAAAGGCCCTTAATGTACAGCAGGTCTATCTTATATAGAGTTCTCCCGGATTCCAGAACGTTCTGTGACGTCACTGTACTTTTCCCTGGAAAGTCCTACTGAACACGTATATCCTTGTTGCATGCACCGAACTAATGTTGACAGCTTGCTGCAGAATTTTCCGTGCGTTGTAAACAAGCTTGTTGACGCGTCGGTTTTCTTCCCTTGATGCATGCACCCGCGTAGACCACGACATTCCCTCCGCCCTCAGATGATGACACGTCTTCAGCACCATCCCGAACGGGTCATCACGATCAAGCCGGGCCTCAAGACTCCATCTCGACACAGCATATACAAACAAGACAAAACACATCAGTTAGTCAATTTATCTATACAATTTGCGGGCTTGATCCTTGTGTGTCGGGCTATTTCCCCCCTTCACCCTCCGAGTCACAACCGAGAGAGGAAATCAGCCACCGTGTTCTGACGTCCAGGACGATATCGAAAGTCCACGTTAAACTCTTGCAATGCTAACGCCCAACGAGTCAGTTTCGCACTCTTAGGGCTTGCATCTGTGAGATAAGACAAAGGATTATGATCTGAATAAATGATTATCTTTGATAAGAATATCCATGACTTGAATCGTTTAAGTGCCCAAATTACTGCGAAAGCCTCTCTCTCAATTGTAGACCAATGCATCTGTGTATCTGTAAGTTTAAGGCTAGCAAAAGCAATTGGTTTTTCCTGACCTTCTTCGGTCCACTGAAACAAGCAACACCCAACCGCGGTGGCACTTGCGTCAACACTTAAACCAAATTCCTTAGTGAAATCAATGGTATGCAACTGTGTAGCTTTACTGAGATCATCCTTTAACTTATCTAGTGCTTCTTGATGCTTTTGCTCCCAAGGCACCTTCGTAGGTATGTTATCTCGTGTCAAATCAGTTATTACCCGTGCTTTTTCAGCTAAAGCAGGTATAAAATTTCGAAAGTAACTGAAAAAACCCATAACCTTTCTAACGTCTTTCTTTGTTGTTGGAGGATGGATATCATTGATCGTAGCGATCTTACCTGGATCAGGTTCAATACAACCTGACCCTACTATATGGCCAACAAACTTTATTTTGTTTTGTGCAAAATTACATTTTCTTAAATTCAAAGTGAGTCCTGCTTCCTCAATAGTTTGCAAGAATTTCTCTAGATGTTCTAAATGGTCATTCCAATTCATTGAAACCACTGCCATATCATCGACGAATGGTTCGGTAAAACTTCGCACTGGATGTAAAACCTGGGTCATAGCACGAATAAAGGTATTGCTAGCGGACTTGAGTCCAAACGGCATCCTTGTGAACTCAAAAAGTCCTGCATCACATACGAATGCCGTAAGCCATCGATGTTCTTTCCGAACTGGAATTTGCCAATACCCCGATTTCGCGTCGAAAACACTAATAAACTTTGCCCGTCCCACCTTTTGTAAGATGTCAGCAATGTCTGGGGTCGGGTAACAATCACCTAGAGAATATTTGTTAACATGGCGATAATCAATTGCCAGTCGAACGCCATTTTGACCTTTGGGTCCCTTTAAAACGCAAACTACCGGACTGGCCATTTCGCTTTTCGATGGTCGAATAATGTCTAATGCCAACATTTCTTCTATCTGGCGTTGTACTTCAGGTTTAAGTAGCTCAGGTACTTTATATGCCCTTAAACGCTTAGGAGTGAAATCATGAGTTATCTTAATTTCATGTTCTAATACTGGACAATACCCAGGTTTATCCACGAATACTGCCGAGTGCCGATCCAAAACTTCAAAAAGTTGCTTCTGTTCCTCTTGCGAAAGATGCGCTATAATCAGAGGATCAATTCGCTTACTCGGACTTATTTGTTCACGTTCTTCCTGATCTACAACCTCTACTATACCAAATTCTTCATCTTGATCAACAATTACTGAACAGCTATTGATCATCGCTTGTTCGAGTCGTTCATGGTATCGCTTGATCTTATTTGCGTGTAAATGTCTTTGTTTTCCCTCTATTTCTACTATATAAGAATATGGGGATTTAACCTTGACTACGGTAGCAGGTCCTTGCCATCGACTATAAAATTTAGAACTACCAAAATCTGGTGCTAATACTGCTACTTTATCTCCAACTTCGTATTTTCTGTCAGTACTACGCAAGTTATAATAATCTGCATACCGCTTTGTTTCTATATCACTATAGTAATCTGCATAAACTTTCGCGAATTCGAGGTTTTCCTTCAGTGATTGGAGATACTCTTCGGGTGATTTACCTAAGTTAAGAGGTACTTTTCGTTCGCCAGCCCACGATTCCTTCAACACACTAAGTGGACCCCGAGGAAGAGTTCCATAAACCATAGTGAATGGCGAAATATGAGTCGTGCCTGAAGGTTTTTCTCTAAGGCTCCACAGAACAAACGGTAACAATTGGTGCCATCCACGAGGATCAGATTGAGCAAGCTTAAAGATCATGGTTTTCAAGCTTTGGTTGCATCTTTCAACCAATCCAGCTGCCTCAGGATGTCCAGGGGTATTAAATCTGGGACTACAACCCATTCGCCGCAAGAATTCTTTCGTCAAACGACTGGTAAAGTTGGTACCACAATCAGAACTGATGATCCTTGGAATAGAAAAAGTTGTAAAAACTTCCAACAGAGCTTCACAAACTCCCTTTGCATTCAGCGATCTAAGAGGATACGCCATCGGCCAACGAGAAAATTTGTCCACCAGAACCAGAGCATAATTGTACTGGGGTTTCGATTTGTTGGATTCTCCAGTCACTACCATAGGGCCAATACAATCCATATTTAGATGGTTAAAACAGAGTTCATCCGCCCTCGGAATAGGAGTGATCGGGACTCGATCTGCCACTTTAACTGGAGTTCTTAGTTGACAAATTTGACAAGACGCACAATATTCGCGAATCCTCTCATCCATTCTTGGAAACCAAAAGTTTAATTTGATCCTGGCTCTCGTTGCCTTAAAAGCCATGTGCCCAGCACATGGGGCATCGTGTGCTACTCGCAAGACAACCTCGATTCTATCTTCCGGTAAACATAATTGATTAACCTTATGTCCCATAATTTCCCCTTTGTGGTACAGGAGGTTATTATCTATAAAGAAATTATTTTTATTCTGTCTCGCTTGTTGCCAGCAAGGTATAAGACTGTGACAATTCTGTTGCTCACGCAATAAAGTATCATTATTCGCTACTCCCTCATCAGACTTGAACTCTGTTGACTCAACATCAAGAAAATTATCTGAATCATCAACTAGTTGCTCCTGAGAATATTCATTCACTTCTGACGGCAAGGATTCGTTGCTGTTACTTTTCTCGATATTAACTCCTAAGTTATCTTCTTCTGCCCCTTTATTTATTTGTACACATCGATCTACGCCAGCTACCATCACTACATATTGCGAACTATCCCTTAATAGGTCCACAACATGGGGTGTCAAAATAACCCGTTCATTTAGTTCAGGGACTGCAGCGAACATGACGCACAAAGATGGCGCAATGTTCGTCGTTCCTTCCATTGAATTAGCTAATTTCATTTGTAGGTATACTACATCCGCCTTACATCCTTCTCCCTGAAAACCAATTATATTAATCCGTTTAATCACGGGTAAGTTTAGTGACTCAATTAATTTCTTATCAATACAACAAATTTCTGCTCCTGAATCAGATAATGCTGGCTGAGAAGGGAGATCTTCAATCTGTACATTGATATACGACCTCTCGTGTAATCCATCAATACTATTCTCGTATACCCTTACAGCAGTTTCCAACCCTATTGGTTTAGAATTATCCAATAAATTCCATTGCTTTACCTGTTCAGGTATCTCATGCAACACGTTGACCTTCTCAACAAATAAGTCGGTCACTTCTTCAGTTGGGTTCCCAGATATACAAGTACTCACCTTTTTAGAACTTGGTTTGGTCTGGCACTCCCTTGCCATATGACCCTTCTGATGACATAGGAAACAGAGACCCTTTACCTTGGCCTCCTCCTGAGACACCCTCGCACCTATCTTGGCTTCACCCCTTATTTCCGGTTTGGGAGACTTGGGTTGAGCTGTCTGGTTATTGACTTGAACATGTGGTTGACCTCTCGTCCAATTGTTATACTTCGGTGTCGGATGACTACGGCATACTAAGTCATTCCCACCATCATGCGACGCTACATAAATGTCAGCCGCATTAGCTATGTCTTCACAGCTCAACCACTCCTCTTTTTCTTGGGCCAAGATATAATCTAAACAAGCCTTCGACAAGGACTCCTTAAGCCGATCCGCAACCAATAAACTTACAAGTTTATCAAACTCATCAGTTATCTTTCTACTTTTCAAATAATACATAAGAGCCACACGCAATTTGGATGAATAGATTGTAAATGATTCGTCCGATGCTTTGTGCAACGACCAAAATCGGGCTCTAAGATTTGAAGGGCTTATCTTAAACTCCCTTAGCAAAAACTCCTTCAGGAATTTGTAGTCATGGAGCTGTGCCTCAGTAAGGCGCATGGTTAATGCCTTAGCTCTTTCACTTAAAATGGCTAGCAATAATTTTGCTCTAACATCTTCATCCACCTCATACACATTAAACAAACCATCCAAGTGATCAAAGAAACCTGGAATTTCTATAGGGTCGGAAGGAAATTTCCAAAGAATATTCTTGAGGGCATCACTATAACGCTTAGTACGACTTGCTAAAGAATCTCTAACATTTCGTTCTTCCTGCTTTTCCTTCCTCTCCCTTTCTTCTTTCTCTTTCCGTTCCTTCTTTTCTCTTTCTTCTTTCTCTTTCCGTTCCTTCTTTTCTTCCTCTCTCCTCTTTTCCTCCCTTTCTTCCTTCTCCTTCCGTTCCTCCCTTTCTCTTTCTTCCTTCTCCTTCCGTTCCTCCCTTTCTCTTTCTTCCTTCTCCTTCCGTTCCTCCCTTTCTCTTTCTTCCTTCTCCCTTTGTTCTTTCTTTTCTTCCTCTCTCCTCTTTTCCTCCCTTTCTTCCTTCTCCTTCCGTTCCTCCCTTTCTCTTTCTTCCTTCTCCTTCCGTTCCTCCCTTTCTCTTTCTTCCTTCTCCCTTTGTTCTTTCTTTTCTTCCTCTCTCCTCTTTTCCTCCCTTTCTTCCTTCTCCTTTTGTTCTTCATATTTACGGATTTCGAACTCCAGACGGCGCTTCTGCAGCTCGTAATCCACTCCTGTTGGAGATATTGGACTACCCTTAAATTCCTCTTCCTCTTTTCCAATCTCCATGGCCCATTCTTCCATTAATTGATTTCGATCCCATGACATAACATCATCTTCGTCCCTTCCTGCCTTCATAAGATACACCCTAAGGCGCTCAGACGACATTTTGCGAATATTCGCTTGCATCTCTGTTGTCAACGCTTCCATTTTTACAAACAGTCAGTCAACAACAATCAACAAAAAAAACAGACACCACGCGGCAAACCCGCCACACAAAAGGAAAATTCCACAACCCAAAGTGCAACTATGCAGTATCCAAAGAAGTACACTCGCCAAGTACGCAAGAACTATACAAGCTCACGCAAGTCTGGCCTCGATCACAACAATGGATCAAATTGCAAAGAAATAATCAGCAGATATTGAAAGAGAAATAATGGCTGCCTCCCACTCGGCTGCAACTCCACTCTCTTTTCTCCTTCTCAGCCACGACAACACCTAGGATCTTACCCGTATGTTGACTGCTGTCTTCTGCTGTCTCAGCCGAAAGACGCACTTCGTCCGTCCGACTGTCGTATGCCGATTCACCCGTCTCCCACGGTAGAAAGGCGTCTTGATCCGCTCGCTGTCTGGAACAGACCGTCTCTTGATCCTCCGGGTTGACTCCTTCCTCCGCCGGCTCGCGTCTTCTTCACCGGATCCAACACCGATGATCCCACTTCTGACACCAATAATGTCGCGGTCGACTCCTTCGATCGCAACGACGAACCAACGAAGGAACTATTAAAAGATCTTTAATTAAAAATAAAGTCGATTAAGTGTAGAGTAAGTCAACTCGTCTATCAAATATCACAATCGTAGACAGCACACAGGTTGGCTGGTCTCGATTGAACGTCATACGATCAATGTTTCAACGTTTACAAATCTTCGTCAAAAGGCCCTTAATGTACAGCAGGTCTATCTTATATAGAGTTCTCCCGGATTCCAGAACGTTCTGTGACGTCACTGTACTTTTCCCTGGAAAGTCCTACTGAACACGTATATCCTTGTTGCATGCACCGAACTAATGTTGACAGCTTGCTGCAGAATTTTCCGTGCGTTGTAAACAAGCTTGTTGACGCGTCGGTTTTCTTCCCTTGATGCATGCACCCGCGTAGACCACGACACCCATTGAATCCTCTTTTAAATTGCCTGTAACAGAGTGGGGTTGTTGCTCATGATGTAATGGTGACAGCTGTTTCACTGAAGGTCATGAGATTGAACTTGACAAGGAACATCGGTACTATTATCAGTTGCAGGCACAGATGCACATTGAATTTTGCGAGTTTGTTGTTTACAAATTCCCTTCTGCAGTCCTTGCTTTTTTGTAACCAGAGTGAACCGTGATAGTCAGGTCTGGGATGCACGAAAGCAAAAAGCTCAAAAATTTGTTCACACGTGTTTTGCCCAGGGTGAGAACTGTATGGGATTTGGGGAAGTTCAACTTCCATAGTCTTTCGAGGAACCGCTGCAGTTAAGTCTTCATTGCACACCCCAGGGGGTCGTTTCCAACCCATCACTATGCCATACTGATAAGTGTCAACTAGTATTTTAGTTTTCGTATCAGCTGTTTATGTTGTGCATATATTTTAGCATTTCCTTTCACAGTTCACTTTGTGGGTTACTAATACAGTAATGTTCTGGTTTATTGTGAGATTTGTGACCATGTGAATTGTATGCTAATAAATTTGGTTATTCATCACTTTATGGAGTTTAAGCTTTCTCTTGCATTTTTGAATTTTCTCAGTTTGCAAAATACAGATGAAACATTCAACTCTACATGAATCAAACTCTTCAAAGTCTAACCCCCCCCATCTTTTCTCTACAATAAAACACTAGTTTTTCACACTAGTTTTGGCTGAGCTTTTAGGAAAGGATTACATCTGTCCCATATCAGTTTAATCACTGGCAGTCGCAACGGGTCCAATGCCTATTTCCATGCTGGAACCTCTCCCTCGTACATGACATGCATGTACGAGGCAGAACATGGCGTCACGCCATGTTCTGCTTCCAATTCTAGAGGACTCCAATCGGCCAGGCGAGGGGATTTTATACTCTGCACAAACCGGAAGTTTTGTAGTCGTGCCTTCTTGGTCTCAGGACCTATAGAATGGAACAGTTTTCCAACTACAGTCTGTCAGTGCACATCTGTTGCTCAATTTAAATCTAAATTAAAAACTTGTCTATTCACATTGTACTATGACCATAGGCGTAGACTCTGGGGGGGGGAGCTAGGGCACGTGACCCCCAATAATTGAGGTAGACTGTACACCCAATGCAACAAGTGTAGAATGAATAACCAAGTGCCCCCAATATTTTGGACAAGTTTATGCCATTCCAGACCCAGGGCTAACAACATAGAATACTGACAAAACAGCAGTTAAACCATTAGTACAATGACGAAATGTTTCCAGCAGATCCGTTCAGCTTTCAGTTTCGCTTCTGATAGATCGTCTTTGGTTATAGGCCTAGCTAAAATTAGCCAAAGTCGCCGGCGTTCTTTGCTCCGGGCACGTTCTGGTCATTCATGCTCGCGTATTTTTGGAATCTACAAAATGAATCCCTCTCCGAACGGTTGCTGAAGCCAACTATTACACAGAAAACCATTTCCACCGTTTAGAATAAGCGCCACACGTATCCAACGTCAACAAGAAGTTGCGAGTTAACCAATATGGCGGATTACCTTATATGGCATATGCAAATAAGCCTGGTACGTCACTGTGCAAAAGCCCTATAGGCCTAACTATATTTTTTGTCATTTAGTCATTTTCTACAGCAACTGGAAAATTGTAAGCCCCCTTGCACACCTTTCACTTCCACTAGCTGCGGCGTCTTCGGCAGGAGCATCTGAATGTATAAAAAGCACACTGTACACCCACCCACCTACAAGACACTCCAATCCTTCCATGCATGGAGCCTCATATATCTTCGTCAGTTAATTATTCACAGTCCAACTACGCCGCTCAACCTGCTTCTCATCCGCCCTAACACTTCGCCCTTCTGTCACCTAATCGCTAAAATTTGCAAATCGCATTATAGCCATAGCTGTTCTGCTTCTCTTGAATAAACTCTCACCAGAATTACGACAAATGTCAGATCCTTCATACGAACTCACCAAAACCTTACCTCTTGTCATATCTCCACATGGGATTCACTCAAAACATAAAACACTGCTCTTTCACAGATCTTAACCCGCTTCCTCCTCTTCCACTTGCCTCCCTCACCGCTTCAATTCTAAACTCCATCCACCGTAGCCGTCTGACTGCCTGCCAGGCCTGCCTAAACCCTTTGCACTTTGGCCCCCTGCCTATAGATTTGAACGCCTGTGAATAATCTTGTTCCCACGACCTATAGCTTTTGTGGGCATTGAAGTAATCGCGAGATTACGATTGCGATTACAAGTAAACACTGCAAACAAAACGGATTTTTTTGTGTGGAAGAAAGTAAAATTTAAAGCTCTATATCAAAGTCCAACCACTCTCTCTTCAGTCTTGTAGGATGATATATTGCGCGTGTCACCATCCTCCGCCTTTGAACCATGCAAAGAGAACCCAAGCTATCAGGCCCGGCTCAAGACATTTGGCGGCCCTAGGCAAACCTGCGGCCCAAGTAAACCGGCGGCCCTGAGCAAACCGTCCAAAAATTTTTAGGAATTCACGGTTACACCTGCGCGATTTATTACACCAACCCTATAAACCAACACTATAATACTTCCATCTAGCGAATAATAATTAAATAATTAAAAAAATGGAAAATTGGCGGCCCCTAAAAATCGGCGGCCCTAGGCGGCTGCCTAGTTTGCCTAACGGACGAACCGGGCCTGCAAGCTATCTTTCAACAGCCAACACCTGTTTAAGCTTTCAGACCGAGAGAGTTTACGGTTTCCAGTATGCATGATTCTCCTGGCAGTCGCCTTAGCTTGCTGACCCTAAGGTCAAGTCTGGCATTGGCCGGCTCTAGGTAGGTTCCATTAGGCCTATTGTGTTAGTTCTATTAATTCTATAGTGCATCAACTCTGGGGTTTCTCGTCAACAGCCAGCACTTGCTGTTGCTTTCAAACTCAGAGAGTAAGGTTTTCAGTATCCATGATTCTCTTGACAGTCACATCATGATTTCCAGGGGGTCACGCGACCCCCTTGACCTATGCTGCGGACGCCCATGATTTGTTTGATGAATTTTCAATTTAGAACGGAGTAATAGACGGCTGAAGCCGTGTTCTTCCTAGGTCAGAGGTCAAAGTTCAATGCGACGTGGGAAGAAGTTCAAGTTTTTACACATGCGGCATCATTCCTTTGTTCAAAATAAATCTTTGTTTTCATTATGAATTTCTGATAGTATTTCAGTTCTTTGTCTCTGTTTTTTGAAGAAGTTTGTCTATATGGAAACACAATATTTTAATATTTCAAGAAATTCTCGATTTTTGGGGGCTATGCCCTTTCTCAATTATTGGGGCGCGTGCCCCGGCTGTCCCTAGTCTACGCCTATGGTTGGCCCATGAATCGGCAACTCTCTACAATCAGCAGCCCTATTCTCTATAACACATGTTTAAGGCTGGCCCAGAAACACATGCCAAGTTTCTGGTCGAAGCCTATTTAACCAATTCAACATACTGTACTGTCCTAGTTTTAGGAATTCACATATTAAATGAAAAGTGGAAGTGGGAATCTTGGCAGTTCCTTTTAATACCATTTCACGCTGCTTGTTAATCGAATCGAATGACTTCTATACTATCCATAGCACTGTTACCATAATGTCCAATACACGAGTTGTTGGGTGTTTCAAGTGAAATCACAATAAAAAAATCATAATTTGTTGCAAAAAACCAGAGGGCTGGGCTATTGTTGCATGTGGGGTACACAGCGTGTACTGAAGGTTCCTGGTTTATTGTTTGCCTTCAAGACCTGGGTTCGCAGCATTATTGACCCTGCCAAACAGTTTTGGTTAGACCCACTACTCCTTTATACGACTCTCAAATGACGTAGTTGGCCCACAATGAGACTATACTGGTAGGTATGTGTATACCATAATTTTACTGACCATGCTGAAGCAATTGATTGTTACATATACAAGTTGTTTTGTTCTTTCTTTGAGCAGTATTACACATGTATAAATAAAGCTGGATTCTAGATCAATTATTACCAGGTTATGGACTCCTGGAGTAAATCTCATTTGCAGTGTTAAATACTAGCCGCAACAGGCAATACGTACTGTTTCGACATAGAATAGAATAACAGTCTTTATTTCACAAAACATTTGGAACATTTTACTATGTCTTTATTTTGCCTTTCTTCCCTTTCCTGTTGGCCTTTTATTCCCCTTCTTTCCTTTATTCCCCTTCTTTCCTTTTTTTGTTGCCATCTTCTCCTTTTTCTTGTCCTTTTTCATTCTTGGGTCAACAACGCGATAGTGTCCCTTGACGCCGTCTGGTCGCGATGCTCTTCTTCCAGTCGTTGTGTGTTTTTTGGCAACAACATACGTTAGACTCCTTTTCTGTGGCTTCAATAGACCGGCCTTTTTGTAGATACTTTGAAACACAACAAATCAGCCAAGCACTTTAATTTTCATGTACATTCTCATAAGAAATCAGACACACGAGACATTACAGTTTGGTTTTATACGCTAGATGACAGCACTGGATATGTAATGATATGGCTTTGATCTACTGCAACTGAAACAGGACGACCTGAACTAAGATTAGGTAATGTTAGGGTGTGCTGACAACATGATGAGCCTAGTGTGGCATGATGTAAAAGAGTAACAAGTCTCTTGGCAGTTCAGAAAAGCAATTTATAACTGAACATCATTTTCCAGTCAGAAATAAGGATATGAAATATAAGTAGGCGTCTATGATCTGTAGCAACATGCTGAAAAAACAACATCACCAATACAACACGTGTTGCAAACAGTGTGACTTACCGATACATGCGATTGATGCCTTGAAGGATATAACACGTTTCAAAATTATCATGTAAAGAGTGACATACTGTATGTATGCATTGTCAAACATTTGCTAGATGTATGTTTTATAAAGTTAGAGAAAAAAGCAGTTTGACAGCTTTCAGGAAAAAGGATGTCTACCAAAAATATTCAGCCTACAGTCCAAAGTTTAAAAAATTATTTAGCCATAAATCAGCTGACTGATCTCTGATCCTTGCTCATGCCTGATACAAGCAAACATTGCATTCGATCCATTGATATTTTGGTTCTTGCCATGCACTGGACTGTATTGGGCTCCAGGCATCCTCACCAGCTGGTCCAAAGCATTGGAATTCTGCCCACTTGTGCATTCTATAGGTTTTCTGTTGTCTTTGAGGTCCAAACTTAAGACTAATGATTTTTCAACTCGTTTATCCACTGTAGCCTGATTGTCTGGTTTCCTGACTAAATGAATTTAACCATGCTTCTCCTTCTCCTACACGTGGCCCGAATGAATATTGATAGAAGAGCCAGCCAAGTGACTAGGTGGACTCCGGTGGGGAAGCGTGGGAGAGGAAGACCAAGAAAGAACTGGATGGGAACTGTTCGAGAAGATCTTAGATGTCTCGAGATGACGGTGGAGGATGCTGTTGAGGTGGCGAAGGACAGAGAAGCATGGAGGAACTGCGTTGCCCGATGTGCAGCTCTGCATGGGAAGGACTAAGTACTAAGTAAGTCTCCTACAGATTATGATTCTCGACTAATGCCTTGTGCATTAACAGAGTGTCGCTATGGAGGTCATTATATTAGATTAGCCAGAATAAATTGCTAACCTTCATTCATTAAATAATGGAAATAAGCACACGAAATATGATCCCAACTTACTCTTTTGCCTGCTTCATTTTTTCTCTCTCAGTCATTTCGATGTTTTCTGTCAAAGATTCAGCCTTCTTGCGTGCTTTCTCCAAGCGCCTCACCAACTTTGAAACAGAAACAATCAAACTTATACAAAGAATAAAAAGTATTTTGTACAGGATTAGGGCCAACAGAGAAAGAAAAGAAGCTAATATTAATTAAAAATATATAACAGCTCAATAAAAGCAAGGAAACCAAACTAAACAAAGAACAAAGTCAGGGTCTTTTCATATAAAGTTGCATTAGCTATGTATATTAAAACTGATCTGTTGAGGCTCATAAAAACTGCACTATGACATTAATTATGTGCCTATAGCAATTGATCTTTTCTTGAGGTTACCTTAAGTGTGCTTAATTGTTCTCTACAGGTTACCTTCTGCTTATATAACAACTGATCTCTTGATGTTACCTTGTGCTTATATAACAACTGATCTCTTGATGTTACCTTGTGCTTATATAACAACTGATCTCTTGATGTTACCTTGTGCTTATATAACAACTGATCTCTTGATGTTACCTTGTGCTTAAAACAACTGATCTCTTGATGTTACCATGTGCTTATAACAACTGATCAATTGACGTTACCTTGTGCTTCTTTCGAGCTTTGGCTTCAGCAATTTTCTTGATTGGTTGAACATCGATTGCCTTCTGACGTTCTTTATACATCTGTATTTGTTCCTAAATTAACAAGAATTATTGTTTTATTCTGTTTTTAAATTGAAAACCATGACCAATTTCTAGCAGCTCATATTTTACCTGCCTCTTCAGTGTATGACTAACTTGACAGAATGCAAATGTTATGCAAAAGTAGTAGTCCTAAATAGATTGGTAAATATTAACATAAATATTTACACCCTGTATTCTAGGCATCACAAAGGAAGGCATTATATAACTAAACGAAAAGAAATGTCATGAAGGCAACATATTTGTTACATTCGTCTCATTGGCTGGTTCCAACTAATGAATATTCATGACAAATGACGTCACTGTTTACAAATGGCGATATTCCAATGGACGTTCGTTTGACTACTGTAATTGACTACTGTAATTCTCTTTTGATTGGGCTGCCAAAAGTCCATCTTTTCCCCCTCCAGACTGTTTTAAATGCTGCAGCCAGATTAATAGCCCGACTTCCTCGCTGGTCTCATATTTCCTCTTTCATGTTTGGTCATCTTCATTGGCTTCCCCCTTACTGCTCGGATTCAGCTTACGGTTCTCACTGTAGTCCTTCGGTCCTATACAAGCTTAGCACCCAAGTACCTATGTGACCTTGTTCGTCTGCCAATTTCAGCTACTTCCCTCTGTCCATTGCGATCGCTTAATCGCCATGATCTTCCACTATGGCCAAGACTCGAGCCTTTTCTTGCATTGGTCCTGCTCTATGGAATCAACTCCCTCCATTGACACATTAGCTGGTGGCCCAAGTGCCTCATTCCGCTGTCTTAAAACCACTTTCTATTCACTGGGTCTTTCGCACTGGGAGCGCCTCTGATTAGCGAATACTGTGAGAGGCGCTTTATAAATGTTTAGATACAATACAATTTAATTCAACATAAATTTAAATATACTGTAAACAGCTGCTCTTTTAAACTAACGGCTTAAAATGGGCTTAAACTAATTTACTTAAGTGACAAACAGGCTGAATGAATAAGCTTAACAAATTTAAACGGGCAAATTTACCTATGCCGATTCCCCATTTTTAAAGACGAGATTTTAACAAATTTTTAAACTATGATGGTCATTATAAATTACACACACATTGGAAAGTTCATATTCAAATTCTTTTTAAACCGTCTTAACCCTTAGAACGCCGGAACCGAACGGGTTCGGTTCCCAAGGAAATTTGGCAGAACGCCGGAACCGCCTATAGCCGGTGACGCATATTTGTTGAACGCCGGTACCGCCTATAGTCAGTATAGTACCGCCTATATATATATATATATATATATATATATATATATATAGTTACAGTATATATATTATATATATTATTTATATATATTATATTATATATATATATTATATATATATATATTACATATATATATATTATATATAATATATTATATATATATATTATATATATTATATATATGTATATATATATTATATATATATATATGTATTATATATATATTATATATTATTATATAATGTTTATATATTATAGTATATGTTATATTATATATTATATATTATATGTTATATTTTATTATTAATTTATTATTTATATTATATATTATATTATATATTATATATATATTATATATATATATATGTATATATATGTTACATATATATATTATTATTATTATATATTATATATATATTATATATTATATTATATATATATTATATTATATATATATTATATATTATATATAATATATATAATATTATTATTGTATTATTATTGTATAATTGTATTGTACTGCATATTGTATAATTATTGTATAATTATAATCGATCATCCAACTAATATTATTACTGTATATATTATATATAATATATATAATATATTATATATAATATATATATAATATATTATATATAATATATATATATTATATATATACAGTATATATATATGCAGTATATATCGTATATATATGCAGTATAGTACCGCCTATAGTCAGTATATAGTCACAAAAAGTATTTGGCGTCCGGGGTGCATTAACCCCACCTAGTATGCGGCGCGTTAAGGGTTAAGACAGCCAATAATCTGGTATCCATTATTTGCACAAGTAAAAAAAACTTCACACTATACTAAAGACCTGAAAATATGAATCTGCAACTACACAAAGTTTCACAGACAAAACTGAGGACCAAATATCTGAAAGCTCATTACCTTGGTAACTGGCGTCTGCTTGCGACAGTGAAGCTTTTCTTCCTTCATAAACCAATCTGGCAAGCCGTCATCATTGCTAACGTACCTGAAAGGATTTTTAGGAACTTGAGAGCTTTTTACAACTCAATTTCAAAGAATGATGAGTCCTTTACATATAGAGATCTATCAGTAAGTGCTACATTGTGGCCTTTGCTGTGTTCTAAAGATCAGTCATTTACCTGAAAACTATAATCGCAGTCAATGAAAGGCCATATAGTTAATTTTTTTGTCTTATATATGGAATTCAAGCAAAGACCCAATAAAATCCAAAGCAGCACCTCTGAGAACTAGTATTACGGTTGTAAAACCAACTAATTCCCTAGATATTCCCAACATGGCTGCGTTCGACCGTGGTTGGGTTGGGAGTGCTCCTGAGTAGGAAATCTTGAAGGGGCGTTATATAAAACTGCTTTAATGGCATTCACTCAAATCCAACCTAACTAATATAACATGCCATACATACAGATTTTGCTTTTTTCTAAATGCACAGTTTACATTTATACTATAAATGTTTTCTTAAGTCACATGTCCTTTTCACAGCAAGGCACCTTACTAAGTCATTCAGTCAACAGCACCTGGCCTATTTTTCAACTATTTTTCTTCCAGTTAGTTCTTTGATGACGAGTAACATTCCTCGTATTCAATCACAGTGTTGCGACTATCTCTACACTAAGGTTAAAAAATAGTTACCAGCCTATGTCAGTAGTGATAATCAGTTCTCTTCCATATTTTTTTTTCATTCTGCCATCCAGCCATGGCACCCCAACAGCAGGTTCATGGCACCTTTGGGAGATGTAGCACCAAGGTTGGGAAACACTGCCTTAAGTAAGTATAAGTACAGACATAAATTGGGGTATATATTTAGAAGAGAGAAACAGACTGTTCTTTCCCCAAAGTGATATCACCCTTTAGGTCAACATTTACTTTCTTTAAAACACAATATTTTCATACTTATTATACTTTGTTACCAACTTGCATCAGTCAAGTATTTGCGTGTTAAAAACCAAATAATCACCTGTTATATGACAATTCAATCAATTCTCGCTTTCTTTTTTCACTTCTAATAACTTCCTCTCCTATAGCCAACTCATATGGGTTTAATTTGACTCTCTTTTTGCCTGAAATAAAGAAAAAAATATGTTACAATTTTAAAATTCAAGCTATACTTCTCTCAGGTTAACTGAAATTGGTGACACTAGCTCATTTCTTCACTAGACATGACAACTACATAAATTTATGCAATGGCGGTGATATGTGGGCTAAAGTAGGGTGTTTCACAACTCCAATCAATTTCAGGTCCGAGTCACTGTTGCTCAAATCACAACTTTTGACATACACTTGTGATAAACATTTCAGCAACCTAAGATTGAGTTTAGAGGTAGCACAATATTGCACAATGTGTACCATGGATCACACAGTTTCTGAATGTTACAAAATTGATTTCTCATGTTTTCCTTGTGTGACTTGTCCCTGACCTGTGACCATGTCAATATCAGCAACAGAAATGCCACTTCTGTGATATCAGCTGCAGCTCAATCATTCCCTGAATGACTTTGCCATTTCTTGGAAGTACAGTTCACTGCATGAGAAGCTGCATGCAATAAAGATCAGGCCAGTTTTGCAATCAATGCTCTCTTCTCCACTGAGAGGGAAAGTTCCTTCTGTATATCATACATGGGAAGGTTAAGGTTGATTGGCAATTAACATCACAAGATTGGCAATCTTTATCACAAGCCTGTGCAATGGAAAGAGAAAGCTTCTGAACATTCCGATGGGTGCTGCTGGAATCAGTACTGCCCAGGCAATGGTAGACCTGTGAGGCCCAAGTTGAAGCCCAGTTTTCAACACTTGAATAGACAGACAAAAATGCAGTCTGGGGCCTGTTCTTTGATCACAACAAATTTGGTCACAAGTCTGATCTGAATCACTTGTAGGCACAGAAGGCTGGTATGGTCTTCAGCACCATGTTTTGGGCCTCCATTGGACCTGAAATAGGCTGTTCAAGCAATTGCAGCAGAAGTGGGACTTGCTAGGCTGCAGCCTGTTCTAAATCACACCAACTGTGGGAACAGACGAGCGAAACGACCTTTGGCCAATGGCCATGCACTATAAAAGGTTTATGCTCTAACTTCTTCATTAAATTTCAATTCATCAACTTTAAACGGGTCCTTAAAGAGGTAACGGATAGCACACATTTGGTATATTTGTTGTTCAATGGGAAAGGAATGAGGGAGAATGTGGCCGAATTTCAAATTCATCAATACAAGAATGTTACAAACGTATTCCTCTCAAGTTCACTCCCTAAGCTTGTACGTACTCAATTCTGTTGAATCATTTTTAGTTTCTTTTCTTTTCCTCTTGCTTGTAAGAGCTCCTTCATCGCTATCATTATCATCATCACTATCATCAGAATCATCGCTGCCTGAACTGTCATCTTCTTCCTTATCTTTTTGCTCTTCATCCTTGCCATCCTCCTCCTCCTCCTCCTTTTCTTCTTCTGACTGCAAACCCTCCTCAAATTCCATGTCACTTCCTTCAGAGTCCATATAAACTAAAACATTAAAACAACCAAAAATCACTTGAAACAAGAATGTTAAAAATGCAATATTTTTTTATTACATGAAACACAGTTAAATATCAAAATTACTCAACTCAACGCTTTATTATTAGAAAGCAGACATGTCCACATTCAAATACTGGATGTTGGAAGGCCCAAAATTTCCTCGGCTTGATGCGAGCAAGGTATTACCCTTAGTCCTATGCACAGGGTCTTTGCAATGCAGATTTGATGTTTACCGGTACTTTTCAAACTAAAAATCCTTAGTGACCAAGGCACATGGCTCACTAAAGATCTATATGACAATATGCTGAGATGCACACATAAGCAAGTAGAGCTGCAGCATGGTTTGGGAAGGGAAATTTTGCCAAACCACCTCTCAGATGCTCCAAAATCAGATAGGCTAGTCATAATGATTTGTCCAACCTCACAACACAGTTCATGGACAATAGGGTGAAGCTTAGGACATAAGAACAAGATTAGAATATGAGTTTTGAAAGACTGTATATGACTTTGAAATATCCAGTGAGCGGTGCATGGCTCCAGGTGACATGAATCGTACTCCTTTAGCAGGAACTGCACCCAAGAAGACAAATACAAGTTCCAAGAATTGTCTTTAATCATCTCTCAGCTGACACTCCTCAAGAGGCTTGTTAGATGCTCATGGTCCTTTGTTTAATATCCATCACAAAACTTGCCACATCACCTGTTGCAATTCCTGTTTCATATTTCTCAGTGTCAATGAATCCCCAGGATTCTTGAAAGCGCTTGAAGAGCACAACTTCTGGCAAAGACATTGATTCCAAGCATATTTGGATGGAAGGCTTAACCAATGATCTAATCCATAACTTTGGAAGGAGGGCAATATCAAATAAAGTTGCATTGTATTTTGACCAGTGTTTGTGCTAGTGGTGTCGAAACATATAGTTCAAGTGATGTTGGCTATGCCACAGTCTTCAGTTGCCTCAAACACAGCAGCAGCTTGGGCTTCGCCTGGTCCAGATGGAAGTTTCATGACAGTGAGTTGCTGAGAAACATCTTTGAGAAACAAGCACTGGAGATGGTCAACCTTCTCTTTTCCAGTCCAATGAGGAATGAGTTTGCCATCCCAAAGTACAATCAGGGCAATGGATTTTGAAATTCTGCCTTTAAACTGGCTGATCTCTGAGCTCAGTAATTTTAAAAGCAAGTTTCGCTCAGCATTGAGAAAGTCAGTTTACATTACAAAACTAACAGTAAACAAACACATGAGCATGTATATTGTATAAGAATCAATAAGTAAACAAAATGGACAAAATATGTAAAGCAAGCAATGAATGATTAGTGAAGGAATACCTGAATGTGCATGATGATTTGACAAAAAACCTACTGGATCAGTACTGGTAATTAGTTTTCAAAATGCCAGCCAAAGGCCTTGCAGCTAGTGTACTATGAGAAACTTCAGCATCATTGAGATACCTCTAAACATTTATCAATAGCAGTCATAATTTGTCTGAATTTTGTAAGTATAGGAACATCTCGAGAGGGTGAGAAGATAATGTTTCTCAACTTAAAACATAATACTGATACTGATGCTTTTATTGATCCACAAAGAAACATATGACAGTATAATTAAATAGCCACTATAGTGTGAAAGGTTTGAGTTAATAAGGTGTAGATGGAGACGATAAGGCTATACCAAACAGAAGGTGGGTCAAATGGAGGCCCTAAAAGGACCAGGGTCCCGCTAGGAAAGGCCCACTATATACCAAGTACACACAATGCAGAAAGACCTCACTGTACAGGATTGAATCAGTGTTGAACTTGCTTAAATTTCACGGCACATCAATTTATATATACTAGCCATTTTGTTTGATACAAAAATCAAAGACAAGCAGCAGCTGACAAACACATTTTTATGACTCCAAATAGTTTACGTAACTTTAGGTTAAAACTGAAGTATATACCTTCTTCATCTGAATCTGCTACTTCCTCTTGATCACTGACATCAGCAAGCTGATTCTGAAATTCAAAATTAAACAACTTAATTATGAGAAAGGGTAAGTAAGTGAACATGTAGATGAACTTTTACACATTTTAAGAACCTCTCAAATTGCCAAAAACAGACCTAGAGTTTTAGGAAAACTTTTTAACTGTTGTGTCATACAGTCACACAATTTGGATATAACCAACATATACAATGTGTCCAGAAAAAAGGATCCCTTCCAGTAATATGAAAATAACTAGTAAATATTCATTTGTAAATTAACGACATCATTATGACGTAATTTTTTAGCGGTAGTGGTTCATAAATCACAAATTTGTACATAATTATTCAGGATTAAAAATCGATGAATATTTTACTAGTAATTTGCATATTACCATAAGGGGTTCTTTTTTCCCAGACACAGTGTATATTCTGTTTAATTAGTACCTAGCCTGTAATATTGAGGTCAATATTCTAAGATTACCTGTTTGGTTTTTAGAGAATTTAAGTTGAAAAGCTCTATGTCATCAAGTGCCTCTATCCTGTCTCCAGGTATCACCATGTTCAGCTTTAACTTGTCTCTAAGCTTTCTCTTCTCTTTTGATGCCAGCTTTTTCTTCCTAGCCAAAGAACCAAAAGCAAAAATTAATTCATGGAAGTCGCTTTAGTTATATCAAATTCACCAAAACAGCATATTTTCTGCAAAACAGTTCAGAATAATGTTAAGTTCCTCCAGATAATGTCTTCTAGAGAGCTTGATAAATTCAAATTTCTAATATGTAAATACATCACATGCTACATAAAGGGTGCGCCGACAAAACGGCGCAGGACAAAACGGCGCAGACATAACGGCGCAGACAAAACGGCGCGGCAACAAAACGGCGCAGTACAAAACGGCGCAAAACGTCGCAAAACTGAACTAAAGAACAATAGTTTATAGTAGTTTAATATATACTAAAATATATGCTAGAAATAACTGTGTAACATCATCAAGTCTTTTAGTTCATAGTTCATACGTTGTCATAAAATTTGCGCGTCTACCCCTTCTTTGCCTACCGATATAAATATCTTCCCAATAGTCCGCTAACGGTGCCAGAACAGGTGTAAATTATACAAGAAGCGGGAAGAACGATTAAAATGTAAATTAAACTAGAAGCGGGATGAACGATTAAAATGTAATTAAACTAGAAGCGGGATGAACGATTAAAATGTAAATTAAACTAGAAGCGGGATGAACGACTAAAATGTAATTAAACTAGAGGCGGGATGAACGATTAGAATGTAAATTAAACTAGAAGCGGGATGAACGACTAAAATGTAATTAAACTAGCAGCGGGATGAACGATTAAAATTTAAATTAAACTAGGAAGCGGGATGAACGATTAAAATATAGCTAAAATATATCTAAAATGAGAAGCGGGAAGAACGATTAAAATTTAAATTAAACTAGAAGCGGGATGAACGGCACTTTTTGATCGCTAATAAGCAACCAATCACTAGACGGGTATCATAGTCTTTGTACTGCGCCGTATTGTCTGCGCCGTTTTGTCGGGGTACTTTTAATTGCGCCGTTCTGTCTGCGCCGTTTTGTCTGCGCCGTTATGTCTGCGCCGTTTTGTCCTGCGCCGTTTTGTTACGGCGCCTACATAAAGCATTGAGCCACAAAAGAGTTCAAATGGCATATGTTTTAACGGTCCTCTGTTATCATCTGTTTGCCAAAAAACACAATGCATAACTTTTTTTATAAACGAGATAGAACCTCTCTATAACAGCATATTTGTGACCAGGATCAAAAAGTGATCCATAACAAGGTTCCATTACAGCAATTTCCTATTCATACCCTGAACTATGTTAGGGATACACAAGTTATATTAGGATTCTTGTCAACATAAAAAGTCCATAGAGAACTGTTTAACAGAGCATGATGAAGGTCTATCATCAGCAGTATGATCTGAAACTTTAAGCTCCCCTGGTTCTTACAAGTTTATGTCCTAACTGTTCAAATTCCAGATTATTTTTGTTACCTCTTCAGCTCTTTTTCTTTTGCTTCACTTTGTTTGGAGATTTCCTCATTAACTGCGTCAAGTTCTTTCTTGTCTTCATCCTCCTCATCGGAAACATCTTCTGCTGGATCTCTGTGCAAATTTTATTTCACTTTTCACAAGCAATTCCAAAATCAAGTAAAGTACTTTTATACAAAGATGTCGACACCTGGTGGCAAAGAAGTAGACAAAATAGAACATATTTATTTACATATAGCAAAAAAATAAAATAGCATTTAAGGTATTAATGATCAAAATAAAAGTGATAAAGACCAAAAGAATCAAGTATTGTATACATACACAGTTACTTCTGATGGGTTTATTTCAGCCCAAAACTTCCTCATTGATTTCTGCCATTTGAGTAAGGCCCTACAAAGAAAATCCGTAATATAATAACTCTCATTTAAATCATATCACACTAAAATCACACAAACTTAATCACTACACAATTTAAGCAAAACCATCATTTTCAGATAACACACGAGACAAACATACTTTAAAAAAATAACATAATAATGTTGTAATCAAACTCAAAACTAAACTACAGCTCTTTAGACTGTATGTACTTCCAGTGCTTCTCTACAGTTGTCAGACATGGTCGACCACAAAGGTCCTAAAACAGAAACTACACTTTTGATACGAGGTGCCTCAAGATAATCCTCCAGTTTCTCTACTTCACCATGTGAGCAACCTCGCAATCAGAAGAACAGCAGTGGTACTGATGTTTGCCACAATCCAACAACGTAGACTGCACTTTTTGGGAATGTTGCTCATACTCCAGAAGATGGCTCTATGGGTCACAATGAAAAATCTACTGAAGGATTGGGAAGACCATGTGTTTGATCTAGAAGATCTGAACTGGAGTCGTGGAGAAGGATCTCAGATGTAAATTTTGGCCTTCACAGAGCATGGAGGAAGGCTCAGGAAAGAGCAGCATGGTGCTGAATCGTGGACATGGCTATGCTCAGCTGAGTTCACCAACACAGAGAGAAAGAGACAACATAGAAGAATCAATCAACCATCCAGATAGATTGCATGCTTCTGAATAGTTCGTCACACAGCTGGCTATAAATATTTCCAATATACAGCCATGGCATTGCATATGTTAAGAAACACAATTAAAATCGCCAATGTTCTCTTTAACAAAAATGCTGCTCTTTTCATGCTGTGAATGGAGCAGGGTGTAAAAAGAAATAAATTATTACATTTAAGCATAAATCTAAAAAATCCAAAAGCATAAATCTAAAAAATCCAAGTTTAATGAATGAAGCAATAAAATCTTTACTTGAGATCTGGTTTGCCAAGAACCCTGATGTCCTTGCAGCACTCTTTTATTTCATTTGTTGTTAGCTTGTGGTTAGCAATGCGTTCGTCATCCAGAACAATCTGCGAGTGGCATCCACACAATACAATATAAAGCATGAATTCTTTTATGAAAAAATATAGCATACATAAAATTTTTTTAGGAACTTTCTTTGGCTTTAGTTCGTTTAGTCACAGAAAATTCAGCAATTATTAATTGATACAACAATGATTAGGCAACTTGTTTGTATTCACAAATGCACAAAAGTCTGCTTTGGTTTCTGTACTTCTCGTATTTAGAGGTATCCTTGATACAGGTACTAAATGGAAGCAGCTCAGTTAGCTTCATAAGATCACAAGGTCTTGGTACTCTGCTGCCAAGTGGAAGTGGACAGGTAATGCCATATGCAAACAATTGCTGATACAGAGATACAGAGTCCAACGTAGACCACTGACTTTCACATGGGTCACAGACCATTGCTATTTCTAAGGTCAAATTCAAGGATTCAACTTATAGTTATACTTCAGTACATAATTATGGTATACAATACCAAATAACCTGTGAACTTTGAGTGACCCATGACTGACCTGAGTGCAGTTTTTTAAAAGTTCGTGACATTGCTCTTCGATAATAAACTTCAAAGCACTCAGTTTGTGTTCCTGGAGAAAATCACCCTCTGCATAGCCAATGGCCTTTCTGAAATCACACAATGCTTGGAAATATTCAATCAGTAATTTTAATATGTTCCATTGTCCTGTCCTCAGCAGATGGTCAGACATTGTCCCTGTCCTCAGCAGATGGTCAGACATTGTCCCTGTCCTCAGCAGATGGTCACACATTGTCCCTGTCCTCAGCAGATGGTCACACATTGTCCCTGTCCTCAGCAGATGGTCACACATTGTCCCTGTCCTCAGCAGATGGTCACACATTGTCCCTGTCCTCAGCAGATGATCAGACATCCCAATTAGCAATTGATTTGCAAAGCAAGTGCAAAAAATCACCAGAGTGATGATGGAGAAGCACATAAGGTATTTCTAGTAGTGAAAAGGATTAATTACCTCAAATGGTAAGAAAAATAGTAATAATGGGATAATCGACCAAATCCAAAAATGGCACTCACAGAATATTTAAGTCAAGTCATCATATCTGAATTGTTAATGATTTGATTTTTTAAACTGTTATAAATCTTATACAAAAACATTTTATGTTATTTTAACATGTACAAATGAGATATAGAGCAGCAGGTCATTAATGATTTGTTTTTACCTGCAATTAGTGGATTTCCTCATTCAATAAATTTTACAAATGTTCACTGCATTATCAGCCCATCTGGGCTTCATGGGATTATGGCAAGAGAGACTAAAGAATTTCTTAGAAATAAAAAAAACAAAGTAAAGAACGGCTAGCTCACTTGCTGTGCTTTTCTGGGTGAACCAAATTCAGAGGTCGTTTCGGCTCCAGATCGACATCTTTGAAGACAAACTTCAGGTCAAAGAATTTCGGATCAATCTGATCTGGCGCAAGATATCCCTGGCAGAAGACGAATATCTCGGCAGATTCACTACGCGAGGCCTGAGGTTTTGTGGAATGAACTTTCTTGAACATCTGGCCAAAGACCCACAGCAAAGCGTTATAATCTTTGGAGCGAAAAACCTTTGTGATGAAATGACCACCGGGAGCTAGGAATGCTGCGGCCAGCTTCAAGGCACTCAGAGTCAATTGGGCTGAAAGTTAAAACCACTTTGAATTATAAATAAGCCTCATCTCTCGAGACAGATACATACCAAAAGGAAACAATTATTAAGCTGACCATATATTCATATAATATCAGAAAACAAGTTGATCAAAACTACTAGTTGTCAGCTGGCTGAATAAATTCATATTATAAGTTAAGTTAATCAAAACATACATTTATAACACAAGGGCATTAACTGACGGTGCAAATTGTTAATGCACAAATGTGATAAGTTTCAAGAAATATCAACCCAATACAACAGATACACAACCCAAGGAAGACAAATTATTAGAAAGACAACAAATTCTTAGCAGATAAGGCTGACTGTGAGAAGAAGCAAATATAAATAAACTTAGCTCAGGTAGTAAAACGACTCTTATGTATACCCAATATGGCAAGGTATACTATAACAGTTTTTTGGGAGTCATACACTTACTGAAGAGAACAAAAAGTGTAAGACACACTGTAAAATGTAAGACAGGCCTGCCATTACTTGTATTAACCCATTGTACACACTCATCAACAACTATAAAGGACATCCATAAAAATGACCTACTCCTTGTCCGTATTTGGCTTTACCCTCCCTCATCACAATTTACAGACATCCACTCTCCAATGGTGTAATATGGCCTAGATTATGCTCTTTTGTTGATTTTGCAAGGCTAACTGTCATACAGGGTGGGATGCTTTGATAACTAGATCCAACAACACCATAAAGACTAAATTGTCTGACTGAAGATATTGTTTAAGGCAGGGGTGCGCAACCTTTCCGTTAATTTCGGCCGCATTACAGGTTGATATTCTCATCACGGCCGCATGGGCGGCGATCCCAGGGGTCGAGTGGAATAAGACTCCCACCTTTATCAGAGGAGGGACACACTGTACAGCTGTCCCTCACCCAAATTTTGAAGAAACACCAGAAAGGTTAACACATTTTTTGCGCGTGAGCGTGAAAAAATTTTCACCTCTTTTTTTACCAGATCAGTTCAAAAGTGTCCCGTGTCCCCCACCTGTCATACAACATCGCCGCCAGTGCACGGCCGCCAAGATATCTGCTAAGTACTGTTATTTAAGAGTAGGGCTATAATAGCATAGAGGTGCGGAATTTATTGTCACTTAAGGAACAATATATATTCTTCATGGAATAGAATTCCATGGTTTCCTATTTATGAATTAATCTGCACACGGCCGAAAAAACATTATCATTAGCTCAACTGTCCACGGCCGCCAATTCTCCCTCTCACGGCCGCATGCGGCCGTACGGCCGCAGGTTGCGCACCGCTGGTTTAAGGCATCGGATGTACTGAAACAACTGTTTATACCAAAATCAGATGTAAAAATCAGCCCCTCCCTATTGTCAGCATTTGTCCACATCTGGATGACCCTGCCCTCCTTCTTTCTGAATGCCCTTAACGGATTCTCCGGGTGTATTTACTCTGGTCTTTGTATAGCACTCAGTTCTGGCATGCATATATCTGTGTCCCCATTTCAGATTGAATAATTTTCTGCACAAAATAAGTATTTGAAACAATCAAGTGTATAGACAGTCAACCAGCATGTATCTCTTACATTGCATGAAGGCATCATGTAGCCAGTTCTTTCCCACATTTGGAGCACCATCATGCAACACAATGCTAGCTTTGCCATCATGAACGACACGCTTGATTGACTAGAGCAAAAATACAACAGTTGATCATACAGACAAAAATTACCAGATACTAACATTGACAACTCGTGAACTACATTGATCTCTCCTAGGTTTAAGATTACAAGCTACTTTGATACTTTGATATATCTAATAGTTTAAAACTGTTTTGAAACAGTCAAAGAGTAGAGTTTAACTAGGCATCATAATTCATTCATTCTGAAAATTTATATAGCACCCCTTCAAGATACCTACTCAGGAGCACTCCCAGTCCAGCCACGGCTAAAAAAGAAAGACTTAAGTGATTTATTAAACGCATAATGATCTCCACTATTGCATTGGATCACATTGATCTCCGCTTTAATAACGGGCCATTCTCATTTGTCTACGTTTGGTGAAGCAATATGAAGAATCTAAATTAAAATCACACTTGAACACTTTCCAACATTACTTTTTTTTTTATTCCGGATATTTCTATAGCACCTCTCGAAGTCAACTACTACTCAGAGGCGCTCCCGACTACAGCATTTGATACTGTGCCGGAATTTTCACGCCGAAGCGCCACGAGCAATTGCGAGTGAAGGACTTGCCCAAGGTCCGTACGCAGCGGCTAGAGTGGGATTCGAACCTGCAACCCTCCGGTCACAAGGCGCCGAACTTACCACTGAGCCACCACGCCCCACTGCTTTGTAGATAAAGTAATTTTCTTGTTGAGTAATATACTGAGCATTTCAGAATTAATTCTTATCTCTACTTTTTTATCTGTCATCATATAATAATCACACAATAGTACACTCTACCTGTTTGCACTTGTCTGTGGTGATGTCCTCCACTAGAGTTATGACATTTGAAATAGGGCGAATTGGGACCAAATCCACTCCTGTTCAAATGGAAAATCAGACACCATCTGCATCGATCAACATATTGCATACCAATGCATATATAAGTATCCTTGCACTGGAAGATTGGCTGGTTGCTCTTTTGGATTAAACCGAATACTCAAATTTTACACACTATCAAAAATCCAGAAAACTTAGACCAAAAAACGTAAAAAGTTTAACGAAGTACAACTTTCAAAAAACATACTGAAGATTGTGTTATACAGCAGCATGTGATAGAATGACTCCTTATGCTATAACAAGAAACTGGGAGTCACAACTAGGAGTGGGAATGGAGACAATTCTTGTCCTTCTGTCACTTTCTAGTCACAACCAAGTAACTGAACTATAAACAAGATGCATTACAGTCAATCAATAAATCGTTTTTTACCTATGCCATTTTTCAAGGTACAAGGCATTATAACATAACTATACAGGCAACAATAGGATCAAGAAGAGATCAAGATCCCACTAAGAAGGGCCACCTATGATAACATTTCAACATAGTGTTGGTGGCAGCAGTACAGACAATGCCAAAATCAATAATAACAAATTATGTTATGAAAAGAAAAGAAATCTAACCAAATAATCTTAACTTAAATAATCTTAATCCTAACGTAATGGATTCAAATTACGGCAAGTAAACAATCAATTTCTTTAATTAAGAATGCACAAAGCAACTGTTTAAAATTTAGTAGATGAGGGGCCTGACATATGCTAAGAGGAAATCTATTCCAAATTATGGATCCCATATATTTTATAGAGAAGCCACGAGTGTTCATATAAGCATATGCAGGACGATAGGAGTTAGAGCTCTCGTTGACTAAGGGTGGATATCCGAACCTGACTGAAAGAAACCCTCAAAGCTTACCGGCAGTAAACCATGCGCATAGCAGTACATGAAAAGGCCAGTCTGAAATTATGTGTGAATCTGTTCTATTGTCATTATTTTAAATCCAAAAATAAGAGAATAATGATGACTACAATTAAAAATAGACACATACTGTGCAAAGCACCTCAAAAGTATTAATAATTTGCTTCATACATCAGCATTAAATAAAATTCATAACATTTTAAAAAGAATTTTGTTATTAAAATGAGGAACAGAAATATCTTACCAACAATAATGCTGGAAACAGGCATGCGCTTCTTGGCTGCCTGAAGCCAACCTCCTGGTGCGGCACACAGATCGATGCAGACTGTTGCTTTGCTAAGAAAGTTAAACTTGCCATCAAGTTGCAAAAGCTTGTATGCAGCTCTCGACCTGAATCCTAAAATGTTCAGTGAATAGTTTTGATGTAACAGATCAGGTAGACATTATTTTGATAACAATCTGTGTAATAACCATCTACCAAACCAAAAAGATGCCTACATTTCTTAGTCTTTACTTTTGTGTTGCCCACAGTCACTCACTGCATAAACAATATGGTCGCTCTAGATTCGGACAGAGTATAGTCCTGCGACCTACTACATATAAGTGGAAATCTCTCAAGTAAGTAATTAATCATTAGCAACCACGATATTTATGAAGGCGAGTAAGAATGAGTATGCATAAGTAAAAATCTGTTCACTGGATAGCAACAAAAACGGGTGCGGCCCGAATCCGCGAAACGAATTTCGGCTGGATCCCCCAAATAGATTTTAGACTAAAATTACAAATAAACATGTGAATAGGCATTATATCGACCGCCAAATCCCCAAAGCCGATATGATAACCCGTAGGGGTTTCATAACTAGAATGTTATACACCTAATTTAAACTTAGTCAACTCCAACCCAATTTCATCGCCAATTTATCATCATTTTACTTATCTATTGGTTTAACCCACCTATTTCAATTGGTTTTCCTTTTTCTGTTTATTGCGCCTCGTTTTGTATGCTTGTGTTTTGTAAACCGCAGTACGTTTGCAGGCGGTTCAATAAAGAATATACTTACTTACTTACTTATATCGAGGTACATCAAGGCCATGCTAGATCTATGTCATGTATAAGAGTTTACAATTTAACTTTGAATAGTTTCTGGAGTTTGGCACTATCTATACGCTGTTTTCAGGAAATCGGGCTTTAGTGTATTTTCACCGTTTTCGGGGATTCGGGTTTCGGGGATTCGGCTGACCCCACAAAAACACCACAGATGCTAAATCAGACTTCTTAGTACCCAAATACATTATTGCTTGAGTCTGGTAAGTCATTTATGAAAATTAGTTGATAGTGCAGTAAGCTTGATTAACTTTTTCTTGCATAGTGTTTATGAAGGATCCACCAACGGCATCACCAGTAAAATGGTACATACGATTACTGTAGATCCAACTGATATATAGGGCAGGGGTAAAATGCTGATTTGCTGATTGTTACAATCAGCATTTTTCGAAGAGCATTGTACCCACCAAACAGCATGATCAACCAGCATTTTTCCAATCAGCATTTTACCCACCAATCAGCATGACCAATCAGCATTTTTCCAATCAGCATTTTATCCGTCGCCAATCAGAAAATCAGCATTTTACCCGTGCCCGGAAAATTGTTGTTCAATTCATAGCACCTCGGTTGTACCGGGATTACAGGATCGCATGGTATCGACAGGGCGAAAATTAAGATTTTCTATCGCCGAACAAATTCGCTTACCCTCGGTTTTGGCAAGTTCGTAGAATTTATCTTTTCTCGCTTTTCCAACCTTTACTTTCTTTCCCATTTTGATGCGATATTATTATAATCTGCTTATAGAAACGGCTATTCTATGATAACACGTGTAAAATATACAACTATCTAAACGGAAACAGTTCTTTAGAACATAGATATATAATTTATAGTTTGAAACATAGATATATAATTTATAGTTTTCTATATCTATGCTCCAAAGATTTTAAGGAGTGCCTTCTTAAAATCTTTAGTATTTACAATAATGCTGTATTGCAGGCTGTCTGTTCTGTTAGTAGTTAAGATTTATCGCATAACATGTACATGTACAGCGCAGTGCGTTTGCAGGCGCTTAATTAAAGAATAAATATTATTATTATTTATTATTATATCAAGGACATAAATATAGGTCAGTTAGGCTCTGTTTCTATTATTTCATTTATGATCTAACGTCATTATTACTGTTATATTTTTCTTTCCTCTTTGTGTAAAATTGTATGTAAAGCGCTGTGCGTTTGCTAGCGTTTAATAAAGAATATACTTACTTACTTGATCAGATATTATAGGACACAAAATGCACGTGATCAACATCGGTTCCGTTATTGGATAAGGATTGATGACGTCATCTTGTTGAAACAAAAGGTAGGGCCTACCGATGACATAAAATCCTTTGCCATGGTAACGTCCATAATTGGTATGTGTTTTAAGATTTCTTCAAAAATGTTAGTGAAAAGGTCGATTTAAAATTTATTTTCCGCGTATTTTGGCAGAAATTACAATTAAGCCTGATGTTCAGAAATAAGATGATCAACAAGGTGATCGATAACACAGCTGGGTATTAACATTATATCTTTCGTTATCGAAATTTTCGATCACGAGCCGACAGAACGGTGAAGGAGAGCTGACGACTTTGTTACAGATGAATGAATGGTTAACTGCAAGACTGGTGTATTTCGATGGTAATAACACAATTTCTACCACCCAAACTTTAAAACTGATAAAGAATTAAAATCCTTTACAGAAAATTGAATAAACATTTCACCTTTAAGAAATTGAGCAATACAAACAAAAAGCAGTTAAAACCTGCTTATTGCCTCAGACAATACAAACACGCTAATGCAGTTATGCTGAATTTTTTGCATACAAAATTTTGTATTAAATTGTTTTAAATGGCCGTGTCTAAGCCGGGGAGGGTTTGTCAATCATAATTTTGGAGTGTTTGAGAGTTTATGATTTTTTGGCAACAGTATTAAAATTCTGCTTTCTGTGGTAGGCCTAGGTCTGGTGTCGGATGTCGTGATCCTGAATTTATTTATTATCAGATTTTCTCATCAAAAGTTGTTCAGTATGAATTGGCTTTCTTTCTCTGCCTTTCGGATTCAGTGTCAATTTTTACTTGCAGGGACTTGCTTTGCATATTTTATCTTAAATAAGATTGGTTCACGATTTAGTTAGTAGGTATGAAAATTATATACCAAATTTGGTTTTAATTTATTTGGCAAGTTAATTTTTTCCTACGATGTGCACATGGTGGTTAGTGACAATTCATGATTTGGAGGCAGATGGTGAAAGTTCTACTTTGCTTTTATAGATTTTGGACTTTCCATGCAGAGTTTAAAACCAGTTAATCCCAACAGCGTGGAAACAAAAGGAATGTTAATATTTCCGTGATCAACAGTTTTTTCCAGAAGGAAGATTTTTCCCAAAAGGAATGTTAATATTTCCGTGATCAACAGTTTTTTCCAGAAGGAAGATTTTTCCCGACTTAGATTTTGAAACTAGCACAGGACACTCTGATAGAATGCACAGGTTTTTTTATAGGAAATTATGATATTGAACTGTTAATAATGTACTTGCAATAGTAACAAGTTACTGCTTTACATTGCAGACGACCTGGAGCCGGAGACGGAAAAAGGTAATTTTTTAGATGAATTCTTCAAAAACCTTTCTAATAAATTACTTAAAGATGAAAGAGATAAGTTTCGTGCCAGAAGTTATATTTTGAGCAACAATGTAATTTTTTATTAAATGCGGCTTCTGCTCGAACTGAATAAATTATTTGTGATTTCTTCAGGTTCTTTTATAATCAGTTTTATACGATCACTTGCGTCTTTGGCAGTTCAGGAAACGTTTTCTGCTCAATATGTTTGTTGGGTGATTCCTAGGTAACCGTGCCAGAGCACCCTTGTGAGTTATTTAAAGTGCACTGTACAAGTGCTCTCATAATAAATATATGCATACATTTCTTCAGATACTTTTATAGTAAATTGTCTAAGATGGAAAATTCTTTTTCCAAGGAATTATATATCTTGAGTAGCTTTGAAAATTTATTCTTAATAGCAATGTTAAATAGCTGGGAGCAAAGTTTGTGCTAACTGATTGTTCTTGTTTTGTAGAGCGAAGGATGCGCAAGTGTAAGTGGTGAAGTCCCTGCAGCCGTCCTTCCCACGACAGTCTTCTACTTCCTGCATCCTACCAGTCGTCTTCTCCTGCATCCTCCGGTCGTCATCTTCTACATCCTGCTGGTCGTCATCTTCTACATCCTGCTGGTCGTCATCTTCTGCTTCCTACCGGCTGTCATCTTCTGCATCCTGCTGGCCGTCATCTTCTACATCCTGCTGGTCGTCATCTTCTACATCCTACCGGTCATTGTCTTCTACATCCTACTGGTCATCATCTTCTGCATCCTCGGTTACGTATAGTTTATCCCTTCCATCCATCTACCACATACATCCATCCATCTACGTCCTCCTCCCATTTACATACCATCAGTCTTCCACTCCCATCCATCCATCTACACAATCCTCCCACTTGCCTCCCCTCCATCAATCTACCACACCCTTCCATCTATCCATCCTCACAATCCTCCCACTTACCTCCCCTCTGTCAATCTACCACACCCTTCCATCTATCCATCTACAGCATCCCCATGGGTACTCATCCTCCCCTTTGCGAAGGCAAAGCGTCCCCCTCAGTTTTAATTTATTTCCTTATTGTAGTGGGTGTTTTGCGGTTTATTTTCATTTCCATTCTGTTTACTTTATGGTCTTCTCTCTTGCTTAGAACCCTTTGCCCTGCTGAGTAGCTATGTTGTCTAGAAGCAGTGCTATATAAGTTAGGGGGCTTTAGAATTAGATTCAGTTATGATTAATGGAATCCTTCTCATCTTGGATTTCAGGAGACATCTATGGTCATCTGTGTTTTAATTGTTATCATAACCATTCATATCCATACATACTTGCGTGTTGAGCGGCAGTGGCTTGTGATGATTGGCAGTGTGTGGCAAGTGGCAGAAGCTCGTGATGAACGGCGGTGCTTGGTGAGCGCTCAGCAGCTGGTGATGATCGGCGGTGCTTGGTGAGCGCTCAGCAGCTCGTGATGAACGGCAGTGCTTGGTGAGCGCTCAGCGGCTCGTGGTGCAAGTGGGGTGCGGCTCGTGGTGCACGTGTGGTGCGGCTCGTAGTGGTCGGTGTGCGCGTGGAGTGGTGCTCGGTGGTGTGGCTCGTGATGGTCGGTGGTGCGCGTGGAGTGGCAGCTTGTGGTGCGCATGGGGTGCGGCTCGTGGTGCCCGTGGAGTGGCGGCTCGTAGTGGTCGGTGGTGCGCGTGGGGTGCGGCGCGTGGGGTGCGGCTCGTGGTGCGCGTGGGGTGCGGCTCGTGGGGTGCGGCTCGTAGTGGTCGGTGAGGTGCGGCTCGTAGTGGTCGGTGGTGTGCGTGGGGTGCGGCTCGTAGTAGTCGGTGGTGTACGTGGGGTGCGGCTCGTAGTGGTCGGTGGTGTGCGTGGGGTGCGGCTCGTAGTGGTCGGTGGTGTGCGTGGGGTGCGGCTCGTAATGGTCAGTGGTGTGTGGGGTGCGGTTCGTAGTGGTCGGTGGTGTGCGTAGGGTGCGGCTCGAAGTGGTCGGTGGTGTGCGTGGGGTGCGGCTCGTAGTGGTCGGTGGTGTGCGTGGAGTGCGGCTCATAGTGGGCGGTGGTGTGCGTGGGGTGCGGCTCGTAGTGGTCGGTGATGTGTTGTGCGTGGGGTGCGGCTCGTAGTGGTCGGTGATGTGTTGTGCGTGGGGTGCGGCTCGTAGTGGTCGGTGATGTGTTGTGCGTGGGGTGCGGCTCGTAGTGGTCGGTGGTGTGTTGTGCGTGGGGTGCGGCTCGTAGTGGTCGGTGATGTGTTGTGCGTGGGGTGCGGCTCGTAGTGGTCGGTGGTGTGTTGTGCGTGGGGTGCGGCTCGTAGTGGTCGGTGATGTGTTGTGCGGGAACTGTGGCTCAGTTGTGGTCATCGTAATCGTAAACTCCAAACTTTTAAAGCTAAGCGCAGAGGGAACCGCCAGCTTATTCGTATGCGAGCGTTGCGTCCCCGTGTGTCGTATCAGAGGGGTTGTCCAGAGTGTGAAGGGAAGGGAAGGGAAGGAGTCCAGTGGAGTTCCAAGTCTGGTTGCTAGGGAGTCAGGGAGAGGATGGCAGAGCAGCTGCCGGGGCGGGTTTCGTTGAGAATGGGGAGGGCATGGAAAGCGGAGGATTGCATGGGTCCCGGTAGGGATTCTTGAAAGGAAGTCTTCAAATTGGAATGGAAAACTGGGGTGACGAGTAACGGAGCCGAGGGTACTGTAATAGCGGTATTGGGGGAGGAGCTGAGATTGCAGTTTTCAGAGGATGTTCGTTGCAGAGTCAAGGTGCAGCGTGGTATATGGATCGGTTGGAGAACTTACCGTGAGTAGTGATTGCGGGATGAGAGAGAATGAGATAGTAGGACAGTTGGGTAGAGCAGAAGGGGAGGGATAGCAGAGCAGCTGCCCTGGCAGGTTTTCGTTGAGAATGAGGGGCTTGGATTGGTGAAGATATGGTGAAGAGTTTGCAAAGGTACTGTGACTGGGTGGATTGTAGGCAGTTGTAAGGTTAGCGATAGGACTTTGAAGTGGATGCGATATAACTGGTTATTGACCGCTTTTTATTTGGTTACCAGCTTTTGATGTTGTTTTACATATTGAGCCCTTGTAATAAAAGTACATCAGGACCAAAAATGTGAATGCATATCTCTATTGGTTGTCGAGATATTTTGGTGATCATTTAAAATGACGCTGAGCACATATGAGTCAGAATGTTACTAATCAACTGTCTTGTTATATACCTGTCTTGTTATATACTTACCCTTGCTGAGGTTCTTTGCCACAGAAGCTGGAGATCTTTCCATTTGTAACGAATATTTCTGTGTTAAAATTCAACAAGGTCTGAATTCTCCAGTTTCACTAGTACTTGAATGTTTCCAGCCTAATATGAAGTCGTTTTTCTTATGGTTTTAACTAAAATAAACCCAAACAACAATTCTTACTGAAGAATTACTTCCTTTTTATTTTTGTACATTCAGTCACTTGAAATTCTTTAAATGTTTTAGGTTTTGTTCAAATTTTGTTTGTTAAGTAATTGTCTTCATTAGTACTGTAATTGCAATACACATGTCCAGTTCTTAATTTCTTCATTCCAGAAATACTTGGCATGGGGCGGCAGATTGTTAGATCTACCTCTGAATGTTTGCTCAGCATTGAAACTTTCCTGTTTCATGATTTAGCTAATTAGTTTGAGCACTTACCTTGCAGCGTAGAACATGTTGATTTGATCCACCTCTGAGATAGGTAAAAATGCTGCTTATTGTCACCTTTGTCTCTGTCTGTGTGTGGGTGTGGGTGCGTGTGTGATGGTGTGGGTGTGTGTGTTGGTGTTGGTGTGGGTGTGGGTGCGTGTGTGATGGTGTGGGTGTGTGTGTTGGTGTGGGTGTGTGTGCGTGTGTGATGGTGTGGGTGTGTGTGTGTTGGTGTGGGTGTGGGTGCGTCTGTGATGGTGTGGGTGTGGGTGTGTGTCTGTGTGTTGGTGTGGGTGTGGGTGCGCGTGTGTGATGGTGTGGGTGTGTGTGTCTGTAGGTGTATGTGTGGGCGTGTGTGATGGTGTGGGTGTGTGTGTGTGGGTGTGGGTGCTTGTGTGTTGGTGTGGGCGAGGGTTCGTGTTTGATGGTGTGGGTGTGTGTGTGTGCTAGTCGTAGTACCCCATGGAGCCCCTGGCGTGGCGTAAAACCCCGTAAGCTCCATGGGCTACTACGACTAGGTGGGTGTGTGTGATGGTGTGGGTGTGTGCGTGTTGGTGTGGGTGTGGCTGCTTGTGTGATGGTGTGGGTGTGGGTGCATGTGTGTGGGTGTGGGTGCGTGTGTGATGGTGTGGGTGTGTGTGTGCTAGTCGTAGTACCCATGAAGCCCCTGGCGTGGCGTAAAACCCCGTAAGCTCCGTAGGGTACTACGACTAGGTGTATGTGTGTGTTGGTGTGTGTGCGTGTGGTGTGGGTGCGTGTGTGATGGTGTGGGTGTGTGTTGGTGTGGGTGTGGGTGTGTGTGTGATGGTGTGTGTGTGTGTGGGTGTGGGTGCATGTGTGATGGTGTGGGTGTGTGTGATGGTGTGGGTGTGTGCGTGTTGGTGTGGGTGTGGGTGCGTGTGTGATGGTGTGGGTGTGTGGGTGTGAGTGTGGGCGCGTGTGTGATGGTGTGGGTGTGTGTGTGTGCTAGTCGTAGTACCCCATGGAGCCCCTGGCGTGGCGTAAAACCCCATAAGCTCCATGGGGTACTACGACTAGGTGGGTGTGTGTGTGTGTTGGTGTGGGTGTGTGGGTGTGGGTGCGTGTGTGATGGTGTGGGTGTGTGTATGTGTGTGGGTGCGTGTGTGATGGTGTGGTTGTGTGTGTGTGATAGTCGTAGGACCCCATGGAGCCCCTGGCGTGGCGTAAAACCCCGTAAGCTCCATAGGGTACTACGACTAGGTGGGTGTGTGTGTTGGTGTGGGTGTGTGTGTGGGTGTGGGTGCGTGTGTGATGGTGTGGGTGCGTGTGTGTTGGTGTGGGTGTGGGTGCGTGTGTGATGGTGTGGGTGTGTGTGTGCTAGTCGTAGTACCCCATGGAGCCCCTGGCGTGGCGTAAAACCCCGTAAGCTCCATGGGCTACTATGACTAGGTGTGTGTGTGTGTGTGTTGGTGTGGGTGTGTGTGTGTGGGTGTGGGTGCGTGTGTGATGGTGTGGGTGTGTGGTTGTGGGTGCGTGTGTGTTGGTGTGGGTGTGGGTGTGATAGTGTGGTTGTGTGTGTGTGCTAGTCATAGTACCCCATGGAGCCCCTGGCGTGGCGTAAAAACCCGTAAGCTCCATGGGGTACTACGACTAGGTGTGTGTGTGTTGGTGTGGGTGCGTGTGTGGGTGTGTGTGTGGGTTTGGGTGCGTGTGTGTCGGTGTGGGTGTGGGTGCGTGTGTGATGGTGTGGTTGTGTGTGTGTGCTAGTCGTAGTACCCCATGGAGCCCCTGGCGTGGCGTAAAACCCCGTAAGCTCCATGGGCTACTACGACTAGGTGTGTGTGTGTGTGTTGGTGTGGGTGTGTGGGTGTGGGTGCGTGTGTGATGGTGTGGGTGTGTGTGTTGGTGTGGGTGTGTGTGCGTGTGTGATGGTGTGGGTGTGTGTGTGTTGGTGTGGGTGTGGGTGCGTCTGTGATGGTGTGGGTGTGGGTGTGTGTCTGTGTGTTGGTGTGGGTGTGGGTGCGCGTGTGTGATGGTGTGGGTGTGTGTGTCTGTAGGTGTATGTGTGGGCGTGTGTGATGGTGTGGGTGTGTGTGTGTGGGTGTGGGTGTGGCTGCTTGTGTGATGGTGTGGGTGTGGGTGCATGTGTGTGGGTGTGGGTGCGTGTGTGATGGTGTGGGTGTGTGTGTGCTAGTCGTAGTACCCATGAAGCCCCTGGCGTGGCGTAAAACCCCGTAAGCTCCGGAGGGTACTACGACTAGGTGTGTGTGTGTGTTGGTGTGTGTGCGTGTGGTGTGGGTGCGTGTGTGATGGTGTGGGTGTGTGTTGGTGTGGGTGTGGGTGTGTGTGTGATGGTGTGTGTGTGTGTGGGTGTGGGTGCATGTGTGATGGTGTGGGTGTGTGTGATGGTGTGGGTGTGTGCGTGTTGGTGTGGGTGTGGGTGCGTGTGTGATGGTGTGGGTGTGTGTGTGTGCTAGTCGTAGTACCCCATGGAGCCCCTGGCGTGGCGTAAAACCCCATAAGCTCCATGGGGTACTACGACTAGGTGGGTGTGTGTGTGTGTTGGTGTGGGTGTGGGTGCGTGTGTGATGGTGTGGGTGTGTGTATGTGTGTGGGTGCGTGTGTGATGGTGTGGTTGTGTGTGTGTGATAGTCGTAGGACCCCATGGAGCCCCTGGCGTGGCGTAAAACCCCGTAAGCTCCATAGGGTACTACGACTAGGTGGGTGTGTGTGTTGGTGTGGGTGTGTGTGTGGGTGTGGGTGCGTGTGTGATGGTGTGGGTGCGTGTGTGTTGGTGTGGGTGTGGGTGCGTGTGTGATGGTGTGGGTGTGTGTGTGCTAGTCGTAGTACCCCATGGAGCCCCTGGCGTGGCGTAAAACCCCGTAAGCTCCATGGGCTACTACGACTAGGTGTGTGTGTGTGTGTTGGTGTGGGTGTGTGTGTGTGTGGGTGTGGGTGCGTGTGTGATGGTGTGGGTGTGTGGTTGTGGGTGCGTGTGTGTTGGTGTGGGTGTGGGTGTGATAGTGTGGTTGTGTGTGTGTGTGCTAGTCATAGTACCCCATGGAGCCCCTGGCGTGGCGTAAAAACCCGTAAGCTCCATGGGGTACTACGACTAGGTGTGTGTGTGTTGGTGTGGGTGCGTGTGTGGGTGTGTGTGTGGGTTTGGGTGCGTGTGTGTCGGTGTGGGTGTGGGTGCGTGTGTGATGGTGTGGTTGTGTGTGTGTGCTAGTCGTAGTACCCCATGGAGCCCCTGGCGTGGCGTAAAACCCCGTAAGCTCCATGGGCTACTACGACAAGGTGTGTGTGTGTGTGTGTTGGTGTGGGTGTGTGGGTGTGGGTGCGTGTGTGATGGTGTGGGTGTGTGGTTGTGGGTGCGTGTGTGTTGGTGTGGGTGTGGGTGTGATGGTGTGGTTGTGTATGTGTGTGCTAGTCGTAGTACCCCATGGAGCCCCTGGCGTGGCGTAACAACCCGTAAGCTCCATGGGGTACTACGACTAGGTGTGTGTGTGTTGGTGTGGGTGTGGGTGTGTGTGGGTTTGGGTGCGTGTGTGTCGGTGTGGGTGTGGGTGCGTGTGTGATGGTGTGGTTGTGTGTGTGCTAGTGGTAGTACCCCATGGAGCCCCTGGCGTGGCGTAAAACCCCGTAAGCTCCATGGGCTACTACGACTAGGTGTGTGTGTGTGTGTTGGTGTGGGTGTGTGTGTGTGGGTGTGGGTGCGTGTGTGATGGTGTGGGTGTGTGGTTGTGGGTGCGTGTGTGTTGGTGTGGGTGTGGGTGTGATGGTGTGGTTGTGTGTGTGTCTGCTAGTCGTAGTACCCCATGGAGCCCCTGGCGTGGCGTAAAATCCCGTAAGCTCCATGGGGTACTACGACTAGGTGTGTGTGTGTGTGTTGGTGTGGGTGCGTGTGTGGGTGTGTGTGTTTTGGTATGGGTGCGTGTGTGTCGGTGTGGGTGTGGGTGCGTGTGTGATGGTGTGGTTGTGTGTGTGTGCTAGTCGTAGTACCCCATAGAGCCCCTGGCGTGGCGTAAAACCCCGTAAGCTCCATGGGGTACTACGACTAGGTGGGTGTGTGTGTTGGTGTGGGTGTGTGTGTGTAGGTGTGGGTGCGTGTGTGATGGTGTGGGTGTTGGTGTGGGTGTGGGTGCATGTGTGTTGGTGTGGGTGTGGGTGCGTGTGTGATGGTGTGGGTGTGTGTGTGCTAGTCGTAGTACCCCATGGAGCCCCTGGCGTGGCGTAAAACCCCGTAAGCTCCATGGGCTACGACGACTAGGTGTGTGTGTGTTGGTGTGGGTGTGTGCGTGTGGGTGTGGGTGCGTGTGTGATGGTGTGGGTGTGTTGTTGTGGGTGCGTGTGTGTTGGTGTGGGTGTGGGTGTGATGGTGTGGTTGTGTGTGTGTGTGCTAGTGGTAGTACCCCATGGAACCCCTGGCGTGGCGTAAAACCCCGTAAGCTCCATGGGCTACTACGACTAGGTGTGTGTGTGTGTGTTGGTGTGGGTGTGTGTGTGTGGGTGTGGGTGCGTGTGTGATGGTGTGGGTGTGTGGTTGTGGGTGCGTGTGTGTTGGTGTAGGTGTGGGTGTGATGGTGTGGTTGTGTGTGTGTGTGTGCTAGTCGTAGTACCCCATGGAGCCCCTGGCGTGGCGTAACAACCCGTAAGCTCCATGGGGTACTACGACTAGGTGTGTGTGTGTGTTGATGTGGGTGTGGGTGTGTGTGGGTTTGGGTGCGTGTGTGTCGGTGTGGGTGTGGGTGCCTGTGTGATGGTGTGGTTGTGTGTTTGTGCTAGTCGTAATACCCCATGGAGCCCCTGGCGTGGCGTAAAACCCCGTAAGCTCCATGGGGTACTACGACTAGGTGGGTGGGTGTGTTGGTGTGGGTGTGTGTGTGTGGGTGTGGGTGCGTGTGTGATGGTGTGGGTGTGTGGTTGTGGGTGCGTGTGTTGGTGTGGGTGTGGGTGTGATGGTGTGGTTGTGTGTGTGTCTGCTAGTCATAGTACCCCATGGAGCCCCTGGCGTGGCGTAAAAACCCGTAAGCTCCATGGGGTACTACGACTAGGTGTGTGTGTGTTGGTGTGGGTGCGTGTGTGGGTGTGTGTGTGGGTTTGGGTGCGTGTGTGTCGGTGTGGGTGTGGGTGCGTGTGTGATGGTGTGGTTGTGTGTGTGTGCTAGTCGTAGTACCCCATAGAGCCCCTGGCGTGGCGTAAAACCCCGTAAGCTCCATGGGGTACTACGACTAGGTGGGTGTGTGTGTTGGTGTGGGTGTGTGTGTGTGGGTGTGGGTGCGTGTGTGATGGTGTGGGTGTGTGTTGGTGTGGGTGTGGGTGCATGTGTGTTGGTGTGGGTGTGGGTGCGTGTGTGATGGTGTGGGTGTGTGTGCTAGTCGTAGTACCCCATGGAGCCCCTGGCGTGGCGTAAAACCCCGTAAGCTCCATGGGCTACGACGACTAGGTGGGTGTGTGTGTTGGTGTGGGTGTGTGCGTGTGGGTGTGGGTGCGTGTGTGATGGTGTGGGTGTGTGGTTGTGGGTGCGTGTGTGTTGGTGTGGGTGTGGGTGTGATGGTGTGTGTGCTAGTCGTAGTACCCCATGGAGCCCCTGGCGTGGCGTAAAACCCCGTAAGCTCCATGGGCTACTACGACTATGTGTGTGTGTGTGTGTGTTGGTGTGGGTGTGTGTGTGTGGGTGTGGGTGCGTGTGTGATGGTGTGGGTGTGTGGTTGTGGGTGCGTGTGTGCTGGTGTGGGTGTGGGTGTGATGGTGTGGTTGTGTGTGTGTGTGTGCTAGTCGTAGTACCCCATGGAGCCCCTGGCGTGGCGTAACAACCCGTAAGCTCCATGGGGTACTACGACTAGGTGTGTGTGTGTGTGTTGGTGTGGGTGTGGGTGCGTGTGTGGGTGTGTGTGTGGGTGTGGGTGCGTGTGTGTCGGTGTGGGTGTGGGTGCGTGTGTAATGGTGTGGTTGTGTGTGTGCTAGTCGTTGTACCCCATGGAGCCCCTGGCGTGGCGTAAAACCCCGTAAGCTCCATGGGGTACTACGACTAGGTGGGTGGGTGTGTTGGTGTGGGTGTGTGTGGGTGTGGGTGCGTGTGTGATGGTGTGGGTGTGTGGGGGGTATGGGTGCGTGTGTGTTGGTGTGGGTGTGGGTGCGTATGTGATGGTGTGGGTGTGTGTGTGTGTGTGTGTGTGTGTGTGTGTGTGTGTGTGTGTGTGTGTGGGTGGGTGCGTGTGTGATGGTGTGTGTGTGGTTGTGTGTGTGTGTGTGTGTGTGTGTGTGTGTGTGTGTGTGTGTGTGTGTGTGTGTGTGTGTGTGTGTGTGTGTGTGTGTGTGTGTGTGTGTGTGTGTGTGTGTGTGTGTGTGTGTGTGTGTGTGTGTGTGTGTGTGTGTGTGTGTGTGTGTGTGTGTGTGTGTGTGTGTGTGTGTGTGTGTGTGTGTGTGTGTTTTTACTGCAAACTCTTCAATAATGTTAAACCGAATATACTTGCTGAAATTATGAGCTAATTAGAATAATTATAATTTTATGATGGAAAAAGAATCTTGCAAAATCAGTTACTTTGTTGCCGTATTTGCTAATTATCTGATACTGAATTGTCACGCTCAAAACATAATCATGCTACATGTAGGCCTAATCGGTATCAGTTTAAAATCCTCCACTTTGGTAAACTATTAGATACGGCTGGTTAGCTATACATTGGTTAAAGCGTACGGCTATAGGCGTCTCTGTGTGCGACGGTGTCACTATGGCGTAGCTATTGTACAGGAATGGTGCAGCCGCATCGCGGGTGATTTATAAGGGACTTCTAAAATAGGGCGGCAAACTGAGGTGCTTAAGACAATTTTATCACCACCCTATAACTTCAATGGTCATCACGTAAGGACAACGAGAGCCTATACCCCGAACTTGCCCAAAGCGCCAGATTTGGCCGATGAGAAACTTCGGACTCGATATCTTGTCGAGTTTTAACTCAAGTTAAACTGACTCAATCTGTCTGCATTCAGAGTTAGTCTTCGGCCTTGCGGAAAATGTCCACTGATGTTGAGGCTCTGCCCCAGACCACCTCTAGGGTAGCTTAACGGCGCTTCCTCAGACCTACTTGCCAACAGTTTGAGGAAGAGTGTGCAGTTGACATTTCTGATTATTTCCGCGTCCATCTCGTTTCCACCTCCATCTCTTCTTCCTTCTAATCTGGTCTTCCATCCTCCTCCTTATCCCTCGGCTCATTTACAGGACAACAACAAAATAAACAACAAAAATCTACCGACAAACTATGAGCTTACAGGATTTTAAGCCACGCCAGAGGCCCCACTGCCTTATTGAGCTTACGGGATTTTAAGCCACGCCAGAGGCCCAGGCCCAGGAGGTCTACTACTACTACAACTACTACTACTACTACACACACACACACACACACACACACACACACACACACTCACACACACTACACCGACAACAGAGAGCCATAGTGTAACCATAACATGCATCAGAATCCATCCCATCACCCATCGGGTAGAACACTCGCCCCCAGCAAATCCACAGGCACCTATAGAAACACAGTAAACCACGAAGATTTTTATTACATGTTACAACAGATAGTATCCTAAAGGAAAGAATAAAATACATTTCTTTTTCTGGGGCGTGCCCTGTTGGTCGGCACCGCACTGACAGACATCAGAAGCTTTATGTTGCAGTCTCAAGTCAACCAGATCAACAATCGTTGAGCTCAGCTGCTCGTAAAGTTGTGCAGGTGCTGCGCCTCCGTAGGCGGATTTGGTGGCGGTGTTTCGATGGCGCCCGATTTGGTGGCGGCGTTGTTTCGGTGGCGGCGGCGGATTTGGTGGCGGCGATGTTTCGTGTCGGCGGTGTTTTGGTGGCGGCGGTGTTTCGGTGGCGGCGGTGTTTCGGTGGCGCCGGATTTGGTTGCGGCGGTGCTATGGTGTCGCCAGATTTGGAGCGGGGGTGTTTCGGTAGCGGCGGTGTTTCGGAAGCGGCGGTGTTTCGGTGGCGCCAGATTTGGGCGCGGTGGTGTTTCGGTGGCGCCAGATTGGGGGGCGGTGGTGTTTCGGTGGCGCAGGATTTGGTGGCGTCGGTGTATCGGTGGCGGCGGTGTTTCGGTGGCGGCGGATTTCGTGGCGATGTGTTTCGGTGGCGCCGGATTTCGTGGCGGCGGTGTTTTCGGTGGCGGCGGTGTTTCCGTGGTGCCGGATTTGGAGACGGCGGTGTTCCCGTGGCGGCTGTGTTTCGGTGGCGGCGGATTTGGCGGCGGCGATATTTCGGTGGCTGCGGTGTTTCGGTGGCGGCGGTGTTTCGGTGGCGGCGGTGTTTCGGTGACGCCGGATTTAATGGCGGCGGTGTTTCGGTGGCGGCGGTGTTTCGGTGGCGCCGGAATTGGTGGCGGCGGTGTTTCGGTGGCGCCCGAGTTGGTGGCGGCGGTGTTTCAGTGGCGCCGGATATGGTGGCGGCGGTGTTTCGGTGGCGGCGGTGTTTCGGTGGCTCCAGATTTGGTTGCGGCGGTTTTTTTCGACTGTTTCGGTGGCGCCGGATTTGCTTGCGGCGGTGTTTCAGTGACGGCCGAGTTGGTGGCGGCGCAATTGGTGGCGGCCAACTTGGTGGCGGCGCACTTGGTGGCGGCGCAATTGGTGGCGGCGCAATTGGTGGCGGCCAACTTGGTGGCGGCGCACTTGGTGGCGGCCGCAATAATAAGAATCACTCCTTCATCACCATCATTCCACAATAATCAAGTAATTTACAATAAATAAAAATTAAATAAAACAATTTCTCCAGCCTACCTCTCCAATTTCGTCATCATTCGGCAATGCCGAATCCAACAGACCTCTAATCGAGCACCAGGCTCATTCCACACAAATTGGTAACTGCCAACAGTGTCATCGTCAGCAGATAAAAACATTTTTGATAACCTAACAAATCCCATCTTGATATCTAGGGCTGTACCGAACATTCACTTCGTATTCGCTTCTGGGCCGAATAGTGGGCCAAATAGCTATTCGGTATTCGGCCGAATAGTAGCGGTCGGATCGAATACGAATAGTGGTCACGTGACATCTGTTTCTGCAAATGCGGCTGTTATAGCGACTGAAGTAACTCTCTCATTAACATAAAATATGCTGTGGTTGCAGCCAGGCGTTTCCTACTGCCTGGACCGCGGTATCGCAGTGTCAGTACTCAGTAGTCTCATTCTTTGTGTACAGTGAGTGAACGTTAACGTATTTTTGAATTTTGTCGGTAGTTTGTACACTATTCGTATTCGTATTCGGTGGAATAGTTGGTTCAATTATTCGTATTCAGCCGAAAAGTGATAATCACCTATTCGGTACAGCCCTATTGATAACTCCTCTTCCTATCTTTATCGCTGATCAGATTCTATAGGCCTACTTCACCCACCGCAGCAGTCTGATTGTCCATCTGTCCGACCTTAGGATTTCGACCTGGAATCGAACCTGAACACACGTCCTGTCTATTAAATTTTTATTTTGTTTTGTTTCGACTGAGCGCTTTCGCAGACGCTGAAGAAATTTGATTATGAAGAGACTATGATGACGATGACAATGCTATTATAGGATCAAGTGTTTTGAATAGAATCCTGTTATGAGGTACTTCTAGATATTACAAAGAAACCACATGCATGCATGGTTGCTTGACCAGAGGCCAGTGCTCGCTGTCCAGGCTTCCTGTCTGCTGGTTAGTGGCCATCGTGTTTACTTTTGAAATTTTAGGCCACGTATTTCATTATTTGCCTATCCTTCAAGGCTTAAAACAATATTGGAGCATCATCATCATCAGCAGCAGCAGCAACATGATATCACAACCATCATCACAGTAGTATATCATGGTATTAGGGATAGCAGTGGAAGTAATAGTTCTAGTAGTAGGCCCTAGTAGCAGTAACAATGATGGTGGCAATACTACTACTACTACTACTACTACTACTACTACTACTACTACTACTACTACTACTACTACTACTACTACTACTACTACTACTACTACTACTACTACTACTACTACTACTACTACTACTACTACTACTACTACTACTACTACTACTACTACTACACTACTGCTACTACCACTACTACTATTATTATTATTATCATCATCATCATCATCATCACCGTTATTACGCAATGCATAAACGTCGCCTTCATAATCATGTAACAGTCACTTAAAGTAAAGGATGGAAACTTAGTAGGCCTGTCCCTAATTTCTTGATACATGCATGCAAGCATGCATAGCCTATCTCGACTCTGACTCGCTCCTGCTTCTTCCAACTGAGACGACTGAGAGCTATCAGGCGATCCACTGTACCTACTGTCTTTACCTCCATTGCATTCATTTGCTCTCGGGTTGACTACTGTAACTCGCTCCTCCTCGGTCTCCCCATGCTACACCTCTCCCCCTCCAGTCAGTCTAACATGCTGCTGCTAGGCTCATAGCACGTCTTCCTCGCTTTGCTCATATCTCCACATATATGATTGAAGTCTTACACTGACTCCCGATTACTTCGCGTATCCAGTATAAGATCCTCCTTCTGGTTGCAAATCCCAGCAACGGCTTGCCCCTAAATACCTCTCTGACCTTATGCGGCCACCTCTCTGCAACTTCTGCTCGTTCTTTGCGCTCTACTGGCCGTCTTGATCTCTTTGTCCCTCGTACTAGGACCACTCTGGCCCAACGTCGAGCTTTTGCTGTCACAGGTCCCTCTGCCTAGAATGGTCTTCCCTCTCGACTACGAACTAAACTCATGATGGGAATCTCCCCAGCATCTACTCGCTTGCTTAAGACGTTTCTGTTTCCACGGGGCTCATGCACTGAGGGCGCCTCTGAATAGTTTATACTGCAAGAGGCGCCTTATAAATTACTAGATGCGATACGATACGATACATATATTCCAACACATATATATCTACATATATTTATAGGCCTACATACACACAGCTGTGTTTACAAGCTTTTGTTATTCAAAGGATTAAGAAATTACCATATTTGCCCTTAACTTTTAAATTTAAACTGTTTAACCGCTTCTTCTCAGTTATAGTTATTTTGCAACAGAATGAGAATTTGATCACCGCAATTGTCTTATTCTCTAGATCCCATGCTAGGCAACTGGCTGCTAAAAGAGAAATTCCTATTTATATAGGAGTCCATGCTTAAAGGGACAGTGTAACAACTTGTGTTGTTAGGTCCTCAACATGGTCCGTAATGATTGCAGAAATCGATTCCATTGCAAGTGGTATAGCATGTTCCACAGAAGTATCCACGGCATTCCGTTGCTGCAGGCAGTTCCGCTAAGGTATGCTTGGTTTAACAATTTCCGAATGTTCTGTTTTCTCAAGGTGTTCGTTTGTAGATTGACGTTCACCTGCATTAGAATGTTCTATTGTTCCGCTCCTACTGGGTGTTCCGACTCCAGTGATCCGGAATGCTGCATAATAATGTGTGATTCTGCTGTCGTGGATTGACTGGATTCTGCCTTAACAGAATGTTTCGATGCAGTGGATAGGTTTTCTGACATGGCGCGTACCAAATCAGCCGAATGACCATGTTCAGCTGCGTCAGATTGTTCTACTGGTATGAGATGTTCTGCTACCACGGGCTGTTCCACTGTAGCTTTATGTTCCAATACATCACCTGGTTCTGCTATGGTAGCAGGATGATCCGATGTTGAGGTACGTTTCGCTGAAGCCGAGTGATAATCCTCGTCAACATTACTTTCTGTTATAATCGAATGCTTCTTAGGAGCAGGACGTTGCGTAAGTGTAATCGTCTTCACGTTTTCTGGTAATGCCGAGTCACCGCCGCCGCCAGCAAGGAACTGTCCGGATTTGCTGTCTTTGAGTACAGTTTGAGAAGGGACTGGTTTCTGTCAGCATAACACGCAATTATATTTTTAAAATATAAACAATATTTGTGACTCAAATTTATTAGTTTCAATATATTGCAATAAATATATTTTATGTATGTGTAATTGTGTATGCTAATTGTTGTTGATGATAATGTAACAAAGGAGTAAAACTGTAGGACTGATCTACTTGGTTCACCAGGCAACGAAAACCGATAGGCCTAGGCCTACATGCGCAATGTCAAACGAATTGAACTTGTAGTTTCACAAATCATCTTCAAAATACAAAACTCATAAGAAAAACTTGCTAATTTGCAGCAATTCAGAAACCGTCAGCAAGATACATGCCACTACACATTATTAGACCACATTACATCGCACCTTCACGTCTGTGCAAAATTCGTAAACACTTGAGTCGCACGTGCTCATTCGTCCAACAGCCATGAATAAATCTATAGGGCCTACAAAACGTTAAGACGAAGCTCTAAAAGGCACTTATAAATGTCCCACGATAGTAGTAGTAGCAGACAGTGCATACGTAGTGCAGTAAATTGCAAGAGAACTATATAGCTTAGATTTTTGTTACCAGCTGAAATTGTTGAATTCTCTTCATTTCTTTCTGGACGACTTCAAAGAACCGCTTCTCCGCTTCTTCGAGGTATTCCATTGTCTTATTATTTTCCTCCTTCTTGCTCACGTCCTAAACAACATCAGCGGACATCAATACCGATACAATAATAATAGGTCTTTTAGTTTGACTTGCTATACGTTCTGTTCTGCAAAGTAGGCCTATATGTATATAACGATAAGCGTCTCTAAAAGCACAAATCCACACTTGGAACTCTTATTAGCCACAGATGTAGTTGGAATCTCCTAAATCAGCGCTTCCCAAACTTTTCAGTGACGGGCCAGCAGGAATTTTCCCATTGCAGCAGGACCGGTGCCGAATTTATTAATTATTTCGATCACCTGTAATTTATATGAAAAATATGGTTTTGAATGCGAGACAGTCGTGATTTTTTAAGATAACTCGAAGCGAGACCCAATCGAGCAAACCTCTATCGTCTTTTTGTCCAGTTTCTTGACTCACTTTGTGGACCGGCAACTGAGGGCTTGGTCCGCGGACCACTACTCTGGGAAGTAGCCTACTGTAATAAATGACACTTCAAAAATGCAGAATATGTAACATTGGCAACTGCTTGCAACTGAACTTACGGTAGTTGGTTCTTGGGCTTTCTTTAACGCGAGTTTCCTTTCGCGTTCTTTGTTTTCCAGTATTTTCTCACGTCTTATTCCTCGATCAACAGTCTATAGAGCATTGACATCGAATTGTAATTCAATTACAGCATAAATTCAGTTCGGTCAGATCAGTTAACAGTTCGGATAGGTTTTAAAGCATTTTATAAAGCGAGAAAGGACTAAAACTTACATTATACTTTTTGCGTGATACATTTCATGCATGAGATAAATAAACTTTCAACTTCCAGCTTATTATAAATCTGCTAAAAATGATTTCAAATTCCTTGCTCTACATTACTGAAATTTGTTTCTAGAATATATACATCAAAGTCACTGGTATATATGTGGGGTTCAGCCTCTGACCGCACTGAGAAAACAGTGTTTCTCCAGTCCCTTTTTGCATGGCAATCAGGCCTTGCCCATTCTTTAGGCCTACTCTTTCGCCATTAATATCCGCTCCAATGATTGAACCGGTAATGGCATCCTTATTATTCAAGTCTAATCTAATATTTTAATTTTACTAGCACCATTCTGTAAGTTATTGTAACACACACTGAAGCATAGACTAGATGTTCGCCTGTAAAAAAACGCATTCCCAAATTACAATTCCTTAGATAGAAGTCGCATGGGCATAACAGTAACAGCGCTAGCTTAAATGCTGACAAATCAGAAACAGCTTGAAATAAGAAGCAAAACTAACAGCAACGAAAAGGTTCCTTTCATTCCGTTGTAGTTCGGCCAATCCTCTGTCTAGACGAAGGATGACGACAGAACCTTGCTTTGTTCCCAGTGCCACTAGCTCGCCATATTCTTGGGGGCTAATGCAGTATACGGGCTCATCGCACACCTGCATGCAATAAAGCATTAGAATTCGTAGCGTTTAATTGCACATTTATACAAATCTCCTCTCCAAGGAAACCTCTCAGGCGTTCTAATTCAATCATATCAGATAATCAGAGTAGTCAAACTGTATATTCGATTGCATACAAGAACATTTTATGTATATATATATAATATATATACATACTATGTATAAGCTATATAATATGTATGTACACTGTGTCCCGATGAAAAGTGGACCCCAAGAAAAAGTGTCATAACTCGGTCAAAACTTTTAGCATTTGCCTGAAATTTTAAAAACAACAACAATAGCCATATTACAACCAAATCCTAACGCCGTTTGGAAATGTTGCCGAGTTTGTCAAGTTTGTGAATGTTTGAGACGCAGCCCTGAAAATGGGAAGTTTCCAACATACAAGAGCCATAAGGAAGTGAAGTTCAGCAACAGCTGGTGTTCAAAATGCCATTTTTGTTCACGGACACACGACCGTGGACGTGGACGCCACTATTTGATGGTCCGATCGATGATCACGTGATCAAAACAGCTGCCACTCTTCAATCAGACGCGCCTCCGGTGATCGACGTCACGAATGCGGGAAAAATAAACGCGCTCCTCCAGTACACTCCAGGTTTGGATTTCGCGTCTGATTGAAGGGTAGCAGCTGTTTGACCACGTGATCATCGATCGGGCCATCAAACAGTGGCGTCCACGTCCACGGTCGTGTGTCCGTGAACAAAAAGGGCATTTTGAACACCAGCTGTTGCTGAACTTCACTTCCTTATGGCTCTTGTATGTTGGAAACTTCCCATTTTCAGGGCTGCGTCTCAAACATTCACAAACTTGACAAACTCGGCAACATTTCCAAACGGCGTTAGGATCTGGTGGCAATATGGCTACTCTTGTTGTTTTTAAAATTTCAGGCAAATGCTAAAAGTTTTGACCGAGTTATGACACTCTTTCTTGGGGTCCACTTTTCATCGGGACACAGTGTATGTAGGTATGACATTGTATGTACATAAAAATATGTATATGTATGCATCTAAGTATTTATGATTACATAGTACTTTTTAGAAGTTTCACAGGTGCTCACTATAGTCTAAGCAAACTATATAATGCCAGAATTTGAGAGAAATTACTAATCTAATCTAATGTTCTCTATCTATAGCGCCGTGTACTCGGAACGCCAAAGACTCAGTGGTAAGTTCGGCGCCTTGTGACCGGAGGGTTGCAGGTTCGAATCCCACTCTAGCCGCTGCGTACGGACCTTGGGCAAGTCCTTCACTCGCGATTGGTCGTGGCGCTTCGGCGTGAAAACTCCGACACAGTATCAATGCTGTAGTCGGGAGCGCCTCTGAGTAGTAGTAGACTTCGGGAGGCGCTATATTTTCCGAAATAAATAAATATTTTCCGAAATAAATAAATCAATCGATGATCGCTTCAAGTGAAATCACAGACAAAAATCATAATCCAATGGAAAAGCCAGGTCGCAGTCCGATAGATCATGGAAACCAGAAGCCAGTATACGGTATTACGGTTGGCATGCAATTTGACAGAGACGACTCTTAAGTTTAGACCTGAATTACATCGAAGACTTGATCAAACGAACTGAACTGGGCAGCGAATTTCACAGCTATGGACCAGCTACCGAGAAAGCCCGAGAGCGTCAACATTGTTAGGGTGCGGGACACAAAATGAGTCACAGCTAGTGTCCATTGATCGAGTGCAATATTTATTTGTGTGCATGAGGGTTGAGCAATGAGCATGGAGCAGAGGTAGGTCGGCTGGCCAAAATGTAGCGCTTTCTTAATAATGATGCAGATTTTGAAACGGATTTTATGCTCGATGGGCAGCCACTGCCAGTGCAATGATTGCAATATATATGTGTGATGTGCTGATATTTAAGGGTCTTTGTTATTTAATTGTCAAATAACGATCAATTTGCCTGTAGTCAGTTGCTCGCAGGGCTTGAGCAGGTCTTTGTTATAGGCTCTTGCATAGACGGATTTATAATCTGATCAACGAAACCCAATCCACAGCTGATATTTGATGCCGCTTGCACAACATTGAACGCTACAATGTTCGTAGGACGCGCATGGTCATCTGCACCTATCAGTACTTCACACTTTGACATTTGAAAGACATCCGCCCCATCGATGCAACCGATCGCGCCTCTGAGTAGAACTCTTGAAGAGGCGCTATATACATTTTATGATTGATTGATTGATTGATTGAAATATGTGCACTTCAAAGAATTCGAAGCTCCAGAAGCATGTTGCCGACAGTCGAAACTTGATTCGCCAGGACAGCTCTGAATCTGTGATTTACCGGTCGCAGGACATCATGCAACTCCTGATTTGGCACGTATAAAATGAGGCTACGTGTAGAAGATATGTGTAAATTTACAATTTCGGCTGAAGTTTAGCGATGTTTAGAACATCTCTGGGTAAAAACTGATAAGTCTGCGATATACAAAAAGAACTCTTCGAAATGAGTGCTCAGCACAAAAATCAACCAGATTACGCATCTGACCCGATCGTTATAGACTATCTGAAGCTTCTTTTGGTAAACAGGCATCGATATCGAGATTCATTAATATTTATGTGGAGCTTAAGCCGGCAAAATAAGAGCTGACAAGAGAATTAGCAGTTAATTGCAAAAACCTTGATACTGTATTCCGGGCCTTTCATCTTGTACATGAGATCCCAAATGTCAATCGTTCCATCGTCTTTCGTTACGAAGAAAACAGACGGTCGTGTGGCACTCCAGCATCCACCGGTTAGATACTCTAAGTACTTCCTAGAAAAATCAATCGGAAATGCACTTCATTTTTGGTGTTTTTTTACAGTACCGGTAGCAGACGTCCTACAGCTAAACCCATGTATACGATTAATAGAATGATTCATGCTTTGTCGTAATTACAGACTTAGGCACTTGAGCCCACAGAATGTCTTATGATGATTTGGATATTCTTTTTTGAAGATTAATTTTCTGCATTGTTTTATGTAGTATGTATAGACCTCAATTGCTCGTTTAATTGACCAGATTTTGATTTTACTCGTTCACTCGTTCAGTGTGAGTTTACTATAAGAAGACTAAATTCTAACAAAGAGTGGGCTGCTTGAACACCTTCATCAAATCGTCATCTTGGTGCAGAAAAACACATTAGGCCTATGTGTATATATAGGTTGAGCTTCGCGGTGACATGTTTATCTGACGAATCCTCAGAGGATTTGTGTAGAGATTATTGGGGGAGGAATGGTCGGGAGTGGAGAGGGAAGAGATGACCGAAACAGAAAGAAACGGAAAGGGAAAATATGGGTATGCGGAGGGGAGTTGTGAGAAGAGGAGAGCGAGAGAGAGAAACGAGAAATAACAGAAGTTCTCCAGACGCTATCATCAGGTTGCTGAACCTGCGCGCAACTGCTTAAGAGGATGTGTGGATCTACATTTAATAACGATTAAATATACATGTAGGTTAAAATGAGATCAGTTGACATACGGTGTCCAGATGATTGGCGATTCTCGACCGTCTTCTGACCAAATCTGCATTGTTTATAACGGCAGTTAAACTTAAAACCGTTGCTGCAGCCCGTCGTTCTGCTTTTTAGTATATACTTTTATATTTTTCTAAAAGGTCACGCAAACTGATTGAATACACAGTTATATTAACGGTCAATTTGGAAGAGGGCTACAAAAATATGCATATGGAATAGGTAGGCCTACTATATCTTGTGATAATCCGCTGTTCATACAATGCGTGCAAGTACCTTTTGGAGGCTGCAGCAAAAATACATTGGTAAAGTATTAATATATGACATCAACTCTAACGTTTGTGTAGTCTACTTATTACGCTGGAAACGTATATACATAGGCTACATAGGAAATTGGCCAACCAGTGGTCATTGTTTATGTCTAGCTTCCAATTGAGACACTGGACCATACATGAGAAAATAATGGTAATTAAACACCACAAACACAAGCGATGAAATTCATAAACTGGCGGGCAAATATTCTACACCAAAATCGATCTTAACAGTAGACTTTCGTTCGTCACCGGTCGAAACCTCGTGCTACAAACAAGTAATCCAAAAAAGTATATAGTAACAGCCCATGAACTATTATACATGCTGTTACAACCAAGAAAGTTGAGAATACACTGAACAACTGCTTACGCGAAGTTCAAGAGCAATCGTTTCTTGAAACCTTAAGATCGAGGCTTTCATGAATTTCGTTAAAAATCAACTTAAAAGCTACTAACCTTTGCGGACCAGTCACCGACGGTTAAGAAGTTCTTCGGATAAAAAGGATTTCGCTGCAGGGCGTAGATGGGGCCGACGTGAGCCCGGAACACACTTACTACCTTCTCCCCTACAGCGTTAGCCCTACGACTGCATGAAAATACATTGCCACTCTCAGTCCCAACCAAAAACTTTGAAGGCTACGAAGTAACACAAACAGAACATATACGTATAAATAAACGACAACGAACAGTACATAAAATCATAATTGTAGCTTATCGTTTTACTAATCAGGAAGCTAATAATTAATAACACAACGTTACGAAAGTAGAGCTAGGTAACATTGTAAATAATGACTGGTAAACGACTTTAATAACAGGCCAAGTAATCAAAAAAATAGTAACAGCCCATGAACTATTCGTGCACGAATACTAAACTAATAACGAGAGGGATGTTTCAGGATGAGCTCGTAAACTCTGAGACGCCAGATTTTCTTAGATCAGTTGCTACTAGATTTCTAACTCCTGAGAGACCGTGGTGCTCGATGGTGTAGTGGTTAACCGTTAGCATGCTGGACTGTCAATCGTGAGGTAGGGAATGTAAATCCTCGCCAGGGTATAAATGATGCACGCATATAAATATGATGCAGACCTACATAAAAGGTAATAAGTTAACGGCGACACACTTGTTTGTACATACACAAAGAATATCCTCGGATGTGTGGTTCTGAGATCAAGAATTAAAGCAACTATTGAATAAGAGAAGAACTGTTTCATGGATTCGCATGCATCTAAGTTTTCTAAACAGGACGACTTCATCATTTGCAACCGCAGCATTAATACATTTGTATGTATCTTTCGTTACCATAGTAGAATCGTATTCGAGGCAGGTGCCTCCCTGGATGCGAGTGACGCCATCCTTTTTACTTTGATCCTGCAGATACATCTGATCCTCTGGTTCCTTCATATTCCTTAAATCCCACCACTTCACCTACATCCGCGGAAAAAACGAAACTTCATTCAATTCGTATCTCCAGTGACAAGACTATGAAGGCCCCTATTTTCACGCCCGGGCGAGTGAGGGCAATCGCCCCTAATAGAAATTTTGAATTTTAACGAAAACAATAATTTAGAGAAACATTATAGTCTTGAGCACTATTCTATGACATATTACTTTTCCTGCCTTGAGAGCTGCAGAAGTCATTCATAACATTACCGATTTTGATTAAACCGTCTATTTTTATTTTCAATGAAGAGAACAGCTAAGCTTGTTAATCTCTCTTTTGATACCGTAGACCGTAATGGAATAGTGGCAATTAAGTCTCTAAAACTTTCATTTAGCCTCCCTCTTTGCCACCCCTTAAAAAGTGCTGTCCAGGGCTGCATCAAGACTCACGCCAGCTACGCCGTTACATATCTCGACTGATTCTGTTAAACCACTTTTACATCACCGTTACTTACGAGTTCCCATTTTTGTTTTTGATCGATACGCGCATTGTGAACAATATCTTGTCGAAATGGATAGATCTGCAACACCATCCTCATCGCAATTGTCCTAAACGTGTTCTAGTAGTGGTAATTGTTAGCACCAGGTCTTGTATAGACTGTTATTTATAGACAAATAGGCCTACATACACTTTATTCAGGCCTAATCCAAAGCGTGCATATAGCCTAGGTTATGCATATAAGAGAAACTTACATATATAATCTTGACCTAAAACCGAACCTAACCTGATCCGCCTTAGGCTGTATACCGACTTTGTTCTGACTCAGCGCCTGTTACAAGGCCTAATCTAGCGACTTAGCTTTGTCTGGTTCTGAGATATCTTGACATTATGATATAAATATGATTCAGATGTCTTCAGAAACTTTTTAAAGTGGACCTTATGAAGCGAACAACTCTAACTTTTCCGTCTGTGGAAGTCGAGAAGCACTCATATCCGGATTTCGAATGAATCCAGGCGACATCGTAGACTGGATCGCGGTGACTGAACTCGAGAGCTGATTTCTCCGTCGGAAATCCGCTGCGTCTGAGGTCCCAGAAGACGACCTGGCCATTGTACTGCCCTCCTGCCAACAGGTTGGCATCTTTTGGACAGTACTTGATGCAAACGGCTGGCGAAGATGGATGCAGGACGAGGTCTGGGTTAAATATTTCCTCTGAAATACAATAGCCATTATCCAAAGACGAATATATATATATATATATATATATATATATATATATATATATATATATATATATATATATATATATATATATATATATATATATATATATATATATATATATATATATATATATACCTGACTTCGAATAGGAAGCAATGGAGAATGTGTGTCATGGCGATCGCTAGAGCTCCAGGAGTTGACAGCACAAGGTGACAAGGTGATATATATATATATATATATATATATATATATATATATATATATATATATATATATATATATATATATATATATATATATATATATGGAATTAAGCGTGGCATTGATTTTTGTTTCAACTTTTTTTCGATATATATATATGCCTAGGGCCTACTGATGTATTGCCAAACAGTGCAATAAACCAAAGTGCATGGTTTGATAGATTGGAAAAGTTAGCGGAAAATAGAAGCATTCTTCGTCTAACTGTCATTCGTAATCTCAGTAAGTTACAGTTGAAATGTTTCCGGAGCATAAGCTCTATCAGTTTCAACTGATCTCAAAACAACTTGATATCATTGCTGCGATCTTTGGAGTTTGTACTCTGTCTAGATTTGGAGCCGAGTTCTCATTTTCAGCAAGCCTGGTAGAATTTGTTGGCAAACGCACAGCTTTCTTTAGACTCAACTGTTTCTAAAATATCTGCCACTTCTGAGGGATTGCAACTGATATGTTCTACTACAAACCGATTTTTTAAAGTTTGATATTTAGGACAGCTAGTTTAGTTTTTGGCTAGGCCTATGTCAGCGAAAAATGCCAATCGTCGGCTTAGCCATTAGGATTGCAAGTAAACTTGATCTTAACAAACTTAGTTTAGAAAGAGTCATCGGGTTAGTTGAATACCTTTGTGGCTATGGGTCATATGTTTGACACGCCTGCCATAATGTAACACTAGGCTTTTAGCAATGGATGGAGACACGGTGCAGCAAAGTTACGAGCGGGATGGTGGAAGATTTTCTTCGTTCGAGCAATACAACCCGACGTAAATTAACATGAAAATTTTTCAGAAGTCCTTTTGGCCTCGATCTCGGTCAATATTGCTTCGATGCTTTTGATACTTTCTGCCTTTCGAGAACCATAACAGTATCGAGATTTGATGAGACTAGATGAGGTGTTGGTATTGGCCCCATTAACATTGTCGAATTACTTCATGCTTATGTTACTTCGTTTTAAAATGTTGTTTGATATTTAAAAGACGCGATATGCTCCCTCAAGAGAAGCAAAGAAACTATAGAATGACCTGTTCTCCAGATGTAGCTGTCGGTACTCATGTTGGGAGTCTGACACTGGAAGTCGAGGAGACAGTGCGCCACCGCCACCTTCTCCGGACCATCCGGGTGCCAGGACACGTGACAGACTGGGCGCGAAGTAGTTTCGTAATCTCTACAGAAATAGAATGTCTGTCTTTGTGTATGTTTATTGTGCACCAAACATTTATACTTGCAAATGTGGAATGAATTGTTTCAGACTGGTAAGCCTACTAATAAAGCTTAATCTGAACACTAATTTGTAGAAACTGTGTTTAACGATATTGCTGAAGGACAAAATGAAGGTTTAACAGTGTGCAGATTACGCTCATTAACAGACAATTCATTTCTGATGTAAGAGAAAACAGCTGCATGACGTGAAATTTGAAAATTTGCGTCTCAGGGTGGCTAAAAACGTCCCACATGTCTAAATGCAATTTCTCGACAAACGATAGAGATTTTTTTACCAAAATTTCAGGATTTACAGGGGAAGATATTCCAACGATCCATGAAAATTTCACTGAAAAATTTCATTGCATCAAAATCACAGCTGTTTAAATATTCTATTCCGTATTTTCAAAGTATGTAGAAAAATGATTTGCCGGAAAAAAGCGCGATGTAGACGAAAGTCGCTTGGTGGTTGAGAGAGCCAAGTTTGAGAAGCACGTCACGGTTTCTGCTGGCATTTGTTACTTCGTCCCAGACAAGGCTAAAGCAAACGCTAAACTTTAAGTTGAAACTCTGTTACTCATTGAAGACTGGTTTCATTATCCAGCAGGACGGTGCGCCTGCTCACACTACAGCAAAGTTGGCTCAATAGGCCTACTGCATTGCCAGATCTTAATCCTCTTGATTATCACGTCTGAGGAGCTATGCTTGAGCGCTACAAGACATGTCATTCCAAACCGAAGAACACTGATGAGCTGAAGAAAGTCTTGCAGTTAATATGGGACCAGCTGCCGCAGGACTCAATCAACAAAAACACTTCGACCTTGTGTGAAAGCTTGGGATGGACAATTTGCTTTAAGACAAGCTGTTTAACAGATGTCTGAATTCGCAATGACATTGAAAAATTGCCAATGACTGTACACTTTTCTGCGTAGTTTTGCAAATACGAAATAAAATATTTAAACAGCTGTAATTTTTTAAACAACGAAATTTTCCAGTAAAATTGTCAGAGATTATGGGAAAATCTTTCATCTGTAGGCCTAAATCCTGATATTTTGGTGAAAAAATCTATAGGTCTATCGGTAGTCGAGAAATTACATTTTGTCCAGTGGGAATTTTTTGAGCCACCCTGTTATTTCAGCGTTTATATATATATTTCAGCGTTTATATATATGCATGTATAATGCTCTCATCTTTTTTGCTTTTTATTCATCGTTGTTTCATCTACATTTACTGACAAACTAACAGAGTGTTATCCTATTTATAATTCGGTAAGAAAGATACCTAAGCGTCACGACGTTCTTTGCACACGATTGCGGATGATACTGCAACGAGTCACAATCTTCAAAGTATTCCTGATAGATACTAGTCGCATTGTTTTGTAAGATACAGTGCTCCATTGTCTACAGCATAAACGTACAATATTTACTGCAATAAACTTTACGTTCTTGTTCAATAGAATCATTTCCTTAATAATACCGTTTTTCGTGTCTATCATAGTATGAATGAAACTACGAAAACCAACTAAGAAACCACGAACAACAGTTATTTTAACGTTTTCAAAAGTTAATATCAGAATACTTAAAATTCATTTTAAAACCAAGCGTACATGGTAGAAATAGATAATAGTATGGGTGATGGACAGAGAAGCGTGGGGCTGCATTGCTCTATGTGCAGACCTGCACTGGAAGAACTAAGTACTCAGTAAGTTAGTGGGTAGTAGCGCTGTAACCTCGCTCGCTAACTGTTGAATGATATACCTTGCAAATGTTAGACATTTGTGTAGTGAATGACTCCTCTTTTTCAACCTTCTTCCGGTACCTGGTCGTATGGTCGATTTCAGATGCGTTGATGTCTTTTGGCCATCCTCCTTCTTCGTGATTTACTCCGTTGTCTTTCATTTCAAAGTATTCTGTATTGGCCTGGTTACAAAAACAGTAGAGCTCAATTTGTCTAGATATTTGGCCTAATTGTGATCGATAATAGTATCACACCTTTGATCTGAGTAGGTAAGGAAGTATATGCGTAATATACTCTGCTTTTGTATATTACACTATACAGGTCAATGTTATTATAGTTCAGGAAATTTGCTGTATTCTAGTTGTTATTTAGTTCATTTTAGTTTAAGTTCTAACTTTATTTTTCACCATCGCAATCAGTTTAGCTACAGTTCAAATTTTATTTTCCAAATCACTTTAGTTTCAGTTTTAGTTCTGCTGTAACATGATTTCAATTTTAACTCTAGTTCTAGTTTCAGTTCTACGTCTATTTTAACACGTTGACGAGCTGCATTGGTTTCCCAGTCATGTGCACGTTTAATACACTCTCATCGTTAAAGTCTTTAAAGCTTAAAGGCTAAAATCTCGAAAGTGTTCAAATCTAAAAGAACTAAGTATAATATTTAAATGATAAATAACTAAATCTAGAAAGTTAGTCTTGGTTGGGGTTGGACCTTTCTCAAAGTGTAAAATTATTACTGGCACTGATGATCTGATCAGTTCCAACGGCTTAACGACACCATTATTAGAGTCACTGCGGCCTTTGCAATGACTGGCGCTCTGGTCATAGTAGTTCCAAAAGGTTAAAGATCAAGTGGGTCCGGTAAAGTTGGTGGCCTTTGGATTATCATTACCATCACCGTCTTCTTTGCTGCATTAATTAACCGCACTAAACGTCTACTGCAGATGTAATTAAATCCTTAGGCCCTATCCAGGGTCAAGTAAGCTAGTAAGGTCTCTGTTCATGGCTGACCGAGCTCTCGGCGTGGCTTTTGATATCACGTCAGATATCGATCGTCTTTGAAATGGGTAGTCAGTTTCTGAACTTTCACATGATTTCGTTCAATATTTTTTATCGTTCTCGCTTCTATTTCGTTCAACACCATCTTATATTCATTTTATTTCAGTTTATTTTAAAATTTCTTTTTCGTTCTACTTTTAGTTATTGTGAACGAATAGCTAATAATTTTAGTTTTAGTTATGAAAATAACACAAGTGCAGAGGTCTAAGCTCTGGGGAAGTCGATGGAGTTATGAGTGGAGGATGATGAGATTGGGCGTGCATATACGGAGAGAAGATCTATATATGGCTAACATCTGGAATAGATTAGAGAGAAACTCATAACTAAAATATAGACGGGTTCAGGTATCTCCGAGAGATTCCAGTCTGAGTACGAATCTAGTAATAGGCCTACTTGGAGCGTCCAGGTTCGGCCTGTGGGATAACAGCGCCTTTCCACAGAGATACAATCTACAGGTCGACGCTATTAAATAGGATTCACCTAAAGAGAGCACAGACTGCAGGCCTAACCCATAAGTTTGGCATCACCACTTTTGGGGACCTAGCGTATAACTTCAGAAGCGATAGCGGCGAAATTTCCAGACTGGAAAGTGAAGCGTGTTGTCAGGGTCCTTGGAGTGCTTCTGGATGAATCTATCTATGGAGGCACATGTCAATTTCCTCTGCAGGTCCTGTTTTTTTTATTAAATGCGTTATCATTCCACGCCGATGCTACTCTCGTCCACTTCTTCATTCTGACTCGCCTGGACATTGCAACTCTGTCCTCGCAGGCTTAACGAAATTCCGGATACCACAGCTAAAATCCATCCTCTCCTGCGCTGCTCGAAATGTTGCTACCCAGCTCAAATTCTCTCATCTTTCGAGCTAAATATGCGAAAGACGCTGCAATGGCTTCCGGTCGAGGACAGCATACATCAGGATAACCTTCACAGTCCTCCTCATTGGAAAAGCTTCGATAGTCGTTGCCTGACTACATCAGAGAGCCAGCCCTTCATTTGAGACGTGCAAACACTATTATCGAGAAGGACGTTTTGATTTTCCTCATTATTTTAATAGTACTTAGGCCTAATCTGTTTTTCGCAATAAAATATAATTTATTCAAACACATTAAACTGAAAGTAAGTTTTAGAACTTTACGCTTCATACCACGTAGGCCCCTAAGCTGAAAAAGCTGGTCTACTAATCGGGCCATGGACTACCAGTAAATTATTTTTGAACCTTTTGCCCTACGAACAAGTAAAATAAGTAAGTAAGTAATCTTTTTTATTAGCACGAGACAAACGCTCATACTTTACAATAGGCTACATACAGTGACGAAAAGTAGCACAATATCAGTAGAACAAAAAAACAGAGTTTTCCCTTTTCTCTAAGTTCTGAGAGAGAAGGTGTAGTGTACATTCCTACATCATTTTTTCCAGCGAAATGGGGTATCGCGACTAAAATGAGTTTGTGTTGTGGGCGAGTCCAAGGAAATTGTATGAGAAATGAAAAAGTGAAAAGTACAACATTAAAATGTGTATTAATTGTGCGACGTCGGGATTCCACCAGTAAATTTAACTTTCAAAGAGAGGTCTCGCAGACATAACGATGCTATCAAATTTCAAGACAATAGGTTCATGAATTTAGGATTTATAGCGAGATTAAAATATGTAAAAAGAAACAAGATCACAAAGTCTGTGATTTTACGATATATAGCATATATTATATGGATTTCGATTTTGAAGAAGAATGGAGAAAATCAGATGAAGAGAACACATTCATAACAAACGAATAAATTATGAGAAGGATCGGAGAAGAAAGATCCTTCATGTACAGAATTATGAGAAAGACAAAGGAAGTGGATAGGACCCACGCTGAGAGGGGACTTCCTGCTAAGAACTGTCATAGAGGGAAGACTGGAGAGAAAGAGGAACAAGGGAAGACCAAGACAGATGATGATGGACTGGATGATGGAGGATGGATAGGCCCATAGCAGAGTCAAGGAAGAGATCCAGCATCGGGAGGAGTGGCGACGTCGGGCGTTGAAACCTGCCTGAGGCAGAGAACCGGAAGAGAGAGCCTATATATATCGGTAAAGTGTCACCAACAAGTTAATTCAGGTTCACTTGCGATTTATGTAAACTACGTCGAGCTTTACGTGCTGGGCATCAACTGTACACAGATAGGCTAATGTTGATGTGGTTTATATTTTCGTGATACGGTCATGGTGCTGTTTCGATTTTTAAGCTTTGCGCTCAGACAGGAAGCTTAATCTATGCGTAAATGATACAGAGCGGTCTACGGCTACATGTAACTGTGCATAAGAAAACCTCCTGGGGTGTTAATTTGTGAGAAACATGCTCAGAACCCAAGTGGCCAGAAAATGGGTCAACAGGAGTTATTTGCATATTTATTTTCCATAAAACGACTATAGTGTTTGTCTCTTTAAGAGTCGACTCCGCGACTACTGGATAGCATATTTATTTGTCTAATGTGTGTGCACGAGCGACTAGTCAAGCTTTATTGACTTCTTCTTCTTCTTCTTTGCCTTCAGGCTGGGATTAGTCCCTCGCTGAAGATTTAAACTTTATTGACTCCATGTGCAAATTAACCAAACCAGCCGCGGTATCGTCAATAAAATGTAATCTTGAGTGATCCTGTTAAGCTGAACCTTGGTCCATTTAGGTTTTTCCCTATTGGTTTCGGATAACCTCAATTTATACACTTGTTGTAACACACTTGACATGCCTTACCCCAACAGCAACGTTATATGTTGAACATATGGAAAACATACATCTATTTTGCCCAAATGGGCTGTATATGTTATGCATATGGGATAGCCATATTGTTTATGTCACTTCAATACCACATAAAATCTATGTTGTACATAAATCAAACAATTGCACGAAATAATTCTGAATTTCAGGTCTATTGGGCCTATGCGCTATTGCTGCTGACAAAAGAACACAAATCCAACTAATTGCTCTAGGCAGCCCTGTTTTACAGCAGAATTATACAGGCGCACATGTAGACTGCGTGAACATTTTCGACAAAGGAGACTTCATTCACGATAGATTAATTGATCGCTCTTTAATTACTGTGGCAGATATAGATAGTATAAAGGCCAATTGCTCTCGCCCCAAACATACTCACTTGCAGACATACATACACACATACATATTGCCTACGTGCGTACCTACATACAAACATACTTATATATATATATATATATATATATATATATATATTCGTTCATTCATTCATATGGAAAATTTATATAGCGCCTCTTCAAGGTTATCTACTCAGAAGCGCTCCCGACCCAACCCCGGCTGAAGAGTACAGTCTTGAGATATTTTGTGTAAAATGTGGCGGAATGGATGCTTGGGACCAAACGAAGCGCTACAGAGAGCCCATTCCAGAATACAGGGCCAGCGATGGAAAAATCGCGGCGCTGCCTGAAGGCGGCCCGTGAGCGGGGAACCAGAAGCTCAGCCTGCGTAGAAGAGCGCAGGGAACCACGGCGCTGGATGTTCATGGTGGAGCGGAAAATGCTCTCGCATATACATAGGGGCCTCTCCCACAATGCAGCGCCACACTAGGGCAGAGACCCGATAGGCAATACGCTGCGGGATAGAAAGCCAATGTAAAACATGCCGCATGTACTCAGTGACATGGCCAACTCTCGAGATGCAACCAATAAAGCGTGCCACTGCGCGCTGGACCCGGTCCAAGCACCAATCCGAGCCGCTGGGAGACCAAGGTAGAGAGTACTGCAATTGTCAAGGCGAGATACGACAAATCAGTGGAAAAGCATGTACAGACAGACAGACAGACAGACAGACAGACAGACAGACAGACAGACAGACAGACAGACAGCCAGACAGACAGACAGACAGACAGACAGACAGACACTGGTCAAGACGTCTTTATAAAATATTACTTCCATGTGGGTACCATATCGAGCAGAGATCATTAACCAATCTGTATAGCATATGTATCTATAAGGCAAAAATATGGTCTTGATTGGGCCAGCATGCCTGTTATCCATATGTCTGCCATGCCTGGCAGATACATGGATAACATGAACCCATGACTATCAGTGATCTGTACCGAAGCTAAAGGAAGGTGCTACGTTGAAGCTATGATGAGATTATGATGAAAACTTCCGTACAAGTTTAATATAGCGTGTGTGTGTGTGTGTGTGTGTGTGTGTGTGTGTGTAGGTGTGTAGGTGTGTAGGTGTGTAGGTGTGTGTGACTAGCCTATCTACACTATACGTGTGACATATGGATTTCATGTAGAAGACAGATGGTTTGCATATCATGCATTGCATGAGGTATGCAGATTGGTAAACCACCTGGGCTATGTGTGGTATACCTAAAGTGTAAATCAGGTGATTACATAAAGAAGACACATGGATCCCATATGTCATCTAGATGATTCACATATATGCATTCTATATGAAATGCATATCGGTAAAGAATCTGGTTTCTATGTTTCATAGGTATGGCGTAAATCAGGTGATTACATAAAGAAGACACATGGATCCCATATGTCATCTAGATGATTCACATATATGCATTCTATATGAAATGCATATCGGTAAAGAATCTGGTTTCTATGTTTCATAGGTATGGTGTAAATCAGGTGATTACATAAAGAAGACACATGGATCCCATATGTCATCTAGATGATTCACATATATGCATTCTATAAATGCATATCGGTAAAGAATCCGGTTTCCATGTTTCATAGGTATGGTGTAAATCAGGTGATTACATAAAGAAGACACATGGATCCCATATGTCATCTAGATGATTCACATATATGCATTCTATATGAAATGCATATCGGTAAAGGATCTGGTTTCTATGTTTCATAGGTATGGTGTAAATCAGGTGACTACATAAAGAAGACACATGGATCCCATATGTCATCTAGATGATTCACATATATGCATTCTATATGAAATGCATATCGGTAAAGGATCTGGTTTCTATGTTTCATAGGTATGGTGTAAATCAGGTGACTACATAAAGAAGACACATGGATCCCATATGTCATCTAGATGATTCACATATATATGCATTCTATATGAAATGCATATCGGTAAAGAATCTGGTTTCTATGTTTCATAGGTATGGCGTAAATCAGGTGATTACATAAAGAAGACACATGGATCCCATATGTCATCTAGATGATTCACATATATGCATTCTATATGAAATGCATATCGGTAAAGAATCTGGTTTCTATGTTTCATAGGTATGGCGTAAATCAGGTGATTACATAAAGAAGACACATGGATCCCATATGTCATCTAGATGATTCACATATATGCATTCTATATGAAATGCATATCGGTAAAGAATCTGGTTTCTATGTTTCATAGGTATGGTGTAAATCAGGTGATTACATAAAGAAGACACATGGATCCCATATGTGATCTAGATGATTCATATATATGCATTCTATATGAAATGCATATCGGTAAAGGATCTGGTTTCTATGTTTCATAGGTATGGTGTAAATCAGGTGACTACATAAAGAAGACACATGGATCCCATATGTCATCTAGATGATTCACATATATGCATTCTATATGAAATGCATATCGGTAAAGAATCTGGTTTCTATGTTTCATAGGTATGGCGTAAATCAGGTGATTACATAAAGAAGACACATGGATCCCATATGTCATCTAGATGATTCACATATATGCATTCTATATGAAATGCATATCGGTAAAGAATCTGGTTTCTATGTTTCATAGGTATGGTGTAAATCAGGTGATTACATAAAGAAGACACATGGATCCCATATGTGATCTAGATGATTCATATATATGCATTCTATATGAAATGCATATCGGTAAAGGATCTGGTTTCTATGTTTCATAGGTATGGTGTAAATCAGGTGACTACATAAAGAAGACACATGGATCCCATATGTCATCTAGATGATTCACATATATGCATTCTATATGAAATGCATATCGGTAAAGAATCTGGTTTCTATGTTTCATAGGTATGGTGTAAATCAGGTGACTACATAAAGAAGACACATGGATCCCATATGTCATCTAGATGATTCACATATATGCATTCTATATGAAATGCATATCGGTAAAGAATCTGGTTTCTATGTTTCATAGGTATGGTGTAAATCAGGTGATTACATAAAGAAGACACATGGATCCCATATGTCATCTAGATGATTCATATATATGCATTCTATATGAAATGCATATCGGTAAAGGATCTGGTTTCTATGTTTCATAGGTATGGTGTAAATCAGGTGACTACATAAAGAAGACACATGGATCCCATATGTCATCTAGATGATTCACATATATGCATTCTATATGAAATGCATATCGGTAAAGAATCTGGTTTCTATGTTTCATAGGTATGGTGTAAATCAGGTGACTACATAAAGAAGACACATGGATCCCATATGTCATCTAGATGATTCACATATATGCATTCTATATGAAATGCATATCGGTAAAGAATCTGGTTTCTATGTTTCATAGGTATGGTGTAAATCAGGTGATTACATAAAGAAGACACATGGATCCCATATGTCATCTAGATGATTCACATATATGCATTCTATATGAAATGCATATTGGTAAAGAATCTGGTTTCTATGTTTCATAGGTATCGTGTAAATCATGTGATTTCATAAAGCAGCCATATTTATACCATGTAACATCTACATGTTTAACAGATCTCCATTCTATATGAAATGCAGATTGTTAAACAATCTGGTATCTATAAAGGACACGCATAGTGTTAGATAGGCTAGTTACATAATAATACATGCCATATGAATGCCAATGTCATGTGAGATTAGAAATCCAGCATAAAGGCAGGTTGCTCCATACATGGCATAATCTAACTCAGATCTATAGTTATTTCAGATTTAAAATTTAGAGCTGGTTAGATCCGGACTTGGGGACCTTCAGAGGCCATAGGGACCTTATCCCAATCAAACGTGATAAGGTCTAACATTTGAACTTCAAATAATAATGTAGGCCTACTTTGGACACACATTGAAGGTGAGCTTCCGTGTGGCATGCATCGTTACAATCAGTTGTGTACCAGTGTGTTGAGATAAAATTTGTCTACCGATTATTCTGATTTAATGTGCGTGCGTGCGTGCGTGCGTGCGTGCGTGCGTGCGTGCGTGCGTGTGTGTGTGTGTGTGTGTGTGTTTCACAAATGGTGATGACGAGACATCATTTTATAAGGACTTCACAACGGACTTTATACTTTTCATATTTTGGCCATCAGTCGATTGAGGGACTGATGTAATTCGTGAAATCGGTGGAACTTAAGAAATCACTCCATAAGAAGATACTCCAATCAACATCGATAGAATCTGCGTCCCATTTTTATGGCTTGCATATAAACATGATCTAGACCCGGGCGTCTAACGCAACTGGGTCCGCAATATCTTTTTGTGGCTAGTGACGGTCTCCAGAATTTCTCAAATATTTTTTATCGAAAAGTTGGGATGTAATGTAATTCTTCGAAATTCCTCAGTGCCACACAAAAGCCACGACAGGGAGACCATGCAACTAATTCATCGGCGTTACGTACTTACTTCGTGTGTCTAACGGCTATCGTCCCTTGGGTCGATGATGTAATGGCAAAGGACGGTTGGACGGGCATGGGGCATGGTCTCAATATCAGACTACACACTGACACACGCACACGCGCGCAGGAATAACTTAGGCAGGTGCACTCGATAGACAAAGACTGCTGCAACATAGCTGAACACAGCTTATTATAGGCCCAATACACAGCTTCTTATAATGAGCATGTAGGCCATATTACAGCTGAGGGGGTATTCAGCGAATGCAGATGTCTGCTATCGTCCCTTGGGTCGATGATGTAACGAGCAAAGGCCGTTTGGACTGGCCTGGAGGAATGGTCTCAATTTCGGGCTTTTGGGGTTTCTTAAAATTCGGTTTATATAGGAGGTTCCTATGTATACAAGCTTACATACATGTGCATACAAGCTTACATGCATGCATACATACAAACCTTCATACATACATGAATATAGGCACACCTAAATACATACGTACATATATACATACATAATACGCACATACATACAAACATGCATACACACATATATGCATGCATACATATATGCAAAATGCATGCATGCCTACATACATATGTATACACACATGCATACATGTCATACATACATTTGAACTTCAAGTGTTAGACATATTTTTTTACTACAGCCAATATATGGGTGTGATTACTTGTATATTGGGAATATATCTTATTGACACAAAACCACATAGAATCCAGATGGAAACAGCTGGAATAGAGGTACCCGATTGGATCTGACAGACATATGAATAAAACATAGTATACCTATGTTTTGCGAAGTGCACTACATGTGTATTAGATGTCGGTTAGCCTTCTCCGACCTATGTGGACTAAAACTGGCCAAGAGGTCTTTATCAAATATTACTTCCATGTGGATACCACATGGAATAGAGTGTATGTGTGTGTGTGTGATTCTGTGTGTGACTGTGTGTGTGTGTGTGTGTGTGTGTGTGTGTGTGTGTGTGTGTGTGTGTGTGTGTGTGCGTGCGTGCGTGCGTGTGTGTGTGTGTGTGTGTGTGTGTGTGTGTGTGTGTGTGTGTGTGTGTGTGTGTGTGTGTGTGTGTGTGAGAGAGAGATTTGGTGATGATGGAAAACTTTTATAAGGGCTTCGCAGAGCACATCCGTGCTCTAAGTGCATTATTTGTCAATTGTATGCCGATATGCGGCAATACTAAGCCTACAGACCCTGATTGTCTTGGATATGCAGAGCCTGAAGTTGAAAAGAATCCAACGGCCAGCCTATCACCACCCGGGCCATCGCGACGCCATTTCGACCATTAACCTAAGGGGCCACAGGCCTAACAATCGGCTCTGACCAATGCGTCCTTGTCCTATTTAGCTACAACCGTAATTAAAGAGCCTTTTATATAGGAGGTTCCTATTTAGAAGACCACGATGTGCGCCTCTATATTCATTCATTTTGAAAACTTAATATCGCGCCCCCACAAGGTGCCTACTCACAAGCGCTACCAGCCCAACCACGGCATGCATAAACTGGCCTTCAGTAACTTATTTACTTTCAGCCATTTTGTTTGTTTGTACCGAAAATGTAGGTCCTGGTTTTGTACAAACATGCAGACTATAAAGACAAGAAATTGTCTAAATAACTGTCGCAAGCAGGTTATTGGGGTTGTCGGTACATCATGTAACGATGCTAACATATTTATACACAAACATCGACAACTTTATTAAAACGGTATGGATGGTCTGGCCTAGCGTGGCGCGCATGAATACACCAACTGAGCTTCCATTAGTGCTCAGCCGCCATAACGGTCATGTGACACTTAATGCGACGATTTTAAAACAAAAATTGCAATGGATAATAAAACAGACATGCAATAAACATATAAGCAAGGACGCATGTTAGCAATCTTGACGCAGGTTATGCGCCCCTTGGCAAGATACTGGGAGAAGACAGTAGAGGTTTAGGTAGCTAAAGTAATAATAGTGTGCTTTAGTCGAATGGGATTAGATCTGCATTAAGCGCGTCGAGTTGTACATAGGCAGGATTCGAATCCAAGGGGCAAAAACAATTGGGGGCAGAGGGACAATATAAAGTTTTACAGGAGTAAAGTTATTTACTTAAAATTAAGTATTCACTTTTAATAATGTTTCCATACGGGACTTACTTACTTACTTTTGATCTAAGTACGTTAGTAAGTAAGTAAGTATATCCTTTATTGAACCAACACTAGCCGCACTTTGGTTTACGTGTACATGAAAGTTTTATCAAGTAGGGCCTTCCATCTATATTCCCGGCGTTGCTGGTTGACAGCTTTATTATGAAAGTAGGCACATTACAAATTCTGTACATTCTGTTACTTCTTTTAACGCCATTCAGTAGGCCTAATCGCAATCTCGACATTTCTGTAGTGCTAAGATTAGATTTGTCAAGTTGCTTGTACTTGCTCCCCTCTCCCTCCCCCCATAATCTGACCTCTCTTCCCTTGCCTATAAGCTTTTGACCAGGTTTCTTGAATAGATTTTTAACTACGATTTCACTCTAATAAAAAGCGAGAGTAAACTTCTGTTTAACGACTGTGTCATAATAATAATAATAATAATAATAATAATAATAATAATAATCTTCGTTTAATATATTCAAACTGGCAACAAAATTAACGCAGTATGATTACAAATCAGTACATGTTATGCGATAAATCTTAACTACTAACAGAACAGACAGCCTGCAATACACGGCGCAAATTGCAGCCTACAAAGCATGTCCGCCTATGGGACTCGATTTCTGTAGGCCCTACCTCTCGCACTCTACGCCAGATGTTATCCAATGCGCTATCGGGCCCCCCATGAAGAAGCTTAGTGTATTACGGTAACTGTATAGGGCCTAGCTGGAAAAGGATAATCAACTGTTTTACAATATAAACTAGTGTCATTAATTATTATTATAATCAAATGTACTGTAACAGAATAGCCTGCTACAGGTTTCTTGCTAGGTTATCAGACCTGCTAAGATATGCGCTATATAAATGTTGTCACTAGGCGGCGCTAATTATTGTGGACGATGGCCGTGCGGGCATAAAGCGGTCGTTGGCGGGTAGAGTTGGTTTCAAGAAATTTCTCGGAGGCAAATTTCAAGAGTAAATCGAATTAGTGTAGTTGAATTTAACGGTAAACTGAGAGGTTCGGTCCATTTGAAGATTTTTGCCGAAATTGTGATCTTCGAAAAGCATCGCGTGAGAGATCCGCCAGTTTCAGAGGTAAGAACGGTCTTGCCGCTAGCCCTCGTTGACACACAGGAGTTCTTCTGTAAAAATGTTCAGGCAGTATAAATTTTCTCTCCTGAACGAAATTTCCTTAGAAACCAAGTGCTCCAGATTATGTTGGGCCCGATATTCTGATTTCCCTTATAATCCCTAGTTAAATTTTTTTAGCTTCGTTCCGTGTAGGCCTATTGGTTTGATACAGTAGAGCAGTGCTGTCCAACCTTTTTGGCAACGTGGGCCACCGAAAAAATAATTCTTGAAGCCGAGGGCCGCACCAGTAAACTCAAAAGCAAAGACTACAATTTATTGATAATTATTAACTGCCTTACAATTTATTATGGCAATAATTATGCAATGATCAATGAATAACAGCATGTATGTATGACATGCTTTATATAGTTCAGTGCAATATAGTATATCAATATCAGTGGGTGGGGAGATGGTTGGCACGAAGATTAGAAGGACGTGGGTTCGATACCCGCTAGCCCCGTATTAAAAGGTTGATTTAGCCTTTTCACCCCTACACTCCCTAGGGAGCAAATGTACAATGAGCAGTAGGACAGATGGGCGACCTGCAGGCTGCCATACAGTTAAATTTAACTCCTTTTAAACTTATTATCATCTGTTATTAGCAGTAGGACAGATGGACGACTTGCAGGCTGCCCTACAGTTAAATTCGACTCCTTTTAAACTTATTATCATCTGTTATTAGCAGTAGGACAGATGGACGACTTGCAGGCTGACATGCAGTTAAATTCGACTCCGGTTAAACTTGTTGTCATCTGTTACTACTATATCATGTAATTTTACTGCATACTTTTCTTTTTGAATAAATTTAATAAATGAATATTATTATTATTATTAATCTTAATTAATTATTAATAATAAATGTTCAAGCATGTTTCAGTCAGATATTTGGCCTTGAATTGTGCATTCAATTCTTTTTATTTGCGGCCTGTAATCAGCTCAGGTGGGCCATTTAAAATCGGTTTGCGGGCCACATGTTGGCAGTGGAGAAATACAGTGACGTGTGATTAATTAAGATATACTGCATTGATATTCTGTTGATATAGAGCATTTAGAGTGGAAAGATGATTCTCGAATGTGGACAGATTATAATTCATTTCTGTGTAGTTCAATGTGAAATTTGATTTTAAATAATTGAATTTATTTATCATGGGCCAAATCAAATTTTGGACTATATCATGTTAAAATCAGTAGCAAGGGAGGCATTTATTTATGCAATACTCGCGTGAGATCCTAATTGAGATAGTTGAGAATTCCTCAAGTTAGGGTGAGGTATCATGTCATTCATCGAGGGTTCGAATCCCAGAAGTGGAAAGTAACGTCAATCCCCGAGTTTGGTCAGACTGAAAACCCCTTTGAAAGGCGAGGAAATTAATAGTGAGAAGCACAAAAGAAACCTGAGAGACCGCCAGTGGCGACACTTATCTCCTGCTCGGAGATCACGAATGTCACCAATGGCCATCTGGTACTAAGACGGAGCAGATTCAAAACCAGAACTGACTGAGGAATTGAGTGTTTCCTCTAGGTTACGTCGAAGTGAGCACATATTCGCCCGAGCCCCTATTTACTCTGGTGATAGATGGCGACCATCGAATATACTGGAGTCTCGCCAACAGAAATCCCCATACAGTGCACAAGAGCCCTGTGCGATAGCGTTTTAGTGCTAATTTGTTGTCTGAAAATGATGTTGGCGAATATTTATAGCAAAAAATAAAAATCGAGAATTTTTCCTTTGTAAACATTATAAGTTGCATTTCATTAGTTTCATTATTGATTAATGGTGGGTGTAATTCTTACGATGGTAGAGAAGTAAATGGCATTTCTGTAATGATTCTAATTTCTGTTTATAATCTTTTGTTTCTTTTGCTTTTCCTTATAGGCTAATTGTGAGCTTTCAAGAGGACATTGAAACTTATCGCTTTAATCCACTCAAATTGGTAAAAAATTTACTCTTTTAACAGTCAAGTTTTAGTTTCAGATGTGCATTGCAGTGTATGTTTAGAGAGTAGAGTAATTATGAAACAAAACTGCCAACTGGCTGAAGTTTTGGATGGGTACAACCGTACAACGTGTTAGATTATTTGCTTGATGATTTTGTTTGGATATATTTATGATTTGACTTGGTGCCAAAGGTGAAATGCCCCAATAGCTTATACACCATACCTGTAATTCTTACAACACCTGGCCACCGTTGTCCCTGATAGTCATGATTGAACTATATACGTCTTACATGAGCAATGTCTTGTTCCTAATTGGTGTTGACACTTGCTCATTGGGCCGTATTTGGCCAGAGTGGCCAGTGTTTTGTTAATTCCAAGTAACAATGTTTCTTCATGTGATGTGACCAGAGTCTGGTGTTTAATATCAGCAATTTGGATCATGTTCCACCGCATAAGGTTGTCAGCTCGTTGCCTAAATACGAGTAAACGCATTGTTACTGGACAATGGCCATAATTTGCTCAGCTACAATAGTATTTTAAGCCAGTCCGCTCTATCGGACCACCTGGGGCTAGTTACCTATGACATGGATATTTAGCTACCCATTTGTACCGCTTAGCTTCCCATTATTTGGCTGTTGTTCAATCACATTTTGTGAGTCGTATTTAATTAAGTAAATGTTTTTTACTTACTTATATAGCGAATTGCCTTATGATATGTGGCATGTAGGTAGCGGTTCTCTGTTAAGCAAAGTCAGTGTCAGCCATATTGTTTATATATATATACAGGCACTCAGTCTGCGTGATTACCCATGTATGTATGTATGTATGTATGTATGTATGTATGTATATGTGCATGTATATGTTTACGTATCAACTTTAACTTTCAAAATACCTCTGCTGTTATTTGACTGTGTGGATCACTGTATCCTATTTAGTCTTGCACGGTCCTTTGGCACTCCTCATGTACAGAGCATGTGCATATCATCTGTCATTTTACTTATCTTTCATGGTCACACCTTGCAAGCAACTCTGTTTAAGGTTGATCCTTTTTTCGATCAGCATCTGCTGGAAAGCCTGTTATTCCTCGTACATGTCTTGTCTTTGCCAGGCGCATTCATTCTCAGTTGCCATTCCCTCCATCGAGAATTCTCTACCTATTCATGCTCGCAATTTTCGTAGCGAGACTGTCTTTCACTCTAAACTGAAAACTTGGCCCTTCCGGTGTTTTAATGGTCACCCGGCTTCAATGTGCACTTCAGAATTTCGTAAGGAGAGCACTATCAAATTATAGCTGTATGTGTGCATGTATGCACGTTTGAATGTAACTATGTCTGTGTGTCTTTATGTATGTATGTATGTATGTATGTGTAGTTGTTTTAATGTATATTTATTTCAATGTATATTGTTTCCATGTAAATATGTGTATGAATGAAATTTTTATCTTAATAGGTTTTTATTATCTTTTATGTGGGATCACATTACTAGAGTAAAATTTCTTTGATTAAAAATGTATGGTAGCATGGCAGGTATATATGAAGACAATGCAGAAGACAGTTGGGTGCTGAATTGGCCTGCAATGTGCCATGTTTGGCAACTGACATGGGCCCGTGTTTGTTAACTGCTGCAGTGTTTTTGGTTTTCCCAGTCCTGGACCAAGGATAAAGGTAATGCTAAGACACAACATGGTTAAACTACACACACGAGGCTGTTTCAGAATATAGAGCATAGCTCATATTCAGGAATTATTAATATTATTATTTTTACTATCCATTTATTAAGTGCCGTATCTAGTGATCAAGCATCAGTCGATGGCACTGAGCAATGTGATTGAAGGACTTGCTGAAGGTCCATACACAGTCACCATCTCTGTAGCCTTGGACGCATACTCTTCGTGTTGCTTGGCAAGCGCTCTAACAAAATGGCTTCTATTTTCCAACAACTTTCACAGGCACTGCAAATATATAATACACACATGGTTGTGACAGAGTATAGCTACTATTGAGCAATTATTATTATTATTATTATTATTATTATTATTATTATTATTATGCATTTACTAAGTGCCATATCTAATATCTAATTGTGGTCGAAGGTCTTGCTGAAGGTCCCAACCCAGTAACCATCTCATGAGGCAAGCAGATGTTTATTATTTAACAACTGAGGCTAAATCTTCAATGTCATAAGTCACATGCACTTATTTAGAATTGCTCTACAGAAATTTTGACGATGTGGCTTCTTGGCTTCTTGTCACTCATATTTGATCTATAACTTAAAACGTGTTCAACAGGTGTGTTAGATGCAGGCACAATCAATGCGCTAAACACTGGCTCATATAGTTTTCTCGAGAAAAGCGTTGCTGCTTTTTAGCAGAAGAAACAATCACTTTCACCATTTGAAGTCACCGTGCAGTTTTTTGACAAAACTTATGCTTAGCAGTAAAGTTTTGAATATTGTTGGCTCAATTTTAACAATTATCCATCTAATTCTGGTCACAACAGGAGAAATGCCAAAATGTCCAAACCATATGAGCTAATGACTAAAAGCTGACTGGTAACCTATCTGAGTATCCTTAAAATCCTGTCAGTTCATATGCTGTATGTTTGCATTTAACAAAACTTTTTTCATATAAAGTTTTGAGAACAAGTACTGCAAGGACTGAACTGATCAAGACTGGCCAACAGTTATTGATGGTATTGACTGCCTCTTCAAACTATGTTGGACTTTTAATATTTGAAAGTTTCAAGTACAGGATTTATTAAATTAAATACAGAAAATTCCCCAACTGTTTCAGAAGTCTGTAGGCTGCCATAGTATTAAACCTGATGACATTTTTCTGTGACTTGGGTGAATAACTACATATTTCTGCTTATCTATGTGTATATAATTTTTTATGTTTCTGCTTTGTTAAAATAATAAATGTTGGTGGATTTTTTAAATTCTTATGTCAGAAATAGATGTTGATATGTATGTATTTATTATGAATATATATACATTAATTTTTATTTGTGTATGCATATACAATTATATACGTATCATCATCATCAATAACCGTGGGCTCAGCGCCCATAGGTGTCTGATGCCCTCCTGACGATATCTCTCCACTCCTGTCCAGTGCCAAGTGGCCCAGCTCATGGAGACTTGCTCCACACCATTCTTCAATGTCATCTGTCCATTCTCTGTTAGGTCTTCCTCTTGAGTTTCTGCGTTCCATTATTCCATAAACCAAAGTTTTAATTTTTCTGCCCCCTTCATTCTGCAGATATGTCCAAACAGCCTGAGCTTTATCCAAAAAGCTCTTTGCTTGAGATTTTAGGTCAGACTGATTTTTCTGTATAATTCCTCATTCCTGATATTCTGCATTCATGCTATTCTAAGGATCTTATGATGGATTTTCATTCAAATGCTGACACACTTATACACATAAAAACTGGCATATATATGCACACATATTTATATATAGTGTGCTCAATAGTGTAGTGATTAGCGTCCTAGACTGCCAATCGAGAGGTTGAGGTTTCAAATCCCCGTCAGGGCAGACATTTAGTTCATGATTTCTGTTCAACCTGTGCCCCTAGCCAACTCGGCTAAAATGAGAACACTGATCACACATGGTCAGTGGGAAAATGAGATGGTGAGGGAGAGGATTGGTTGAGGCTAAAAAAATGAAGTTGCCAACAGTTCATAGCTATGGTTGCCTCAGGGCTAGCTTAAAGGACTGCTCTTCTTATATGGGTAAAATAATCATGTGGATTTAATTTTTTGACATATGTATGTGTAAACATGTATCCATATATATATATATATATATATATAACAGTTAAATGCATAAACATAAGGTTTTATAATACATGTAATATATATGTATAGGAATATGTAAATTCTTGACCTGTTTTCAGACAAAATGGTCAGTTTCTTTTCATTGACAAATTCTTCCATCCAAATTCTACACCTCCTATCATGGACTACTTTCTGCCAACTGCCTAACAAAACCGGTCTTGACACCATTCCTACTTGGTTTCTAAAGAGTGCTCTGATGTCCTGGGTCTGTAATATATGTCCTGTAACATATATTACACTGATTATCAATTTGCACGAGGGATGCCTTCCATCTGCATTTGCTCAGCCATAGTTCATCCTCTGCTTAAGAAACCTCTTGCCTCTCAAATTACAGGCCAATCTCAACCTTGATTTTTACATTTAAAATCCTTGAATGCATGCAAACTCATCTATCATCAAACTCATCTCCCGTTTTCAGACTGCATATCCTAAGTTTCACTCAACGGAATCTGCACTTCTTACTGTTCATAATGACATCGTATGTTCAGTGGACGGGGTAAGGTAACAGCACTTGTTCTACATGACTTGTCTGTTACATTTGCTACGTCTTCATCGTCTCAAGCACTGCTTTGGGATATCTGGTCCTGCACTAAATTGGTTTATTACTTACCTTAGTCCATGCACTCAGTGTATTTAAATGGTAATTATTCATCTATGACTTTGTTGGCATGTGGTGTTCCACAGGGTTTTGTGCTTGGTCCTGTTTTGTTTACATTTCATACCACTTGGCACAGTGCTGGAAAATCATTCGCTGGGCTATCATTTCTATGCCGGTGATACTAAAATCTACATTTTCATTTGACAGTCTGTCATGGTCCTTAAAGTCTTGCAACTTAAAGTCTTGGGTGGTGGCCTCTAAACTCTTAACTGATCAAACAATGAACTTCTGTTACTGGGCACTCCGCAGCAGCTTTAAAAATATGATCAGCTTTAGTCATTGAAACTAGGTGACTCAATTTGTTAAGCTGGCAGACGCTTCTTGTAGCTTAGGCATTGTTTTCATTTCTACCATGTCTCTCACTGGTCGTGTAAACAGTATTGGTAAGTCGTCATATACGTTCATTCGTGACATGTCTGCAAGGATATCTCTGGTTGCCAGTTGCCTAGATTACTGTAGCTCTCTTCTTACTAGTATCAATAGGTGAAACATGCCTAAGCTGCTGAGATTTAAGAACTCTTTGGCTAGAGCCATAACTAATACATCCAAATTTGAACATATAACCCATGTGCTGAAATCTTTGCATTGGCTTCCTGTTCAGCAAAGAATTATTTTCAAATTGGGTCTCATGGTTTACAAATTCTGGCCAGCAACAATACTTAAAACCAGTTCTTATTCTCCAGACTTGTCATTATTCAGCGAGGTCATTATCTTTGTGGGGTCATACCAAAATGAAGAACTGTTTTTGGTGAATGAGTTTTTTGGTTGCTGGACCTATTTTTTAGAATTCTGCCCCTGTGTCTTTTTACTCTGTCCAGCCAGCCCCTTGTGTCATTTCGTTCTCAAATTAAAACTTACCTCTTTCAAATTGCTTATCCATCATAGGCTGTATCTCTGTCTTATGGACTGATCTTCTGGATATTGACCTGATAATATTAGGCTTGGTTTGATGTGCCATCGGTTGATGCTTTGTGCTTAAGACACCGGCACAGTAGAAGTTACTAATTACAATTATATGTATATATATATTTAGTTATGTCTGATACATACTTATATAATTATACGTGTGTAATGTAATTGAATTAATTAATAAACATCAGAAAAAGTTAAATTCATACTCTGCTGTGTATTCATTTCTTAATGAACTCATCTTTTCTTCACCTATGAAAGCTGTTTCCTTGACATTATTCTTACAACTCTTCTGAAAAAGTGCTCTGTGCTCAATCATTGTCAATAATTAACTTCTTTTTTGGGGTGAAGCATCTGGTTTTTAATTTTGTGTTAACTTTTTGTTGCATTGTAGGAGCCGTAAAACATGAAGTTTGCCAGTAACGGACAATGAAGTCTGACTTAAATGTGGTGCAGTCTTTACAAACTCTGATGACAGAGAAAGAGAAATCAACCTAGTCTGACGAAAGCATGATCGATTGCAGCTAGGATATCACTGTAACTCTGAGGAACATGCCCCAGAATAAACTCTTATGTTGGACACAGGATTGCATTCAATCTTGAGGGAACGTGTGTTCTTTTCTTGTCTGTGTCATTTCTTGTCACGAGGCGGTTAGTCGGACTTCTTTTTGGTTGACGTTAATGACCTCTTCATCAACTTATGTTTTTGATAGCTGTAAAACTGTATTAATATGATATTAACCGATCCACAATTCGATGGGCACTGTTAAGTTGGTGATCATTAATTGGAATGTCTTGGTTACTTATTTTATTGCTTTGGTATTTTAATTTGTGGGCATAGTGTGCATTAAGGGGTGTAATACTTCTCTGCATATTGTGTTCTTATAACCTCAATTTTTATATTTTACAATTAAGAAATTGAGTGATGCATTTGTGGGGTGCATACTTGAGTATATAAATTTATAAAATATTAGGCTGGTCAAGAAGACATCAGAGCTATAGATGTCAACCTTATCAGATGTTTATGTGAACTGAAATGCGGTAAAGCTGCAGCTTTTGATGGCATGCCATAGAACCTGAACAACTGTTCTGTACTCACCCAATACAGTTAGGTCTTTGCTAACATTACTATTTGCAGCAGAGTGCATTATGGATATGTACCAATGATTTTGGTTGAGGCGTAATAATTCCTCCTGTGAAAACTAAAGATGTGATCTCTCTTGTAGCAGCTACTGTGATATAACACTTAGTGGAAATATTGCGAAGTTTGAGGTGTGTCTTTTTGAGCTGTATAGCTGTTATCTGTGTTCTTCTGGCCTTCAGTCTGGATTCATGAAGAAAACTGGTTGCGATAGAGCAATTTATACAGAACTTGAGGTCTACTGTTGAGTAAATCAAAATGTTTGTGTTTGAAAGTAATGATGAAGAATATTCCACACAGATTTTTGATAAGTTTGATACACTGGTTTAGTAGATGGTTGCAGCTGTAGGATGGAATTGTGTATTTTCTAGAATATTCAAATTAGTTTGCAGTGTCAGACAAGGAGGGGTGTTATCCCTATCCTATTTGTTGTTTTTGTGGATTACACTGTTAATCTGATAGATAGAATGACTTCTATGTAGAAAATAATTGTTACTTGTGAATTAGAGTATCCTATATGGATATGAAGTTCGGTATAACAAAATCTGTGGTGCTCAGGATAGTTGGTGCCCATAAATATTTGTGTATGCGTTTGCCATTAGGGTTTGAGTTTGCCATGTGTTGAAAAGCAAAATACTTAGCAATTATACTGTGACAGTTGATGTGCAAATGTCATTTTGACTGCTGGAGACAGTTTAAACCATAGGCGTAGACTCTGGGAGGGCAGCCGGGGCACGTGCCCCAAATAATTGAGATGGACTGTACATTTAATGCAAAAAGTGTAGAATGAATAACAAAATGCCCCCAATATGTTGGACAAGTTTACGCCAGTGGTTTAAACTGAGCCTAAGTGAAATAATTTGAAAATTTTACAAGTCTGATAATAATAGCTTTTTAAACGACACATGGATGAAATTGTTCTGTTGCATTTATTCAAAACACATTGTGAGCCACTACTTGTATTTACATGTGAATGTATTTCATTTACCATCAGTAAGTATGCAAGGTTGACAAATGCATGGAACAGAATATTTTGAAGGTTTTTGAAAGTAAATAACACAATGATTGATGGGTGCTTTCATATATGTTGGTTGTTTACTGCTTCAGGCTGACTTTGATGTTAGGCAGTATTGTCCAAGTTAATGGTGTCATGAGAAATGGTTCCAGACAAATGGTTCACGATCATCCAGCTTCTAGTTTGAGCTATATTTTCATCGAGAATCAGGCTTCTAGTTTGAGCTCTATTTTCATCGATCTTCCAGCTTCTAGTTTGAGCTATATTTTCATCATGGCTGATCCAGCTTCTAGTTTGAGCTATATTTTCATCGCTCATCCAGCTTCTAGTTTGATGAAAATAGAGCTCAAATGCTTTTTCGTAGTCCAATGTAAACAAAACACAACCTAGAAGCTGGAAGATTGTGAACCATTTGTCAATGAACCATTTGTCGTGAAACATTTGTTGTGGAACCGTTAATCTACAGTACTAAAACTACTAAATGAACTACAAGCATTATTTGTACAACAACAAAAAGATACTTTGTGAAATCTATGATATATTGAAAAATGTTAACATTGGCGATTTAAGGATAAATGTTTATGAAAGGCATTTGCTTATCAGGTAGTTGAGCTGCTTATTTTTTATCACTGATGTGTATATTTTTTCTGTTATTTCTCCTTTGTATAGAGGGTGTTATTTTGTGTTGCACATATGTGGTGAAATAAAGTTTATTCAAAATGGAAACTACATAAGCAGACTACATGTGTTTTATATGTTGTGCATATGTTGTAGATGTCCTGATTACTTACAGAAGATGCATGCATATGGATGCTATATAGACCACAGATGGTTTACTGTTTAGCATGCAGATTGCTAAACCATTTGGTATCTGTATAGTATACATGTGGTGTAGATAAGCTAGTTATATATAGGAACTATATATATTGCATATGGCATGCAGATTGGTACATCATCTGGTATCTATATAGCAAACATATGGTGTAAACCACCTAGTTACATATAGAAACTTTATAGATTCTATATAGTATGCAGATTGGTAAAGGATCTGGTATCTATATTGAATACATATTGCATAGATCAGCTAGTTACATATAGAAACGATATAGATTCTATATAGTATGCAGATTGGTAAAGGATCTGGTATCTATATGGTATACATATGGCATAGATCAGCTAGTTACATATAGAAACAATATACATTCTATATAGTATGCAGATTGGTAAAGGATCTGGTATCTATATTGAATACATATGGCATAGATCAGCTAGTTGCATATAGAAACAATATAGATTCTATATAGTATGCAGATTGGTAAAGGATCTAGTATCTATATGGTAAACATATGGCATAGATCACCTGGTGCCATATGCATGACATATGGATACCATTTGAAGCCCAGATGGCTTGGACATATGCATTCAATATGGGCTGTCGGGTGCAAACCAGATGAATCTAGGGATCCCTGCCATATTGGATCGCATATGGCATACATACGTTGTAGATCAGCTAGTTACATATAGAAACAATATAGATTCTATATAGTATGCAGATTGGTAAAGGATCTGGTATCTATATTGTATACATATGGCATAGACCAGCTAGCTACATATAGAAACAATATGGATTCTATATAGAATGCAGATTGGCAAAGGATCTGGTATCTATGTGGTAAACATATGGCATAGATCATCTTGTGCCATATGTATGACGTATGGATACCATTTGAAGGCCAGATGGCTTGGACATATGCATTCAATATGGGCTGTCGGGTGCAAACCAGATGAATCTAGGGATCCCTGCCATATTGGATCGCATATGGCATACATACTTTGTAGATCAGCTAGTTACATGTAGAAACAATATGGATTCTATATAGAATGCAGATTGGTAAGGATCTTGTATCTATATGGTAAACTTATGGCATAGATCAGCTAGTTACATATAGAAACAATATAGATTCTATATAGAATGCAGATTGGTAAAGATCTGGTATCTATATGGCATACATATGGTTTAGATGACGTGGTGCCATATAGATACCATATGCATACCATTTGAAGCCCAGATGGCTTGCACATATGCATTCAATATGGGCTGTCGGGTGCAAACCAGATGAATCTAGAGATCCCTGACATATGGCATCCCATATGAAGCCCATATGGTTTCCATATTACATTGCTGTTGGGGTAATTGCTTGTTGTTGTTGTTGTTTGACGGGACCAATAAAATATATGGTTTATGGTTTTATGTTACCGTATGTTACCTTCATACTGTAAGCTCTTGTATAAAGCCTCAATGACATTTTATCGTCAACTTTATGTCCAACAAAAATGTATTTTAAACATGTTTGCTTGGTGTCATAGTTGAATTCGTCTGCATCGATTATTAGGCAGGCCCGCATTAAGGGAGGTGTGAGGGCGCTGCAGCACCCGGGCCCGCAGTTTTGAGTGGCTCGCATTTTCGGAAATAGCCTACATTAAATTTTTTATTGTACTTGAAATTGGGCCCCGCGCTGATGGCTATAGGCTATAGGTAATCACAGGATCCGGGCCCGCATTAGCCTTAATGCAGCCCTGTTATTATACAAAGGATCCAATCATGTAAATACTCACCTTAACATGCAGTTTCTATGAAAATTACTCAGAGGCGTATGAAATTATTATGAATACGCCCCTGTTTACTATACACATGCATGACAATTCATGCACCTACCCTACCTAGGCACGGCTACTGGGTCATTCCTCACGATTTTTCAAAAGTATATATATATATAATTATTATATCCCTGCATGAACATACCTCGTGTTCTGACATTGAACCTATGGTCTCTGACACCCGGTTAGCTGGATTAATCCGGATATACTGACTATGGAGATTTTGGTCTGGTTCAATGTCTACCAAGACCTCCGTCGGTCTTTCAGCGAAGTAGCAGGCTCGGCCGAACTCCGACCTCCTTTTTGAGTATGCGTACTGCATCTGCACACACAATTTGACGGTTAAATGATCAGCATAATCGTACTTCAAACGATTTTACTTAATGTTGACTATTTAGTCAATGAACTGAGGTTGTTTTGAGTCTCGCAAGTTTGACACTGACACGTACAAGCAATAAGTGGGTTACATGCAGTAACCAGAATACGAGCGACTGAGGATTGAAGCATTTGCAACGAAAATTGTGAAGAGAAATATGACTTTAATAATTGATACCTAATGGTAGAAGTATGCCGATTTGCAAATGGTCTTGATGTATGACGATGATTCGTCTATTGTTTATATAGTAAACACAAGCTGAGTACTGACAAAATATGATAAGTACGAAATATATGAGCGTTGAAACCAACGCATAATTCAGACAGATTCGTTTAACTCAAGAAACTGGCCAAATTGTACATGTTCATATAATAGCTAATGCAGAAGGGTTGATATTTATGCCTGATACCATATGAGTGTAAGTAAGTTGTTATACATGGGTGAAAGTGTGTACACGTGAGTGTCTGAATATAGGTAAGTAAGGATGTATGCATATGACTGCTCATGAATTAGCTGTATTTGCGCCTGCTTGAATACCAAAACTTGTCATGCACCTAAAGTTTAATCCACGGAATCTTATATAGGTACATAGGATTAAACTTGGGTAATATTATCTTGATAGTAGTTAAGTATTAGTCAGTGCTCGAAATGGAAAATTTTACGAAACGGAACGCTAGTCAAAGATATGGGATCATTCACATTTCAGAGGACAATAAAAACGTTAATTTCATAGTATTTTCCACTGGACGAAAGGGAACGATAATACGGATGCATTTGACGAACCGGAACGGCGTTCCGGTGCGTTCCGGTCCATTTCGAGCACTGGTATTAGTTAAGAAAAATTACAACAGTTTTGTGCGTACAGGATTTAGTTGAGTTACCATAGCATTCAGAATGATGGCTAACGGACTGCTTATCTACTTTTTGTGTTACTACCCAGGGGCCCGGGTAGCGGGGTCTGTTGTCCCCTTTTGGGTCTCCTGAGTAGCCAGACTTTGATCTATTAATACTGTATGCTTTGAGGTATTTGTGAAACGTTTGGTTTAACTGAAATAAATTATGTCTTATGTCTTATAGCCACGCATTTTTGCCACTTTGTGTAGGCTATTTGACCCACTTGAAGTTTATAAAATATTGAGAAATGGCCGTGGGGTAATATGCGTGCAAATAATACAGGTACGTCGTAATTTCTACATTATTCATATAATTGTAATCTATATATTTTTACTTACCTTTAAAATTGAGCAAAATTTGAATAAACTAATTCCAACGATACTATAATACTAAACTATTAGAACACGAAAATCGAAATGATTATTTTAAATTTTCAACGCATTTAAGTAACCTATCTATTTTCAAAGCGAACGATGACGACGTCATGACGTATTCTATACTATTAATAGCCGCTTGGAAAACTGATGTTCATGCTGTCAAAATCGTGGTCAAAACAGATAAGCAACCATTATAGGTATTCGATGTATATATGTGCAGACACTTAGTCAATACGCTAATGGTGTATGTGACTATAAGAGCACATGCATTTATTGCGCACTATAAGACTCTATAGGCCTACTTCGAATAGGCCTAAATGAAGCGACAATCAAAACGTATGGTAAGGTCACGTCCACATCAGCAGCCATAGGGTAATTTGACCTTATTCCGGCCAGGTCCCTAATTCCAGCCACCTTTTCGTTTCGCTCTAACTTATATTTTGACCGTCCGAATGTTCGAACACGACCATTTTCCGAATCAGTATGAACGCGGGCATCAACAGATCGCGTACTTCCTTCAGAGTTTTACCTCTGGGCGTTGCAAATTGAAAGTAAATATTTACCTAAAAAATCGCAAATTCTTAGAAGATTTTTCACAATTTCAAAAAACTTCAAGGTAGGCTTGGTAAATCATACACAAAGTACCATAATATATTATATTTTTGTGAAAAATAGTACTAATAACTAGATATCTGAATGCACACTTTGTGTGTTACTATTGTCTACGGTCCGTAGGCCTATATTTAGTTTGTTACTGCCTGTGCGATATAACCAAATTCCAGCCGTGCTTGAACCAAATTCCAGCCGGTGGCCGGAATTGAGACAAGAGTGGCTGGAATTGAGTCAAGCATATTGCTTACCATAATATTATATGCTTAGGCCCAATTTCTTAATTACACTTGCTAGGCATATAGGCCTTGCTATTATATTCATTCATTCATTCGAATATTTAGGCCTACATAGCGTCTCTTCAAGGGGGCTAGGCTACTCAGAGGTGCTCCCGACTACAGCACGGCCAAATAAAACAGTTTCAATCTAGTGCAGAACGTATCAGTGGGAGTTCAGGGGAGCAGGAGCAGCTCCAGCTCCAAAGGGAGCCCGTTCCATGCCGTCGGGCCTACCACTGAAAAAGCACGGTTCCCCATGGTGGCTGTGCGGGCAAAAGGCACAATGCGCACCCTCTTCCTAGAAGAGCGGAAGTGGCGGTTACCCTAGAACTCCCAGCACGGGGCGGCAAAAACCCGCAGAGAAGCTGGAGCGCAGCCAAGTTGGCACTGCACGGTGGCTGACAGGAAGCCAATGTAGGTCCTCCAACATATAACCAGTGACCTGACCAAATTTTGGTAATCGGCCAGTAAGGCTCGCCGCAGAGCGTTGCACTCGATCGAGGCATGCCAGACTAGAAGGTAGGCCATAGTAAAGTGAGGAACAGTAGTAAAGTCGAGCTATGATAAAGAAGTGTAGGCCTACTAGGCCTAACGTAGCAATGGCGCCATGGATAAGAGAGCGGCAACTGTGCGAAGCTGGCGCAGCTGATAGCAACAAGTGTGGACAAGGCAATGGCGATGAGCAAAGTGTAGGCTAAGCTCCTGATTTTGCCGGGTTTGTACCATTGGAGTTAGGCCTACCGTTTGTCATAGACTTTGAGGACTTTGCTGCAAGTGTAAGCCCGTGATCTGGCAGGACTCCAAAGTCGCGAACTACCGTAGAGAAAGTGTAACTATAGGAAATTCATCGACCAGGGTAGCAAGGTCAAGCTAAGCAAGTTGTTGTTGGGTGCCCAACCAAATAAATTTAGTCTTTGCCGGGTTTAGGCGCAAACGGTTTATGATTACTCACTTTATATAACCGCAACCATCAGGGGCGTAACTTTGGTCTAGAAAGTGGGGGGTACCAAGTTCTACTCCACTTTTGCTTTTCGCATGGAGACCATGTTGGACATTTTACCCTGACAGCATTCCCATTAATATTTGTGTCAATAAAAATAAGCCATTTTTTTATTGCAATAATAATAAAATATTGATTGGCAGTGCATAGAGAGTGGGGGTAAAAAAAGAAGTTGTCCAAAAAGTGGGGTTGTGGGTACCCCTCGTACCCCCCCCCCACAAATTACGCCTATGACAACCATAACCATAAATTTATTGGTTTCATCAAACAACATCAAACAAGACATTTCAAGTATGTTACAAGTGTATAAAATGAGGTTATCCGGGAACAATAGGAAAAGAAAACCTATAAGAGGATCTAGGTCCCGCTTAGCAGTTCCCCCTTTTGGAATTGTGCGTGCTGCTGTTTGAATAATAAAAGAAATAAAAAAGATAGGCCTAATATTGTAATATTTTACCTGGACACATTTTTTTAAAAACTGGATGCCTTAATAATATGGCTGGCTGGAATTTGGTCATATACGAAATAGGTAGGCTGGAATTAGGTCAACATGGCTGGAATTTGGTCTCACACAGGCCTTGTTTATTTTTCAATGCTGTGATTGCTGCATAGATTTTTAGTAGTGGCTGGAGTATTGTTCACTTTGTAGAACAATTTTTCTTTCATTTGATATATCATACACATAGGTCGGTTGACTTTTAATATGAAGTTTATGTAAAATAAATTAAAAAAACGGCTGGAATTAGGTCAAATTACCCTACAGTGGCGGCGCCACACATTTCTTGTAACCAGAGCATAGCCAGGGCAGTCATACAAGTAACCAGTGCAGAGGGCGATTTATGGACAGCGCGGTAGCTCGAGCTTAAATGGCGACCATAAAAGATCGCGCTACCGCGCTCGCCATAAATCGCCCCAGCACTATTATAGTTGTCTATAGTCAGGAGGTCAGATGGGCGAAGCCCTCCGGAAGCTGAACGCTTTTTGACATTTGTAAAGCAAATTTTGACATTTCAGAAAATTTAGTAGATTTATTCCTCAGGATATAACAAATATGCCCGAAAAAATTCTGGATATGGCAAAAATTCTGGCTGGGCATCGACCAGGGCAAAGGCTTTTTTTACCAGGGCATTTTGCCCTGGCGCGCCCTGGTGTAGCGCCGCCCCTGCAGCCATAAGATGTCGTTAGACACTGTTACCAAATATCTTAGAGTCATAGCCTAGTTTATTACTATACTTACTATACTAGGCTACTATAACACCGTCCACTGTATCCGATGTTCGTTTGGATTTCCACTGTATCCGATGTTCGTTTGGATTTTTATTTTTGAACCTGACTCTACCTGTTCTATCTGGTAAAGTATCATGCTCTGAGCGAACCCCTCTGAGCGAATCCCTCCTTTCAGATCTTCGTCTCCTGCAGATGTGGGCTTCTTGGGTCCTATAGTTACGTTACTGACTATCATAGGCGTAGACTCTGGGGGGGCAGCCGGGGCACGTGCCCCCAATAATTGAGATGGACTGTACATCCAATGCAACAAATGTAGAATGAATAACCAAATCCCTCCAATATTTTGGACAAGTATACGCCAGTGCTGACTATAGGCTACGATGCTACAGAAAAATGCAGAAAACATTGAGCGACGACCAGTGTTTTATTTGTCAAAAAAGAACTGGGGGAGGGGGTGGGGGTGATGGAAAATTTAACAGATTACAAAAGTAGGCCTACACGAAGGCAGGTAAAATTCTAATGTTGCTAATATGTGACTCATGGCGTCTTTTAGTTTCCTGACTCCCAAAATTATTTCAGCTACTTAACTGAGGAGGTAGAAGAAGAGCCACTGGGTTGAACCCCAATCCCCCGATAGCTAAATCATTGAGCGAGGACTTTAGCTGGTGGACGATTCGCCAACACACAACAATTTAAAACATAGAATGCCAGCCACATTAGTGAGCTCTTCGGAATATAGAATCCCTAATGAGTGAGTAACTGAGGGAATCCGCTGACCGGCAGAGTAAGAAGGTGCACAACTGCACATCAATAATAATATCAAGTTCATAAATCTCAATATAAGAACGTTAAACACTTTTGGCCTATCTATCAGTGCTTGAAACACTTAATATAGGCCTACGCCGTATATAAAAAAGAATTTAATACTTTATTCATTTAAAACGACAAATTTGTGTAAAAACTTAGACCATAGGAAAGTTAAGAACAATACTTCGTACATATCAACCATGCATAGTCATTCATATAGGCCTAGGCCTATCCGTCATACATATAGGGGCTCATACATGCATGCCTACATACACACATTCGTTCATCTCTTTTTGCTGATCCCAGCTAACGAATAATACAGTTTACAAGTGGTATAGCACGATTGAATGGAAATCAGATGGCACATCCAGAAGGAACGAAATATCGCGCTTAATTAGGCCAGCCTATTCACGAAGTAGCAGTGATATGGCTATTAACACGGCGATAATGACGAACATAGGCATACATGTAACTACAAATCAAAGCCTTGAAAAGAACTAAATGAATATTTAAGATTGAGCTAATTCTAAATTTCTAACTAACTTATCAGTGCAAAATCGCAATGAATAATTTAAAAATCTGGACACGTGCAGAGGCCACCATACAAGATACCTTAAGATACCTTAAATGCGTATGAATACTAAATTATAGTTCTCTAAGATCAGCTTGACGGTTATGACAGTTTTCAATAGTATTGCTCACCTAATGTTATAATTTAGTTTCTTTCACCTCTTTGCATAACCTGTTTGTGAGCCACAGTGCGTTTGCAGGTGGTCTAATAAAGGACCACCTACTTACTTACTTACTTACACTATATAACTTATATAGTTTAAGTGTATTTTCAGTGAAGACTAAAACGAGCACTTTCGGCAGAGTTCTCGTGAAACGCAGTTATACGCCCACCGCTGAGCTGATGAGAGCTGCAACACGTTCAGGAGTGTAGGCTCTTATTTGCCTACGTTTCAAGCTTGACATGTCGACAGGAACAACATAGCCCTATAGGCCTATACATACATACATACATACATACGTTAATATTATAGCCAGCACAATATCGATTGCCGCCTTAATCTTGCTCATGCCTTCAACGGGCAAACAAGATGCCTCTCGACAGATTAGCATTGCGCACATTTAAGTAGCCAATCGGTCCCTGGGACATTAATTTGCTGCAGCTAGTTTACGATTTCACTTTTAGGCCTACTAGGCCTAGGCTTATATGCAAATGCACACTTGGCTGATCAACTTAGCCAAGACTACGAGTTTAATGGGCACAGGAAGATCGCAATGTGGATATATAGCATCATTTTGAAAGAGATGCATGTTTGACTAAAGTTTAGCTATCCAGAGAATATAGGCCCATTGTCTACTAGGATATATGCAGACATATCTTAAAGACATAAAGTGTATAGGCCATTAGATTGGCGATATGCGCTTGGTATAGAAAAGTTACGGGCTTATGTAAATGTTGTCTAGGTTTAAAACTAAACATCCTTTATCACATGCTTGTGTGAGTATTGGTCGATCGTTTGCCAATACACGGATTCAAAAGTGTTGACTGGTATTAGACCCAAAACGTTTTTGGTGAAAACAAGAGCAATGCGCTGTTGCCTGCTTTCTATTTTACTATGCATTTTAATATGCGTAACGGCAGTTGTGACTACTTCGACAAATATTACGCAAGGTAGGCCTATATTAATGCTATTCATTCTATTTCAAACACTAATATCAATACATCGGTCTCCGAAGCACATAAGATTATGTTCATTAGCCACATGCTAAATTTCTTTAAATGTGCCACTTTACATCTAATCATAGTTATCAATAAATACTGCAATCACTAAGTAGACTATATATATATATATATATATATATATATATATATATATATATATATATATATATATATATATATATATATATATATATATATATATATATATAGAGCACCATCCGTGTAGCGCCCGCAAAACCAAAATCGTTCCCGTCGACCAGGCTCTCACTATATAGGCCTACTAACTCCAGAGTCAAGTTTGTATGTATAACTCCTTAGAATACACTTACAGCACTGCAAGATGTAAAATTTTCAAAATCTGTCATAGTAGTTTTGTATCGGTTCTACACTTCATGCATGAAAGTAATGCTAAAGACTGTTTGTTATCTAGAAGACTGCGATTTATTCAGAATTGCCTTTCAAATGACTATGATGTTGTGAGATTTCTGTGTCATCTATCAAACACCATAAGTGATTGAGTCTTTTGCTTGTTTTTTTCTTCATATTTTTGTTTTGTGCTACCAATGTTTGGTGAATTAAAGATTGATATATAACCTTCTGTTGTGTTTATATTTTTCTCTATGGTAATTACGTCGGCTTTATAAACCTAGTTTGCATACACAGGTCCATCAGTGTTTATGGAAAACGCACAAGTCTAATAATAATTAAAGACCCATTATTTTGCCTTCGTACAATCCTCCTTACCAGTAGTCAACTCATCCAGTTTATGTAAATAATTTTAAGGCTAAAAGAAGCAACAACAATTGCTCAGAGACATGTGCTCACAGCAGAATCAGAAACTGTGCAGAGCATAGGCGTAGAGCCGTAGACCATTGGCGGCGATCTTGTTTGACAGGTGGGGGAGACACTTTTGAACTGATCTGGTCAAGAGAGAGTTTTGAACTGATATGGTCAAAAACAGGTCAAAAATATTTTTCGAGCTCACGTCGTCACGCGCAAAAAACTTGTCAACCTTTTTTAGTGTTTCTTCAAAATTTGGGAGGGGGCACAAATGTATGGTGTGCCCCACTCTTAAATGTGGGGTCTTGGCCCCCTCGACCCCGGGATCGAAGCCCATGGCGTAGACTCTGGGGGGCAGCCAGGGCACGTGCCCCAAATAATTGAGATGGACTGTATATCCAATGCAACAAGTGTAGAATGAATATCCAAATCCCCCCCCCCCAATATTTTTTTGACAAGTTTACGCCAGTGATGCAGAGTTTGGTCGTAATCCGGGGCAGATACAACAACAAAGTAAAACATCTGCAGAGAAACTCTGTATTGTCCCTCTAGCTACTTGCGCTAGTTTTACATGCAGCTTCGTTTTAAGAGCAACACTTTATGGGACAGACTGCTACGGAAACAGAAAGACGACATTTGATGACCTTTTTTTTACTTTTTCAGTTACACCAGGTGGGACAACTACTATCAACTGGACCACTGAAACTTCAACAAGTCATACTTCTAGCGTTTTTCCAACAGCTTCTAGTGCCTCTTCTACGGTATTAACCGAAACTGACGTTACTTCGTCAGTGAAAACAGAAGTTTCCACAGAAACTACAAATAGCAACTTTTCGACGACAGAAGATACTGCTACGCTTACTACAATTCGTCAAAACACAACAGGAAATGCTGAGATTTCAACAGCCGCTTCGAATGAAACCACAACTACGCTTGAGGTTACTTCTCCAACTGAGACAAGTACTGCAACACCTTCATCGTCAACAAGTACGACAGAATCTTCAACCCAGTCAGATATTTCTTCACCATCTGTCACTAGTGTCTTCATCTCTTCTGATACATCTTCGGTCACTGACACTGAAAGCACAACAGGTCCAGAGGAACAGTCCAACAGCACCAGCACTGACCCTGACTCTGAACACTCGTTGAAACCTGGCTCAATAACCGCCATAGTAATCGTTACAACCGTTCTTCTGGTGTGCTTGTCAGCCTTGGCGTTCATCCTCATCCGGCGGTAGGCCATATTTATCTTATCTATACTGCGTTGACTTCAACTCTAATAATTATAAACCCGAAAACATGCCAAATTCAGAAATAAGTCGAGTAGGCAATACTCACCCTGAACCTGAACCTACTCAATGCACCTACTGGAGCGTGTTGTACTACTTTCAGGGGCGCCCGCAGGCGGACGCACTGGACGCACGTGCGTCCACCCACCAGATCAAATCCACACAAGTATAAGGCAGAGCATGAATATTTTTATGAACGACAATACGGCATGTTAAAGATTTCGATGTTATCTAAATTGAATTGTGTCTAATGAGTCACTCTGAGTCATTTTCAGTGTATGACTACCAGCGGCGGACAGAGGACGGGTAGGATGGGAGGGGACGGGAGGAGTGTGCGTCCAATTTTTTTGGGGTGTGCGTCCAATTTTTTAAAGCCTGCGGGCGCCCCTGACTACTTTAATGTCAATGTAATTTGAACTGGTGCAGTGAATGATACATGTAGGCCTATATATACCTCTTAGCAACTTTCAGCGGGCCTAGGCTACATTATGCAAAAATCAGCGATTCCTAAGGTGCAATGCAAGCATACATACGTACGTACATAATTATATAGAAGTATACACATAGGCCTACATACACACACACGCACACGCACGCACGCACACACACATATATTATATATATATATATATATATATATATATATATATATATATAATATAGTGGCAAGCCAAACCAATTGTTTAGAGTGCACGGGACACCAGCGGTCTTTTCGTACCAATAGAAACGCGTATGCAAAATACTTTCAAAATATTCCATCATGAAGGGTTCAACACGACAACTGAAGTTTTACCCACAGTTGATTGAAAACGACAACATCGTGTTTGCTCTTCATAATGTCTTTTAAAAATTAAGTGCTTCTATAGCTCATTCAAACATGAAGATGTTTGGCCGACTGAAGTGTGCTGTACTACTTTATGTCAATGTTAACTTGAACAGGTGCATTGAATGATACATACCTCTTAGCAACTTTCAGCGGGCGTATACATGATGCAAAAATCAGCGATCGAAGTTCAGTGTATGCCCTAGCTGGCTTGTTTCTATGAAGCTGTTGGCCAAGATCCAGAAGGTGTAGCCTTGAATCGTTGGTCTTTTTGACGCAGCACAATGATTAAACACTAAATATTGTACAGCTGAAGAAGAGTTTATTCCTGCATGATGTTCCAGTTGTAGCACATTGTGGTAAAAAGCTTGTGCCTGATATTTCTGGACGGCCTGATGAGTGATGAACAGTGTTTAATCTAGTCCCCCTCTTCTGGGAGGGGACACCAGGTTTCTGGGGGGACCAACCAATTTTTCAGACTTTTCCAACTTTCATCCAGACTTTTTACAACTTTCATCTTCGAAAAAAGTTGATGACCTTTTTTTTTTTTTTTTTTTTAGTCATTCGTCCCAATTTTCCTTTAAATTTAAATTACTCTCTCAAAAAAAGTTTATGACCTTTTTTTTAGGGATCCGTCTCTCTGGGGGGGAACCATGTATCACCATGTATCCTGGGGGGAAATTGCTTCCCCAAAACTTCTCTACTTTATAATATTGCCGGCCTCTGGGGGGGGGGGAAACATCAATCCTGGGGGGACATTTACCCCCCCCCCCCCAAAGACGTCTAGATTAAACACTGCCTGATGAAGTTGACCGTGTAGGCTATACCCATTCTTATATCGGTACGGTACAAGGAGTAAAGCATCTAGTTATTATGTTCCAGCTTCCAAAAAGTATAGGGTAGGAGTGACCAAAGCAGTTGTGGCAGCACTTACTGACAGGCATCTTACTGAGAATAAGTGAAGACGACAACTTAAGACGCTGCTGTAACTCTAGAGTTCAACAGGGGCTGTAACCCCATTTACGGACGACGACACAAGTGCTACTGCAATATCCTGCATGTCGGTGCCAAATTTTGGTTAGGTTATCCTTATATATATATATATATATATATATATATATATATATATATATATATATATACATATTCTTTATTTGGTAATCAAGCTGACAGACCGCAGCCCAGTACAAAACCACGCATACCTTGGATAGGTATAATTCAACTCGTTGACTGGTTCATGATCTTACGGACCTGACATACAGATGTTCAAGAGGTTCCAAAGTACTTGGCCATCGATCGATCATGACCAAATTGCTCATGGCATGTCTAGACGAAACAGCAGCATGTTTTAGCAGCAACAAGAAACTGATGAATGACGCTGTAGGAATGACAAGCTCACAGGAAGACTCAGACCCCATGATGCATAATTATAAGAGAGCTGCTAGAGGTATACCCTTATCTACACGAGTCATATCCCTTTTCGGAGGTGCATCATGTGACGTCTGGAGTCGAGCAGAGGATCAAATAGATGGTTATAAGGATATATTCCCTCAATATTTTCCTCTTCAAAACCAATTCCAAATGCCCATTCGTGAAGTAAATTCGCTTCTTTACCAATCCTTTTCATCCGCTTTGTTTATCTGAAGTTCTGGCCGCTTCTTTCTCCATCCATGTTTCTTCATACATGCTTTGAGAGTCTAGCGAAATTTTCTGCGTGTTCGTAAGGACCACCGTTTCTACATAAATACATACATACATACTTACATGCATACATACATACATACATACATACATACAGACACACATACATACACATATACATACATACAATGCACGCATAATACGCACATATTATACATACTTACCTATCGTACATACATATATAGAATTATAGTGTCATCATCATCATCATCATCATCATCATCATCATCATCATCATCATCATCATCATCATCATCATCATCATCATCATCATCATCATCATCATCATCATCATCATCAGGGGCGCCCGCAGGCTTAAAAAAATTGGACGCACACCCCCCCAAAATTGGAAGCACACCCCTCCTTCCCGCTGCTCGTAGTCATACACTGAAAATGACTCGGAGTGACTCATAAAAGTACAGTATAACATTTGCATATGATATCATGTGATATTATACATACTGTATGGTAAATCAAAATTAACACAGTAAAGTTTTAAAAATATCGATGCAATGCCTATTCCTTGTGTAGATTTGATTTCGTGGGTGGACGCACGTGCGTCCAGTGCGTCCGCCTGCGGGCGCCCCTGATCATCATCATCATCATCATCAACGACAACATCATTTAGCCTATAATTATTATTATCCTTGTAATACAAACGATGCCGTTGTAAATATTTAGCTTTCGCGAAGCTGACACAATGCGAAATATGGTGCCTCCCACTTCCTAGACCAAAGTTACGCCTCTGCTCAAGATTGACCTGATTCCATTGTAGATTAGACCTTATAATGACTTGCGCGGAATCGATGTTAAAAAATCAAACACTATTTTTTAACTTTAAATTTGGATGTAAATGTACATGACTTGCATCTTATTCTTAAAGTTTATAGGGCCTACTGTTCATTATTTTTTGCCTCGAATGTTGTACCGAAAGCAAGGGCGTCCGGATGGGGCATATGCCCTCTCCCTGGAGCTTGAAAATTGTCTCCTTTTCTATGTTCATAAATTTATAGCAATTCCATGCAAAAACGTCATTTTGCCCACCCCTGAAAAACGTTAACCCCTAGAAAAATTAACCCCCCGAAAAATTCCTGCCGACGCCCTATGTCCTCAAGTGGACCGATCACTTCAAAATCTTGCTATATGGGATATTCATCTGCTTTTGACTCTTGAACCCAGTTGGCTAACGTAAACGGTCACCCGTTTTCCTTTGTAGAAACTTCACACTAGTGTGTTTTAATTGCAAATAGAGCTGAGTTGGAAAATTCTACAGAATACTAAAGTACTCGAACGCAGGTCAAAATCTAATGTTGTTAATATTCTGCAAACAAAACAACTGACGACATATGAGATACTTTAGTTGTCTGAACCCCAACATCTTCTCAGTTACTTATAACTGAGGGTGAGGGGGTTAGAGGAACAGATATGGTGGGTGAACCCCCATACACTAAAACACTGCTTTACACCTAACCAAAGTGCACTGATCATTGTTAATTGAAATCACGCGCTATTTTGCAGGAGATTACGAGTTATGAGCAGCTATCGAAGACTAATGGACCTTCAGTTGTCCGAAGTTGACGACGAATCAACTATGCAAGACCCAGGTTTCATCAATGATCTGTAACTGCTTATCCAGACATATCTCCTGCATCAGAACTATGTGTGTGTCGATTCAGTTTATTAGACATGTTGGTTCTGAGTGGCCTTTAAGACTTAAGTTATTGAACGCGTCCGAAAATGAATGACTAACTGACGGTCATAACAAGTTCCTTTAACATGACTTGCAAATGTCACAATGAGAAACGATTGTTAGAAATAGGAGTTATGCTAAATTCTTCTTTAAAAGATTGCTGATTATGACCGAATGATCACAAAGAGTTAGTGTGCACTTTACTTCCTGTTCAGATTAAATGTAAGATTACGTTAGGGCCTACTTCAATGCATAGCATATTAATAATATAAACTAACAGAAATGTCATCAAGTGTGTGTGTGCGTGCGTGCGTGCGTGCGTGCGTGCGTGCGTGCGTGCGTGCGTGCGTGCGTGCGTGTGTGTGTGTGTGTGTGTGTGTGTGTGTGTGTGTCAAAGTGTGTGTAATGTAACGCTCTTTTCACAGGATCAATGACGTCACAATGACGTCACAGACTGGACGATCACTTCGTTCAAAGTAAATTTCAATGTACCGTAAACGGCTGCTCTGTTAAACTAACGGCTTAAAACGCGCTTAAAATAATTTACTTATATCGCTAAAACGCTGAATGTGAACGGGCCAGAAATTTAACAAAGTTAACTCAAAACCGACCCAAAACGGCATTCGCGACTTGATTTCAAATAGCCTAGGGTCTATATTGGCCTATAAACGGAATTAAACTCATTTGTTTAAATAGATAAAACGCTGATATTAAATAGCTTAACGGGTTCAAACGGCCCAATTACGGCCAAGTTACGTAGGCCGCGCGGCTTCAAACGGGATTAAACTTATTTATTTACGTTACGAATTATTTTACTTAGACGCATAAACATAATATTCATAACTAGCTGCAACCCATGAAAAATCACGGTATGTAAATTTCGTTTAAAAACTTTAATGTGCTTGAGAATAGAAATGCAAAAAAGATGTAAGCTAAATTGTTATCATTGCAATGATTGTTGGGGGGGGGGTAGAGTAATGGATAACACACTGGCGTGAAGAGCAGTAGGTACCAAGATCAAATCCC